>VWZD01000641.1:413435-1059254 GCA_013396695.1 Sakesphorus luctuosus
AGAGGTGACCTCAGCACTGTCTGGAAGTGCCTGAAGGGAAGTTGTGGCCAGGGTGGGGTTGGGCTCTTCTCCCAGGCACTCAGCAATAGGACAAGGGGGCACGGGGGGCTCAAGCTCTGCCAGGGGAAATTGAAGTTGGAGAGCAGAAAAATATTCTTTGCAGAGAGAGTGCTCAGGGATTGGAACGGGCTGCCCAGAGAGGGGGTGGATTCCCCATCCCTGGAGGTTTTTCAGCTGAGCTTGGCCGTGGCACTGAGTGCCATGATGTGGTAAAGGGACTGGAGTTGGACCAAGGGTTGGACTTGATGATCTCGGAGGTCTTTTCCAACCCAATCGATTCAATGATTCTCTCTGGACTCCCCAGGCCCAGCTGCCTCAGTCTCTCCTCATCAGGGAGATGCTCCACACCCCTCACCATCTCTGCGGCCTCCACCGGACCCGCTCCAGCAGTTCCTTGTCCTTCTGACCCAAACCAGACACCACACCCGGAGGAGGCGCCTCGGGGGGAGGATCAACCCCTGCCTGACCTGCCCGGGGCTTTTCCCTGGGTCCCCCCCCGGGGCGCGGGGCCGGGCCGGGCTGCGGGAGGCGGGGNGGCTTGGAATCCCCCGTGCCATCCCCGTGAGGAGCCCACCCTGGAGCCGCTCCTGCCTCTCCTGCCGCTGCTGCTTCCCCCGGAGAGCTGACATGGTCCCAGCGCACCTGCCCCTGCTGGACTTGGGCGATACTTGAAGCTCCTTCGCCAACCCAATGCTATGCAAAAGAAAAGGAGGAAAAAAAAAAAGGAAACCCTGGCACTGGTTGCGGTGGGAATGGCTGTTTCCTGCCCTGGGTGAGCCCATGTGTGGTTTCTTGCTTTGTGAGATGAACTAATTCTCCTTTACCCGGTGGAGGACACACTACATGTGGCAACCTAAACTTTGGTAATGCTTGGTCATTGCTGAGTGGTTGCAACTTTTACTTGTGTTTTTGTTTGTTTGTTTTGTTTTGGCATAAAGTCACCTAAGGAGCCTTGTTGCTGTCTTCAGGAGCACTGGAGGAATCTGTCTTAATTCTTCACCTCAAGTGACTTTATCCCACCTTGAGTGCGGCCAAAGCGCCCACCCAAGCACGTTCTCCTTCAAAGCTCCTTCCCAGCCTGGAAGATCAGGGATCACGGACTTCTTCGAATACTTCTCGTCCTGGGAAAGACTGCCCATAGTTACTTTATGGGGCAGCAGCCTGGAAAAGTTCTTGGGGACCAAAGGAGGCCAAGTCTGCCTGCCCTGCACTTTATCAAAGGAGCAGGGAAGAAGGAGTCATCGAGGCATGGGGGCCCACACTGTAATGTCTTTGTCGAACATGGTGAGAAGTTTCTCTTGGTATTTGGTTTAATTTTGATTTGCTGAGCTAGGTACAGTATGGATTTATTCAAGGGCACAGAGCAGATACAGCCATGTACTCTAAGAGAGTCTTGTTTTCTCTCCCTTGCTTAATGCAGATCTTCTGTGATTGTTTATTAAGAAAATACTTGGGTCAGATTGCTTGAAATCTGAGGAGAGGTTATTGTACAGCTAAAGGTGAAGTACAAGGAAGTAACTTTAACATTGTACAAGTTTATCATTTCTGCCTTCATTTGCAGTTTGGGAAAATGTTTGATCCTTTTTGAGTTGTCTGGGTCACAGTACAGACCAACCAACCACAGCTGATGGTGCTGTGGTCAGTGATAAGTTTTCTTTAATTATCTTTACAAAGGGACTCTGCTACTTGGAAAAAAAAAGCTACCTTATTTTGGAAAGTTTATGAATTTTCTCTTGTTAATTTGCTCAGTGCATTTACAACAGTTTTGCTTAGTGGTTTCTCGTAGCTGCTTAAACCTTCATCTTGTGCTGTGATGGGTTGAAGTGCTAGAGGCCAAAAGTGGCCAAGTTTGGGGTACAGAAACTCTGTCACTTGCTGGTCTTCTGCAAAGAGGGGGCTTGGGAATCTCAGGAAAGAAGCCTGATGAAAAGCTCGGTAGGACTCAGAGGCAGGTTTAGTGGCTGCTTCAAATGTTGCTTTTTGCCTTAAACAAAGAAATTGTAAACTTAAGGCATCTCTGCAGAGCTGAGGTGTAGAAATGCAGAGTTTCACTGAAACTTTTTGGAGTAATGCTTGCTTTTGCACAACACTTTTAATGTTCTTTGAGATGACACACTTCTGGCTGCTGTCTTTGACTGGAGAATGGGATTTTGACAAAGCTTCTGCAAAGGAAGTTTATCTGTGAACAAACCAAAACTACATTTGTAATCTGCGTATAACTAAAACCTGAAGTTTGCTGCGTCTGAGAACACAATCTAGTTAGTGGAAAAGCTTTGATTTGTTTTTTATTTTTAGCTGGGCCTTGCTTTCAAACTTTATCTCATTCTCTGTGTGTTTGTAGAAGGGCCCAAGAAATCCTGTACTGTGTTCAGCAGAGACACAGACAGGGCTCCCATGTATGTTCTGCTGTGCTGAAATACTGCTTTGAGTTTATTTCAGGGTTGTTTCTTTTAGTTTCCCATACAATGTTTGTGCACTGAGGAAACAGGAAGTATTTAAAGGAAGGTTAGAGGATTTAAGGGGTACCTTGGCCCTCTGATGTTAAACCTGCTGCTGGATTTTTCCATGCTCTCAGTCCTGTCATTACCTGCTCTTCCACCCCCAGTTTGGTTCCTGCTTTTACTACTTTGGACAGAGTTTCAAGGTCAGATGAGATACAGCCAGAGCACTAACTGCAAGCAATACAATACCCTAACTACCTTGGGTGTTTTGCTGTAGCAGAAGAGCCAGAAAGGCTCCTTTTTGATCATCCAACAGATACAGGCAGATGGTAACTTCTTGCCAGTGTGACCTGAGGTCAGCAGATCCCAGACATTTGCAAGGAAAAATGACATCTCCAATGTCCATACGCCATATGTTCATGAGAGACCTCGGTGTCTTGATTTAGAGAAGAATAAACTTGAAAGAGGACATCAAGGCAAGGACATCTGTTAAGAGAACTGCAAAAGATCAGCCTCACTTATCCACAAGAGGAAAAGTTTCTTTGAGTGGATGACATAGTTCTTCCAAGTCCTGGCAGTAGAAGGCAGTACCACTGTTGTTTTTTCAGCTCTGTTTTGAGTTTGGGCTGCTCCTGTCCTGAAAAATGCTGTCCTAAAATATCTGGACAAATAAAGAGGGAACAAAGTTCACTTTAGAAAGGTCTTCGTTTTTCTCTAGAAAATTCTTCTTCAAAATATATAGTCTGGCATACTTTATGATTAATGGGCTGAACAGTATTTAATGTTTTCAGTCCTATCCAGGTGTTGTGCCATGGGCTGTAGATCATGAAAATAGATTGGTGTTTTCTCGGGGCTTAAATGTTTGCATGTTTGTTTTTCAGTATTGTCATTGCAGAGTTTCTTCTAAATACCAAACACTGTGTCTCGTTTCTCTGTCACACTGTGGGAACTAGTTTGTTGTCCCAGGAAAGTCACATTTCTGGCTTTTCATAACTGAAAAAATTGTAAGGAGAAATTCTGTGTTGGGCCACTTAATCCTGTAGAGACAGGTGGACTCTTAAAGGTATTTGTTCAAAGTTTTTGTTTGTATAAAACAAACAAAAAAGTGGAGTTTGTTGGTAGCAGGGCTTTCTCCTCTTAGAGTTGTTCTTTCATAAAGCTGTTTCATGACCCTGTTTTGGTGAGATCACTACCTGCAAAGTTCTACCAAGGCTCATTCAGCAGTCACTTAGAGTCATTTTCAGAGCACTGAAGATCTGAATTGCTTCAGTGGTATCAAACCGTAGCAGAAATGTTAGTGACAATTATCAAATGCTACCAGTGTAAGGCAAAATAACTTTCATTTCTCGGTCGTCGCACTCTCCGTAGCACTCAAAGCAACACATCAAGAGGCTTCTGAAAAGCAGGGAGGCAACTGGCCAGAAATCAGCTCTGCTGGTGCTCAAATGTTCTGTGAGAATAATGCAGAAAGGCCCTAAATTTTGTCATGAGTTGACAATTGGGGAGTGCCTAAGGGGGGAAAAAGTAATCTATGGACAAGTTTTGGGCTTCTCTCTTTGTGCTGTTGGTTTCCCCACGAAGGCTGTTTTACAAGCTGGAGTTCATGCTGGTGTCGTTACCCTGGGCAGCAGAGTAGCCCTTGATGGGATTTTACAGGTTTCATCCTGATGCAGATTACTGCAGCTCACAGATTGCTTGCAAGCTTGAATTTGAGAGGAATTATAAAGGCAAAGTTTGCCTTTTCCCCTGTGCTTTTCTGGGTGAGAAATGAGCCTATAGTCACTGCTTTATGGGAATATCCAGCTGAGAGAAAAAGCTGTGGTCAGTAGACAGTTAATGGGAAAGACTTTGTGAGTGCATTTTGAAGTTTGCACATTAGTGTATCTTGTGCCTTTCCAGAACATCAATCTCAGCAAAACTCAAACTTCTGAAAAGAATTCCCAGAGGGCTCAGCTCTGATCCCAGAGCTGGCAGGAGTTAACTGGAGCGATCAGCAAACACCACACCTTCTCTAACTGTCTTGGAGAGGTGTTGCTGTGCTGAATGATGAGCAGATTCCCTGAAGCACCTTGGTAGAATGGTACCTCCAAGCAAAAGCAGCACTTGAAGGCTTAAAAAATGAATTCTAATCATTAGATGTGTGATGCTGAGGTGAAGAAGAGATTGATAGAGCAATCACACAAGAATGTTCTTTTCTAAGTCTTTCATAGTGATAAAATGTTGTCTTCAAGTTTCATTTCCAGCAGGTAAGTGATAGGGAAGCTCAAATGAGCTGTTTACCTCACTGTAAAGAGAGATGAGCAGCAGAACTGGATCCATTTTTCTTATACCTTTAGTGCTGAATACAGCTGAAGTCAGCCAGCTACAGTCTCTGTCGTACTAGATCTGAACTCCTGCTTACAAGGGTGCTGAAAGTTTTACTGCTTTAATTAGCAAGTAATTGTGCAAAATGGATCCATAGCATCAGCTTAGCCCAGCTGCCAGTTGGAGATGTGCCCTATGAAATTCACTCTGAGGAAAAACCCCAACTGTTAGAAGTATCTTTTCCTGTGTTATTGATTAAAAATAATTTTTAAGGGTCTTTATGTTTAATAATCTATCTTTTTCTTAGGCTGTTAAATTTCATATTTCAACTGTCTGAATTGTGGAAATGAGTAAATTGCATTATAATCAGTTCCAACCATATCCTGGGCTCTTCTCCAGCAGGGTGGGCAGCAGGGTGAGGGAAGGGATTCTCTCCCCTCTGTTCTACTGTGGTGAGACCCCACCTGCAGTGCTGCCTCCAGCACAGGAAGGACATGGACCTGTTGGAGTGAGTCCAGAGGAGGGCAGGAAGATGCTCTGAGGGCTGGAGCCCCTCTAGCTGAGAGAGCTGGAGATGTTCAGTTCAGTGAATTCTCTGGGGAGACCATAGAGCCCCTTCCAGTGCCTAAAGAGGCATCAAGAGAGCTGGAGATGGACTTTTGAAAAGGGCATGGAGTGATAGGACAAAGGGAAATGGCTTCAAACGGAAAGAGGGTAAATTTAGATTAGGTATTGGCAAGGAATTCTCCCCTGTGAGGGTGGGCAGGCCCTGGCACAGGTGCCCAGAGAAGCTGTGGCTGCCCCATCCCTGGGAGTGTCCAAGGCCAGGGTGGACAGGGCTTGGAGCAACCTGGGCTGGTGGGAGGTGTCCCTGCCCATGGTAGGGGATGGACTGAGATGATCTTCGAGGTCTGATTATTGTACTCATTATCTTTTATCCTACAGGTGAGCTCAGTATGCCTTCCTTACATGCAATATACATTTATTAGATGGTCAATTGCCCATACATGGAAATTATTTAATTGAGATTCCTTCCATACTAGAACTGTCTCTTCAAACCTCTGTACTTACAAACCCTGCATTTATCTCTTTCCATTGTTCCTCAGGGCGTTTTTACACTCTGTCTCTGCTTCACCAGCTGCAAAACCTGAGACTTGAAAGAAACTGTTTTACTACTCCTGAGTCCGCTTTAGACCATTCACCTGAAATTGGATCATTAGCATCAGCCTAATAGGAATCCATTATTTAGAGCTTGCCTTCAGTGTCTCAGGTCTGTGTTCTGAACTGACAAAACTGTCTTCGTTTTTAGCTTGGAGATTTGGCAGCTCCTAAACTTTAATTTCCATCTCTATTAGGAGAGATTTATCCCCAGCTTTTGAGATCATTGCTCATGTATCCAACTTCACTGTGCCTCAGTATTAGCCTGGTTAATGCTGACATCTGCTGCATGCCAAATGCAGATTTGTTTACTGCTTCTGACTATATCCCTTTTCATCATAAAAAGCTCTTGCTGTATTTTTTCCTGTTCCAATTATCAAATACCAGTAGGTTTTGCTAAGAAGCTCCTTCCAAAACTTGATCTAAAGTTGGAATACGTTAGGAAAGAGACCTAAGACTGGTTAAACTGCTTTTGGACAGACTGAGGTGGATGATGATGATGATGGGGAAAGGCTAATCCCTTTCCTGGGCAAAAGCAGTTCTGTTTTGTGCACTGACTAATCTTTGATAACTTGCCATGTTTAAGCAGTTCATCTCCTTCATGACAAATAGGTAGGGGTTGCTTGTATGCCAGGCTTTCATTAACAGATTATCCTGGTTCTGCATTCTTACTTACAAATTTTAATAGCAAGGCTATGGTAGAAGATCAGGACAGGGAGGCAAGAGAAAGCTGCTGTGTATTAGAACAGAAATCTTCGCTTGTAGGCGATCATCCTTTCAGCACACTTCAACATTTACCACCAAACTCACAGTATTTTAAATTGAAAAGTTTAAATCTTAAGCTTGAAAGCGAGGAGCTGACACAGTCCTGTTGCTGAGAGTTGGGAATCCTGAGTTCATCCCTGCTGCTCTCAGTGTTGGGCTCTGTGGAACATGGCAAATCATGAGGGTGCAGAAAGGTGAAAATGGGCTTGGAAAATCTTGTCTTGCTGACTGTCACTTTAGGGTGGGGATGCTGTTGGGTTGTTTCTTGGAATAACAGGGTTGTGTTTCCATCTGTGCTTGTAGGAACTCTGATAGAGCAGACAAGAAATAAATGGGTGAGTGCTGATAGTCCTGGTGTGGATGCAACCAGTGTCTTGGCAGGTGTCAGGTGAGGAATGCTGTCAGCTGGCCCCAGGCAGTCTGGATGCAGGGCTACAGGAGTTAGTCCAGCTGTTAACACCCATCTGGTACAGCTGTGTTCAATAGAACACCCTGCCTTAAGCCTTGGGCCCTGTTTGGAGTATTTTAGCATCCCCAGATTTCCCATAACGTTCCTGCACCTCCCTCAGTGTATTCAATCCACACCATAAGGTTTAAAATCTGACTGGCTGTGGTACTGTGGATGTTTGGTGTGTTACAGGTGCCATCTCTTTCAACTGTATAGAATGCTCTGATTTGCATTCACACAGACTGAAGGAAGTGTTTAGAACACTGGGTTCCTTCTGGAGTTATTGTTGCAGATGGACTTTGCTTTCCCTTTTTTTTGGCAGGGGGAGGGGGCTGTCTTCTATCTGCAGTGTGTGGTGAGAGCTATATAAAGAGCACTAGTGTCTTCACCCAGCAGTCTTTTGTCATTTCAACCGTGCTGTGCCATTCTTGTGAGGAGTAGCAAGTCTCCTTATGAAAGGTCTGTTGTGAATCCCAGAAGTCCATTGCTGTAGGAACATGCAGAGCAGTTTCAGCAGGAGCAGGAGGGACTCTTGTTTCCTTGCTTTTGTGACTGTGTTATCAGCCAGCTCTTACCCTGCTCCATGTTGATTGAAGATCGATCTAAACAACCTGTAGAGGTTACTAATTTGCTTGCCAGTGTCCATTTTATCAGTTTAAGGAGGAATCTTGGACAAAAAGGTAATGAACACTCAATTCTAGTGAGTAAAGCTGCCTTAGGCAACATCTTTTCTTAGTGCTTAACTAAATTAGTTCTTACTTAGAGCTTAGTTCTTAACTTTGTTCTGTCTTTAAGCTTGCATGTTCAATGCCAGTGCTGCACTGAGATATAAAGCATAACTCTTTGTGAAATGGCTGGAAGTTTCATTGCCCTCCTGGCAAAATCTGATATAAATCTGCTAAAGTGGCGTGTTGTGCTGTGGGAGGAGTCCCTTTCCACACATCTCCTTGTAACGCCAGGGCAAGCGTGTCCTGAATACCAGCTTGCTTTAGCTTTTGCCTAAAGTACTTTCTGAAGTTAGCGTTGAAATGAGGGGTGTTTTTTATGTGAGTTGTTTTGTTTGCCCAGCATTTCTTCCATGCTGTTACCACTTGGGCTGTGAAAAGCACAAGCTTGCTTTTCTGCAGAGTGATTGCTGCTAATTTACATGGACGTGAGCAGGCTCATCATTCTTTCATGAGTGAGGAGACTGCCTGATTTATGTTGTGTCATCTCTGAGCACTGTTTTTACCTAATGAATAGAGTTTCACAACAGATTATTAATCATTAAGACTTAAGTTTCATTGTGTCTATTAAAGAATCAATATTGCTACACGTTGCCTGCCTTGAGAAGCTGCTTATCCATTAGTGCCGCTTTTCTGAGGCATTTGGGTGCATTTATCTTTTTGGCTGACTTCAGTTCCTACCTTATTCCTACTCAGGATTCTTCCCAGGGCCTGAGCTGTGTCCAGTCTGCCTCTGTAGATTCCTCCTTTGAAGTACTGTCTGAGCCGTAGCAAATGTTGTTTGGTCCAGTCTCTCCTTAGAGCTCATAAAATAGTAAAAGGCTGAACCTTCCTCTGCTGTGATTTGCACTTTGCATCAAAGAGGGAGTGATGGCCTCAGAAACTGGGAATAATGTGTAATTAAGACTATGTTCAATTACATACTCTGCTGCCTGTTAAGTGCCTGGGTTTTGGATTGCAAGGCTTGCTGAAGGACAGGATTCCCTCATTTGCTGACCTGCTGTTTGTTCCCTGTCCAGTGTCCATTGCTGTTGGAAGAGCAGAGTGACCTGGGCATGTTCCCTGTGTTTCCCATCAGTAAATCTCCCAACACACAGAGCTGAGCTCTGTCAGGTTTTACAGTGACCCCAGTGAGCTGATCTGCTGCCAGTCCACACCTGGGCAACTGGTGGCTTTTTCATGGCCTTTTTTTTTTTTTGTATGTGTGTGTGTGTTCCCAGAATAAACAAGGTTGTTTTTCCAGAGCCTGAATGTGTGAATGGTAGTGGGATAAGCACATGGAAACTTTAAATAGGAAATTCTTTAGGCTTTCAGGAAATGTTTGCTGTGTCATTTGTGTTGTTTCAAATGCTTTTTAGGTGCTGCCTCATTCAGTGTACCTGGTGAAGGGCTATTCCAAAGTTCTTAGTTTCTGGCCTGACCACAGTGGGTTGTCACAAGGCTGTTATGCAGTAAACTTGATATTAATTTTTGTTCATAAAATAATTTATGTAATTAAAATGTTTAAAAATACTTAATTAAAATTTAAGGTTTATTATAAAGGTGTAAAGAAACTGCAATTGTCATTTGGGGCACTGGCCACCAGATGTCTTCTGTGACTTCCCAAACTGGCTCTGATTAAAACAGCCCTTGCAGTAAGAATCGTCTTGGAAGTGAGCAAAAGTTTAATGGCACGAACAAGGGTCAGAAGTGACAACCGTGAATTTCGGAAATAGTGGTTGTCAAGTCTTTTTAGTTACTTTTAGAACCTGTAATCTTTGTGAGCTTGCTTGTGGATGAAAAAGAGGTTGGTAGGTGATGTTTGCTTTTGCTGTTAATGGGAAAGTCTTGCTCCTTCTCCTCCTCAAGCTCCGTTTTAGACTGTTCTTTGTTTTTAAAAAAAAAACCCAAACAGAAATAGTTTTCAGTACTACATTCCCTTTCATTTTTTGCTGTCTTGTGCATTTGATCTTGTTCCCCTATTTCTTTTGTTACGCTGCACTGAGTTTTAAAAAATATGTATACTTATTTTTAACATTAAATTCCTGTTGGTATAGAAATTGATTCTGTAAATCCTCTTGTGGCATTGTGTTCACCATTTGTAAACGTGAGCTGTTCCTGGCAAAGATGCTCAGGGAATATCTGAAAACAAATTCAGCTTGTTACAGCTATTTACACAGTTGGTGTTGTCTGAATGTCAGAATTGCTCTCACAGAGCTAATTGTGGAATTAAACTGTTATAAAGTCATAACAATGCTTACAAAAGCAAAGCTGTAATCTAATAATGTCCTATTTTACTCCAGTCTCTTTTGGGTGGGAGAATTTTATAATAACGAAGATGATTTAGTGTATCTAGCAAAATAGTTTAAGCTATAAATATGTATGCTTGAATGAGTTTTTATTTTTATTCATTTATTGGCTCTAAATTCTTTTCATTTCTTCTGTAAGTCTGACAACACCGAATGTTCATTTAAAAGCTACGTCCTAGTTTAGCCAGAATGACTGGAACAGCTATTAGAGCTGTTGTTGTCTGGCTACACCTCATGTTTGCAAATAACTTAGGAAAGCTCCAATGAAAAATTTTGATTAAATGCCAAGCTGTTATTTCTTCTTGAATATATTTCACTGGATGGATAAGAAGCTGCATTTAAAATTCTTCTGTAATCAAACCTTTACTTCTTTATAAGACTATCAATGCACTAAATGTGTTTGCTATACACATTTTTTTTTACCCAATGTGCAGCTATTTAATAGAAAATAGATGTGCTTTACAGGAAATGAAGTGGAGGGAAGACAGAGCTCTTCCCATCATTTGATACTGTTGATGTTCATGCAGAAGCTGCAATTTCTCTGGGCTCTGTAGATTGTCTGTTATGTCTAAATAGAGCCTCCCACGCAGAGGTTTGGATGTCAAGGTGCTATCATGTTTCAGGTATTAAGTGGTAATTATTGTTATGTGGTGATCACATACGACAGTGTAAGTGTTGCTCAACCTTTCACATTCCCTGTCATTAGGAGAAAAAAAAATCTGTTGGAGAAGCTTGTCTAATTTAGACCTCACTGCAAGAATTGCTGGTGGTTTTCACCTTGCTCTTGCTGGAGCGTGGGGATAAAACAAGGCTTTGTGTGAGCACAGATACAACACCAGGTGTGGTGTGGGTTCTGCTGTGCTTGCTAAGTGCAACCTGGAGACATAATCTAGGAGTTAATTGTGGAATTGCTGCAGTGACAGGTCTGGAGAGGGCCAAATCCTGAAGGGTGTGACTGGTTAGCAACAGGGACAGCCAATAACCCCTCTTGAGCAGGTAATACTTTGAGCCACGC
The DNA here is from genome assembly GCA_013396695.1 of Sakesphorus luctuosus. Taxonomy (NCBI): domain Eukaryota; kingdom Metazoa; phylum Chordata; class Aves; order Passeriformes; family Thamnophilidae; genus Sakesphorus; species Sakesphorus luctuosus. The sequence continues at coordinate 424,640 of VWZD01000641.1, forward strand.
AAAAGGATGAATTAGAATAGTAAAGGTTGGAATTTTGGAGGCAAATACTAACTTCAAATGCTAATATAATCATCCTGGTGACTGCAGTTTTGCCTGTGCAAAGCAAAGGCAGTGCGTGACATTTCACTGAAGACCTGCTGCAGTGTTGATAAGCTGACCTCTCCTGAGAGGGTGAACTTCACTGAGCAGCAGCATGGCTTTGTAATTGTGGTTAAAAACACAGGGTTTGAAGAACATTAAATGAAAATGGATCAGTGCTGCATTTATTATCAGGTAAGGACTCAAACATGAAATGTTAAGTTGAAATATTTGCATTCCACTCATTGGAATGAGCAGCACAAATCCAGTGAGGTGTTTGTGTTCTAACATGGTAAGTTAGGTGACTTTTTCCAGGAAAAGTGAGTATTGTATTGTGTTGGTCATGGCCACGTCATTTAGTCTTGCAGAAGTACAGAGGCATGAAAAACACCAAGGTGAAAGACACAGACACCAACAGAGGAGATGCTTTTCCGCTCAGACATCCCTGTCATCTGCGGCGTTCCCAAATTAGGAAGTGGTGGGCTTCAACAGCCCTTCAGAGCGGGATGATCTGGAGCCCCTGGAATGAGACACGTTCCATGGCCACCAGATAGTCTTGAATCACCCAGTGCCGAGGGTGCCTCGTCACCCTGGTCCTGGTGAGTCAGACCGGTGTCTGCTGGGTGATAAAGGGTGGATGTTGTGGCTGAAATGGGGAGATTGCTGATGAGCCACATCTGAAATCACTATACAGTGTGGTAGCTGAAGTGCCTGGTTGGGCTGAAGTATTTTGGCTGTTCTACCTTTAAATTAGTTTAAATAGCTCCATGGATGTCACAGTTTTTAAATTCCAGAATTAGAAGGATGGCAGCTTTTCCGTGGTTACGAGGCTTTCATCTGCTCAAGCTGTATTTCAGAAAGTTGATGTGTTGCCTGTGAAATGCTCCCCTAAGGCAAACAAGCCCTTTGGGGAGGGGGACTCAGGGCTGGAGTGAATCAGACAGGCATTTTACATTTCAATTATTAATACAGTGCTTTTTATGATTCTCAAATTGGAATTGCTAGCAGCTGAATTTTAAAAATGTACTAACTTCTAAAATTTTTAGGAGTAAAACCAACCCCATGGAAGTAAAGGTGCTGTCTTCTACTCGGAGACCTCCTGAGTACAATCTTGCACAATCACACTTGGATTTGAGCTCTCTTCATCCTTGCTGCAGTGTGTTCTGTGGTTGTGTCCATGGCCAGCCACGTGGAGTATCCATTTGTGCAGCAGGCATAAAGGATGAGTCCAGGGGAGCTTTGCAGCCTCCTTTGGAGAGTAAGGTCTTACTTGACGTGTACTGAACAGGTAATTTCAGGGTGCATTCCTGATGTGTAACCTAATTCTGATTTATTGAAAATGGATCTAAATAAGCAGTACTATTAAAAATTATTCTCACAATGATGCTGAGTGCAAAGCTGAACAAATGGATTTCTTTAGACTGCAGTGAAGTGGATTAGAATATGTTCGATGCTTTGCCTTGCACCTCTCTCCCTATCAAAAAAGTGTTTAAAAAAATAATCTCAGAGTGCAATACTTCAGGCAAAAAAGCGGGGTAGGAGGAGGTCTGTGGGAGAGCTTTTGCTGAGAAGTTCTGTCAGTGCACCTACACCCTGACACCGTGTCGTGGTGGGGCCAGATCAGCTGAGCTGTGTGAATGCAGCTCCTGCCCCAAAGTCCCACCGGAGCCAGGGATATTGGAATTCATCTCCTCGTGCCATGCAGCACCTCCGACTCCTCTGGAGGACAAATCACCTGTCCTGACTCTCGATTTTGGTGGCTGACGTGTCAATCTGAGCATCCAAGGTTTGCGGCTGCAGGGAGGGAATTGTTTTTAGCCCGGGATCATACCTGGAACGTTTTATGGAGCTCTGGCTTGAGGAGCTGGCCTTGCCAGGAGTTGGCCTGGGGGTGTTTTATGAGATGCACAAGTAAAAGCAGATAACAGGGATGGGGGAGGAGGGGGATGGAACTGTGCACGGCTTCTCTGGGGCTCTGCTGCCGCTTCCTGCTGCGGGGGTGGTTACGAGCCAGCCTGGATGACAGAGCTCCTGTTACTGTGCAATGTGGTGTGTCCCAGATAAACCCTGCAAGGACCTTCGGTCCCACTTTCCCTTGTGCCACCTCCACTTTCCCTCCCACATCTGGCTCTTGCGCACAGTAGTGATGTGCTACCAAAACCCAAACAAAATACAGCCAAAAGAAAAGCAGCTTTTTCTTTATGCCTCACATCAGTGATATGTTTGAAAGTATAAATGAGATTTTTTTTTTCAATCATTTCTCCTCACTGTGAGGATTGACCTTGGATAAGTGAAATATGTATTTTCAGGCTGAGTAATTGAGGTTTGGGTAGGGAGTGATTCTGGGGATGTGCCCATGTTGAGGCAGATGAAATGCTGTGTTTTTTCTTGTAGCAGGGAACATCAGTGAGCATTGTGGGTAGTTAACAACTACCTGCTTAGATTGTTCCTAAGTCCAAATCAGATCCTTTATGTTATTAATCATCGTAAAGCTGCAACTTCTAGCTCTATAACCCATATAAATCTGTAATAAGACTTGTTCATAGGAGGGGAGAAGGATTAAGAAAAGGGTGGAAGTGCCTGAAGGTCCTCTGAGGTGGGATAGTTGTGTTTACTGGTTTGAATTGGAAGCTCTGCCTTTTGTACAGGTTTTGGTGCTGATATGGAATGCTGAGCACATTAATTTGGCTTTGATTTATTCATTGGGGTGGGAGCAGATTAAACTCATGTGTAACACTCTCTTGTAGATGCCTATCTGATAGCCACCCAAATATGATCCTTTGCAAATATGTGTAATACATCCCCTGACATTTCACTTGCAACTGCTTGCCTTTTGTCTTCCAGTGTGCTAAGGCTGATTATTTTATTAGTTTTGGTTATTTTTAGGTGGATTTTTTTTTAGTTGTTTGTCAAATTGTTGCTTTTTCCCTTGGAGAAGCAACTGTCCATCTTCAAATTGGATGCTCTTGCAGGTCGGGTGATTGCTTTGTATTCCATCGGACTGTGAAAATCCTGCTGTTGAGCTGAAGGAACTGAAATCTTTGTTTAGAAAAGCAAGTAATAATTTCTTATTGCCTGCTAGAAAAGCTGTTGGCCTGCTCTTGCAGATGACCTGCCAAGGATTTAGAAAGAAAAATTGGATTTTATCCTCTTTTTTCCTGGTTTTAAGATAGTCAAAGCTGGCATGAAAAATGGTGGTTTTCTGAGAGGGGCTTTGTCTGCTCTGAGCAGCAAAAAAGAGCAAACCTAATCTTGTTTTTCTTCTTGGGTCAGCTTTTAAGCTCTTGGATATATTAGCTTGCTATTGAAAATAGTATTTCTCTTTTTCTGCCCCTTTATGTAAAGGGAAGTGGTTGCCTTGCCCACTCAAATTGCTATTTTGACATCTTTCTATGGCTGAGCGTAGTTGTTCCTTCCCACTGCATTTTGGGAAGATGGTGTTTAGAGATTGGCAGTGTCCTTTTTGGGCCAGCTGGACTTGGATAAGGTGACATCCAGACACCCCTGACATCCCTGGTCTCCTCTCCCACCACAGCCTGTGAGCGACCCTTGAGCTTTGCTCTAATCACAAGTGTTCCGATCTGGTTGCTGCTTCTGTTACTAGACATGCAAGTTGGTGTAACTCATGAACAGCCTCATTTTTTAATGAGTACTGTGGCAGTTACTAAGGTGCAAAATATCCCCTGCAACAGCTTAGTGGAATCAAAAAAAATCAGACTTGTTCTTGGGAAACTTGCTTTTCAGCTTTCTTGAGAGGACTGACCAAGTTTTTAGCCAAACTCATCTGTGTGACTGGATCACCCTGTCTGAGTGATGCCTGAAGGATTCTGTGGATGGGAAGCTGTTGTGAGTTATAGCAAGAAGCTTTGTTTTGAAAACCTGTGGTTTTTCTCCTGCATTGCAATTACAGGGGATGAGTCTTAGATTTCCACTTTGTTCTTGCCAGTTGTTGAGGCCTGACCTGGAGGCTGACGGTGTGATTGCAGCACTTTGGAGCAGGACAGACACTCAGGACTTCCAGTTCAGACACTTTTTCTCATCCAGCCTGCTGATTTTTCTCTCTTTTAACAAACAGTCACAGAAATCGAAGAAACAACACACAAGGTTCACCTCTCAGCAATTTCCCTTCTTCCATCAGCCCTGACCAGCACAGCGATGGGAAAGAAGAAATATAATTGTAGCAAAATGTTATGTGTCTCCTGCATTCCACAAAGCCTGTACTTTAGGGAAGATTGTATTGCTGGACTCAGTAATCCAGAAACATTGTCCTTCCATTTCCCCCACGTTGTTCCTTTCCTGTAAATAATATTTTCCTAAGATGCAGTTGGAATTAATGCCTTTTTTTTCTGTGAATGGTTGTCTTTCTGGTGTCATAAAATAATCATTCCAGCTGAGATTGAGTTCAGTCTGCATCCATATTCAAAGGAAAAGTCTTAAGGATTACCAAAAGCTAAAGCTGGAGGAGTCCATCTTGCCTTCATGATCCTTTGGGCTTTGAGATTTTGGTTCAGAGCATTTGGTATTTTTTTTTACCTCATGTCTAGGGACATTTTATCATCCTCCTCTTTCCTGTTCCAAGCAATTACCATTTATTTTATCTTCAAGCAGCAGCCTGTGGCAATAAATTTTAGGAAATTCCTTCCCGCCCTTTATTAAGCCCTCCATAATGGCTTCCGCTACTCACTCGTACATTCATTAGGAAGAATTAAACGAGTGCTGGCGGCCATTAGGAGAGCGTTTAATAACCTCTCCAAGGGAAGGTGCAGCAGATTGGAATAAATGAACAGGAGCAAAAACAAATGAAATAACTTCATAGAATATGCTCAACTAATTTGTTCTTTAAAAAAACCTACTTATTTACAAGGATGTAGCACTTCAGAAGGTGCCTGTTTGAAACCCCTGCCAGGAGAGTCCCCAGGCCAGAAGATCCACAGGCAGTGACAGTGAGTGTGTGGCTGCAGTGCCTGAGGGAAGGATTCTGGGCATTTTAGGGAGAGAAAGGGCATTTCAGTCTGTCCTGCCCATTTCCCCAGCTGCTGATGCTGTCGGGAAGGCTGATGGCTGTACTTACAGACTGCAGGGGTGACATCTGTCCTGTAGGAACTGGGCCATAACTAATAGTTCATCTCATCTGGTATCAGCCACACCACAGGCTTTGCATGCTTGTGATGGCTGATCAGGGCTACAGACCTCATACCAGTAAGGAAATTACCCCCCATCCACTGGCTCTTACCTAATGTTTTAAAAAAGATTCATGCTCAGGTGACGGTTGGCATGTCAGGTGTAAATACTCTTAAACAGCTTTTCTGAAATAAAGATAATATAGGAGGTATTGCTGTAAGGAATTTCCTTAGGAAATCTCAGCTGGAGGTGCACAGTGCATCAAGAGTTTTGCCACTAGTTCCAGTCCTTTCCACTATTTGTCAACATTTTAATGTTTATGTGTATGGTCTGGTGTGTGCAGGCCAAGGAAAGTCTCTGGGTCTCATGTGGGTCCAAGTGTTCTTTTGCTGGATATGCATTTCCTCTTGTCTTGGTGGAAAATAAACAGAGCTTTAAGGTGACACCAGCTACTGTTTCAGTGTTCTGCTCCTTTGAGTAACTCCTGATAGCTCAGCACGCTGGTGTAAAACAAACACAGTCCTTGGGCTCTGTAGACTTCCAGTGTCACAGTACTTGTATCTGAGCCTTGCTCAGCAGCCTTTAATCCTCCAGGATTTAACACTGCCACGTTGTTTCCAAACACTTCAAAGTTTCAATCTGACTTTCACTGAAAAAAATAAAAAAATTCTAGTAAATGAAAACAATGACGACTCTACATGAGCAGTTTTTATGGCTAATGTTTTAGAACAGTAATGCTGACAACCTTAATTTCATTTCGCTCTTACCTGTTTTGGAGGCAAAAATGTCATCATTCAAATGTAACTCGGGTATTGTGGATGACAGATTTATGTTGAGATTTTGTGGGGTTTTTTTCATGTAGTCATTTCTGATCTCATTTGAGGAGCTCAACGAGTTGAGAACGATGACACAGTAATTGCTGTTATTGAACCAGAGATGCAGTTTAAGACTTTTACCTGGATCGCTACCTTTGATTGATATTTTAATTTGTTTTCTTGGCAGATGAAAGATAATGAGAATCAGTTTGCAGTTTGAAATAACTGTGCTAGAGAGTTCCTAATTTTTTTTAATTATTGTTTTTTCCGTACTTCCAGTACATGTGCAAGTTTCCTGTTTGAAATTCTTCATTGTATTTCAAGCATCAACAGCATCTGAACGGAGAGAATCTGCACAAATCATTGCAATATGCTGCTAATATGCTCAGAATATCTTTTTCTAGTCTCTGTGCTGGATAATAGCTCAGATAACAGCTTTCAGACAAGCAAATAGCATTGGAGAGAGATTGTGAGGAGCCTTTAATGGGCAAATGTATTTATGAACCTGGTTATTTGCATTGCTTTTTAAACGGCCTGATCACTTTTCATCTAAAGGAAGTAGCTGGGGAAGATTTTGAGGAGATTGGTTTTGGCTCTGTCTCGTGCTGTGGTAGGTGGACAGTGAAGTGTTACTTAGAGCAGGACTGAACCTGCAGAAGAACAGGGTGAAATGCTGCTGATGAGCTGATTTTCTCACGGGGTCACTCCCCTGCTAGTAAATAGCAGCGTTGGTAATTCTTGCAATTTTCTTGCAACCTTGCAGTATTTCCCTGGCTGCTGAATGCAGGCAGTAAGAGCACTGATCACAACCACCCAGCAGCATTCCCTCCATCTCCAGCTTTTCCTTCTCCCCCACTGCTTTCCCCGTGGTGCCAGTTGGTGGTACTGGAGGAGATCTCTGTCCATCTTAACTATGCTGGAAGCTTTTGTCCCAGAATTGAGAAACTTGCTTAAAGGGACAATCTACATTGCAAATGGTTGCCCTCATGCCAATAAAAGTTAAAATTGTAATAATATCTTTATTGCTTCGGAACAATTTTTTGATCCTTCTGTCCTCTCAAGCAACAGAAGCCATTCAGTGCTCTGACATTTGATCAGGAGTACAGGGAGCTGCGAAGGCAAGTGGCAGCTTGCTAATGGATTTCTGATTGTTCTCCTGGTCCATTCTCCTGATGAATAGTGCTCTGGCAGTCTGGGGGACTGATGGAAATGCTCTGCCATCATGTCATTACATTTCTCTGGGAGAGGAGCAGAGCAGGTTTCCTCTGCTGTCCCCATGGCTTGCTCTCTTGCTCCATTAGAGAGAGATAGAGGAGCAGCCTCTCTGATTGAATCTGAAATCACTTTTACAGCTTATATTAGGTCTTTCCTGGGCAGCTGGTGGAATCCCTGCTTGCTCTGGGGAGGCTGGGTAGGCTTTCCTACCGCTGTTTCACTCTGAGTGCCTCAAAGCGCTGCTGTGGCAGAGCTGATTGATGTGGGGCTGTTTGTGGGAGGTGTGTGTTGAGGGGGTGTTTCTCTGCCTCCTGGACAAAACACCTTTTTATGCCAGACCTCTCCATTTCAGGCCAATGCAGCCACATCTGTCTGGGGTCAACATGCAGGGTCCCCCTGCAGAACTGCCTTCAATAGGGCTTTTATGCAAGGAGCTCTTAAATGTGCTCTGGCTGTTGATTTAATAACTCAGGTTATATTGGTTTGGGATGTCTATTTAAGGGCTTGTGGGTGCTGTTCAGTATAACTTTTTTATTTTGGTTGTTATGGGATAACAAGATCTTGAAAATAAAATACCATTGTAAAAAAAACCCCTTAAGAATGATTAATTAAAATGTTTTTATCAACTTAAAACCAGCAGCTACAGCCCCTTTACGATCCTTAACAACGTGAACCAGCTCATTCCTCTCCCTGAAGGATTGATTCTCTCCCTACTGCTCCTGGTGAGCCATGAAAGTGAATTTTGGGCTTTGTAATTAAGATACCTTGAGTTATTTCTGATTTGTCAACATGACTGATGAAAGGGCTTATGCATGACTTCTCCTTTCATTGGCACACTCCTGTGCATGGAGGCATTTTGGGGGCTTTGTGGGTGTGAATCAGTGGTGTGCCAGCCTGCAGACTTGGATTGCTGGAGCAATGGCACAGCTTGGCTCAGGGAGATCCCCTTCAGGCTGTGCACCCACGTTTTTGTTGCCTGTAAAACTCCAGGCTAGCTTAGGCTTGGGTGTTGAGCCTCTTGAAGATAACTGGTGATAAACGGTGTTGTAACAGACCCAAATAATAAACATTAATAATGCCTTGCAGGGTTTTTTATTCCTATGCATCTGAGAAATACCTGCTGAGTGATCTGGCTCATATTTCACTAGATACTCCTCCCCCTCCCAGCCTTAGAAAAAGTAACTAATGAATTGTTGGCTTAGCTCAGTTTCGTGGCTTTAAAGTTCAGGCTGTGCACTTCTTTCCATCACAATCTCATTATATTCCACAGCTGCCTCTGGCCTAGTTCAGATAAACTGCATTAACTTGTATTTAACCCCAAACCCTGGGTAGGCTGTGCTGCCTTTCCCTGGCACAGGTAAGATGTACCAAGGTAAATCCTTTCCATGCAGGAGCTGTCTCGAGGGAGAGCAGATGGACATTGCAGGAGTGCCCTGTGCTCTGTGGGGTTTCAGCAGCAATTTTTATTGGACTTACCTGCTTGTGAGGAGAACATTGTTTGCTCAGCACATGCTGTCTTTTGGTAGGATTTTGAAATGGTACTTGTTCTAAGAACCTTTAAAGCAAGATCTTCCTGCTTCCCTAGGAAGGAGGAGGCTGGTTTATCTTCCTCTCTTTCTATTACTCACTTGTTTTTACTGGTTCAATCACCATTCCTGATTTTTTTTCCTGTTTCCCTGATCTTTCTGCCTCTTTGTTTAATCTCTAGTCCCTTCAGAAAATGCAAGCTGGCCTGATTTCCTGCAGACTTAGCACAGCTCATGGATCACTTTCAAAGTCACCAAACACAGAGCTCCTGAGCGCTGCTCACAGGAGGGCCAATGTTCAGGGCACAATACCTGGCAGTGTCACGTTGCCCATCCTGTCCCTGCTCGGGTTTGCAGCTGGAGCTCCCCTCTCTGCTCTTTTGTTTGACTCCTCAGTAAAAGCAGGTTGATTATTTCAACCTGTAATAGTTATACCCCTGTCCTGTGGACAGGCTAATACGAGAAATCTCTACAGGCTTCCATTATCTCTTTATTCATAGCACAGAAAATTTGAAGAGCTCTGTGTGTGTGTGTGTGGGGGTTATACATAGTGCTTTGGTTTAGTAACTGGTTTGGGACTTGTTTGCTGTTTGAACTTCAGCATTTGGGGTTTTAGTGTTTTTTGAAACTGTGCCATCAGAACAGCGTAGTCAAATGTTTCCAAACTTTCCCAATTACGTAGAAAATAATCACTGTGCCAGAACCACCAGGAATCTTTCTTATCATACATGGTTTTTTTATTCTGATTACAGTCTTGCTGAAAGGCAGTGTTTAGGCAAACATTCCTCTTTGTGTTCCCTGGGATGGGTTGCCAGTTTGTTAGGCTCCCAGCAGTCCTGTTTATTCACATGTGCCTTTGGAAGGGTTGTGAAGCAGCAGGTCCTTTTTGCCTTTGTTCACTGCTAAGCAATTAGAAAATAATTTATGGCTTTGTTTCTGCTTTTGAATCTCTTCATAAAATGATGGCATATTCTTAACCCAAGAGCTACAGCACTGAGCCCTCTGCATCAGAGAGAAACTGTTCCTCATCTGTGTTGGCACAGCTCTGGGGCACTCTGCTGAAGATTGGGCCCTTTGGCTGTTACTTAAAATTAAATGAATAATGAATTTTACCATTCAACCAGAACTAGGGAAGTGGTAGAAGTGATGTACATGTTAGATCCCTGCCTTGGGAGCAGCAGTGTGGCTGAAGAATCAAGTGCAGTTCAGGAATGCTGGAGGATTCTTGTCTGTGTGGCATCATTAGGTTTTATCCTCACCCAGTAAAACATTTGTGCTGTGGGTATGGAATTAGCACCTAGGTTTATTGATTATCTAATAGCGTGGTTGTGGGCTGTTTAACCTGCTGAAGGTTAATTAACAAAAGGAATGGCCAACATAGAGACCTGATTGTTAATCTGAGTATGACTGTGCGGAAGTAAAGTGCTTTATGTGCTGGAATTGGTTTATAAGCCTTTTCTAGATTGCTTTCCCTCCACCCCCAGCTCTGTGCCTGGCATTTTTTTCCCAGCTTGACATAAATATTTGGCTAAGGCTAAAGGGATGAACAGAATTACATACTATCAGCAGAATTAGAGGGGGAAAAGAGGTTCTTCTGCCAATCACGTCATGCGCTGGGGTAGAGCAGAGACTTGACTTAATGCATCTTATTGTATTTGGCATATGCTAAGCAGGATGAAGATCCAGTGGGTGCAGGTCATCGCCCACTGCTGGTTTCCCAGGCTTTGGGAGAGCCTCCATCCAGGAGTTTCAGCAGGCTGCGGGCTGGAACGAGCGGCATGTGTCGGTACCCGCGCTGCAATGTGACCTCTGCCGCATTCCCCAGGCTCATTCCTGGCATAACTTGGCCTCTCCATCCCCACCCCCTGTCCTGGCTGGTTCATGGTCAGGCTGGAGAACCGTGGTAACCCCAGATCCAGACCTGAGGCACACTTAACTGTGTTCTTGGAGTCTCGGAGACCAGCTCAGGGTCCAAGCCCACCATGGCACAGCAGAAATGCTGTGACAGGAGGGGCTGTCATGTAGGAAAAACTCTCATCCTGTGACTGATGTACCAAACAAACCAGCCAGCACTGCTGTCCCAGCAACACAGCTTGCCAAGCTTTAGACATGTGCAACCTCACCATGTGATGATACTTAACCTTGTTAAGGACAGGGTAACCTCTTCCCAAGTAATTTAAACAGAAAGACAAATCTGTAATGCTGGAGTAAGTGTAAATTATTGGGTTATATGTCTGTATGTGTGACCTTTGGATTATAGCAAAGTCTCTAACAGGCAAGACCTTTTGCCTTGGGTTTTCTTCTAGAATGTGCTCATCAGCCTGAGAACAGCTGCTGGTATGAGATATAATTAAGGTTTAATTGGAGATGTCCATTAGGAGGATAGAGTGAGTAACACTGGGAGCAAATAAAGAGAATAAACTCTGAAGGTTGAAAAGAAGAAGGAAGTTTAAAGAATACTAAACTGAGAAATGGGAGCTGATGCAATATTAGTGCAATGGAGGAGCAAAAGAAAGGGCTGAGGAGCCACAGTGGAGCCAAAGGGCATTAGAAGAGCTGAGATGGCAGATCAGATCTCAGAAGTACAATTGCCTGAATTATTCTGGGATAGAAGAAAACAGGAGCTGAAGAACATCAGGGCATGAATTTGAAGAGCTTGGAAGTGAAAATGAGTGGTTTTTATATGACAGAAGTATAAAGGCTGAAGGGCAGGAGGCCTGTTGGGGTGAAGCGATGAAATGGAAAAGTGGTTTGCTGGAGGGCCCTGCAGTTCTTGGAGGATGGATGGTAATGCTCCTGCCCCAATGGATGGGAGTGGGTGTTGAATTACTAGCAAAAATGCCTTTTCTCCAAAATATCGTTGTTCATCTCTCCCAGTGTCAGGGCTGTGTTCAAGTAGAAGTTTACAGCCCTTGCTTTTGTCTTGTCAGAGTTTCAGGGAGGTTTGTTTATGTCAAGCACATCTGAAGTGGCATAAGGGAGGTAAATTGCTCTTCTAGTGGTACATGTCCCTGGTGCTGCTCAGGGAAAACACCACCAAACATCACAAATCAAAAGTCCTGCAGCACATCCAAAAAATATGCTCCTCAGCCCTGCTTAACAGACCAGTTTGTCCTGGTGCAATTATAAGTGTGACAAAACCTGAGAGAGCATCCCCTACCCTTCCTTCCTGGAAGCTCTGCAGGACTGGAGGCGTTGGGAAGTGCAATGGATTGTCCTTGGCAATGTGGGTATTCCGGGCATGAATTGAAGGCTGATGGCCATTAAATTGCCTAGGATGGTTTGCCCTATAAATTCTAGCCAAATTGAAAGTAGTTCCCTTAAACAAAATACTTAGGGAGGCTCTACTTAAACACCCCCCAAAGCTTCTTTAAAATTGCACACCTAAATACATTCGAAATTCTGCTGTTGAAAATGGAAAACTGCAGTTTCCAGTGAATTTTCTAATTGTGAGCCATGTGCATCCAGCACCTTCAGATTTTTATCATGCCCTTTAGCAGGGTTGCTTCAAACTCTTTGTGAAGGGAAGCGCCTCTTCCTAAGAACCAGGGAATGTTTGAAATGTTGAGAACAGATTTAGTATCTTTTGATGAGAAGGTTAGCCTGGTGCTTAGAGCAAAGTCCTGGGAGCTGTAAAAGTGCAGGGCTATTATGCCGGCGGAGCCAACTGACTTTCCTCTCCCTGTGACCTCCAGCAAGTCCTCAGACCTCTTTGCATATCATTCAACCCAGCTGGAAAACCTAAGTAAACAGCAGGAACCTTGCTGGAAGCCAAAAGCCTCGACTGACTTAAGTTATTCTGGGGAAATGGAATAAGTCGTGAATTAGAATCAGGTAAACAACATGTAGATTGGATTGCTTTAAAGAGAAAATAATTTTGTAAGTATCCAAAAATGCTTTAATTTGGCTTAGTTTGAACGGGTGAAGTGATTGCTTTGTCCTTTACAGTAAAGGAAAAAAACCTACTTGCAGTTTCCGTTTTCATCAGACTGTTTACAGAGTCTGTAGAAATGGAGTTAATCAATATTTCTATTAGACACATGCTCGGGCCCCATGCCACATGCACTCATTTTTAAACCCTTCAATCTTGTATCATTTATGGAGATTGTATTGTCAGAAATAGTGCTGTAAATAATTTATTCTGCTGCCAGTGCTTTTCTAAAGGTCTCTAGGCGTGATGCAAGATTTCCTCCAGGAGCTGTAAAGCTTCCAGATCAGTTTGCTATGGCAAAAGGATTTATTTATTTTGAGAGAGACAAGGATGGTGGAAATGATGGGTTATTTCAGGGAGTGGCTGGCGGCTGTTTCTTTTGAATCATTATTGTAATCTAGAGTACAGCAATTAGTAAGTGGAATTATTGGTGTCTCATTGTTCTGTAGCTTGTGTGGGATGAGTCAGATTTCTGGGTGCAGACAAGCTCCTGGATCCAGAGATGTCCCTGTCTGAGTCGGTGCCCCAGGTGTGGGTTCCATGGGTGCATTCCCTGTGGCTGTGCCAGGTAACTGGAGTGCTGGAAGCAGCCAAGGGGCAGCGTGGGGGCAGCTAAATCAACCTGTTTTCGGTCCTTTTGGGCTGGGATGAAGGTGTGTTGGTGCTCTAACAGCGAACGTGCTTCAGCCTAGCAGATTGTGTTTTTCAAACTGTGCTGTGCAGCTACAGCAGAAGTGTAGGCACTCCAGTTTATAGATTGATGTTTTCCTCTCTCTCAAGTGACACTGTTTTTAACTAGACTGGCAGTTGCAGAAGAAATGTGGCACTGTCTTCTCTTTGTAGTGTTCAGTGCAAATCCTTTGTGAGTGGCTGTGTCCCTCTCCTCCAAGTGAATCCAGGCCCATTGCAGCCGGGCCTGCCAGCCTGGAACAGAGGATGGAAAGCTGTCAAACTTCTGTAACTTCTCAGAGATGAGAAACTTTGCAGATTGAAGAGAAAAACCCTATAGCAGGCCTAAATAAACATCAGCTATGCACCAGGAGGGTTGCAAGAAAGTCACTACCTCCAATTTACTCATGAACATCTTCACAGATCTTTAACACTTACGGATTTCTGGGTAATGAATAGAGAGTGCAAAGAAAGTTACATATACACTCACTTGGTTTATTCCCCAAATAAATTAGAAGGCAAGTTTCTAACAGGAAAGTAGGCACAGGTAGCCTAAATTAACTCCAAACTTCTTTTGCTGCAAGTTGAGACCCAGAGAGCTGATGTAACTTTAATGATGGTGCATCAAAGCTCTTTCTAAAGCACTGACAGACAGTTGTCCAGAGACTGCTTGGGTACCATATGCTCCATCAGTGTGCTCTGGTAGTCTCTGCTCTCTGGATATAGTCTGCTTCTAGCAGGGACCCACAAAGACAGGTTGTTGCTGATGTAAACCTTGGTGACTCCTGGCAGTGTCCTTCCCTGTCCTTACTCACCTTAAGTTACACGTAGGAAGATCATCAGCTTTAAATGAATAAAGATTATAAGCAATTTAAAAGACAAACTATGGTGTTTTGCTTGGAGGAATAACACAAAAGCACAGCCTGGCTGCTGTTGGAGTGCAGATGACAACTCACAGGTATGGGATAAAACTTCCTTCGTGGATTGTGATGTGATTGTGCAGCTGAGGAGCCTCCCATCCCCATGGGCACAATGGTAATGCCATTTCCTAACAGCTTCACCAGCCAGACTCCAGCTTGATTAATAGATGAATCCTCAAATGCCTGCTTTGCGTAGATGTATGTACTCTTAAAAATTGCCTTTTTTTAGTGCTTTGGGAAAACACTAAGTGTAATAGTTAAAAATAACTTTTATCACTTCCTGTCAGGTAAAAAACATTGCATTTTGACTCAAGCTTTAGATTAAAGTGGGAGGCTGTGTCTTTCTTTCTTTTTGTTTTGTAGCCCCCAAGGTGGCTGTTTCACATGAAACAGTGTCGTCAGGCTTTGTTGTCAGTGATTTTTGTGCTTCAAAGGAAAAGAGTCAGAAACTCAATTTATCCATTTTTATACTGAAAGAACAAACCTCACAGTATTTGAAGTTTCTTTCCGAGATAATTTTTTTCATGGCTTATTTTGGTCTTGTTGCAAGATCTGTCCCAACGTTTCCATTGGTGTGCTGAGATGTTTTGGGATGGAGGATTTTTGGTTGTCTCACTCCAGCTGATGGAGTGTTTGCAGCTCTGCTTTTCCGTGGTGTGTTCTGCTGACCCCTGTGCAGCGGTTCAGAGCTCTGCCACTTGGTGACAGTCTTTTAAAATAAAATCCTCACCACTGAAGTGAAGGGTTGAACTCAGCTGACCAGTGTGTGCTCCTCCACAGCAAATCTCAGAGTAGAGAAGGGCTGGTGTACAAGGATATATTTGTGTTTGAAGCAGAGGTGTAGAGATCCAGCTCCTCCATGCCAGTTTGCTCCAGATGCCATGTTATCTGTTCCCATTAAATCACTCCCTGGAATGCAATATGCTGGTAGGACTTTTTTGTGGAGCAGTAAAACATGGTTAATGATGGGTCTCCATCCCTGGAGTGTGTCTCAGGGAGGACATATCCATTCACATGTTTGATTAGAGCATGGAGCTTCTTAAAGGCTGTTCAGGCCATGCTGCTTGTCTCTCTGTGAAAGCATAGAAAGGCACAATCCAGGTGCTGGCGAGGGTTTTGCTAATTTATTTATTTGTTTATTGATGTATTTACCTGCTAATTTGTTCTGACCCTGAGATTAGCTCAGTTGATTAGAGCATGGTGCCAATAACACCCAGGTTGTGGGTTTGATCCCTGTTTGATCCCTGCATGGGCCATTCATTTGAGAGCTGAACTCAGTGATCCTTGTGGGTCCCTTTCAGTTCAGAATATTCAGAAATCATAACATTTCTGTGAAATTCCGGGCAGTGAATCTGCTAGCTGACCTTCTTTCACATGAAGAAAATATGTTTCAGGCAGGTTTCCTGGGTGGTGTCCATGTGGTGGCTGGTCTGTGCCTAATAACTTGCAGCCAAGTTTAGCCCAGGAATAGAGGGAGAAGCAGGGAAAGCTCATCTTCCAACCTTCCTGCCCAGTAAAAGCTGGTCAGAGCAGCATGTATCATCCTGGACTAACCACAGAATATCTTCATAGACTCATATAATCATTAAGGTTGGAAAAGACCTTGAAGATCATTAAGTACAACTCTTGTGGAAAGGCAAAAATTAATGGGTGTTGGGGAAAGCTGTAAGTCTTGTACTGTGGGGAGAAGAGCCTGCCAAGGCATGAGGAAAGACTGAAAGCCATCGCTCTCCATTTCTCACGTCTTTTGTGTAGTGTGTTGCACAGCCTGGACAGCTGCTTTCTCCATGTGGCACAGATGGATATGGGGCTGTTCATTTGAGGCTTGTATTTTGGGAAGAAAAAGACCACCATTATGTCTCTCTGTTCTAGGATTTATTTTGACCCCCAAAATCACACTTATTTGTTTTCCACCTCTCTTCTGTTTATCACAAATTTAACCCTTTCATTTCACTGTATTTTATCTTCTCTTTCTATTCAAATCTGGTAAAATTCTCCCAGAATGTCAGAGCAGTAGCATAAAATAAAAAACTAAATTTTCTCTTTTTGTTCTGCTGTATGGCAACACTGTGACTGTTGAAACATTCATGAACTCATTTAGTACTGAGCTAATTTCAGTGGATTTCATGGTGCTGGTGCCAGGAGAACCTTTGTAGCAGCTACAGTCCTGGAGCAAATCGGTAATCTCAAGAATTTGGGATCAATTTACCAGGGTTCTGAAATCTGGTGTGCTGCAAAGGGAGATAATTTGTGTTGTGTTCAGTTCAGCACAGAATTGTGGAGCTACCCAGTAAAGTCAAAGCAGTAGTGCTTTTCACAGAGTCATGGAATGGTTGAGGTTGGAAAAGCCCTCTAAGACTGAGTCCAACAGTTAACCCAGCACTGCCAAGGCCACCACTAAACCATGTCCCTTTTAGTGGTTCTTTTTTTTCCATTTTGTTAATTTGCAGTTACATCCCAGGATTATAAAACAGACAGAAAGAAAACCTCATAAAGACTAGAGTTTCCTCTAGAATAAGCCAGTTTAATGGGGTTGCTGAAGGCAACAGAGAGATTCTGAGGTCAAGCCTGCTCATAATACAAATTTGGTTTGAAACATTACAGTGTTTCAATTAAACATTACAGTGGCAGTTTCCTTGGTGTTTTTTTTTGCTTATTTCTTAAATTCCCAGAGTGGGAACACTGGTGTAGAAAATGATTTTCCATTTTCAGCTCCTTTTCCAAGCTGTGTGACTGGGGAGTGCAGGTGCCCACACACCACTGGCTGGTTGAGCAAGTTTTCTCTTAGCTGAGCTCCAAACAGCAGGTGAGCAGGAGAAATCCGACTTTTGAAACCATGAGAGCAATCCTTTATGTTTCCATCTTGCTCAGCTCCAGACAGAAGGTCATTCCCAGCACAGACTCTGAGGGATACTTGTTTTTGTGCAACCTGAGATGCAGCAGCCTCTCCTCGTGGTGTCTGCTGTGTCTGACGCTGGAGGACAGCAGTCTCTCTAAGCCGTCTTTGTGTCTCCAGCAGCAGCAGAATCTCTGTCTGGGCGAAGGATCCTGTCTGCAGTGCTGCCTCAGCTGCTGCTTTCAGACAGCGTCAGCCCTCGCCTTCTGCTTCTTAATGGTTTGGAGAAGATGGAAGGGGGAGGAGGGGCAGAATTCCTCAATATTCCTGATGTTTACATGGCTCCAATGATAGAGGTTGGGTTTGTGCTCTGTGCTTAGGGCAGGGTGCAGTTTCCTTCTGTAAATCCTCTGATGCTCAGAGTAATACTCAGAAAACAGATCTTTTATTACTGCAGGTGTAGGATGCTTTAGCATTATCTTGTTGAGCTCTGAATTTCCAGAACAATAAAGTGTATTTCTGAGAGCTGTGGATCAGCAGCACCAGAGGTCTGACCCTCTTTCAGCAGGCTGGTATCTAACTTTGGGTCATGTAAGTAATTAGCTCGGGACACTTGGCACGTGACTGCAGCCAGAGGTAATATATTGGACTGTTTAGATAGCTGGATGTGCCAGGGAGATGAATTTTGACTCCATTTCTTTGAATCTTGCTCATAAACTGGAGGACCAGGGGAGCAGCTTCTGCAGCTCAGAGCTGGTCTGCTCCAGCTGCCCTGACAGAGCCCTTGCTCATGTCAACACTGAAGACCCAGCTGTCTTGGGACTCAGGTCATGAGGCCATTTTTATGAGTTCTTTCTCTTTTCTGCACTTCCTGAATTATCAATTAGCCATTTTGAAGGAATTGGCATGGGTTTCCAATCAGAGGTGTCCATGGAGCAGCACTGCCTTGCTGGCCCTGATGACATTGTTTGGCACGAGCAGCTGCCAGGTGAGTGAAAGCTGATCTGGAGCTGTGGATCAAGTGGAAATAATGTGGCCCAGGACATGTGTATGTAATTTGTGCAGATGATTCAAGTGAGAGCCATGGCAACTGAGATAAACAGAGGAAAAGATACTGGAAAACCAGCAGTGGCTTCATTTTAGTAGTGCAGCCCTGATTCCAGACAGCTCAGATGTTTACTATAAGAGCTCCATCTTCCTGCGTGTCTCTTCCTCCCCACCACCCCCATTGCTTCGCATGCACTTAGTCATGGGATCGGATGCTTCTTGGATAAAGCACCACAGGCCAAATTCCACAGTTCCTACTTGAGCAAAAAGCCATCAGCTGCCTTCTAATATGGGCTGCAGAATTTCCCTCCCTGTGTGCACATCCATGATTCAAAAGACCCTCGTAAAAACCCATCTTAGAGTTTCCTGTGGAACAAAATACGTTTTCTGAAAACATTGCAGATTATTTGGCCACGTGTGATGGCTGAGCTGGGGATTCACTTTTGCTAGAGATAAAACTATTGGCCAAGCATGAAGTCTGTGCTATCTGAAGTTAATGTCTAGAGTGGAAAGAGTGGAGTAAAGCACACCAGGAGTAAAGCACAGCACCACTGCTCTTCCTGTGTGAAGCTGGAGTGAAGTTGGCTAATCTGTGGCTGTTGAATAACAAACAGCTCTTGAGAAGATCAAGCCCGACTTCCATGCCAGGGCTCTATCGCGTGCTTGGCAGCGGGGCCGTGCTGGTGTGTGGGCTTCTGGGCAGCTGAAACCTCAAGCTGCAAGTGGAAACAGCCCAGCAAGAGCAGCAGGCGCCTTGTGCTGTTCCGCAGAGAGAGGATTGGGAACGAGGACCTGAGTTCTGACTCCAAGTAAACGATCTTGATGGCTGTGCTTGCTGCCCGGGGTTGTGTAATCTGGCATAGGGCTGCAGCTTGGGTATGCTTATCCCAAATCCACCCCCCAGGGGAGCTGGTGGTGATTCACCTCTCTGAATCATAATTCCTGACGCTTTTCTAATCGCTGTCCTTAGTGCGTCCTTGGTTCATGGGCTGCGAATCCAGTTTGATTGGAAGGGGCGAGCTTTCAAGCAGTATCAAGCTGGCCAGTTTCCTACACCAATGCATGAATCCTGCTGCACAGCTCTATCTTTGTGGCTCATTTCTTTTCTCTGTTGCTTTAAGAGTGAACTAGGAGACTCAAATATTTAGCAAAAGAAGTTAGTTAGCTGTAGAGATGTGATAAATGACCAGTAATTTGATTGCAAGCACAAGCATGGCTTGTATGCAGTTTTCAGTTCACTATTTAAAAGTGTTTGTCTGTTTAGAAAATCTGCTCATTTTGTTATGAATGGGCAGGATTCTCAATCCTCTGTCTTTCCAAGATAGTGCAAACACTAATTAAAAAAAATCTATATCTAAATGAAGTTGTTTGCATACATTTACACTCGCTATCTTTTTCACATATGGTTCCACATAAAACTCACGATGTCTGTACAGAGAATGTGAAGATCTGGGTGCTTTTTTCTCTTTAATGACTGAAAATAAGGATTAAAGCAAACTTTGCAGATATCCTCAAAGCCCTCGTTTTGCAGCAGGAATGGAGCCAGGGCACTGGTTCCTGAACTCTTGGTTACATAAATATGTGAAGCTGTCCTGTGCTTTTTACCATGCACATGTTGTGGTCCCACTGCTTGGTCTTCTCCTGGTGGCTCCAAGCTCCTCATCTGCTCCATATTCTTGGTTGTAGATGTTGCAGTGTTTGTGGTAACAGGAGTTGTGTTACTCTGCAGGGTGAGAAAATGAATGTTCGGTGCTCCCAGTGAGGCAGCAGTTGGGAACCCTCTGCTAGCAAAAGGCTGTTTCCTTTCTGCTCTAGAGGGTGAAGTGTGAACAGGTTTGTCTTAGACATTTATTTCCTTAATTTGGCTTGAAGAGAATAAGCAGGTTATCCAGCAAGGAGGCCTTTTTCCTGAGATGTGTGTTATCCATGTTAGTGGAGATGGTAAACCAAACATCTTTCTCTCTGAATTTGTTCTCCGCTTCATTATTCCATTTTACATTTTTATGTCACTTCCAGTTCTCTTATCACGGTGAAATCTTTCAGAGTGGATAAAAGCTGAAGGCTACAAGCAGAAACCAGAATTTTTCAGCTGCCTTTGTTATCAAGCAGCAAACATCAATCAGAAGCCCAGTGTTTATTTTGCTTTTGTTACCAGTCCTGTATGAAAAAATGTACATAAAAGGGCTGTTTGCTGACTTGTAGTGATTGGGAGTGCACAAAGAGCTGAGTGAAGGGATTCAGAAGGATGAGAAAGAGAGTTCAGTCTTGAGTCATGGAAGATGCTTTCCCCAACCCAGTTTTTATTTTTGCCTGCATCTGTCCCTGTGGTGGCTTCAAGTCTCCTCATAGAGTCCACTCAGCAGTACAAGTGCTTAACCTGTTGGAAGTGTTCCCTGAACATTCCCTTCTGGAACAGAGTTTTATTTTCTTTATCTGCCCGCCCTTGCTGGAAGGTAGAACTGAGAAACTGAGAACCAGTGTGGGGAATTTAGGAGGGATTTTAGATTTGCAGGGTGCTTTGAAAGGGTGCAGCTTGAGAGCAGAGGTGTGTGTTATACTCAGCAACAGGGCTGGAACCACAAACCCACGGGAGAAGGGGTAGAGCTGGATGGGTCAGAGGAAGTGGTGGGCCAGCTTTTGTAGGTGTTCCATCAGGAGCAAACTATTTTCCACAGGATTCTAGAGTGGAAACTCAAGCTTTCCTAGAAGTATTCCTGGGCAGCAGAGATTCCAGTGATCAATCCATTTCCAATAGGGACAGGAACTGAAGTTTGCCCCTTGCTTCACAGAGTGATGCCTGCTTAGGAAGAGCACCTGATTTCTGTGGTTGTTTGGTGGCCACTTTCTGACTGGAAACATTTGGAGCCTGTTTTGAAGCTGTGCAGAAGAGCATGCTTTCGTCATCCAGAAAATGCAGTGAGTCAGTGGAGTCCTGAGGGAGCTGTAACGGCTCAAACAGAAACTTGGAAGATGAAATGGGAATGGATTTAAAGATACAGCATTTGTGGCCACTGCTCTGTTCAGAGATGGTCTGCACTCATGGAAAGCATTGGTGAGGAAGGGTTCAGTGAGGACTTTGCTGCTGTAAATACAAGTGGAGCTTTATGAGCGATCCACCCGGGACAGGGTGTGGAACTGGAAGAGGGTGTTAAGCAAGTTCCCCTTGCCATTATACTCAGTAATTTGGTATTCAGGGAATCTCCATGAATTCTTCATTGATATGTGTATTTTGGTATGTTAATGAATAACTTATTGGGAGGCACAGGAAGGAAGGGGGGGAGCAGCCTCTCGGTTTGGCCCCTCTCCTCATTTTGCTTAACATTTTCAACCGCCTTCGGATTTGGGATGGTTTCCACAGCATTACGAGCTGTGCTGTTGCTGCAGTGCAGCTGTGTTGGAATTGCTCTTGGACCAGCTCATCTGCTCCCTGAGGACAAGGTCCTGCCATGGAATATCTGTGTGGTTCATAAGGATGTGCCCAAGTCCTCAATGGGCTGTAGGTGCCACCACCATGGGGAGGTTTGCTGTCAAGGGACACTGATCTTCCTCTTCATGTCCACCCACAGATAGAAAAAGGGATATGGGATACCTCCTTCCTTCAGGTCCAGCAGTGATTCATGGCAGGTTATTTCAGGGGTTAGGTGTGCTCTTCTTAAAACACTTTCTGTTCCTATCACAGGTGAAATAGCCAAGGTGTGTCACGATATTGTTGTTGTGTTGGTTGGTTTATTTGAAAACTTCCTGGGATGTTAACCACTGTTATTTGGATGCCTCAAAGTCACAGATTAATTAATCTTTATGGTCTGTTTCTGGAGGGGAAAAGTATACAGTGGCCTAACAGTGAAGTCAAAGGCAATTTCTTGTTCTTCATATATTTCCTGTTGGTTCTGGTTCAGAATTGAAGGCTCATTTCCCTCGTTTATAGCAGAATGAGGCTGTTCCTCCCAGGAGAGGTAGTAGAACACAGTAAAAAAAGTTGACTCAACTCCAGGTAGGCTTTTTCCCTTCTGGGACAGAGCACTTGTAGCTTCAGGTGCTGAACTTTGTAGTTTTAGCTGAGCAGAACAGGGTAGGAGGCCTTTTACAGGTAAGAGGATTCTTTTCTGGAAAAAAACCCCAAAACAGTTTCTGGAGAGTAAGAATGAGAAAAAATGAGAAAACCTGGCTTTTTCTATTTGTTCAGGTTTTTGAGCAGGGGCAGCTCAGTCCCTGGGCTCCCTCTGAGCTATTCTGACACTTTATTATCAGGATCATAAAAACATGTTTTGATTGTAATGTGCATGCACTGCAGTGTTACAGTTTAACGTTGTATTCAGAGCATGAAAGCTTCATTAGTTCATGTTGATTGAAGAGTGATATGGTCCCCAGCCATCCTAATGCAAATCGATGACTCATTTGTATCTTTAGAGTTGAATTTAAACTTCTATGAAATTTTAGATTTAGGCAAGTAATTGCATTACAGTTTTGCAACTTTTGTGAAAAAATTATTACCTTTTCTTTTTTTACCCTTAAGGCCGTATTTCAAATCTGTGACCTCATTCCCATAAAGCAAAGCTATTTCATTACATCATAGCTGTGTGATTTGACTTCTGATAGCTGGATTTGCATTTGTGTTGGAGCCATTAAATATTTGCCTGCTTAAAAAGCTGGCAGGCATTTATATGTTAGCATGTAAATATTAATTAAAAAAACATAGAAATTGGTATTCTTTTGGCCTTCTTGCAGGCAGTTTTGTTGAAAACAAATGAATTATAGTTTTCCCTTCCATCACCACCTTGCTTGGCTTCCAGAAAAAAAATGATTAATGAGTTTTTTGCCTTTGCAGCTGCAATATTTGATTGCAGTCTGACTTCACTAGTGATGAATACGGAAATATTTCTGCAGTTAATTGGATTTTATCAAATCCACAGCAGGTGACTAAGACCATAGTCAGATGTGGTGGTTCTCCCTCTGTTGGGGTGAGCAGGATCTCCGAGGGCAGATTCCCCTTCGGGGCACTTTCCCCTTTTGTATAGTGATAATAGTTCAAAATTTACATCAAATAAATACATGAGGAGCTCGATGTCCAAGATCTGCTCAGTTCCCTTTGTGTTGAGCCCTGAGGTTTCCTTGCTGCTCTGATTAAAGGTAAGTTTCAGATAAGTTGGATGAGTTTGAGGTGGGAAAGGATCAAACATGTATTTGAAACAGTAGAATGCGTCAGTCTTGTGCAAGATGCCCATTTGCAGGCTCCATAAAAATGTTGAATATTTTAGCTTAATATTTATTACCTTTAGCAATGACCAACCATCTTTGAATCCTGCTGAGCTCCAGCACCGATTTCCTTTGCTGAGACAGGTTAAAACACATCTTTGGTGTCTCTGCAGCTTTAAATTGGGGGTTTTTTTCCTTTCCCTGAACCTCTTCTGTCACCTATCTTCTGCCAGCAAGTCTTGTGAAAGCAGCAACCCTTGTGATTCAGATCAACTGACTGTCTGGCAGCAGGATGAGGCCGTGCTTGGGAGGATCCTCCTTTGGGAATTGATCCAGGGCCAATTTCCAAACCTTCCCGTGCTGGACCCCACGCTGCTCGGGAGTAGGATGCTCAGGGAATGGGATTGAGCAAACCTTCCTCCCAGCACACTGGAGGGGGCAGCACCAAGATCAACAGGAATGTTTTCTTGGCACTGCAGCCTCAGGAGCTGCCGAGTGAAATTCCTTCCTTTACCCCCTTGGTTACACCTCCATGCCACTGGTTATTCACATTAAAAACAAAACCAACAAAGGGACAATTGCCCAAATTTTGTAAAATGGCTATTTTTGCACATTCAGCCTCAGATGGCGTTTGACCCTTAATACAGATGGTTTCACTTAATGTATTTTGTTTAAACAATCCCCGTTCCTGGAAGTGGTTTCAGAATAGGCTGTTCCTCATTGCTGTTCATGTTTGCTTTTTCGTATGATATTACAAGGAGCTTGAAGAGAGTGGATTCAGAACAGGGCAATAATCAGTGTTCACAGGCATTTGTGGAAGCCTTTGTATTTTCCAATTAATACGATGTTGACTTCTCAAGCTTTTGAGACTGAAGTGGTTTGGAGCACTTTTTTCCTGAGGCTGTCGTGCTCACTGCGATTCTGTTATTCCTCTGTCTGTTTTAAGAGACCTCTGGGAGTCCCAGCACATTTATGTGGAACAACTTGTCATCTGGGATACCTGGTTTTCCCCCCAGAGCAGACTTCTTGGTGCTCTGACACGCTAAAACCTCCTCTCTCCTGGATGCAAACCACGTGTTTCTGTGCAAGGGGAAAAAAAGTTGTGTGTTGTCCTTGGATCTGTCTCCTTTTCTGTTATAATTTCTGCATGTGCAGGCTTTTCGCAGGTAGTGCAGGATGTGTTGTTCATACCCAGCACACCCTGGAGGAGCTGTGAAAAGCCTCTATGAGTTCAACATCAGGAGTCACAAAATCGTGCCCTCTCACAGCCACACTGCCATGAGGCAGCTCCACTTCATGGAAATAGTGAGAGTGTCCTTGAAGTACATGACAAATGTGGTTTGTAAGCTGGAACTTGGTATATTGTGTGTGTTACTGAACTCTTCTTATTGGTATAGTACCTTCTAGGAGTGGATCTTGAGGCTGGGACCTGAGTTGTATTTAGTTCATCCAGAAATCAGGTGGCATGAAAATCTTTTGTGTTTGGAAAAGATGAAGACATGAGTCAGGTAATTGATTTGTCCACAATGACA
The DNA here is from genome assembly GCA_013396695.1 of Sakesphorus luctuosus. Lineage (NCBI taxonomy): Eukaryota > Metazoa > Chordata > Aves > Passeriformes > Thamnophilidae > Sakesphorus > Sakesphorus luctuosus. The sequence continues at coordinate 449,523 of VWZD01000641.1, forward strand.
GGAGAAATCTAAAGAAGAGTTGGCAATAAAACTATGGCATTTCTATTCCTGGAGCATGTGGTTAAGTAGATTAATCTTCCTTTATTTTATTTATTTATTTTCCCTAAAATTATTGTCTTCTAAAAGTCCAGATGCTGCTTGAGGGGTTGACAGTGCAAGCAAAAGTGACCCAGGGTGTCACCAGCTCTTTCCAAAACAATAACCTGCTAGTCCTCCCAGTGACCTGTGACATCCTTTGTAAGCACTTCAGGTAGAATTAAAAAACGAGAGATCACATAATCTGTGGGGTTCTTCCTCTGTGCTTTTTTTATGATCTTACAAATGGTGTTACCTGGCTTAAAATCCTTTTGTGGCACCTCCTCCATATCCTCTATTACCCATGCAGTGCCTGTGGTTCATCCGCCTGGACTCCAGAGCCTCTGGACACTTCTAGTCCTGTTTCTTTCTCCAAACTTTCCTCTGCTTTGAGATTAATTTTAAAATAGGTTCTCCTGGCAACCTCACTGCTGCGTGTGTTGTAGGGAAGGATTAGAGGAACACAGCAGCTCTTTCACCCTCTGAAAATCCTCTGGTCACATTCCAGGAGCAGGACTTGCAAAGAGTGAGCTGAACCAAAAGAAGGGAGGAAATCGGGACATGTGGCCTAACAAAATCCAGTTGGCTTTTGCTCTGGGTTTTCCCACCTGATGTTGGCTCAGGCCAGAGCCTTCCTTCCCCTGTAGTGCTACATGTTCTAAGCTGCTTTTGTTCACTAATTTTTAGTCTGTATTCTTGCAATAATTTGATGTAACATCTCTAACTTGTCTGGGCAGGCAGAGGAACTTAAACAGGGAGTCTTGAGTACACCATGGACTGTTGCAGTTAAGTCTGGGCTTTCTGTGTGGCATTTCAGGTGTCATCCAGGTAAAGGCAAATTTTTACATCAGATACTATCTAGTAAAGTCAAATAATGGAGTGTCAAATGGAAAAGTATTCTACTTGGGCAGTAGAATTCTACTTGGGCAGTGGTGTCTTCCTCTTGCAACATGCTGGGAGATGCAGTTATGGAAAACGTTGAATACTGTCTATTTTTACTGAGTGTTGCATGACTTCATGAAGAAAGCAAGAACAAGGTAGTAGAGTAAGTGCTTGTTCTACAGGCTCACAATCTGCAGAAATAAAATGGAGTATACCTGATTTACATACCACTGACATGAGACCTCAGTATGGACTGGAGAACAATCAGAAATAGGAAAAGCTGTGAATTAATTACAGATTGGCCATATCTTTTGTCTGGAACTTCATGGAACACCCCCAGCTTAGAGAGGAGCTGCAGAGGAACTCCTTACTGAGGAAGGTTTGTCCCCAAGCTGTGTTTTCAGAGAGCCCTGTCTGTTTTGCAGCACTGCTGCCTATCTGGGTATCTGTCAGCTCTCTAGGAATTCAAGGCATTGCATTCCCCAGATCCAGACTGGAGCGCAGCCAGTTACTCCAGCCTGGCTGAAGTACTTCCATTTCAGGTGGAAGCAGATCTCCCAGCACTGCCTGACTCTGTGGTCCATTTCAGTGTCTCTGAATGATTAATGAAATGCAGTTGTAGCTGGTCCAGTTCGACATTCACATTTATTTCTTTGGGATTTGTTTGTAGCTCTCTGAGTAGCAAAGGTTGGTAAGATTAAGCTGTTCATACAACTTGTCAATACAGCTTATTTTCTCAGTATTTTGAATTAAGAAACAGCTTTCCTATGTAGCTTCCCCTCATGATGCCACTGTTATTTGTGTGAATTTACAGTGGGGAGTCTCCTCATGTTCCTGAGCTGGGTCACCACACGGTTGTGTGAGCACTGGTGCCAGCAAAAGGGACAAGATGGGACAGGTGGGGCTGAGGCTCGCTGTGTTTAGCTGGGGTTAACTGGCTGAGGACCCTCACTCACTGTCAGCACAATCTCTTCCCAACTCATCTCCATGTTTGCCTGTGGCACTTTCCTGCTTCCTGCCCTCCTGCTCCACTGTGCAAGTCCTCAGAGCAGTGACAGGTATTTTACTTTCATGTTTGTGTATTTAATCGTTTGTGCAGGTCCTCAAGATCCACTTCTCTCTCTGAACAGTGAAATGACTCTGCTGAGCCTGAAGTGAAGGAAGTGGCAGTTCCAGGGCTGGTGTGGTGCAGGGGCAGATGGCTTGGAGGGTCCTGGCAGTCACTACCCCTCGATTCTTCCACACTTCTGTTTTCTGTCTGGTATGTGGGCAGACAGAATCTCCAGTCTTTACTCACGCCAACAGCACTAAACCTCAGACCACATGGAACAGATCTGCTCTGAGAATGGCTCTGATCAGTGGTGGGCAGGTAAAGAGGGAGTGAATAGAAAGGAATTTTGCATTTCTCAACGTACGTGGAGAGGCAGAGTTTGGGGTTACTGGAGATCAGCACCACTGATTTCTTTTTTACATCTTCCTTCTTTTCCTTGCCACTTTTGCTTGGAAAGGTAGAAAATATGGAGGTATCCCACAGTCTCATGCAATTTTCTAAATCCAAATGCATATATGACAAGCAAGGTTCTCTAAGCACATTAAGGAAGCTCATCCTGAAAGAGTTTATTTTAAGAACTTTTGCCCTTTATGAAATCAGCATCAGACATTGGCTTTGTCTTAATGGTGTGACCTAGGGGGAGTGTTCCCTAGCTTTTCCAAAAAAATCCAAATTAAAATCCTTCTTTCAATGTGTTTTTATGTTTAGGAATTGAAAAAGTCTGTTAAACCCTCATGAAAGTTTATCACTAGGTCTGTCACTCGAACTGCATCTGTCTCTGCTCAGCAGTGCATGAGTAAATTGGAGACCTCTTCCTGCATCCGTGCTCCAGTTGGACCAGGACAGAGGTGTATATATACATTTTATTTTTGCCTTTCTTCATGGTGAGGGAGCTTGTTTCTGTCTGAAGCCTCTTCCTGTTGGCCCCAGTCCTCACAGGAAAAAATACTGGTCCTGCCTTTACGTCATAATCCCAGCAGGACTCTTAAAATTTCTTATATTGTGTCCTGACAACAGAATAAAATACTGAACTGTTTGGAGGGAACCATTGCTGCAGGCAGTTCTAATTAACTGGAAGCTTTTCCTTTCTGGGAGCATATATTTAGTTTCTTACACTGGGAATAATAAGCAATTAGTGCTTTGGAGCACCAGGCGCTTACCTGCACATCTGAGTGAGGCTGAGAGTAGATCCTAAGGGTGAATAAAGAGTGTAATTCAAATCAAGTGATTGTAGATGTCTTTATATAGCAGCTTTTATACTTATATGGATGCTTTTTTATTTCTATAGTTACAAAGAGCTTCCACTTCTTTCTCAAAATAATATGTATTCCCCTGTGGATGACTTAGTGACGTCTGGAATTCCTGAGCGGAAGGCACTGGGGTTTGGGGGTTTGGGTCAGGTTTTTTCTGTGTGTGTGTTTTTAAATTTAAATTTTAATTAAAAAAAAAGGGAAAAAAGCACACTCATTGCAGTGTCAGCAAACATGTATTTTGTAAAGGTTAGTGTCCATTGATACTGATACTGTTCAAAGGCACTGTTTTGGATTAGATCCCTAGAGAAAAATGATCTTTGCACTTGAATTTATCCTCCTCTCCTGTTGCTGTGTACATATGTTACTTGAGATTTTCTGCATTTCAGAAAATTATAATAATCTTTGCTGAATTCAGTGCTGAAACAGCTTAGGTGAGCAAGGACAGGAGTGATGTGTGGCTGGGAAGGGAACCTTCACCTGCCTTGAAACAGCTATGAAAATGTTAATACTGCTGTGAGACCTCCTTTGTGTGATCAACTTTAAGGCAAAGGAGTTGAATTGCTTCTGGGTTTGATGGATTAATTGTTTATTTGTGGATTATTATTTGCTCTGTGAGGTTTTTTCTGCTTTCCTTTTCAAGTCCCTTGGTGATTCCCATACCTGTGGCAGCAGGAAGTGTGCAGGACACATCCACAGATCTGTGCCCCAGCCTAAACCTGAACTCTTGAGTCAGGAGAGAAAACGCAGCACAACCTCGCCTGGGTGGAGAGAGCCAGGGAGAAAGGAGTTTCAGCTGGTCCCATAATGTGAATTCAATAACTGATGCACAAAGGGCTTTCCATGTTGGCTGCAGTTCAGGTGCTCAGGACAGGTCAGTGGTCCCACAGTGGGAGTGTCAAGGTGCAGGCACAGACCAGTGTGTGTTTACAGCCAGCGCTGGATTAATTCTCCTCCTCCCTGTTCCTCCTAATCCCTGCTGGGTCTCATGCAGCAGTGGTTCAGTAATACTTGTTTTCTTTTCTTCTTCTCCCCTTCCACCCCCTCCTCATGTGTAATTTGATCTCTGAGGCCTGCTCTTCTGCTTTGGCAGATTTTTCAGCTCTTGAATGGAAGAAATTAACCACTTAGTTACTGGCAGGGTTAAACTCTGTTTACTGGTCCTTCTGGCTATTCCTGTGGACGTGCTTGGAGTTACACAAGAAAAGCCCACAAAGTCATCAGCGCTGAGCTCCCAGTTTTAACCTCTTCTTTTAACTTTGCTTTTTCATCTGCATTTCCTTGCCTTTTCATTTAAAAGAAATACGGAAATGCTCCCACTCAAGATCTGAGTCAGTATTTGGCAAAGAAAGTTCTCTAAAATTTATTTGCTGATACTTTCCAAGCATGTATCTTTTCTGATTGCATCCTGGCTGTCTGTGAGTCCTCTCCTCCCTGGTCTGGCTGAAAATACCGAGCTTCAGTAAGGCTCCTAAACTCATGTGGTTCTACCTATTGCACAGAAACTCCCAGTCCCTCTTTTGCAACCTGAATAAACTGCTTGGTCAAAAGATGTTCAGTCATTACAGTGAGTAGGAATTTGTGCAATTTTTGTGTCTTTAAGGTACACTGCTGTTTTTTTCAAATCAGAAAAGTGCAAGAAGCTTGTTTTTTTCTTTTTTTTTTCTTTGCCTGCAGATGTTTCAAAAATGGAAGAGGCCCAAAACTTTTCCAGTGATTTGTGACGAGGCCCTTTGGACTTGAATTTAACCTTGCAGGCTTCAAATGCTGATACCCCAGGCAATTCCCTGCGGAGCCCTAAACCCATCCTGTGTTTTTACATGAGTACAGTGAAGACAGATCACCACTGCAGGAGTTTAGTAGTACCTTCTGCCTCGTTACTACCTTAAAAAAATCAGGATTCTGCCCTGTTGCTTGAAAGGAATTTCAAATAGTTGAACGTCCCATCTCTGAAATCCCACCACTTCCCAGTCGCCTCCTTCACTCATGAAAATTGCAAATAACAAACATCTGTTAAATCAGGGAGAAGAACCAACAAATGCACATCTTTTATTGCAAAACTCTTTGCTTTCCTGTTGATGTGTACAGTGGACTTTTCGTAACCTGGATTTTGTTTTTTATTGAAGTTTCTTCCTGAGAGATTGGGACTTGCAAAGTCCAAGTGCCAGAAGGGTTAGTATTTCACTATAGGTGCAGATACCTCTCTGTGCTCTTGCAGGGCCATTCACACTGTGCTGGATGGTGGCTGAAGGAAGGAAAACACTCTTTGCCCTCAGGTGTTAACTTGCCTTTGTTCAAATCCATATGTGGGCTTTTTATTTTATTTACAATAATGCCTATTGTAGAATGGTCAGAGTAGTAGCAAGAGGCTTTTGTTTCTAACATGCTGTTTTAACTAGCTGTTGTAAACATGTCAGCTGGATTCTGAGAAGAGCTTAAACAGGAAGGTAGAACAGTGGTCTCTAAAAATGCTTTGTGTATGAACTGGAAAAGGAAAGACAGAGGTTTCTATGTAAAAAACTTGAAGGAAAGAGACACTGGCAGCACAGGTGGAGTGGTTCTGAGGTTGGGCAGTGCTGGAAAACGTTGGGGTGGTAGTACACATCACACACATCTCTGAAGGCACTAAGGTTCATCTGGGCAGAGCAGTAAAACCACTTGAGCTCTGTTTATCTGGGTGTGCATTCCTAATGCCAGTGGTATTACAGATTCCTGGTGGAAGTTGGGACATCCTTCAATATCTTGCTCACTTGGGCTTTGTCCTGAGGTGCATGAACACACTTGGAAAGTTTTACTGGGCTGATTTAGTCACTCTGTCTGCACACACCAAGGACTTTTCTCACCCTCTGCCTCTTACGTGGCAGGTATTACAAATAAATCCCAAACGTCATCACCTCGTGTGTGGTGCTGTTGTTGGGCAGTAAGTGAAGAATCTTGGAGTATCCTGGAAAACTTGTTTTCACTTGTCCTCTGGAGTAGTTACAAGGTGTATGAACAATTACTTGAGACTAAGATGTGACTGACTCAAGAGACAGTTGCTTAAATCTGAGGTGGCTTTTTAAGGTCCGGGTATGGGATGTGTGCTCACCTCTAACCCTGCCAGTCTCAGCCTCACCCACCATGCTCTCATTGGCAGAAGGAATTTCTCAAAGCCATTGTGACTCAATGTGATCGACCCACTGAAGTTGTGTTCTTTGCTAACAGCTTTGCAGGACTCCACCAGTGTATTTGTGCTTCACTTGCCAAGAAGGTAGAGTTTAGCAGCCAGAATTTTAAAGTTGCTAGTCCTCTTGATTTAATAGACACCAGCATCTTCTGAAATGTTTGACACTTTGTGTCTAAGAGTGGATGAAGTCCTTTAATGGTGGAGCATCTGAAAATCCACAGTAAAACTGGAATCTGTCAGTCAAAGCTGGACCAGCCCCCAGGAAAACGGGCAATGCTGCATTTGCTGTCAGATCAAAGCCCAGCTCTGTTGCAGCTGCATCTGAAGCACATGCTGTGGTCTTTCATGGATTTCAATATGGGCTTCTTTGATCATTTTCATATACACATACATTTTTAATCAGGTAATGGTGTTAAAATGTGTTATTCCACCATGTGAGAGATGTCATCAGAAGAGAACTGTGTAGCATGGGAGTCCTTTGTGGCATGGACCTGGTTTTGGTCCTAGAGACAGTGACCTATGGATTCACAAAATCACATGTAATCATATCATTTACTAAGAAAAAAAGCATCTCTTGAATTATGTAATTACATTTTGTTGCTCCAGAGACAGCCTGCACTGAGTTAGTTTTTATCACCTGTGGGGAAATTCTCAACTGCATTTGTAGAAGAGAAAGGTAAGGCACAGGTAACTCAAAATTGCAAGCAAGGATCTGCTCTTTTTCTGGCAAGCTCCTATACTCCTTTGCTTTAATCACTACTTTGTGATGCTTTCAAGTGGCCTTTTCCATCCCAAATCATCTGAACGGGGCTATCAAAAAATGCCCAGAGTCTGGGACTTCAAACTCTGTTATCTTTACATATTTCAGAAGAGGATTTTAAAACAAAATTAAGCTCTACTTTTAAATGGGTGACGAACACTCAAGCTGTTTTTAGTGGTATGGCAACAAAATTCACTCCAGCTGCTAACACGTGGGCTCATGCCAAAACTCACTTTCTGTTCATGGGGTCCAGTCCTTTCGCTGCTGCTGTTGTGTGTGTGACTGTTCTCTTGTGGAAAAAAACTGTCCTCAAATTTTGGGTAGCTTTAAGAAAGTGAAGAATAAATATGTGTCTGCTAGAAACAGCTCAAGCACGAAGGCCGTTGGCTAAATAGGTTTATGCTCTTGTAGGAGCATGAACAATAAAGGCTAATGGATACTGGATTGCATTAACGAGAGCAGAGCCAGCAGGTCGAGGGAAATGATTATTTCCCTCTTTTTGGCACTTGTGAAGCCACATCTGGAGCATGTTGTCCAGCTCCCTCCTTCCCCCGTAGCAGATGTTGACACACTGGAGGGAGCCTGGCCAGGGCTGGAGCCAGCGGTGCCCCCCGGGGCCAAAGGAACTGCCTTTAACCTGGTCAGAGAAGAGGGGATGGAAGGGGTCCCAGTGCTCTCATAACCACCCAATTGGCGGCTGGGGGCTCTTCTCAGAGGTGCACAGCAAAAGGAGGAGAAGCAACTCTTTACAACTTGCAGCAAGGCAAAGCTGGGTAGATGTGAGAGGATAGAGAGTGTTCAACTGCTCAGCAGACTTGGTTAAAGTTCAGCTGCAAAAAGCCTGGAAAAACCTGATCTGGGGAGATAGCCGCCCTCTGAGCAGGAGCTGGAACTGGAGACCTTCTGAGCCTTATCCCAACCAAATTGTTTTGCTATTCTGCAATAGAGCGCCTGAGTTGAAGGTTGCATCAGTCACTGTAGTCCAGAATTCTGCACACATTTCATGACTGATTTTCTTCTAAGATGTGTATATGACAAACAAACATGAGAGGGATTAATAGCTGGCAGATGTAAGAGTGGCTTAGGTTGTGTGACACTATCAATATGGCTGTTATTTCTGTATCACCAGTTAATTTCATGGCATTCAGGAAAGACAGAGGGTGTTTGCTCAAAGTATTCAAAGCCCAGTTTGCCATGACATAAAAGAGGAAATGTTGAAGGATGGTGTTTGTAGCACAGGGACCACACAAGCCTGTGTGCCTGGAAGCATAAAGGGAATTAATTTGTTTATCTACAGAGGAAGTTATCCCAGGATAGCTCTTTGTGTTTAACTCCCCAAGTGGATGCGTTTCTCCTACAGTGAGGTTCTTCTGCAAGCGGGTTAATTTAATTTGAGATCAGACATTCTTCCTCAGGAATGAGAACCCCAGGAGTTCATCAGGAATGTAATCCGTATTAATTCTGCTGGTGCTCATTGTATTAACCTTAATTGTAATGGCTGAGTGGTGTTCCTGGGAGGCAGCCTTTGTACTGCCAGGGAATGCTGTGGGGATTTCTCATTCCCCCAGCTGCAGAAGAAGCAGGGTAGGGATGGGGATGCTCCTCACATGGAAAAGAACTTGTGTGCAAAATGCTTGGTTTACTCCTAAAACATCATTTCATCCCAGTTCTCTAAACATAGGACAAATCCTGTGATTTATGTAACCTTTCTGCTCCAAATCTGCATTTAACTCCTCTTTTTTTTTTTTCCTTTCCTTCCCTCCATCAGTGCAGTTCTGTTAAGTGGATAGGGAACAAGTAGATAGGTGGTGTTTTCTCTTGACACTCCAGTGCTTCTATAAAATAGGACTCCTCCTCCAGAGGTGGAGGGAGGACAGGAGAGTGTGGGGGGAACTGTGTCATTGTCTTCCCAATGCTTGTGCAGTCTTCCAGAAGTGGGGATGGGATCTGGGGCCTTATCTCTTCACTGGACTGTCTGAATTGAGGAAATGTTGCAGTTCTCTCACTATTTCTTGATGTTTTAAATGGGAATATCCACATTCATGTTTTCTGAGAAAAGCATGAAAGTGCTTTAAGCATCACACTGTCCTTACTGTGATTATTTCTCTTCTAGAAATGAGATTTGTGGTATTTAAAAAAAAAAAGCAAATGCTATTATTGCAGTTTAGCATGGGTTGAGAGATCAAGGGTTTTTTTTCGAGCTGTCTTTCATGTGTACACCCCATGGATCAGAAGACTGAAGCAAAGTAATGCTGTAAAATAATGTTTAAAGAGTCTGAACAATGTTTGCAGTTTTGGAAGCACGGTCCTCAGATGCTGGAAGCATGCAGAGTTTCCCCTCAAGTATTCAGTGTTTGAAAACGTTGGAGGGCAAAAGAGCACTAGCTAGTCAGCAACCTTGCCAAAATAAACTGTCAGATGTGAAGGCAAGTTTTCAGGGACAGAGATGAAGATTTGCTGCTTTGTTGACTCTGTGTGTGACACACCAGGCGCTCCACACGTTGCAGTGTGGTCTGTGCTGGGCTCAGCTGCCCAGGCCGTTCTCTCCAACCCCTCTGTTTTGCACCCCTGATGAGCTCTGCAGCCTTGAGCACCTCATGCTCCAAGCAGCAAAAGCACCCCAAGGTTTGGGAAATGAGAGGGGATTTCTGACTGGGAAAAGTACAGTTGTATACACACTTAATTTGCTCTCTCCTTTAGAGACAGATATGTAAATATATGTATATATATATATGTGTGTGTGTGTGTGTAAATATATATGTGTGTGTATATATATGCACACACATATATGTATGTATGTATATATATGTATATATATATATATAAAACACAAAAATGATGGTTGTTTTAAAAAGGACACACACAATAATGCTAGAAAATAATCTATTAAAAAATGCACAGCCAGAGAGCACTAATTAACGCATAGCCTTGAGAAACCTGCAGGGGAAGGGCACATTTTCCAGGGAAAAAGAATAGTAGATAGCAGGAGAGTGAAAACTTTTGGCAGCATCCTGCCTGTGCAACTGCATCAGCTGAAACCTGAGTCCCTTTCCCTGTAATTAGCACAGAGATGCTAAGACAGGATCCCTGGGAAGGAGCTCCAGCTCCCCTGCAGTTTTTGTGTGCCAGGTTACAACTGGGCATTGCTCTTGGGTTGCTTCTCCCTGTTCCCAGGCTCAGTGTTCGAGCAGCCCCTTAATCCGCAGAGAAATGACGCGCTTTGAACACTTTGCCGCTCGCCCACACTTGGCTTGGCGCAACCGCCACGCACAAAGCGCCAGCGCAGCAGCCTCGTTCCTTCATCCTGCCTTTCCCCTCCTTCCCCAAGCGAGCAGGGGCTCTCCCAGGAGGGGGAAACCTGTTGGTTTTCCCCCTGGCCCCCGTGGTGCTGGGAGAGGCGCAGGCAGGAGGAGGTTAAGGAGCGAGGGCGTTGCTGGATGCCTGATGTCATGGAGGCCGGCGGTGGCTGAGGGGCCCTTTGTTGGCAGCTCCCAGCGCTCGGCCGGCACAGCTCACTCTGCCCAACTTGGTTGGCTCTGCTTTTTTCTTCTTTCTTATTTTCCTTTTTTGTTTGTTTGTTTTCATTTTTCCTTTTTTTTTTAATTTTTCCCTCCTCCTCTTTCTCCCGCCAAAAGAGTTGGGAAGGAGGGAAGATGGCTGGAGTTAACTCCCCGGGAGAGGAGATGTGGGGCCCCTGGATTTTCCGCCTCTCGGGCTCGCCCTTGTAATGCTTTTCAGAGCGCTGGATTCCGTCGACTTTTCTTGGATATTTTGTTTGAGACTTATCCTGGACTTTTTCAGACTTACCGGATCTTTTTAGACTTTCTTTTAGACTTAGTGTGAGAAGACGCTGAAGGAGGTGGGGGGGGGAAGAGAATCCAGACAGCCGAACCCAATCTCTAACAAATGAAAATGTTGGAGATTTGCTTGAAATTGGTGGGTTGCAAATCGAAGAAGGGGCTTTCCTCCTCCTCCAGCTGCTACCTGGAAGGTGAGTACCCAAAGGGACTGCCACTGGGGTCGTCTCCCAGGGGCCACAACTTGATCCCGCCACCAAGTTACATCCCTCACTTGGAAGTTGGGGCCAGGCTTGGGGAGATGTTTGGTCCTGGCCAGGTTCAGGCAGGGCTTTGGGACGTGGGGGTGAAGGAACCGAGCGGTGTTCGCGGCGTGCAGACCCAGGTGCCTTTCATTAAGTGCAGTTATACAGAGGGAGCGCGGCTCTACCATTTATGGTTGTAAAATGTCAAGTGATCTTATTGCCGAGCCCATAAACAAATCCGTATCTTCAGGCCTCAGCTTTATTTTTTTTTTCCAAGGGAAGATATTCCTTGTTTTGGACGTAAAAAAACCCAACTTCAGACTCAAGAAGAAAATTTAGATGAGTCCATCTGTGAAATATTTCCAGCGTGTGTTAGTGCAGAATGTCTTCGTTCATTTTGGTTATTCCCTTCTAAGTTTCCTTTCCACAGGCATTTGCTGAGCTGAATTTTCTCTCATGTTTGCTTTTAAAAAGTGATTTTTGCGTCACACCCACCGTTTCTTGTAGACAATGAGTTGTTAAACATACGGACTCAACTAGTTTGGATGGAAAGCCTGAGCGACTGAGGCACCGTGCTGGGTGGGGGGAGTTTGGGGTGAGGTCTTGCTTGGCATGACCTCAAAGAAGATCCTCACTGCTTCACACCCCACTTGTGGAGCAGCATTACAGTCCCCCCCATCCAGCCCCAGCCCCTGCGTCCATCCCTTCTGGGCCATCCAGGCTCCTCCAGCTTCTTTTGTGTTGCTTCAGTAAAAATCATCCACATGCCAGGAGGACCGTGCTAACTCATCAAATCAGAGGCATGAAAGGCAGCAGCTGATTTCCAGGGGCCTATTGCAAGTCGCTGTTGCTCAACTCTCAGATATTCAGTGCAGAAACGGCGCTCGGAAATTCATAGGTTAGGAATCTCAAAATCTACAAATGGCTGCGCGTGGCAAACTCACTTGGAGAAGTTTTGGATCGAGTCTGTGTTTATCATGTGCTTTTAGTGGCTCTGAAGAATTTTCTGTTCCCTAAAGTCAAACAACAGTTTCCAGAGGATTTTTTTTTTTGTTTATTTAAAGTTTCAGAAACCAAACAGAGTGCAGATGCATATGAGTAATTTTGATAGTTTTATGCAACTGAATTCTTCTGTGATCTTTTACATCTAAAAAACTTCTGTCTGTGTCCCCTGCCTCTAGTATTGCTCAGTCTGTGTGTGGAGAAGGAGCTCCAAGCTGTGCTTGGCCTCCTCTCTGTGCCGTTGGATCTTTCAACACAGCCCTGGGAGAACAGGCAGAGCATCTGGGGCCTCTCTTCCCTACAGAAATGAATGCTGAGGGATGATGTTACAAGGGTGTTACCCTGACTGTTTTTGCGAGTTCTCTCTTTTGTGTTCATTACAACCACTGCCCCCCTCCCCACTTTGCAATGCAGTTGCATAATAGGATTAGAACATAGTTTGACTTGGCCTTATAGGCAGGGAAGGTTAAGAGCGTGATCATTAACACGATTAATATTGTGATATTTTCACCTTCTGTTTCCCTGAGACTGTTGTTGCATATTTATTTTTTTTTATAATGAGGGATGGGAAATGAGCATTGAACTTTTAAATGGTCTTCTCTCAAAGTAGCTCAGTCTCATGTCTCAGCTCAGCATGGGGCAGAGCTGAGTGGCGTGTTAAAGGTGAACAAAAGTGGCAACTGCGACCATAATGTGACAGTCAGTTAGGACAGAGGCTGCCCAGGACCCTCATAATCCACTGGGGAGCTCTGGGAAAGCTGAGTAAGAAGTGAGAAACTGTACTCATCTGGTAAGGAAAAGAAAAAAAAAAGTTTTCAAATACTAGGATTTTCTGTTATTCCTTTCTGAAGCTGAAGGTCCCCACGTGGTATTCCTGGGCAGCTCTCTTATTAACATTATTATGAAGTTGAAAGTGTTGTTGAGGACTCTTTCAAAAGAGTGGTGGTGGCTCCTCCCAAACCCCTGAACTTGAAGGGCACAAGTGAAAACCATTTGCTTGTGTTGCCCTTGAGAAGATAACAAGTTTTTACATACAGGTTTGTCAGTTTTGATAGAAACCACTTAAGCTTGGCAGATCATGAGAAAGGGACAGTTTTGTGTCAAGGGTCAGAAACTACGGATCATTGCTCCTGGATCCCTGTGAGCAGCAGGTGATGGCCAGTCCATTCCCACGGGTGTCCCACAGCCTCTCTGAAGCTTCTGAAAGGATTAAGGAGATGATGGTGATACAATTGAAGGATTTAACTTTGCTCCTGGTATCTTAGTTGTATGGGAAGCTGTTCAGGACAAAGCTGAAAGTTTCTTTACTAAGGTAGTTGAGGAAACCTTAAACATAACTGCTTAAAGGATGAAAGGTCTGTTGGGTGTTTGGAAAACCAGTTGCAGCCCGGAGGATGGATGAAATTTTTGCTTAATTTGATTTCTTATTTTGTTTTTCATATGTTAGTAAAACCCCAACAGTGCTTGGTCAATGAATAGCATGGAATATAACAAAATCAACTCTGTTGTATGTTTAAACACACTTTGTGAGAATACTGTTCTGAGTCTGGATTTGGTGTAAGGCTGATTTAGTGTCAGGCATGTGTGTAGGTGTACATGTCTTTTGACCAAGTAATCAGAAGTGTGGTTTTCTTTTCATGGTGGTCCCTTCTGAAAGGCCTTTATGCTCTGTTAGTTTGCAGGAATGAGGATTATTTGTGGATCCTCTTTGTGGTGGTGTGGAGGGCTGGCAGGTGCTGTGGCCCATGGCTGTGTGAGCTGCTGTGCATGGGCAGGCTGTTCTGCTCCCTGAAAAAGCTGAAATATTTTCTTAACTTCATCAAAAATAAGTTTCAACTGGTCCTAATGATGATTGAGTTTTCATTTTGATGTTTGAGCTGAGCATTTTTTTGCCCTCATTTCTTTTCCCACTACTAAATATTATTTTAAAACGTGACAGATCTGAATTTCTGTCATCTGCTTTCTCCTTTTTGCCTTTGCCAAAGTGAATAATTCCTCATCCACTTCACACCAAGAAAGGGTAAAGAGTAGAAGGGAAGAGGCACAGCGAGTACTGCTGCCAATCTGATCAGGAGAACAGAACGTGTCCATGTCCCAAATAGGGGCTGAAATACTCTTACTGCCTTTTTGGGCTTGGCTCTACCACTGAAAGGCACAAGCCTTGTTTAAAACCTGTCAGTGTTTACTGAAGTTTAAAAACCATGTTGGGGACACTAGTAAAGTCCTTTTGTTTCCTAACTGAAACGATTCCTGTCCTGCCAGCTGTCAGACTGTCTCTGTCTCTTTTTTTCTAATTTTTTTTTTGAGTGTCTTGTTACAGCAGAATAGATGAGCTTGGGGGGGAGCAGCTGCCTGTAGCCATCACCGTGTTCCTGAAGAGAAGTTTTTTTAATGCATTTGGGCACATATTGAGCCAAACCCAAATCAGCAACGCAGCAACTCATCCTGCCATGATGTCACTGGGATCAGCTGGTCCCCCTTTTAGAAAGAGCAATGCAATAAGCTGGAGTTGCTGCCTCACTTGGTAGAGATTTTGCTATTAAACACATTTCTGGCTTTGTAATGGCTTGTTAGTTATGTGCTTGTTCCAGTGGTTTTTGCCTGTCCCATCCTTATTTAAAAATCTGGCTGATGGTGCTTGCTGCCATTTCCCATGGGATGTGGTGAAGAAAGGATTATCATTTCCTGGGAAAAGCTGTAACTGTCTTCAGACGTAAAACTGATCATGTACAGACGTGTTAGTCCTTTTTTCAGCAGTCTGTGGGGCTGCTTAGTAAAACAGGGTGATGTAACAGTAAATCTTGGTGATTCTTGCTTGGTATTTTCCCTGCCCAGGCTCAGAAATGGACACACTTCACTACTTTTGCTCCCTTAATAATGAAACCAAAACAAAAATTGTGAAGGTGAAGTTGTCAGAAATACTGAGGTGTCGTTTGAGTTCACTTGGATCTGGTTGCTCTTTGCCCTTGTTCTCCCAGAGGTTATTGGCTAAGGTCAGGAAGCATCTTAGGAGCAGATTTGGGAATAAAATCTAAATTTCTGCCATACGCCCCATTCCACTCCATCCATCTGCAACTGTGATTAGCTGGCTGGGGAAAGATGATGTTTTCCATGTCACTAAGGGGTTATTCATGGAATAAACTCAGTGAATGAGCTCATGTGAAACCTACAGGCCTGTGTAAGAGTGAACTTCCAGAAGAACCCCATGAAACAACCCACAACCAAACAAAAAGCAGCAACAGATGTGTTTGATGATGACAGAATCAGAAGGATGGGGAGACATCACATCACCAGGGGAGGTCCGTGTTAGACAAGATCTGACACTGCAGTTGGTTGTGAGGGCAGGAGCCATTAATGCCATGGACATCATGGGTGTCCTTGTTCCCACGTGCTGGCATTCAGGAGACTTGGTGTTCGGTATTTGGAATGCTGGAGATTCCAGGTGTCCATGTGAGAGGGAACACAGCCTGTCTGCAGATGGAAGGTGCCTCGCTGGGAGGGGAAATAGGGGAATACAGCTGGGGAGACTGGCCCAGCACAGGGAGTGGGGCTGCGTGAGAGAGGCTGGATCTATTTCTGCACTCCTTCATCTCCATCTAGAAATACATGGTATTTAAAAAGTGATATTTGTCCTCATGCTGGATGTGAGAATGAGGAGTTTTCAAGTATCGACCAAGAGCGACAGTCTGTGGCCTGGGCTGTGCAGAGGGTGACTGGAGAGCCTGAGCCTGATCTCACTAAAGAGTTGAGCCTGAAATAAAACATGAATCCTTCCTGCTTTTTTTGAAAGATCTGGTTTACATATTTTTTGAAATTTTATTTTTAAATCCATATTCCATCAGGCACAGGGAATCCATGAGGGCCACTAAGGAAATACTTGGAACAGAGAGGCAGCTGCTCCATCATATGTGCTCAGAGTTGGGAACATTTGGATGTATTCAATCTCCATAACTATTCTGCCATTTATCACAATTTCTTCCAGGGGAAAAGAAAAGTGTGGGAAATGTAGAGCAAGGAGAAGGATTAGGTGGCATGTGCTGTACCTCCAAAGAGATTACGAGATGTATTCTGTGCTCCCTCACTCTACAAACCTAGTGGAAAAAATGCCAGCACAGTTTGTAAGCCCACAGGATGTTTGTTTTGTAGGGAGACAGGAGGTCTCCTCCTTCCCTCGGGACTGCCTCACAGTCAGCTATGGAGGAGCCGAGTGTAATTCTGTGCTTCTGCCTTTTTCCCAGCATTGGGAAGAAAATTTGCTTGCGCTGATCTAGACCAGAATTATTCATATCTGAGAACTTCTTTCACAGCCCCTAACAATGATTCATGGCTTTGCATAAGCAGTAATGAGCAGGAGATAGTTAAACTTATGAAACCTTTTAGTGTGCAAGCATAAATATCGCCTGGTAAAACCTTAATTTAGAGGGGAAATGATGATGTTCTTATGGCTAATGCCTCAAAATATAAGCTGCTGTTGTTTTATTTCAAAGTCTGCAACACTTTAATTAAGAGTCATCATTTAGTTGGTGTTAGTGTAGAACTGAATTACACTACTGCCTCGGGACTTCTACCAGGAATCCAGGTGTTATCCAGAGCACTGTATGATCAGAGTAATAAATGAGTCTTGCTGGGATGCAGCACAAGACAAAGTGGATGCACGGAAGGAACGACAGCACAGAGATAACATATTGAATTGCGCTCACTTCCTTCCCTATCACTCTGCCAGGATGGCCTCCTGTAGGTGTAGCAGCCAGGCTGATTTATTAGGAGGAATCTAGCCCACTGAAGAGCTCAGAAGTGCTGTAAAATTGTAGTTAAAACCAGCAGTTGGAGGTGAAGAAGCTGTTGAAAAAGACCCTCAATTCGTATGAACAGCGATGTCCAATTCCTGCTCTGAAGGACTGGAATGTCTGGGCAGATTTACTAGAGAATCGCTTGGAGGGATAAATGCTGCTGACAGCCGGCTGTACGTGGCTCCCAGATGGACATGTCCTGTCTGCTTCTCTCGCTTCATGGTTTTGTGTCCTCAGTCTGCTGACAGCCTCCTCTTGGGGCCCAGACCTTTAAAAGTGTGTTTTGTCACGGTCTATCAAGCTTCTGCTACACTCGGGTCACCACAACTCTGCTCTTTCCTTTACGCTCTTCTCCGTGTTGACTCAGGGCCTCATCCCCACTTTCTGGCCACCCATGCTCTCATTCCCCACCTTCCCCACCCCAGTTCCTAACTTGGGGTTCTACCCTCTGCTGGGGCTGGCGTCTCCCTGTCGCGCTGTCTGGCACAGCAGGGTTCATACTCGCTGTGTACCTACATTGGGCTGCTGGTGGCTGCACTGTGGGGTAAAATTGGAGGATACACAGGGTATGAGCATCCTGTGAATTCACTGGGTCACTGGTATGGTTTTCCAGCTTAGCAAATTCTCTTATGTGTATTTAGCAGCCCTTGCTCTTGTTGGTCCTTGGGTTTGCAGGCATTATCACTGAGTCAGTGTGTGTAGGAATGTCATCGAGCAAAACCAGCCTTCCCTGACTTTCACACTGCAGCCTGTGGGTGTTGTTGGCGTTTGGAACAGTGTTGTCTCACGGATGAATCGTAGCGCATACCTTGGCATCCGTGTGGAATGAGTCAGTCCCAGCATCCCTGGGCACGAGGGAGGGATTCTTGCAGAGCACTTGGCTTTCCTCCCTTATCCCCATCCGTGGCTGTGCATGAGCCATCCTGCTCTGGGCTGTGATCACACTGGAGTTGGAGGGGAGCCTGCCTTGGATTTCCTGCCTTCCTGTCGAATCAGTGCCCCGTGTGGGAGGCATTTTCCTTCCTAACAGAGGTGAAGGTCCATCCCATGGAGCAGCATGTGCTGGTTTGTGCTGTGTTTGGGGGAGAGCATCATGGTGTCACTCCTCTCTGAGGTTGTGTATCACCACTTGCAGCTCTGCTGTCTGTCTGTTCCAGGTGTTTACTAAAGGTGTAACTCCCTGGAGTATCTCCAGTCACTGCAGTGCCCTGTGTTTGATAAGGGAGCTTAGTGGGCTTGACAGGATCAAAGCATTTTCATGGTAAAATGATTATAGCTTATTCTTAAAGTGGATTTTCTCCTTCTTTATTCATTGTCCCTCTTCAAACAAATTCAGGCTATTAAAATATATTCTCCTGCAGGACACACAGGAGGGGGAGACTAGGATGTCAAGGTGCTTTAAAAAAAAACACCCAACACACCACCACTTTTTCTTGCTGTGGAATAGTTTAGAAAGAGTAATTATTTCACTTATATAAATATATCTCCCTGCAGATACAGTTTGGCTGGGAAAACAGGCTCAGCAGTGTCTGTATTTGCTATTTTGCTCACATATACAATAGTACATTTTCCAAAGAACACAGTAGTACTCATGTTTATAAATAACCACCCAGAGAGCCTTTACCAGTGGTGACCTGACCAACACATGGAGGACGCCAGATTGTCTGTGAGTGAATGGTGGCACTTATACCACCAAAGCTTAGAAAATAATGTGTATTGTTAGCTTTTTTATGGTTTGGGAGCTTGGGGGTTTTTTTAGCACTTCTCTGTTGGGAAATGTGTTTTGGACTTGTCCCAATCCACACTTGTCTTCCATACGTTTTCTGGTGTCAGTTGTGTCAGTTCTTCATTGGCTTACTGGACCAGCTTGTATCAGATTTCCAGGCCATACAACCAATAGAGTTAAACCCATATTTTGATGTGATTGCATCTGTACAGCAGCCCAGTGCTGGTTGAGTATTGCAAGTATAAAGATAGAGCTGTGCTCCCAGGTGGCCTGATAATTTAGGAAGCCCTTGGCCTGGGATTTCTCCCTCCCAAGCCCTTCTGTGTTTGGCTGTGCAGACGAGGGATGCAGCAGGCGGGGGCTGATGCTGTGTAATGAGGAGCAGTTTGGTGGCACAAGGGGCTGATGTGACAGTGCCATGTTTCCTGTCCCCGGAGCTGCACTGACGCAATGGTTTGTGTGGAGTGCTGTGACCTCGCTCAGCAAACTCATCCAGATGGAAAATGAGCCTTCAAAAAACAAGAGTTTCACAACTTATTGTCCTGGGTTTGTGCTGGCACAGTCACACATGGGGCTGCTAGAAATGGGAGAGACATGTCAGAGTGAAGGGGTACAATGTCCTGGAGCATCACTGCCCCAAACTCTTCACTCCAGAGGGCAGGAGCAGCTGCAATAAAATGCCCTGTTGTACTTGGACTTGCCTGATCATCACAGAATGTTACATGCCCCTTGTGCTGCAGTGTACAAAGAACTTTGGGGGTTGGTTTTTGCTCACCTGTATGGCACAGTTTTTAGGAATGTCTTTCTCTGGACATGTGTCAGGGTTCCTAAAATTATAGGCAGCTCACTCTGTGCAGTGTACTCACTGCTGTGCTCTGGTTTCAAGAAGGGGCAACAAAAAAGGCACTGCCTTGTCCTCAAATGAGAAGAAAATGGTTAAAAATACTGTGAAGAACAGAAATACCTAACTCCTTAAATACCATGTCTTATAAATCTCACCCTGCCTGGCTCTCTGTGCTGCACATTCTGGCCGTTTCATTTATAGGATAATTAAGGGATTTACCTTTTAAAGGTCCTGGGTTTGTTTTCTCATCTAACCATTCCAGCAGCTAGGTGTGAGCCAAAGGATTTACAGGCAGCAAACAGCCTACGTGAGTTGCATTTACTGGAGGGAAGGAGAGGGACTTTCCTTCTCCTGTGTGTAGTGGGAGGCGGGAGTTGGGGGCTCTGGGAAGGCCTGGGGACAGCTCTGGAGTAGGAGTGTCCTGCCTATGTGGCAGGAGATCTGCATTAAAGAGCTGTCCATATCCATCCTCTGATGCATGAGGAGCACACGTGTCAAGAAACAATGCAAATTAGAAAGTCAGAGAGCGTGGGTTGGCCAGATGGCTTTTATCAGCCAAAATGAACCTGCTTTTTTCCTTTCTGTCTCTCCTCCAGAAGCCCTTCAGAGACCGGTAGTGTCAGACTTTGAGCCCCAAGGTCTGAGTGAAGCAGCTCGCTGGAACTCCAAGGAAAACCTTCTGTCCTGTCCTAGTGAAAATGACCCTCATCTCTTTGTTGCACTGTATGATTTTGTGGCAAGTGGGGACAACACTCTCAGCATAACTAAAGGTAAGGTTGCTGGGCAGAATGGCACTGGGAATGTGTGAGAAGGCATAGGAAGAAAAGTCACTGTGAAATAACTGAGTTATACACTCAACCTTGGGGATTTTTTTTCACTGTGGAAATTCATAAACAAATACAAATATTTCACGAAGTCATAAGCTTTTTAAAGGTGAAAACTGTATTTTTTTTCATTGGACAAGAAACTGTTTGTCAAAACCAAGGTCTCCATTAGGAGCAAGAATTTGAACTGAGAAATTAAACTAAGCTGATTTTGGAGGTTGGCCTCTATTTTCATAGTTCTCCAAAACATAATCCCTGTATGAAAAATGACTGTACAGATATAAGGACTAGAAGGATTGAGAAAGAAAACACTGTGTGCACTCCAAGTCACATCTACTTAGCCTGCTAATCGAAATTACTTTTTTATTTTTTATCCACTCCAGTTCTCTCCTGGCTCCATCAAGCCAACTCAGTTCAAATAAAATTTGCTGGATTCAGTTTTTAAACTCAAGCAGTATCAGAGCTGGTGCAGAACTGCACCAGAGCCTGAAAAACTCCTGAAGCATGTGACTTTATTTGGCTTGGAGAGATCCACTCAAGCTTGAAGAGAAACACATGCTGCCTGCTGAGTCAGATACCTATTTTTAAAGGAGATTACTAATGATCTGTTAGTTGAAAGAACCTATCTTTCTCCTCAGCTCCCAGGTTTGCCATGTGTAAATCCATTTTCTGTTTTCTAAGGTGAAAAGCTCCGTGTCCTGGGCTACAATCACAATGGGGAGTGGTGCGAGGCCCAGACAAAGAACGGGCAGGGCTGGGTCCCCAGCAACTACATCACACCAGTGAATAGTTTGGAGAAGCATTCCTGGTACCATGGACCAGTGTCCCGGAACGCTGCCGAGTACCTGCTGAGCAGTGGGATCAACGGGAGCTTCCTGGTGCGGGAGAGCGAGAGCAGCCCGGGCCAGAGATCCATTTCCCTGCGCTACGAAGGAAGGGTGTACCACTACAGAATAAACACTGCTTCTGACGGCAAGGTAGGCTCCAGGGAACCCAAACCATGAGGGAAAACCTTGCCTGGGGTGCTTTTGTCCGCTGGCTGCACGAGGTCAAGCAGCAGCAATTGAACTGAGCAGTTGTGAACCCTGAGCACAGCGTTCATCATCTGTAATTACAATGAACTCTGAGATTCCAATGTGGCTGGGACAAAACAGTTTTACTCCTTTAGCAGACTATGATATAATACAACTCAGTACAGAAACACTTGAAGGTAGAAGATACTAGAGTTTACATGAGAGCTGAATGTAATAGAAATCATTAATAAGAGATTCTGAGCATGAATTCTTGTCCCTTATGTTCAAAAGAGAATCTCTGTGACCTCCAAAACAGAAAAGTCAGCACCTGTTGCTAATAATCCTGTAAATATTAGGGACAGAGTGCTTTTTTGAGCTATTCTGCAGTATTTTTAACTACTGTTTTGATTTCTCTACAGTATTTCAGCGTGATCATTGGAGACGGGTAGGCACTTTCACTTTCATATGGGCTGTTGTCCCTAGTTCCTTCATTTTCCCCCTAGATTGTTGTGTGCTGTAGCAGTGTTGCAATGCCGTGCTTTGTGGATGCTGCAAAGAAATGTTAGCATAAAAGTGTAGTTTTCCACAGATTTTGTTTGAATTTCATGAAAACATTTCTACTGGCATTGGATTTCGGAAAATGTTGTTTTTTAACAAATCTGTTTTAAGCAATGTCTCTTTAGATCCTGTGCAGATTATGAAGTGTGGGTCTGGAGCGTGGCTGCTGAGGCTCTTCTTGCCAGCATCTAATAGATGACAGATTCTGTGCCATTAAATTACTTCAAAAGAAAAAAAACAAACATAATCCAGCATAGCAGTGGCCCACTGTGCCCAATTTTCCTTGTCCTGTGAGAGCTTTACTCTTCTTAGTGCAATGCTGCCAGCAAAATCTTTACTATGAAAACCTAGGGAACCAGTACATTATGTTTCTTATTTACCAGATCACTCCAAAACCTTTTATAAGATAAACAGACTTTATTCAGTGATGAAATAATTTTTTGCCTGCTTTAGCAAACAGGTTGTAATTGAGACAGTTCTGACCATGTTGCTTAAGGCAACGTATTTCCAAGCTACGGTGCTTTGATTCTTCCTTTTGACACACTCTGTGGTCAGCACCGGCACTTTGAAGTGCTGACGTGCAGCATACTTGGCAATCTGGAATATTATTCCTCCTCCTGTCTCTGTAGTTGATATTCCCTCTATTCCCATAGATGCTGGCAGATGAGCAGCCTTCACATGTGAATGTTTTGAACCGAAGCCTCCTTCGGTTGGTGTAAATAAACACGTGTCCATGAGGAGGTAGCACATGTTCTCCATTTGAGCTGTAAAAGGGTTTGGCATGTGAGGGCTTTCATCCCAGCAGAGCTGTTTTTATCCCAGAAAAACAGTCCTGCAGAGCTACAATAATCCATTCAGGTCTGTGTTAGCCAGGTTAACTGTTCATTTTCCACCAAGTTGCTTGAATTGGTGTTTTTGAGGAAAGGTGCAGGTCGGAACAATTCACTGCAGCTCTTGGTGGTTGGAAAATTACAAAATTGAGCAGCAGCAGTGGCTGAGAGCTGTGGCTTTTGGGCTTCTCCTCTGCATGCAGGGGCAAGTGAAGAGATATAACAGTCCTCCTGGTGTTGTGCCAAATGCCAGCATCCCTGCAGAAGGGTCAGTTTGCCATGTCCATGCATCATATGCTACAGTTTGCAGCCTGGCGTGTTAAACCCCATCCTTTTCAATTTGTGTTAACGAGCCAGGCAGTGAATTGTGACAGCTTAGTACCAGATGTGCTGCCCACTCTGCTGCTGGGCTGGGGGACACTGAGCTCTTCCAGCACCCTGTCCCTGGCTGTCAAAGCTGAGGAGCTGGGAGGAGGAACAGCCACTATCCCTGTTTGTCCCTCTGCAAAATGCAGACTGCTGGAGCAGGTTCCTGCTCCGAGCTTCTTGTGTCGCACTCAATTACCAGCTTCGCAGCAGAGCGTGGCTGTGCCCAAGGAAAGCTCTTACCTTCACTGCCCTGAGCACCTGGGGCCTTCCCAGCCTGCTGTATCATTAGTCAGTCTGTCCAGGGAATTTAATATCTGCAAGTGCCAGAGTAAGGATGAATGGCTTTGGTGGGATCATATCCTGTGCCTGAGAGAAAAGGCTTCTGGAGAAAGGGCTATTAGAGGAATGTGCTGCTGCTGCTCAGTGTGGTGATGTGTCCTGCATTGCACAGCCTTACCCAGGCTTTTTCCTGGAGGAAAACTGAAGGGACTAGGAAGAGATCACAGGTTTGTATGTCTTAATTTTAGTACTGCTGATACTGAATGCATTGGAGTTCAACAACTGTAAGAAAAATTCCTCAGGGAATTTTTACTTTATTTCCCATTTTAATAGATCATATTCTTCCGGACCACCTCTTAATGTTTTGTTTTGTTGGTTGAGATTTTTTTTAAGGAAGGTATTAAAAGTGAGCTTTCTTGATTTGGCTGGCACAGTGCAGCCAGTCATCTGGTAAACCACTTCCGTGGTACAGAGGACTTGGTTTTCCTGACTTGATAGTACTTGAGGCAAAGCCTCCTATTGAGTAACCAACTGAATAAACAGCCTTGCCCAGCCAATTCTTCAAATCCTGCTGTCCTCAGCATTAAGGAAGCAGGACTCGTCCTGCTTGAGTGTCTTGTAGCTTCCAGTGGCTGAACTGGATGCAAACTCATTCCTTTATCAGGGACCTTCATTGATTTTTTTTGTGTGGATGTTCAGTTTTGTCTGCCGAGCATGGAGGGGGAATCCAGTCATGTTCAGGATGTCCTGAGGTTTGCATAGACCAGTTTAACCACCCTTATAAAATGCCCCAGCCACAAAATAGAGATGTGTTCTGGTGGCAGAAGGTTCAGATGAGCAGCCCATTTGTGCAAGCAGAGCTCCTTGGAACAGGAGCAGTATTATGGTTTGTATGATATACAAAAACTGACCAAATAATGAGTCAAGAGTGCAGTCAGGAAACAAACCGTGTGAGTCCCTATAAAACCTCAGGTGCTGGGTCTGTCACCTCTGTGAGAGGACAGTTAGGAGCGCCAGATGGTTTTCTTGGGGGAAATTACTCAGCAAACAGCAGGAGTTAAGGCTTGGTGATGGGGGTCAGCAGAGTAGGGAGTTTGCAGTGGGTAGTTGTGTATCCAGCTCACTGGGCTGCATCCGTGGTGTGTCGATGTCATTCATAGCTGGTCCTGCTTCATCTTCTTGTGGCACATGCTTCAAATTCCTGATGAAGCTTTAAACACACCATAACTCAGATTTCCAGTAGTGCTGATGGGAAGTGAGGTCTTCAGGAGTCAGTGCTGGATGTTACCAGTTAGAAAAAAACCTGCCTACAGAGTAAGCACATTTAGGGGTGGATGTGGTTTTTTAATGTAAATGGAAAACTTCATGTGTGTTAAGGCAAGGGGTGTCATCTTGTGGCCTGGACAGGGCACTCCTGTTGTGTTTTCCATCCTGATACAGGTTTTCTCTGAAACCTTTGGCTATTTATTTAGATTTTCTCCTTCTATAACAAAATCATATAATCTGTCACGCTAAATACAGATAACTCTAATTCTCATGAGATATAAGCTGTCATAATATCATGGCCAGCTTCCATCTCCATGCTTCTCTAATACTTCCAAGTAATCCTGGAGTTCAGCTTTTTCTATATCCATATTTTTAGATTTTAATCCTCAGTGTAACATGTGAACTGCTCATACCACTGCAAGAACTTCAAGTCATTCCCAAACACTCATGGTTTGTTTTAAATTGTGGTTGTACTGGCTAATGCTTGGTCCTTTGCACCAAGCATCTGTGAAAGCCTCTTATGTTGTCACTTTTCTGTTCTCAGAACATCTGTTATTAAGATGATTTCACCTCATTAACCATGAAAAGTGTTGTGGGGTTTTGCAGGGTTTTTTGGGGGTTGGGGGTTTTTTTGTTACCATGGTCTAGAAATGTGATTTAGTCCACTTAATTTATCAAAACAATATCCAGCTCAGTTTGGTAGAGGGTTGTGAACATGCTCCCCAGGAAGCTCTTCCATCTTCTGTGTCCAGCATAGGCTGGACTATGATGCAAAGTGCACTCTGTTACAAAGATTTCTCTTTCTCCTTCAGGTGTACCCAGCATCACTTTTCAAATAATTGAATTCCTAGCTTTTGTCACCTTATCTGGCAGAAGGCTGCACTGGAGGATGAAAATTGGAGATACACAGCTCTGGTGGGAGGGAGTCACTTGTCTGTTATCTTTAGTAGGACTTAAGGCTTAAAATGGATCTTCTGTATAAATGTTAAGAAGGTAACAAATATGGGTTATCATGCCTTGCAGCAGGTTTTCATTCAGTAGTAATGATTTTACTTCTGTGTTATCGACCAGTGCCCATCACAAGGACGGAGCAGACCAGCTCCCTGATTTCATGCTAATGCTCTGCAGAAGCTCAGGCAAAAGCAGGGAAACCTCCATTTGGCCAATGACACTTCAAGGAGAATTTAGGCAGATGAAAATGTCATAACTCAAATACTAATAATGAAATTGAGACACTGAGGCTGAGAACACCCTACTCTCCAGGAAATGTCCCACAATCTTTTACTGACCACCTTTTTGAAAAGAGACATCTCAAGCAACAGCATGTCAGTCTGGTGCTATTTGCAGTCATTCTGCTGTATTGTTTTGGCAAAGTGCATGTATTTTCTCCTGAATTGATGCCTTTCCCATGTTAGCAGTGCCTGTTCTGGGCTCTGGAGCTGGTTACAGACCTTGTGGAGCTCATAGTTCTTGCAGCTTGAGCAGAAGCAACGCAACACTTTGCTTTTACAGTTTTGTGGTGTAGTTTCTCCGTCTGAGCACCACAGCGTGCATTACCTGAGTGAGCTTTTCCCTTCTCTTTGGTTCCCAGCTCTATGTGTCTTCAGAGAGCCGCTTCAACACCTTGGCAGAGTTGGTCCACCACCACTCCACCGTGGCAGATGGGCTCATCACCACCCTGCACTACCCAGCGCCCAAGCGCAACAAGCCCACGATCTACGGCGTGTCCCCCAACTATGACAAGTGGGAGATCGAGAGAACTGACATCACCATGAAGCACAAGCTGGGTGGAGGGCAGTATGGAGAAGTGTATGAAGGAGTCTGGAAGAAGTACAACCTCACAGTGGCCGTGAAGACTCTAAAGGTAGGACTCAATGTCGTAACATTCCCAGCAGGAAGCGCGAGTTCAGGCTGGCCGCCTGCCCTTAGTCCTGGGTGGGCATTTGGGTGGATGTCAGCCCTTCCTTCGTGTGCTGTAGGCTTGAAATATATTATTTTGAAAGAGCTCGATCCTACTGTGTTTTATGTGATACGTGAAACACTTGTGCCTAAACAAAGGAGGATGTTAACAGCACGATTTTTACTTTAGAATGGGTGAAACCTTAGAAAAGTAAATAGTGCCAAGGTGTCTTGCATTCAGAGTGTGGTAAAAGGTGAGCTGTTCACGGATGAACACACCAACACAACTGGTCTTTTAAGGAAAATTGTGGATTGTGAGTCAGTCAACATAAAATTCAAAGGCTGTGCTTCAGGGAGGCTTTACATGTTTTGATTTTCTGTCTTATGTGGCATCTTTCCCAAAGGACAAGCTCCCTGTGTACCTGAAAGTCTTAAGCAATTGTTCACAGCTGCTTCTTATTGAAAGACACAAGAGGAGGAAAAAGGGTATCCAAGCTAAGATGTATTAAAATTCATAAGTGGCTTTAATGAAGAACTGGATAATCAGTTCTGCTTCTGGCTCTGCTCCCTGATTTCTGTGTCTTGGTTTCCTTGTCTCTTGAAATGCAAATAGTGCTCTGTGAGTTCATAAGGTCATTGCTTAATTCATCTATGTTTATAAAACTGTCTTGAGATCTTCTGGCACCATCTGCACACATTGCATTTGATTGCTTAATAGGAGTTTATGCAAACTTGACACCATGTTCTCTCTCCTCAAATAGGGATGTGGTTTGGTCTTGCAGAAACAAACAGAACTGGGGTTTTTGTTTGTTTCTTTTTGTTTTTTTTTGCAGTGGAAATTTTGGAGTGGGGAAAACTGTGTAGATGCTTTAGTGTCAGGGGAAGAACCTTTCCTTGATTTGGGGGAAACATTTTGTCCTTACTCTCTGAGCAGCGGCAGCCTCGGTACTTCTGGGTTGCTATGGCTGCAGAAAGTATTTTCATTTTGGCCTTTTTTTGTACTCTGGAGGTTCCTGCTGTTGCTCCCAGCGGGGGAGTCCAAGTGCTGCTTGCACAGGGAGCGAGTGACATCTAGTGTTGTCCCTGCTTGGGATCACTTGGGAGTGTTGCAGAGCAGGTGAGCTGGGATGTGACCAGGTTCAACAAAACATATTGGGGAGAGCTCAGTTCTTTCCTGGAGCATTCCTTGCTCTAACATCTTCCTGCTGCTGGTTGAAGTGCGAGGATTCCTGACGCCTTCAGACTTCTCATCTTGCTTTCTCTTCTCTCTAAAACCTCTCAACAAAGACAAATTGCATGTTATCCCATCAAATCTGTTTGTGCAAAGGAGAAACTTTAATAAAGACCATGGCTGTTTCAAATATATCAAATAAATATTTAATGAAACACGACTAAAAGTGGTTCATAATGTAGTAAGATGCAGCATGTTCCACTGGGGAGTGTAAGAACAACCAAGAGGAGAGTTGAGAAACACTCCAATCCGCAATTATGCACACTAAAACCATCCTTAAAAGCAAATTTATAATCCACCTTCTTTAAATCCATTAGTGTACTGCCTGACAGGTGGGATTATAGGTTTCTTCAAAGTTTTTGGAAACATTTTTAAATCACATTTATATCCCAGTTCTTCTGGGGAAAACAAGCCTTTCGCAGCTTCTGCACAAAGCTTCAGATGACTCATTTTATTTTCCTCTGAGAGAATATTTTTCAAAACTTTATATGACTCTCCTTGTTTCCTTTCCCATCTATTCCAGATATCTCTGTAAAAAAAAGGGGAGGGAAGACTAAAAGAGAGAGGGGGGGGAAAAAGCCCTTCCAGCATCTTTTTGAATAATGATGCTTATGAACACCCATTTGTTGTTCAGTTTTCTATCGAGTGTCTAAACATAGCTCATGGCTGGCACAGAACTCCAGAAGAAGGCGATCGAAGCAGCACACACTGTTCCTCAGACGGTGTTTTGGTGCTGAGATATTTCCCATTAAAATACATTGCTAGCAGCTCCATGAGTTGCACAGGACGCATCAAAATTTATAAGGGACACACTCTGAATTTGTGTTTCTACCCCCAGTGTTGGAAAGAGTCACAAGGCAGGCAGTGGCTGCAGGAACACAATGCAGGGCTCTGTGACCTGCACAGTGTTGGACCAAGTTCATCCCGCTGTGACTGTGGCCACAGCGTGTTCTCCTGAGGGCCATTTAATGGCTGAACTGCTGTGAGCTGGTCAGCTCAGCACATTTCTCACTGCACACCTTGACTCTGCAGCCACTAGAACTGCTTCTGCTGTTTATTTTATCTTTCTCCTTTTTTTTTTTTGTATTTTTTCCCCAGTGGAGAAGCCTGTGTTTTAAATTAGACAACACACAACCCTAGTGTCCCTTCATGCCATGGCATGGCCCTGTGCTCAGCTAGGAAAACATTGTACAGCCAGAACTGTTTTATTTCTCCTAGTGGGAGCTGGAGCCAGTTAAGCCTGGTCCTTTGCATGAGATGAGGTTTTCAGAGAGATCGTTGTTCCTGTGGTTCTCTGTATGTGTCCTTCCTATTAATTTGGTCACTGAGAGGTAGGAGATTTCAAACAGTGGAGCAACTATGCAGAGGAGAAACCTTCCAGGGTTTGTGTAGCATGAATAAGATCAAGGCGTATTTAGGGTAATTTTGCAACCTGGATTATTAGCCTAGTTTCCTTTGCCAAAGAGAACAGTTTAAGGTCCTGCTCACAAGGACCTTTGGACTATTAGTTTTGACAGTGTGTTCAGAAAATCGCAGCTGCCAATCAAGCTAATTGGCAGTGAATAGTAAATGATTGAATGAAACTGTTGGAAAAATGTGGTCCGTGCTAACTGCAAAGCAGGGAGCTGGCTGGATCTCACCGTGGCAGCCCACTGTTATCGTTCTCACCAGCAGCACTAAATCCTTTCCAATCCTTCCTTAAAACACTTTGTCCATGTCGCCTGTCAACATTAATCCATCAGTGAAAAAAAATATGGATATAGAAAGAAACATTGCTTTAGGAATAGATCTGTATTTTTGCACCACTTTGAAATGACCTTCCGGCTATTTGGGGCGTATTTGCTTCAGAAAAATATGTCTTTTGAGCAAGACTGTGTCTTCCTTGGGTTTGTGCTGTGCCAAGTTACTTTATGGTGTCCAACAAATCGGTAGTGACACATCTGCCCACAATGGTTACGTCATGGGTCAGGCTCTAAATGCCAGAAATGAATCTGTGAAACCTTGGACTTTCAATCCCAGAGTGGCTGCCATCGGTCATGCCTCCCTGTCTGAGGGGGGAATTCTTGTTCCTGCCCATTGAATCTGCAGACCTGCATTTCAGCAGCTTCTCACGCATTTGATTGTGTTGTGTCCTTCCTTTTATGTTCATTCTTGTTCCTTTGCTGTACTTTTTATTTCATGTTATCTTTTTTTCCCCTGTTAGGAACAACACGTTTTTCCTTTTCAGTTCCTGAGTGTTCCTGTGAGAGACCCTTCACAAAAAGAATATGGATTTTCTTTCCCCAGAAAGCTCAGTTAGAATAAGAGTGACAAAAATATGTATTTTTTAAATCATACAAAATCTCCAGTGTTCCTAACTCCCTGGCTTTGTGATGTGGCTACAGGGAAAAATTACCTTGCAAGAACTGTGGCTTATGTTGTCAGTTTGCAGTTCTTTTTGTGTCCTCATACAAAAATCTGTTCCTCCTTTGTGCACACTGTTTGCCAAAGCTTTGCCATTATTCTGCAGGAGGATACCATGGAGGTGGAAGAGTTTTTGAAAGAAGCTGCAGTAATGAAGGAGATCAAGCATCCGAACTTGGTGCAATTATTAGGTAAGTGATAAATACCAAGCAGAGGGATTTGAACTAAACCCTTGTGCAGTGATATGGATGTTAAGGAGCAGATAAGCTGCTTACCATACCAAGGCTTTAAATACAGACACTTATTGTCTGGTAAAATTCACAATTTGTACCACTAATACATGATTTTTAATGATCTCGTCTCCCTAATGTTTAATTTGCCAGAGCTTGAAGCAGAAAATTAAACCCCTCTATTAACCACTTCCAAGCAGAGCTTATTCTTTCCATGAGCCCCATATTTCTACCTTCTAGAGGTACAAATTGCCCTCGAGGACAAAACCTGAAGATTCACTGATATTCTCAAACACTCATTGTCACCTTTTTGCTGGTCCCCAGGGGTGTGCACACGGGAACCTCCTTTCTACATCATCACGGAGTTCATGACCTATGGCAATCTGCTGGATTATCTGCGGGAGTGTAACAGGCAGGAGGTGAATGCTGTGGTGCTGCTGTACATGGCGACTCAGATCTCCTCAGCCATGGAGTACCTGGAGAAGAAAAACTTCATTCACAGGTAGGAAGGACCATGAGCACCCCTGACTCTCGAGCACAGGACACCCCTTGATATATTTTCCTGCCTTTCAGGCTATCACAGCATTGGCTTAGATGCAGTTGGTGTTCTATATTTAACACACCAGTGCATTGTGTTCTGACATAGTCTGTTAACCTGTCTATAGGATGGGTTTTCTCTCAGGGTTTTTCTCGTACCTTTGAAGAAGCTGCAGGTGAAAGACACATCAGTACTTTTATATTTTGGGCAAGGACTTTAAATGTAAATGCTTCCCAAAGTAACAGGCTTTTAATGGACCAGATAAGCTACTTCCTTGATTCTAATAGCCCTTAAAACCAGCTGCAGTTGATGTTGCTGTATGTGAGCAAGTGCTCACAGCAGAGCCACCCTCTAAGCGCCGCCTTAGCCCATGTTCTTTCTTGCTTGGTCCACTTTGTTTCCGATCCTCTGTAGGGATTGTTCCCGCTATTGTCCAGACTGTGTATTCACTTTAATAAGCATCTCTGCAGTCTTAAAAGTCTCAGAGACTCTGACCTTTAAGTGTGCTGCAATTATGGCTGGAGCTTTGCATTCCTCATCTGCAGAAATGGGCTCCTGGCAATATAATGACACATCCTGTGCCAGGGCTGGAGAGTCACTGAGCTTTGTACAAGACGCTCTCGGTGTCGTAGCCTGACCTTTCCTGCCCAATTAACTGGAATATGGAATTAGCACGTGTATTTTCATAGAGACAAATATGAAGATCGTGTGTAAAGTTCCAGGTGCTACTCTAAGTCATGCATTGCCTTTGCTGCCTGAAAGGCCTGTTTAAATGCTGCTATCAGTCAATAAATTGAACAGTGATGCTGCCAATTAAAATTTCCAGCCTTTGATTTGCCCTGTTGAAAGTGTTTTGTCCCTTCAGCCTGCAGGAAGTAAACTTTAAAAAATGCTTTGTGTGAATCTCATTTGTCTGCTCTACCATTCATTTAATTTCCTCTTATTTCTGATGACCCATTTATCTAGAATAAATAGTAGCATTTTTCCTTATCAGCCACCCCCATAGCCACCTACCCAATTATTTGAAGAGTGTTGTCACAATTCACATCCATGGATTCAAATGCTAGGCTCTGACCTCATTTAATGAATCAGGAAGGAGGAGGAATTTGATTATGAAGAGGAGCTTTTATTTAGATACACATTGTAGTAATCAGCATTGATAAGAAGTTATATTCAAAAACACTGTGAAAATTCAATGGGCATCTCGTAAGATGTAATTTTTTCTTTCTCTTTTTTTTTTTTAAATTTATTCTGATTGAGGAGAACAAGCAAAAGAAACAGCAGTGTGTGCCTCTTATCTAAAGATCTCACTGGAGCTTCCTGGTAGAATCAATTTTTAGTTCAACGTGACCGAATCTGGAAAAGTGTTTTAACAAAACCTAATATTAGGAGAGATGTACTTCTGTGCTTTACCTTTTTATCCTCCTGAAGCATTTCTGAGGGTGCAAACAGCAGATATGAGCCAGGGAAGTGGCAAATGCAACGTGCACGACTCTCACCTGCCAGGGCAGAGCCAGGTGTAAAAAATGCAGAGGAAAAGCTTAATTTTACTTATTGCCCAGTTCTTTGAAATCACCAGTACTGACAGCAGAGGCCACAAAACAGGTTTGCAAAGGCCAAAAGGTGGTGTGAACGTGCTGTGTTGTAAAAGGTGATACACTTGGAAGGAGGAAGAGCAGCAAGGACTGGAAAAGGAGTTCTGGAGAACAGCTGGTGTTACCTGGGGTGGCTGAAGTGTTAGAGAGGAGGGCAAGAAGTGGGGCTTTGAGACTGGGTTTATTCAGTGCTCATCCTCAGCTATTGATAACTTGAGCACTGACATTTCTTTGCATTATTTTTATCCTGAGGGTGGCAGCTTTTATTGAAAGTGAGGGGGCTTCTTGAAGCTCTCACTTCAGATTAAAAAAAAAAGAAAGTTTGTATGACAGTCTTACAAAGCCAGGATGGAAAATAACTTTCCCTCTCATACGTGTGCATGTAACTACAGAATTGCTGTGTAAATAATCACACAGGCCCAGGTTTCTTCAGGAACAGCAGATTTCCTTGGTATCACTAAAAATGAGATGGCAGAGACCTCTCATTGCTTATTTTTTGTCTTTTTTTAGGGACCTTGCTGCCAGGAACTGCCTTGTAGGGGAGAACCACTTG
Organism: Sakesphorus luctuosus; assembly: GCA_013396695.1. Taxonomy (NCBI): domain Eukaryota; kingdom Metazoa; phylum Chordata; class Aves; order Passeriformes; family Thamnophilidae; genus Sakesphorus; species Sakesphorus luctuosus. Next base: position 482,699 of record VWZD01000641.1, read on the forward strand.
GTGAAGGTGGCAGACTTTGGCCTGAGCAGGTTAATGACGGGTGACACGTACACGGCCCACGCTGGGGCAAAATTCCCCATCAAGTGGACTGCACCAGAAAGCCTGGCCTACAACAAGTTCTCCATTAAATCTGATGTCTGGGGTAAGAATTTGCATGTACAAATTAATGCAGATTATAATGTTCTTTTCCAGGGCTGTGAAATGAGGCCATTGTGGAACATTTCAGGAGGGAGCACGTTCCCTGGTTTGAGCCACATTGTTCTGTGAGCCTGTCAGAGTGCAGGAACTAATCTCTGTTCAGGCAGTCTGAGAGCAGAGCATGGAGGATGCTGACCTGACTTGATATATTTGAGTTGTTGGCAAATATGAAAATAAAGGATGATGTAGGGTTTATAGAAATGTTTGAAATGGGGCTGGAGGACACCAGTGCTCCTGCCCTGATGGAGTTCTGGCACAGGACTGTGAAGGGATATATTGTTACATAGCCAAAAACTTTCTAACTACTTCAAGGAGGAAAGAATCTGGTTCATTGTATGTTAAAAAAAATAATTATATGTGTATCTGTCTAGCGATAGCTCCAAGTTCATCTTTCTGCATTTTAAAAGAATAATCTTTGGAATGAGATGAGGAGAAGCAGAGGGAAAATTTGATGACAAATGGTTATTGAAGAGCCCTGAAGTGCTGGTGATAAGAGTAGGCTTAGCTAAATGGAGCTCTATTCTATCAAATTTGACCACAGAAAATCTCATTGTACTTTTATCAGCCTTTCTTTGGGTTTTATATCTCTGCCATAGCTGTTGGTCAAATTCTCAAAAGTGCCCAGTGACATGAGATAGAAGTTTGTGGGATGTGATCCCAAAGGGACTTGGAAAATTGTATCCTGAGCATCTTCTATATATAAACCAACAGACAGTACTGAAGCAGTGCTGAAGTTTTCTGCAGTTTGGGGAAAACTGTGCAGAGAAAGGCTTTATTCTGAAGAAGCTTTTAGGTAGATGGCTGATGCAAAATGTTCTGTAAACCCCAAAACAACCTCCCAAAGAATATGTGATTGCTGACCAAGGTGTTTCTTCTGCTTTGGGTGTTTCTGGGTATCTGCCACAGTCTCAGGATGCTGCTGTAATGCTGGGGTGGCTGCAAGATGCTGTTGCATTTTGATAGTAGAGGAGAGATCCTAGAGGAGTATTTGGTATCTTTAGCTAGAGTTAGTTGTAACCTTGCAAAGCAGAGTTGGGGCAGTGGACTTTGGGGTCTGATCAGAGATCAGCTGTCCCCGGAGGCCACGGCTGCTGCTGGGCACGCCAGAGTTTAGATGTTTTCACCTCAGTGCCTCAAGACAGCAATCAAAGAAAATTGTGCACAGAAATGTCTAATGTAAATTGCCCTTGGTGGTGTTGCCATGTAATGTGATGTGATTTCCTTACTTATGCAGAATTGTAATCGCTTTCTCTTCAGGTTAAGAACAGAATAGGGTGACTGAACTAATTACATGCAGGTTGTTGAACTGGTGTTGGGTTTATTCTGTGTCCCTGACTCCTGGGCTTAGCTGGCTGACCCTGGTGCTGACCTACATCCCCACCAGCTCCTGCAACTTGAATGCCTTGCCTGTTCCAAGACCCTTTTTGTGCTCTCCCTTTTCCTGTTCAGCTTTCCCTGTGACCAAAACCATCTCTCCCTCACCATGTCTTGGTAGCAACTGCTAAAACTTTCCTCTTGCTGCTACCTCCCAGATTTCCCTACTAGACCGTGCTACAGCTAAACAAGGGCACCCCAAAAACACTGAGCTATTAAAATGTGCAAGTCCTTTGGGGAGAGGTTGCAAATGAGAGGAGCTGTCACACTGAGGGAGCGACTGCAGTGCAGCAGTGAAGCCGTTTCAGCTAATCCACTGTGAAGTCTCTTAATTGTGCCTCTAATAGGACTTGAAGGATCTCAAGGCGTTCAGGTTTGAGACAACTGATACATTGAAAATTAGTCTAATTCTACCCTGTCATATCGCAGGAGACTTGTCTGTGCTGATGGAGAGGCTTGTTACGCTTCTTTAACATTTAAGCTGCTGCTGAGCATGGGATCTGAGCCACCCAGAGCTGGGCCAAGTGTGCAGCACTATTTGGTGACGAGTCCCACTAAACATCCTCTCAAATTTAAGAAGAAAACGAAGCTTATTGATTTTTTTTCATACTTTCTTTTTTTTTCCACTGCAGCCTTTGGTGTTCTGCTGTGGGAAATTGCAACCTATGGTATGTCCCCTTACCCTGGGATTGACCTGTCTCAAGTCTATGAGCTGTTGGAGAAAGACTATCGTATGGAGCGCCCCGAAGGCTGTCCTGAGAAAGTTTATGAGCTCATGAGAGCATGTAAGTGTTCCTCAGCCATGCAAATGCTGCTCTTTAGCTCTGCAGGGGTGCAATAAAAGTGCCAGGATCTGGCCACACGTAGCAAGGCATGAGAAACCCCCTGCCAGTTCCTGGGAAGGTGCAATGCTGTGTGGAGCTGTTTGGTTAAAGCTGCTTTTCCCAGAGGATGAACACGCTATGAAACCAGCTGTTCATCCCTGCTGGGAGCCCACAGGCCCCAGGGAGAGATTTGTTGTGGATCTCAATTTTTTCTTTGTCTTCTTTTTCCTGACAACTTAAAGAAAAGCTTGTGCTCAAGCATGAAGCAGGAGCTTCATTTGGCTTCTTGCAGGACTGACTGTTCCTCTTCACTGTGGCTTTTTGGTACGTGACTCGGGGCCATAGGCTTTTTTCCAGTGGTGCTCAGCACCTACTGTCACATATTGACATGGAAACCTGATTTAGGGAGTGCTGGGTGTCTGCAGCTGTCACTGAGCCAAAGTGGTTGCAGACACCCAGCACCCTGTAAATCAGATTTCTGTGTCAGTATTTTATCTCACTCAATGTATTAGAAAGGGAACTGTGATTTCTGGCTCCTCCTGGTGCGGGGTACTGAGTGTCTGCTGCTGGAGGGAAGTTTTGAGTGGTGGTGTGGTTTTTTTCAGGCTGGCAATGGAGCCCTTCTGATAGACCCTCCTTTGCTGAGATCCATCAGGCCTTTGAAACGATGTTTCAGGAATCCAGCATATCAGATGGTAAGTCCCTCTTGGACCAGCAGTTCCAGAAATGGGGAAAGGGCCCTTAACTCTGGATGTTATTCACAGACTTTTTTGCAGTGAAACAGCCTTGGTTGTACTACCTGGTGCAAATGGCATAGAAAGCAGATATGTGTTTGCATGTGGGGTTTTTTTTCTGGGAAAACATCTCATTTTAAAGGGCCAAATGGCTGAGTAATCTCGAGGACCTTCTACTTTGTGATGCTCACTTTTCTTTTGTGCTATTAACTCAAAACAGTGCATTAATTTTTTATCTTCTGCTGATTGTAATAATTGTTTTTCTTCCATGCATTGCAGAGGTGGAGAAGGAATTGGGAAAGAAGGGCATGAGGAATGTGGTGAGCAATTTCCTGCAAGCCCCAGAGTTGCCAACTAAAACGCGAACATCAAGGAGAGCTGCTGAAAGCAAAGATGCCAACGAGGGCTTGGAGACTGCACATGCTCGAGGCCAGGGGGAGTGTGGTAGGTTTTAATTAAAGTCATTATTCCTTCAGGAAATCCAGGGGAAAACAACATGCACATCTAGCTCCAGGCCTTCACGTAGGCAGAGCTGTACCTAATAACAGGTGCCATCTCTGCGTACCAGTGCTGTGTTTCTGGGTGACAGGCTGCTGAGTTTGCTGTCCTGGGTCCAGAACTCCTTTTATTAGTTTTTGCAAAGGTAGGTTGTTAATTCTGGGACCAGATACACACAGCAGCTGGGAATGTGAATCCTTAACTGGCTGAGGGACTGGTGCTATCCCTGCCATTGCTTAGAGAAGCCCTCAGAGTTCTTTTAACTTAATGGCTGTTACCAGCAGCTCCCTAAAGATCAGAGCCTGAGCATAGAGCTCTCTGATCATATCCTCTTCCCATTCCCTGGCAGGAACTATCAGTGGGATCTCCCACTGCCTCTGAGTGCGGGGTAATCTGCTGTGTTCAAGCCACTTTACACTACCACACTGCATAATTTAAAGCAGGGTGATAGCTCGGGTTTAGCAAGCCCCATAAGGGAGGTTTCTTCACTTTCCATCCTACCAGATTTGTGCTTGCAGCACAGAAGAGTATTACTCTTGGCAGGTACCAAATATAATTTCAGCAAGGGACAAAGAGGTATTTACAGAATCTTCCATAAAATTAAACTTCCAATCAGTTTCTTCAAGCACTTACCTTCCATTCTGAGGTAATAAAAGCAGTGGTAAAAGGCTGAATGAGTACAGGAGATTTGTATCTACCTCGTTTGAAAAATAATAAGGTAAAATGAAATACAGTGGGGTTTTTTTCAGCCCCTGTTGAGGCTGCTTCTTCTGACCATTCTTGTGACCTTTCTTGTGTAATGTCAAATTCATGTAGTAGTACATGTTTCAGTAGCAAATGCACATCTAGTCAAAGAAGGGGGGAAAAAGAGGGGATTAAAAGTGCTGAAAAAAGAAAGTATCAGTGACTTAGAAAGGAAGGTTATTTACCCTATATAGGAAATAAAATTGCCTATTATTACAAGCTTTTGAAGTAAAATAATTTCATTTAAATACTTAAGGGTTTTGAGAGATTCAAGTGCAGCAGGAATAATATGATTTTAACATTATGCTGGGAATCATTTCTCTCTTTACTGTGAACGAAAATTTTGCACATTAAAGTTTTATTGCAGTTTCCCTTCCAATTGTCAGTGTTTCCATAGCAAGTCCAGCAGTTGGAAGCTGATCCTCAGTGCAAGCTGCTAGTTTTCTCTGGATCCTGCAGCTCCACTGTGTCTATAATCAGTAAGGCCATGGCCTGACTGCCTGTCTGTCAAGGTCCCCATGATTCCTGTGGGAATGGTGTTCCTGTGAAAGTGTGCTGTTTTCTCTAAGTTCACAGCTATTTTTTTTCAAATTCTCTCCCCTCAACCAAAATCCATTCCTCAACCCAAATCCTACCCATAGCATGATGATGACCAGTATGTGACTAAGAAGCATCCTCCTTTCCCCTGTGACTGCTTCACCTCCCTTCTTGCTGCCTAGTCAAGCTGTAAATGTATCTGCTGCCCTGCAGGCATTCCTCCTTTGGATCAGAATGCCATTGGAATGCCTGGCCTGGGAATGAGCCCCTCTGTCAGTCAAACACAGAGACCTTCAGGACTCTGTATGAATTTATTATAAACCATTATTCATTTTTAAATACCTCTTGTAAGTGGAGAGAGGGTCACCCCATCACTTCCCTCTGCAGTGGTGCTGCCGAAGGAGGCTGGTGCTGCCCCTTTCCTCTGTTACTGTGCAAAGCTGAGCATCTTCACAGTGGTACAACCTGGAGTGTCATATCTTGGTCTTGATTTCTGCTCATGAAACAGTTATTTCCATTCCCCACAAAGGATGACATCAGGAAAATGAACGAGGAGCCTGGGGATGGAGGTGGGTTACAGAGGTGCCTTATTAATTCAGAGGGTCAGTGATTCAAAAGACAGCAATAGCACAGGGACTAAAGCAAAGGCCTCTTTGTATTTATCTTCCTCACAGTGTGAAGTTTAGACAAGTCTCCAGATGTGAGGATGGGAATCTGAACACAAATATGTAATGTTTGTGTGTCACTCTTTCAGTCAGAAGCCTACAGGGGAAGTAGTTTGGCAGCCAGTTCAAGCATGAACGGATGCAGGATCAGGGACCATGTTCAGGCCAGGCTTGAGTGTGGCAGCACTTCTGCTCTGAAGCTGTATCTCTTTAGAGAACCCGCAGCTTTTGCTGGTGCTGCAGTGGTTTGATCCTGTAAGAAAACAGATTATTCTGGCTCATGTAGCAGCACTGAGAAAACTTTTCTTGTCCCTTGCAGACCCTCTGGACCACGAACCTGCTATTTCTCCCTTGCTCCCACGGAAGGAGAGGGTGGCTCTGGAGAGCAGTTTGAATGAAGATGAGCGGCTGCTTCCAAAGGACAAAAAGCACAACCTCTTCAGTGCCCTGATCAAGAAGAAGAAGAAGACTGCTCCTACCCCTCCCAAACGGAGCAGTTCCTTCAGAGAGATGGATGGACACTCGGACCGCCGGGCGGTGGGGGAGGAGGAGTGCAGGGATGCTGGCAATGGAGCTTTCATTGCACCCCCCACAGACACAGCTGACCCCTCCAAGTTTCAGAGCCCAAGCAATGGCGCTGGTGTCACCAACGGGGTTGTTGCTGGCAACTCTGGATTCCTGTCTCCCCATTTACGGAAGAAGTCCAGCACGATGAGCAGCAGTCGAGGGGTGGCTGGGGAGGAGGAGAGTAATTCCAACTCCAGCAAGCGTTTCCTGAGGTCCTGCTCAGCCTCGTGTGTGCCCCACGGAGCGAAGGACACAGAGTGGAAATCTGTGACTCTGCCTCGAGATCTGCAGTCCACAGGACGCCAGTTTGATTCCTCCACCTTTGGGGGGCATAAAAGTGAGAAGCCAGCACTGCCTCGGAAGCGGGCAAATGAGGCCAAGACTGACATTGCTGTCAGGGGAACAGTGACCCCTCCTCCACGGCTGCTTAAGAAAAATGAAGAGACCACTGATGATGTGTTCAAAGATGCAGAGTCGAGCCCTGGCTCCAGCCCTCCCACCCTGACACCAAAACTTGGCCGTAGGCAACCTGCTGCCCTTCCTTCCTCCAGCGTGCTCCACAAGGATGATGGAGTCAAATCCAGTGCCTTAGGTACCACTGTGACCATGGACCAAGGTTCTGCTGCCAAAGCCAACCCTGCTGGGTTCGTGGGGACCAGCAAGGCTTCCTCTGAGGAGCCACGACTGAGGAGGCTCAAGCAGACCTCTGAGTCAGCAGGGAAGGACAAAGGGAAGTTATCAAAGCTGAAACCAGCCCCTCCGCTTCCGCTCTCTTCATCCTCCATTGCCAAGCCTGGGAAGGTTTCTCACAGTCCCAGCCACGAAGCAGCAGCAGATGTGGTGTCTGGGCCGAAATCCAAACAGTTGACTCAGGTTGGAGAGGCTGCAGGCAGTGATGCTGTCAAGCCAAACCAGTCAGGGGAAGGTGTGAAAAAGCTGGGGATCCCCTCTGTACCAAAGCCACAGTCCTCTACAAAGCTGCTGCTGAGCACAGCAACCCCAGCTGCTTCTTCCTCATCCATACCCTCTGCCCCAGGTGGGGACCAGGCAGCATCCACAGCCTTCATCCCTCTCATATCCACCAGGGTCTCGCTGCGGAAGACCCGGCAGCCCCCGGAGAGGATTGCCAGTGGCACCATCACCAAAGGGGTGGTGCTGGAAAGCACCGAGGCTCTACGGATGGCCATCAGCAAGAACTCTGAACAAATGGTGAGCCACAGCGCAGTCTTGGAGGCTGGCAAGAACCTCTACACCTTCTGTGTGAGCTACGTGGACTCCATTCAGCAGATGAGGAACAAATTTGCCTTCCGGGAGGCCATCAATAAGCTGGAGAATAACCTGCGGGAGCTCCAGATCTGCCCAGCCACCGCCGGCAGCGGCCCCGCCGCCACCCAGGACTTTAGCAAACTTCTCAGTTCAGTGAAAGAAATCAGTGACATTGTTCAGAGGTAGCAGAAACCAGGTTAGAAACAAACAAGTCAAATCAATCACAATGGGCCAAAGCCAACTGGAGGGAGAGTAATGTGTGGACTGACAAAGGACCGCGGCGTTCAGGCTGGGGCTGTGCAAAGGACACAGACTGTGAATGGACACCCCAGCTCCAAAGGGCAGGGCTGTGTTCAGGAGGCACTTTCCACCCTCTGAACTCAGATTCCCTGTGTTTCATATACTTGTAATCGTCTTATCTGTGGAGTTCTTGCCTTGTGGACTACAAGTCTAAATGCTGATGTCACATCATGCCTTTTTATTAATATTTTATTGTTCTGGACAGACCATTAAGACTGAAGCCAGACTGATGGACACTGAGATACCATCCTCCTCAGGAGGACTTTGTACTGCATTTTTGTCCTCTCTCTCTCTCTGCCCCCCTGTACACGAGGATGAGTGTTTGGATAGCAATACACCCACTATGTTTCTTGGGAGAGTTGCAGCACATGGCCCTGTGCTGAGTCTGACATTTACCTGACATTAATGAAACACATTTGGCACTTGGGAGGGAAGGGGGAAAAATAATTAATGTAAGTTTTTTTGAATGACAGAATGCTACAAGTGATGATTGCCCAAATTCTTCCTATGATTCCACCAGCTGCCCTTCACTTCTGTTTTCAGTAGTTTCTCAGTGTTGTTGAACTCCAATGATTTTTTGGGTTCACAGTGTTGGAGGCAACAGCTACTGATGTAACAGCCCAAGAGCCTGTTTGTGGATCTCCCTCAGTATGAAACAGGGCTGGGGAAGGTGGTATCTGACATTGTTTGGGCTGGTGTTTAGGGTGGGGGTTTACAGAGCCCAGGGAGCTGATGCTGAACAGGACAGTGCTCCCTGAAAGCCAGGAGAGTGGCAGTGAGGGGGGATGGCTTGGTATGAGCTCTGAGACACCACTGTGCCTCCAGCAGCCCTTTGGCTGAGCCTGCACGTTGCAGTGGGTGGGAACTGCTGTGTCTCCAGTTGCATTTCCAGTTTTTTGTTCTGTGAGTGGAGATGGGGCCTGGCCTCTGCCCTCCTTTGCTTTGAGTGTCTGTAGTGCCTGCCTTTCTGTGCCAGTGGAGCTCCCTGGGAAGAGCTCCAACGCCAGTACTCTGGGGTTAAAACCATTATTACCTTCATGGTGGTGTGGTTCCATCCAGCATCAAACAGGGATCTGTGAAGACTGCAGACACTTCTCTCGGGTGCATGTCCCAAGGAAACTGCCACAAAATGCTGACAGCAGGACTCCTGGCCTTCCTTTCCAAGGTCCTGTGTCCTTCCCAACTAATGCAGCACGACTGGGAACTAACTGTGACTTGTGACAGTAGTGAAAGAACAAGGTTTAGGGCTATTAACAGTGCAATTTAACTCCTCTTAACAGTTCCAAACATGAGAAAAACACATTTTTCATGTCCTGTTCCCCTGTAACTCTTGTGACCCCTCTTGTGTATTTTAAACACTAATTGCCTTCAATTGTATTTTATGCTGTTCTCTTTGGAACTGTTTGTTTTGTATATGATTTCTAGTAGTTCACTCGTGTGTGTTCACACCACTTCTCGCCCTCACAAACAGCCATGACTTAACACGTGACAAATGTTCAAAAGAAAATACACACTTCTGCCACAGGCTGCCTTTAAAAATGTAAGAAAAGAGAAAAAAAACAACCCTTGGACTGTCTCTTTCCTGGAGGTACTGTTTTTACTTTGATAACATATTGTGCCACTATATTATACATTTGTATCTTGTTATTACACACTTTTGTAGACTTGTCTTTTTTACAGTGTGTAAATAGCTCTGTCCTTCATCTCTGTGATACTTAAGGGGGTCGTTTCCCCTTTAATTTAGTCCAGTACAGATTGTTTCTGTACATGACTTTCAATTCTTCCTCTTCTCTTTCTCTGTTTTTCTTTTTTTGTTTTTTTGATTTATTTTTTATTCCAGTCTCTCTTGTGTAGTATATTTAAAAATAAATCAATGTTGAGGAAAACCTGTGTTTGTCTGTTAGCAAGGCTTTTCCAACCCAGTTATCTCCCCTTAGATTCAGCATCTGAAAACAGGGGTTCCCTCTTTGGGGGGCTCACCAGGGCCCTTCAGCACAGAGGGATATTTGGAGCCAGGCAGCAGCCCCTTCCCATGTTCTTTTGATCTGGCTCTGGGAAGTCAGCAGAGAAAAGAGATACAAAGAATAAAGACTGTGTCATCACCTCTTCTGAATCAAAGACTTCTCTGTTGTCTTCAGAGATTTAAATCAGAGAGTTGACTAAACTTTCCTTCCTGTTAATGGTTTGTAATCTGTAATTCAGCTGCTTTTGTGTTTTCCTCCTCCTCTGCTATGAAATGACCCGTGAGTTTCTCTCCTCATATGGTTCTCTCCTTCATTTCTGGTTGCCCATTTTTATCTTCTGTTTCCCTTCAGCCTTTCCAGCAAATCTGGAGGGTTCTGGGGGGGAATGTGGCCAAGACCCTGGCAAGGTCCATGTCCAGGCTGCTCTTCAAAGACTTGCATGTGGTGAATAGTTGTGGGCTGAAGGAAGATGAAGAGGCTTAACCTTCCCCTAAATGCAACCACTCCTGGTGATCTCGATCTCCACTTGCTTAGAGACCAGTCCATGGTGTCGTGGGAAGGCAGAGGCTGGTTGACCTGGGTGGGGAAAGCCCCCGGACCTGTGGTGTTGGGAGTGAAAGAGAGGGGATTAAAGGCTAAATTTAGCTGAGTACAGTAGGAGTTGATTTAACAGATCGATGCATTTAACAGTTTGATTGCTCCAATTTTCAAGGCTATTGAGCTTGAAAGTGAGAGTGCTCTGGGGGAAAAATAGCTGTGTTTGTGGTTTTGTTTTGGTTTTCCTGTCTTTGAAATTACAATGTTCGCTATTATAAGTTTTCCTTTAATGTCATCTTGCTTTTTGTTGAGAAGTTGCTTGTCACGAGATGTAAAATGTGGTCAGTGTTTTAGGCTGGCCTTTCCCAAAAATCCCATGTTATTGTTGGTGTGGCAGCCTGGCTTGGAGAGGTGCTGCTGGGCCAGTGGCATTTTCAGGTGTGTGGGAGCACTGTCTGTCCCCTGGGATGGTCAGGGATAACCCACAGCCTCTTCCTTGGCTGACATTCATCCTTCCATGATGGAAAAGAGAGAAAAATACAGCTCAGCAGTGTCACCTCTGAGGAGAGGGTTCCTGCCATCTCCTGTGCATCTGAAAGTGGGCTGGCAAGCAGAGCACGACACACTTGTGGTCCGAGGGTGAGCCTTAGCCTGGATGAGCTGCTGGGAATGGTGCTCCTGAATCAATCCTTGGTCAGTCCTGATGCCTTGGCAGTGCTGGTGCCCCTAAAGCTGTGAATGAGGGACAGCCCTGTGAGTCATTTCAGTGGGCTCAAAGCTGTCCTCCCTGGTGGTGCTGCCTGGTGGGTGTTGAACGGTGGATCCAGCTCAGCAGAAAGTTGACCTGCAAACCAGTCCATGCTGAACGTTTTCCCAGCAATTGCCCCGCTGCTGAGGGTTCTCTGTTTGTCCTACCATCCATTCTGCTGGTAAAGGTCTCACCTGTGCTCCCAGAGCTGCAGCACTGCATGACCCAGTTACGATACACGAGCTCTTCATGAGTCCCTTGGACATGATTAAATCAGCCTCTTTCTCTGCAGAGGATCCTTTGGGTTTCTGGAATTCTCTGTTCCTGTTGTGTGTGTTTGTAGTGCTGCAGGTCTGCTCGAGGTGGAGGAAAGGTGAGGAGCAGCCTCTGGGAATGGAGCAAATGAGTGGAGATGGGGCCAGGGCAGGGACAAGGGTTGTGCCTGGGCAGGGAAGGATAATGGGCCTTGCTGCCTGTGACCACTGGCTGTGTATAGAAAACTCCAGAGCCTGTTTGGTGCCATCCCTATGTGGGTTGGCTGGCACAGTGGACAGTGGTGCTGGAGCTCCAGGAATGTTGTCCTGCCTCATCCATACTGCTCTGCCAGTTGCATGGCTGTTCCAGAGTGAATCCAGCTCCTTATGGTTTGGAGTGTGGGTGAGTTCCAAGCTCTCCAGCTCACAAAGGTGTTGGAGGTCTGGGTGTCCCCTCAGGAGCTGAAGGGACCTGGGAGGGAGGATTTGGGAAGGGCTGCAGGTTCCTATGCGAGCTGAATGGAAGCCACCATGTCCAGTGTGCAGGGATGGGCTTTCCAGCCCCCTGGGGATTGTTCTTTGCATGTTCCCCCCTCCTTCCTCCCAGACACTCCCCCAGACTCCAAGCAGTTATTTTCCATTCACTTTTACCTCCCCCCTGCAGTGTTAATCACCAAGGAGCAATAATGAAGAGGCTGGAATGCTGCCTCTTCCCCAGCACACCAGCCACCCTAAGGTGCGCTGAGGGGAGCTCGAGGGTGCCACGGCCCCTCACCTGCCCCAGGTTGCAGCCTGACGGGAGCCCATTTCCTGCCAGAGGGTGAGGAGGTGGATGGCATCGACCCTGTGGCACCAAGCTGCCCATCGAGGAGCCCTGAGGTGTGGGGGCTGAGCCCAGCTCTGTCCCACCTGCCAGGTAAGTGCTTTACTTTTCAGCGAGTTCTGCTGAGGTTATTGCACATCAATCAAGGCCTCGTTATATGTGTGCTTTTATCATGCTGCTCTGAGCCTGTTCCTCTCCTGCACTTGAGAGCTGGAGTCCAGGCATCCCCGTGGCCACAGCATTGCCCAGCAGTTTTCCTTTCCCTTCCCGCAGCAGCCAGTGCCACTTCCCCCTGCAATGATCCATCACGGCAAAGCCAGGGATTTACCAGCCCTCAGTAGCCCAGAGTTGCTCCAAAACTCTTTCCTCTTTCTCCCTCCCATCCCTCCCCCGACTCCAATGCAGGGTAAAATTGATCAGTGCATATTTATTGATGGTTTGAACACTCAAAAGAAAGGGGAAAAAAAAAAAAAGAAGAGTAGTTGCCATAGAAACATCGATAAAGCTCCCGTCTCCACGGGGTGATGTGAGCGCGGCGCCTGCGTCCCGATCCAAACCGGGGCCTGTGGTGGGGCGGAATCAGAGGGATGGAGGTGGGTTTGGGGGGCCTGGGGTGGGGGCCTGCATGGGCTCAGCCATCTTGAGTGCTGTGAGTCGCTGCTGTGGTGCCCGCAGGGCGAGATGGTCCTGGCAGCAGGGATGCAGGGGAAGGAAATGCCCTTTCTCGCCTTCGCAGCTGGTGGTGTCCCTGTGTGAGGGCCAGATGCTGGCACCACCTGTATCCCTGCAAACCTGGAGTCCCTGTCGGTCTGGACCCTCCCTGGATGAGCCTGATCCAGTGTCTCCATTGCTCCTCCTTGAACGCTGTGGCTGATGTTTTCCCATGGGTTCCAGCTCCCTCCATTCAGCCTTTAGTTACTGCTCCTGCTGCCAGAACAACTCACGCAGCACTGCATTAAGTGGTCTGTCTGCTTGATGGATATTACAATGCACCTCTTGCAGCCTGATTTAGTTTTTTTTTTTAATCTTTTTACTCCCCCTACCAAGTCCTGCCACGGTCTCTGGTTTTTGAGGGTGCAATTTAGTGCTTGCAAATCATCTCCCGGCTCATTTTTGTGCCTGCAATGAAATATCAGCAGTCACTCAGTGTGTAAGTTGCTGTTAGTGCCTGCAGCAGGTAGTTAGAGCTCTGATTGCTGGAACCTCTGGCAGGCACAGAGCAAATGCCGATGCTGGCAGAGCTAAAGCTGCCCAAAGGAGGGGAAGGCAGTGGCTGGGCAGTGGGGCCTGCCCTGCACCACTGTGGCTATGCTGGCTTTTGAGGCTAGTGATTGCAAAAGCTGCACCACTGGGGACTGGAGAGCAGAGAGACACTGAGAAATCCTCCATGGCCCCAGGTAGGTGCAGAAGTTCTTGTTTCAGCCCTTCTGCACCCAAGTTCTGTAGTAGCTACAGCAGGGAATAGGTGGGGATGAGGCCAGGAAGGCATTGGGAAGTGCCAGGCTGCCAGGCAGGTGCTGGGGTGGTGTGGCAAGGACACCAGGTCAGTCATCCCATCTCACCCTGGTGAGGACTGAGGGGGTCAGGAAGCGAATGGGGTATTGGGGCTGTGGTGGGACTGGTGATGCCAGGGCAGGGCAGGTTTCTGTGCTCATGCCAGGGATTGTTAAGGACAAAATTTTCTCAAGCCCTGCTGCTCTGCCCTGGGTTTCGCACGCAGGAGCTGCCTATGTAAGTGGCAACTTGACACTAAGCAGAATTTGCTGCCGGAGGGACTTTTCCTTAATAAGCAGGAGAGCAGCAACTTGGCAGCGAGCTCTGAAGGACCCTCTCCTCCCTCACAGTCAGCCCTGGATGGCAGCTACAGGCAGTCCCTGGGGACTGTCACCACCAGAACTATCCCTCTGTAACACTCCAGCCTCATTGCCTGACTCTACTGGCACTGCCTCTCCCAGTGTGCCAGCCCTGCTCTGCCTGTCCTGATGTGCCAGCCCTGCTCTCCACCAGCCCTGTGGCACTGGAGACCCAGTGCTGGGCCCTTTGCTGGTGCCCCTGCAAAATCTGTGCATGACCAGGAAAGGGATGTGGTGGCTTCTTTTCAAGGCATCCTCCTCTTCTTCCATTGCACCGGTTGGGAACAGGGACATGAGATCTAGAGCAGGGCTGCAAGTGGAGCAAATGCAGTGTCCCCCATCCCCAAGGCAATCCCAGCAGCAAACCCCCCCAACACCCTTTTTTCCGAGCAAACCCAGGTGAGATGGAGAGGAAGGGCGGGATGGGGTGACCCACAGGAGGTGGTGGGGATCGAGTTCAAGCCCTCATCTCCCAAAGCGAAAGGTGAAGCCTCCTTTTTTCCTGTTGTAGCCGTTGAGCTCCTCGGCCAGGTTGCCCAGGGCGCCGCTGCGCTTCTCCCCGGCCGCGGGCATCACTCCGGAGCCCCCTCGCCTTCCCGGCCGCTGCCCGACCCCCGCCGAGCCGTAGCCCCGCAGCTCCCGGGCGATGCCCAGCAGCGCGTCCAGCTCCTCGCTTCGCCTCCGCTTCGCCCCTGCCCTCCAGCCGGCACCCCCGTCCTCGGCCGCCGCCTGCCACCTGGCACCGAGGAGGGTCCCCTGGCCGGGGTGTTCCGGCTCCCGCCGCTCGCTGGGAGGGATGCAGGCCCCCAGGCTCAGGAGGAAGAGACAGGACAGCGAGTAGGGTGCTCTCATCTGGGGGAAGCACAGGGAGGGAAGGGCACGTCAGTACACCAGGGAGCATCCTCGGGCAGCGGCTGAGGCAGCAGCACGGGCTGCCCTCGGCAGGCACCTGTTCCCCACCACTGGTGGAGCACACCCGAAAACAGCCCTACGACTCCTGCTAGAACACCACCACCACCACCCACCCACTCACTCACTGCTCCTTCTGCAGCCTCCACACCAGCACCCAGCCCCAGCGGGGTGCTGGGGGTCTGAGCTCCCCCCCATGCCTCCTTCAGACCTGCTGCCCTTCAGCAGTAGCAGCTTTGTGCTCACACATCCCAGCCTTGCAGCGATTCCCCTGGTTCACAACCAGGAGCCAGCCGGGCTGAGCCGGGCAGGGTGATGGGCTCCAGAGCTGCCCACTCCACTTAGAAGCACCACGGGAGGGCAGACAGACAGCAGCCACTCACCTCTCTGCCTCGGCGCTGCTGACCCTGGCCCTGCTCCGTGCCGTCCTGTGCCCAGATGAGCGCCCAGCCCTCCTTGGGCCATTAAATACCCACCAGGTCTAATTGCTGTGTCACCTCTCAAACGTGTGGCCAAAGAGAGCAGAGGGTGGGATCCTCAGGAGGGGGCTGGAGGGGACAGGGGTTGGTGGAGCTGCCACAATGTGAGTCCAACAACACTGCTCGTTAAAGCGCTGCCTTCATTGGCTACCTCATTTGGAGCAGTGGCTGGGAGCTGGCCTGGAGTCCCTGGCAGCTGGTGGCGATGCTGCTGGGAGAGAGGGTCTTGTCTCTGGGCATCAGTGTGTCCCCCCTTGTTTGGCTGATGCATCCTTGTGTGGAGCTCTTGGGGGTCCCAGACATGTGTGCAACTGTGGTGGGTACACAGGCACCAATGCAGACCCCTGCACCCCCAAACCTGCCCAGGGACTGGCCCCACATGGACAAGTCCAAGTGCTCCCACCCTTCCTGTGGGATGAGTGCAGCCACTGGTGGTGAAACATGGTCCCCAATGCCTGGGACACTGCCATCCCCTCCAGGTGTGTCCTGGCCTGTGACAGAATGGGATGTAGAGTGAGCAGCTCAGAGTGGGGGGGCTGAGGGCATCCCTCAGTGCTCTGCCCATCAGAGCAGGGAGAGGGTTCCTTTGGCTCTGAGATCTGCCACCCTCACAGTCCAGCTCCAGGGTCACCTGGAGGTCCCACAGTGCCTCAGTTTGGGCTGGAGCTCTGGGAAGCCTCCCCTGCCCTCCAGGTCTCCCCAGCCCTTGTTTTTCAGAGTAGTTTTGGCACAGTGGGCGAGTTGCTGGGGATGCCATGCCATGAGCCTGCAGGAGCTGCAGTAACTCAGTGTCACTCCCTTTGCCATCCCCTCTGCAGTCACCCTGGTGATGTCCCCTCGCTGTGCCATGGGCACGGCTACCAAGACATTGGCTAACGATGAATTCCTTTTATTAAGGAGCTTAGAAAGTCCACATGTACAGCATTGGACACACTCACACATGACCTACACTTCACGGCACTGCTACACACCACCACCTGGCCCAGGGCTTTGCTGGGAAGGTGCGTGGCCACATCCCAGACCCCCAGTTACCCTTGCCCACCCCTTTCCAGGGAGGTGTCACCACAGACGGGTTTAACCTAATCCAAGGCTGTGGAGCAATGTGTGCGCTCTTGGGAATAATCCTGGGAAATCCTGCTTCTTGCATGGATTAAATACCTCTCGTGCAAGTCAGAACAAAGTCATTGGGGGGGGTCCCAGATGACACAGGCAGTTACACAAGGGTGTGCTACCAACAAACCAACGTACAATATCCCCTCTCCAGCATAACACCAGCTGAGGGGTCTAGGGAGGGGATGAGCTTTCCTCCCCGGCACATGCCTCCATGTGCCTTCCTGGCCCAAAGGCAAGTGCTAGGAAACCCAGCTACAGCTAATCCACCAAATAAATGAACAAAAAGTAAAGATGGGTGCAGGCAGGATCCTTTCTGGAGAGGTCCAGTGGGGCACAGGAAGCCCCTTGGAAGCTGTCAGGGCTCCTGCTCTTGAGCTGGGATATGCCACTGCTGAGCTTCCCCACATCCCATCTTCCAGAAAGCCTGATCAGCTGCTCTGGACAGGGTTGGAGTAGGTAGAGCTGGTGCCTCACTCAGAGCTCATCCTCATGTGAGGGCTCTGAGGAACATCTCAGAAGTGGAAAAGCAATCCAAATACATCATTTGTCCTTGTTTTCCTGGCAAGACACACAGACAGGGACTCATCCAGCAGGTGAAAGGGTTGTCCAGCACAGGATCCAAGGTGGGAAGGCTTAAAAAAAGAAATCACAGAGAGAAGTACAAACCAGGCACAGCTGGGAAGCTGAGCCTTTGATCTCCCCATTCCTTAAGCCCCCCTGGAAATGGGGACAGTGGGAGTTTTCCTCCCCTCTTCATTCTGTCCATGTGTCCAATGGTGTTTTCTCGGGGCCAGGGCTCTGCTCCCCATTGCTGCTGTAGCACAGGCAGAATATGACAGACAGGGTGATATGGCCCCTGCTGTCTCCTTCCCATCCCTGCTCAGACCCTTCTCACATTTGGTTCTAGTTTTGTTTTTTTTTTTGACAAAATCCGCCATTTGAGTCCTTCCAGGGAGCCAGTGGGAGACATCAGCCCTGCACCCCGTAGAAGCTCCTCTTGGGCTGGCTGGTGTGTGGCGTTGCTGCTGCCCAGTTATCAGGGCCTTGCAGATGCTAAGCCCCACTCGGGACTTCTTTTTGCAAAACCTTAACAGGATTTGAGGAAATGAAAGGCTTTGGATATCTGCAGGTGCCGAGCCAGCGCGCGGCTCAGCCAGGGTGAAAAGGAATGCAGGTCCCCAGGCTGGCAGCGAGCAGAGGGGGCTCATGTGGGGGCTGTGGCTGTGCTGCCCAAGCCAAGGGTTTGGGGAAAGGTCACAGCTTTTGGATGGCCAAAGTCTGACGTGGATCCAAGTGAGTCTGGTTGGGAGGGAGGAGCTACGAAATGCAGGCAGAGCTGTGCTGGGAAGTGAACCTTCCTCACCTCCTCCTCCTACTTGCTGTGCTCCCCATTTCACCAGCGCTGCCAAAACAGCTCTGTGACATGCTCAGTTCTGGGTGTGCACCTTTGCAGCACTGCACCGGCTTGCTTCGAGGTGTCCTGACCCACTGGGAGGCTCCAGGAGGCAGGACAGGGACAACAGGGACTATGAAGCTGGTAGTTGTCCCCTCCCAGCTGTGTTGCTCTTGCAGGGGCAGAGGCTTCTGTAGTCCAGAAAAAGAATCACTGGCACAGTCAGGCAGGCTCAACTGAGCCCTCCCCATCACCAGTAGCACCATGGGGAGAGCTGGAACTGTGGAGGAGCCTTGTCCCAGTCTGAGGGACTCTGGGAATTTTGGGGCTCCCCATGGCAAGTGTTCCCAGTCACTTGCCAGCTCGGTGAGGCTACTGCCTGGAGTCTGTGCTTGGAGCAAAGATGATCAGAGGTACTCAGCCTACCCAGCAGCTGCATCCCTCTTTCTCTCCAGGCAGCCCCTTTTATTCCTTGCTGGACCCCACTGGGTACTGCTTCCCAAATCCCTGCATCCCACTTCCCTCTCTGCCACAGCCAAGAGAGCCACCCATGGGTCATGCTCTGGCCTGGACACCCATTCTGGCTGCAGGGAAGTCACGGCAGTGGGAAGCAAAGGTCCAGCGATGTCCATTGATGCCCAGGAGTTAAAGTCACGCTCACTGGGGACAGGTGCTCTCCAGGGGCCCCTCAAAGATGGGCCAGCCCTCGAGGAGGATAGGGAGGATGGCAGCTGAGGGGACAGGGCTGCAGGGTGGTGGGGAAGGGCAGGGGGTTCGGCACAGTGTGCGGGGGCTTGTGCCATCCAGCTAATTCTCTTCCCGGATGGGCCGGATCTTCATCTCGGTGAATTTGAGGGAGTACTGCCAGCCCGTCCAGGAGGACCACTCGATGCCGTCGGCGTAGGAGCTGTGGTGGCCCTTGAGGTACTGCCCGTTGAGGTTGGAGGTGTGGCAGTTGCGGTACCACCAGGCACCGTGGTAGAAAGATGCACAGTTGTTCTCCGAGTGGTCGTTGTCCAGGTCCTTGGTGGTGAATTTCATCCCATTGTGCTTCAGGAGGGAGTCACCTATACCAGGGGAAAGGAGCTGTGATGAGTCCTTCCTACTCTTGGGTGAGCTACTTGCCCCGTGGGACTGCCCTGGGTGCCCCAACGAGATTCCTACAGTGGGTCTCTTCCTGCAAACACCCAACCACAGCCACTCTCCCGCCTCCAGCTCCCTGTGGCCACAGGGATACAGCTGGTGCCACTGCCAGAGGAGACTGGAACACCCCAGCGACAGGGTTTAGTGGCTGTGGGCTCCCTTTGCCCCATGCGCCCACGTGTTTGCCCCCACCCCTCTGCCCTACCTGCTGTCCCCGAGTAGTCGGCAATGGTGATGGGGTACCCGTCCTCGTCAGGATCCACAGAGAAGAGCCCCACACCAAAGCTGCCATAGTGGGCGAAGGCGGTGCCATTGTCAAAGTCCTCCAGGTCGATGCGGAGCTCGTAGCTGCCCTGCACTGTCAGCATGTGGATCCGCTTCAGCCCTGCAGCCAAGGGAGGGGGTGAGTGCAGGGACCCCAGAGGGGGTAGGGTGGCCCGTCATCCCTGGGGAAGAGGTGTGGGATGGGACAAGGAGTGATTCCCACCCTCCATCCCTCACTCTGCATGGCCAAGGGCACATGCTCAGCTCAGAGGCAAACAGTCCCATTGCTTCCCTGCTCTGTGCAGCCACCCAGCACCATCCCTGCCTGCCCAGCCCATCATTCCCAGGACCTGGGCCCTGGTCAGGGGCATCTCAGTGTCCTCTCCCTTGCAAAGGAACCCCTGGACCTCTTCAGGAGACCCCAGGCTTTGCCAGCCCCCCCAGCAGTGAGCACTGCCAGCCCCACACACCTAACCAGTGCTCTCCTGTCAGCTTCCCAAAGCCATCCCGGTAGGCTTCCCAGCCACGGAAGAAGTTCACAGAGCCGTCTTCCCGACGCTGAAACACCTGGGGAGACACACAGGGCATCAGTTGTGGGGCTGCTCTGAGCCTGTGCACCCCAGACGGGCCCTCTGCTTCCCATCATCCTGCCCACCCCTCTCTCCCACTGCCTAATTAGACACAGGCACAAATTAAACCCTGTAAGCTCAGTCACAACAAAGGGATGCTCAGTCATTATACAGGGATGATGGGGAGAGGTCCCCAGGGAAATCATGGATCATCACCTGCCGGCTCCCAGGGGTGGGTGAGTCAGTTCAGATAAAACCCTACACAGGATCCTCCGTCTGGAGCACAGCTCTGGAAACCTGTGGCATGCTCCTGTGGGAAGGTGCCCAGTGCCCCTGGGAGTGGTGAGCACACTGCACCCGCCTCCAACCAGCCTGGGTGTGCTATTGCACTTGGGAGCAGAGGTATGGACAGACAGATGGATGGACAACACGACCCGAGGTCTGTCCCACAGCACGTGCTGCCCAGGTGAGTTCAAGCCTTCCTGCCAGTGGTGGGTGCTCAGAGCTGTGTAAAACTCAGCAGCTGATTTCCCCCTCCTGGATCTTCACACTCTCCTGGGCAGCCACCCCATTACCAGGCATCATTCCTGTGATGGTCTCATTAGCCTTCCAGAGACTTTATGTCCCAGAGAAATTATCTGTGGGGCACTGACTGCCCTGACCTCTGCAGAGCCTCCAGATCCCAGGGCTCAGTGTGTCTTTTCTCCTCAGAGTCTTTCCCTTTTCCTCTCCCATCTGCTCATCCGCATGTAGTGCCCTCTGTGTTTCATCCTCTTTTAACCATAGTTTTGGGTTTGATTTATTGACAGCTATCAAGAAAATGCTGCTTTGTACCTGACCATTTGAACTTAATTAAGCCTCCAGTCCTGGATTAATTGCATTAAAGTTGGCTGATCCAGCCTGCCCCACTCCCATTTTGCTCTGTAGCTGTGGAAGGGATGGATGAGGGACTCCAATTTAGGAAAAGCCACCCCATGCTCTGGCAGACCAGAGGCCAGAGCACCCTGTCTTTGGGCATGGGCTGTGCCGCTGAGCCCATTCACCCCACTTCCAGCATTCCAGGATTGGGGAATGCTGATGAGCCTTGATGCAGACTGGGAAGCCACTGTGCTTTTCTCCCCTTGGCTGCTCCTGCCCTCCTGCACATGCAGGATTTCATCCCTCCTGAGCTTCACATGGGTTTCCCTTCCACCAGACAGGCATTTTTGGGGTGGTGTGTGATGACTGCAGGTTCCAACACGCTCGACATGGCACAGCTCTGATCCTGCTGTACTTACCTTCTAGAATTAGAGCCTTAATTTTTATCCCTGCGTTGAGCACTTGAGAAGCTGTGGTTAAGCCCATTTAAAGGGGCTTTCTTCAGGCTTGCTGGGAAAGGAGGACAGCGTGGCTGGACAGGGACCTGAAGCTGATTTTCCCTGGCCAACATCGGCTCCGGCGCTGCCTCATGGGGAAGGCAGTGGAGGCAGCACCGATGCTCCCTCCTAATCGGCTTTGACCTGCGGTTGTAAATAGGCCAATTGCCTGAGTGGTGCCCAGGGAAGCATGAGGGACATGGCTCTGTTGGCTGAGCCTTGGCATGGCTCAGGAATCACCCCAGAGGAACCCTCAGTGCCCCTCAGCTGCCTGCTAGACTCAGGCCCAAGAGGGTTTGGAACTGGGGTGGAAGGGCTGGTGGGTGCTGGAGGTCCTGTGTCCTCACAAGTCTCCTGCTCCATCCTCATCATCTCTTATGCACAGTCCCTTTTGTCCTTCATTTGTGCAACCACCATGCACTCCTTCTTGCCTCCCACACAGGATGCTGCCTGCACTGGAACACTGGGTGCATCAGGATGCTGGGGGCACCAGACACCCACAGGCTCGTCGTCCTCCAAGCCCTGCCTCACTGCTCTTTTCCTCCTCATCAAATATATATTAACCCCTCTTAAGCAAAAAGGATTCCTTCCCTTCTTTAAAGGCAAGGCTGAAATATTTATCTCCCTCTTTCTGTGCCTCCCCCAGTCACACTTGTGGGGCAGGGACAGGCTCTTGCAAAGGCACCAAACCAGAAAAATAGGTTAGAAACAGAGAAAAGCAGGAGCACCAGCCTGTGCCTGCTGTGGTGTTGATGGCAAGGGAGGGCTTTGCTCTCCCTCCCTCAGCTCCACCAAACCCCTGGTGGGCTTGAAAGCCCACCACAGCCCCAGTCTGGGCACAGACTCGGCCATCACTTCACTGTCTCTGCAGTGCTCAGGCTCCTGTTTGGGTTTTTGTCAGGTGTGGCACAGACTCCACAGCCCTAGCCCCATGGTGTCCCTCTGAGCCCCATCACAGCAGGGAGACCACCTTTGGGCTCAGCCATGGACAAGAAAATCCCAGCGCATTGCAGAGCCACTCTCTGGGAAGTGCTGATCCCATGGAGTAACCTGTGATCCCCACACCCGGCAGCTCTGGCCATCCCAGGAACGCGGCTGCTCATGCCTGTCCCGGCCAGCAGGAGTGTCTCGTCCCCGTTTGTAGTGACACATAAAACATATCCTTGGGAAACAGCACGTTTTTCCCCAGGCTCCTCTCACCTTCTGCCTTCAGCTTACCCCAACCCCTGTGTCAATGGATCAGCGTCTGCTCAATGCCCAGCCTGCTCTAGGACCCCTCCAGGAGAGGACGAGCTGGTGAAGCTGTCCTGGGCATGGCTGTCACTTACACATTACCACAGCCCTAGTCCTGCTGGCACAGCCTTTTCTTCTACATCCTTCAGTTTTCCCACCACTTCCCAATACGTATTGTACATGGAAGATGATGCTGAGGCAGACAGAGCCATCATGGCACTATTGCTCACAGGAGCAAGATGCTGATCCCCGGGGGATTTGCCCTGGATAGGCAGCAATGGAGGCTCAGGGGCACCTGGAGGAGCATAGGGCACTTGCAAAGACATTCCAAAGACAAACAGCACATGGAAAGGCAACTTTTTGAGGCCTCCTGGGACACTGAGCCTTTCCTGCCATCCATCATCCTGTTACTACTTTAATAAAGTGCTGGAGGTGAGTGTCAAGGGGACAGTTGGGGTCAGTCTGGGCAATCACAGGGCTGGACCCCAGCACTGCCACGAGGACAGGTCAGCCTGGGTCAGCTGCTGCAATTACAGTTGGCGTTGAGTGCAGGATGTGGATGTTCCCATCAGCACCAGCAGGCACTGACCTGGATCCACATCTCCACCAGCTGCAAATGTGGCCCCACTGCTGGTGGGCAGGATCAAGGGGGGACAAAACAGCTGTGCCTTGCTCAGCCTTCCCGAGGAAGGGGATGGGGAGCAACCAGAGACCCTGCCTCTGGAAAGGGGATGGGGTGACACTGCAGATCACACCATGGGGACAGGGAGATGCTGAGCAGCACCCAGCAAGCTCTTCCCCCTGCCCTGTGGTCTCTAAGCTATCAATGCAGGCTAAAGCTTAGCTCAGCAGCTCCCAAGCTCCCGAGTCAAAATTGATTCAGCTGCTGCCATTGCTTACACCCACCCACCCACATGCAAATAAGCCCAAATGTCAGGAGTAATCGCTCCAGAGAGGAGGAGGAGAGGGAAATTTCTCAGGCTCTGCACCATGACACCCTGCTGTGCTATAGCTTACCTGGGGGCCTGGATAAGCCAGTGGCACAAGGACTCCTTGCATCCCTGTGGGACATGGCTGAGACAACCCCTGCACCCAAGGGACTGGAGGTACATTTGGGACCCTCTGCTGCAGAGCAGCCCCAAGAAACAGGAGCTTGGGGTGTGTGCCCTCAACTCTGCTCTGAGTATGTCTGCCTCTGGAACACTGGGATTCAGCACCTGGCGTGGCTCCTCATCCCATCGAGGCAGGGCAGAGCTGAGGTGCTGCCACAGGCAGTGCTGTGCCACTCATCACAGACCCCACGGTGCTGCTGGGCTTAAAATCATTTGCTTTGCCCCCTCCCCAGCACAGCCCGAGCCCTCCCAGCTGCAGCAGCTTTAAATAAGCCTCTGAGTGTCTTGCTAATCACCTTGGGCTGCTCTTCAGGCATGGCTGGGGCTGGTGGAGGCTGTGCAGACTGTGCATAGGGTTTGCAAGGACCCTCCACACCCTGAGGAGCCAAAGCAGTCCTCCCCTTTTCCTTCTGTGAGCCCTCAAGAGATGAGGTTTCCAGGGCTGTGCCTCGGTTTCCCCACCTGAGCTGCTGGTACCAACCCATAGACCACAGGTTCCTCCCACCAGGGGTGGGCTCCGGGAGGTCGAAGGCCCATCAGTCCCTGGGGGCAGGAGGGCTAAGCTCCCTCCTGGCACTGCTCAAAGCTGCTTAGGGGAATCAGATCGCAGGGATTTGTTTCCTAGAGCACCCAGCTGGAGAGGTGCTGGCGAGCTCAGCTCACCCAGCATGTCCTCAGGGCAGAGGCTGCCTGCCCACCCCTCCAGGGGAACCTCACCACCTCCCCAGGAACCCTTCTCTGGCCTGCTGGCACCACAAGTGATGCCCTCTGGGGTAACAAGGGGCTGCTCAAACTCAACTGGTCCCTGGGGCAATAGGGGGCCTTTAAGCTTGGGGCTACCAGTGCCATGTCCCCCTGCCCCCCCCCTGCTCCCTGCCCCCATTACTGTGATTACGGGGCCATCGCAGCCGCCATGGCAAAGTGAATTGGACAGGGCAGCCAGGGAGCGAGTGAATCAGTGCAGCACCCGAGGTGCCCCAGGCACCCTGGCCTCAGATAAGGCCACGAGTACTGGGTTTGGGGTCTATCCTGAGCCCCAGCACCAGCTCACCACGTCGACAAGGACAGGGTAAAGCACAACCACACATCCCATGGCATGACTGCAACCACACTGTGTCCCAGCCCCACAGAGAAGGACAAACTTCTTGGATGCCATGGCATACAGCTCCCTGCCTGAAACTATCCTCCAGCTCCAGCCAAGCTCCCCAGTCCAGTCCAGGGCATGGCTGCTGGGCTGTGGCTCAGGGGTCTGCCTGGCACTGCTGGGAAGCTCTGTCATGGGCACGGCACTGACTGGGCACCTGTGCACAGCCAGACCCACTTAGCATTTATCCCAAATCCCAATAACACATTCAAGCATCAAAAGAGACATCTCCCATCCCCAGCATCCCGGAGCAGGGCCAGCCCATGGCCAGCTGGCAGTGGCATCACCCAGTGTCCCCCAGCCTGGTGGCAGCTCACCGTCCAGCCGCCACCATCCGTCGTCATGTCACAGTAGACCTGGAAGCCAGAGGGATAGTGCGTGGGGAAGATGGAGTAAATCCCATCCTCTTGCTGTCCACTCGCGTAGATGTCAAAGCAGTCTCGGGGCCGGGAGCCTGCAGCGTGGCATTGGGATGGGGTGGGATGAGGGGAAAGCTGGTTAATTAATGATCTAATTTAATGTCTTGCCATTTCTTCCAGGCTCCCAACCTTGCTTCCAGCTCTAGTTGGTGCTGCCTTGCTCTTTCCCTCCTTTCTCCTCCAATGCTCAGGGCGAACAGTGCCCATGGGGACACCCGAGCAGCTGGTAGGGACTGCCCCCATGTCCCCCATGTGATGGCAAGGGCATGTGGGGACCCAGCTGGGGACAGGGGAGCCAATGCCCAGAGAGGGCTGTGGGCAGAGTGTGGGCACATGCTCACGGCCCCAGGACAGTCTTACTCAGCTGCAACTCAACCAAACACTGATGAATGTGACTGAGCCCATGCAGGGCCACCCTCCACACTCAAATGGAGGTGAATGGTGGCTCCTTGCTCTGCCTTTGCCCCTGCTACATCTGCCTGGGGAGCAGGTGGGTCTGCAGGGGTATGAAGTGACTTTTGTGCTGGCTTATAGACAACTAGAGACTGCATGGCGAGAAACTCCATTCCAGGACACATCTCTCTATGTCCCTCCTCCTCCTCCACCTCCTTGCCAGCCCCCTCACTATATTAGATCCCTTCTCCTGGATGGTTTACCCCACCTTAGGTGGTTTTCTCCCTCCTGAGAGTAGTCCCAGGTGCATCCCTCTCCCCAGGGTCTGGCAGGGATGCAGTCTCACCATTGGAGCAGCCCCGAGGCCGCGCTCCCCGGGCCGGTGCTCGCTGCAGGTCAGCCTTGAGCCGGGGCCGGGCACCGCCCCGCTCCTTCTGCAGTGTGTCCAGGACATCGCTGACAGAGCTCACCAGCCGAGCCATGTTGGTCTGGCTCTCCGAGAGCAGCTGTGAGCAGGGGACACAAGGGGGAACACGGAATTAAATGTGGTTAAACCGCCTCCATGCCCCAGCCATTTGACCACCCCACTGAGGATGCTGTGCCTGCTCCCATGGCTCAGCAATGCTGCCTGCCAGGGTATGGGCTGCTGGGGACACAAAGACATAGCAGATCTCATACAGTATCTCTGTGCTTTTTAGCTGGGAGTCAGGGTCCTGATAGTGCCTATTGCCACCAGGGCCAAGAAATCCGTGAACCTGGGTGTGTCAGTGCTGCCACCCCACAGGATAAAGGGCATCTCTGGGCAAAAGACAGGATCACGGAGGCGGCAGGAATAGCCGTGACCTGAGGCAGCCACCAGCTCTTCCTCATTCCCCGAGGTGACCTGGGCTGGGAGAGTGACACGGGGTGGCTGTGGCAGAGCAGCAGGGTGTGGAGCAAAGTGAAGCAGCAAGAAATGAGCAGCTCTGGATGGAGGGAGTTGAGCACCAGGAGGGTCACGTACAGAGCTGGATATTTAGCTGTGCTCTGGATCTTGTTACAACACCTGTAGACCCCCGGCATACCCAGGTAAGCATTTCAATACAGTTCATCTGCTCAGAAATTTTTGGGATTGTAGATAAGGGGAGGGCTGACTGCTATGTGAACTGCCCTTGGGAAGGTCCTGTGCTGTGCTCAGCTCTAATTGGAGCCTCCAAACTGGACCTGGAGCTGGGGGAACCATACAACTTGCAGTTCCCAAGAACCTACCTTCAAACTCAACTCCTTCTGCTGGAAGTCTTCCCCAGACACCATGGGCAGGGGCTGCAACCAGCAATGCCCTCAGGGACATTGGGACAGGGTGTTCTATCCTCAGGGAGCCCTGAACAGCACTGCCAGCCCCGACTCACCTGGATGAGCCTGCCCTGCTCCCCCTGCAGGGCGCTGAGCTCCTGCCCCATGGCACTGTGCCCCTTCTTGAGGCCATCACAGTCGGCGCGCAGCTGCACAGCGTGTGTCAGCAGCTTGGCCACCTCGTCTGCCACCGTGACCAGCAGGGCCTTCTGCTGGCTCTTGGTGGCCTTGGCCTCAGCGTCATGGTCAGTGACAGCACGCAGCAGGGATGTCTGCAGCCCCTCCATGCGTCCCAAGGTGCCGGCGGCGCTGGGGCAGTTGGGGTCGATGAAGATGTTGATGC
Source organism: Sakesphorus luctuosus (assembly GCA_013396695.1). Lineage (NCBI taxonomy): Eukaryota > Metazoa > Chordata > Aves > Passeriformes > Thamnophilidae > Sakesphorus > Sakesphorus luctuosus. The sequence goes on from VWZD01000641.1 coordinate 509,786, forward strand.
GGGAGCTGTCGGCTTTCTCGATGGTCACCAGAGCATTGGCTTCCTCAGGGTTGGTGCTGATGACGGGGGGCGACTCAGTGACGGGTGTGTGGTAGTGGTTCATGAAGAGGATGGCCCCCGTGACTGTCACAGCCAGGAGGACAGCCACCGACAGCAGGACAGTGCACAGGATGTACCCGCAGCTCATCCTCTGTCAACAGAGAGACAGACCCCATCGGCACCCATCCAGACAGACCCATCCCACTTCCCTTCATCCAAGAGGTAGGCTCAGACCCTCACGGGCTTTGGCGGGTCCAGCAGCACGGTTGGCCATGGGGGTGGTGGCAGAGGAGGGGAGGTGGGGACCCCAGGGAGTCCTGAGGCTCCACCAGGGATGTGGAGGCCACAGGTGAACACTCAGTGAGCAAAGCAACTAAACCCGCCTGGGAGCAGGGTATGAAATAATAACGAGAACCAAGGCACGGCAGCCACCAGCTCCTGCTGGCATGTTTTATTTACAGTGGTGATCCTCAGCTGGAGCAACCCTGGCTCCCGGGAAGAGCAGAGTGTGGGGCTCCCTGCTGCTCCAGGCACAAATATGGAGAGAAAATGGGAAAACACCCATTGTGTCCTCTGGAACAAGGACTGCAGGGAAAGCAAGGACGGGAGGGGAGGCAAGGGCTGTCCCCTGTGGGAGGGGGAGGCTGTGAGTTGGTGCAAGGCATACAGTGCCCTGACCATTGTGAGGACCTGCTCTGCATGGGACATCTCCCAGCTGTGGCATGCCACATGTTCCCATCCCCTTTGCACCCTCACTGCCTGCTGGAGGGCAGCAAAGGTGTTCTCAGAGCCCTCAGACAAGTCTCAGAGCCTCCCAGTGAGGGGGAGTTGCTGTGGAAAAGGTCTGTGACCCTCTCCAGGCCTGTCCAGCAGCTCTGCTGCTGCACAGCCCCCTTAGCTCAGCCCATGGAAGCTGCTCCATGCCCACCAAGAGCCTTTTCTCTTTGCAGAGCATAAAATGCCAACAGAGTCAGTGCAGAGAGATTGAGCTGCCACCTGATCCTGCCAGCTCCCAGTGCCCCTCCACCTCCCCTCCTCATTACACCTGCAGGACAGAGGCTATGAGGCTGTGATTTTCCCCTGACCCCGGCCACAGCTGTCACAAGGAATTGCAGGGCTGGCAGCAAACTGCAGATTCAGAGAGACAAAGACTACTTTCCCCTGAAACGAGGGGAAAATTGCTGCATCTGCAAAGATTTCCCAGGCCCTGTCCCCTCCTGTGCACATCTATCTGGAGTGACACCTTCCTTCAAGCACCCTTCATTTCATTCACGCTCACGCAAACATTTGCATTAAGGTGACCCCAGCTGCAGTGGGGCTGGCCGGCCACCAGTCCCACAAGATGTTCCAGGTTTCTTCTCCAGCCCCTGGAGTGAGCCTGGAGATGCAAACAGCACCAGACGGAATGGGAAGCCACTTGCAGGGACCTCTGTAAGGAGAGAGCCCCAAGCTCAGCCCCTCAGCGTGTGTTAAAAGGAGATGTCAAAGACAATAAGGGGAGCTCTCAGCAAGCAGAGAGTTGAGGAGTTTTCCTGGTGCTTGTGGACATGGAGCCCTGGCTTGGAGACACAAGGGACTCCCAGAAGTAGCAGTATGGTAGCACATGGAGGTGGGAGATGACCATTGCTGAGATCCTTACATGGATACCAAGGACCTGGGCTCAGCCCAACCCCTCAGCACCCTGCAAGCACCCAAGTGACAGGAGGGATGGCTGCTGAACAAAAGCCAGCATTGGTTGGTTTGGAGTCCACAGAGTGAGCAGGGACCAAATCCCCATGGCCGTCCTGGCTATCACAGCACCTTCAGCTCCACAACTTTGTGCCCTCCTATCCCGCTGCTGCTGCTCCCCACTGCACTGATGTCTCCAGCTCAGAGGGCACATGGATGGGCTGCTATGGCCAAGGGACCCCTCTGAGCAGAAAAGGTTCCCAGAGCAGAGCTGTGCATGGCTGATGCTCCACTTGCCACAGCCACAAAAATCCCAACTGGGCTTTAACACACCAAAATCCTGCAGCTCTGGCCAGCTGTACCATCACACTGGGAGCTGTATCCAGCTGCTTTCCAGCCTTCAAGCCATAAAATCACTGCCCTCCTGCCGGCACCAGGAATGGGGGGAGCCAATCCCTTTCCAAAATTATCCCCTCTGCTTGCAACCACAAGATCCTGAGTGGCGGCAGCTTCATGAGTCCCACGGCATTTTGCTAGCAGGTTGTGTTACCTGGCAACCTGCAGTGGGGAGAGGAGGGAAACTCAGTCAGCGGCACCAGCAACGCTCCAAACTGGGGTGGGGGTCCCCCCAAACTTCCCCAGCACAGCAGCACTGCAGCAGCATGCCCAGGTCCCAGCACTGGACCCTGTGGGTGCCTCTGCCACGTGTTCCTGCCCCACGAGGGCCACAGCCCTTTTGACCCCAGGGATTCCTGTTGTCTGTTCTGTGGCCTCAGGCTCCTGGATCTTTGTGCCGAGACTTTCAGATAGCTTCAGGACATCTCTCTGACCTGGTTATTGATGTCCTCTTGAGGACATCCATCAGCCTAGAGAACCCAGTGTCTCCAAATCAGTCCTTCCTAAGGAGAGCAGAAGCTGTGAGACTGGGTAGTGCTCATGATGAGCAGAGCTCTACTTGCAAACCTGCTGTGGAGCTGGGACTGGAGCTTGGGAAGGAGCCTCAGGCAGGAACCAAGGCATGGTTTTGTGCAAAGCTGACCTGGGCTGTCCATACCCTGCACTAGCTCAGGCAGTAGCTCTGTGCTCAGTCACCTATAGGGACTGGGTCCTTGGTGCCCCAGCGACACTGCATGAGCAGCCTGAACCCCATCATGCCCCTCAAAGCATTCCCCAGCCACCTTCACAGACCGGCTGGGCTGGGGATGGGAGACAGCAGCTCCAGCACTCAGCCTGTGAGGAGAGGAGGACACGAGCTAACTTGTCCCCAGAGCAAATGGAGGTGGCTGCTCCATGGAGGGCATCGACAGAGAGTGGTGGCAGGAGAGGCTGAGCTCTGCCTAGGAGATGTTCTTTGAGGAGGAGGTGCCCTTTGGTCCTGCCAAAGTCGCTGCTCCTTGCTGGCTCACCTGGCAAGTGCTGCTGTTGGATGGCAGGCAGTTCTGGGTGTTCTGCCCCTTGTTCCTTGACCTCAGCCAGGTATGAACCAGGACCCTTGCTCAGCTTCCAAGGCAGGGGAACACTGGTTTGCATTGCCCAGGCTCAGCTGCTGGTGCAAACTTTAGCCCAGGTGCCCCCACCTTCCTGCTAAGTCCACCCAGTGCTGAAGGCATCCCAGGGCAACAAGGGTCAGTCCTCTGTCCCCCCAACTCACTGCTTGCTCCAGAGCTGCTCAAGCAGCTCACTTTGCATCCCAGCCGCTGCCCTGCTCTCCTGCACTACCCCGTCCCTCTCCACCCTCCCTGCCCTTCCAGCCCTGCTGTTCTCAGCCTGGCGCCGGGGCTCTATCCCAGGCGCCTCCCGGAGCCGAGCGCCGCGTTCCTCTGGCTCCCCGCAGGCACGGAGGAGGCGAACTGAATCCCGCTCCCGTTCGCTGCTCTCTCCCTTCATCACCCACAGCCTGGCTGCGACCGCTCCCACGCCACGCTCTGCGGATCGGGAAGAGGAGAGGAGATGGGAAGGCTGGTGAGCCCGCCGGAGCCAGCTCTGTGGATGAGCATCCAGGCGGGCTGGGCTGGGATTTCGCTGGAGCTTTCAGAAGCTGAGATCGCAGCACGGCAAACTCTGGGCATCCTTTGCAACCCACCGTGAACCATCAGCTCCGGGCTGAATCGTCCAGTCCCGTACGGGTGGTGAGGCTGGATCCATCCTGCCCTCCTCACTCACGGGGCCATGGTGTGTACAAACTCGGGGGGAGGGCAGCTCCAGCCGGATGGCACTGCTTGGATTTCTGCGCGGAGGAGCTGTGCACAGGGAGGCAGCTCTGCCGGGGAGCAGAGAGTGAGGCTTCTCCCGGGTGTCAGGGGTCTCCCGGGGTGCGCAGCCCCTCTCCAGTGAGGCGTGGAAGCCGTTCGGAGGGGCTGACCGGGGAGAAGAGGCCGCAGGGAAGGGTGTGCAGAAGGGACAAGCCGGGTAGAAATCCCTTTCCTGCCTCACTGCGGGTGGCAGGGGACAGGGAAGTGTCAGACCGGGGGGCGAGCGAGTCTCGTGGCTGCTCCCCCCGTCCTCGCCCAGCGCTGGGGTGCGGAGGAAGGGCAGCACTGCCAGCTCTTGGCTCCTTCCCTCGACTCTCAGTTGGAGACTCGCTTTCCTCCAGCTCTTCCTAGGCACGTTTGCCCACACTCCGCACCCCTTCTTCCTACCCTGCTTGCGCCCAGCGTGCCCGGCCGTGCAGCCATGCCTGCGCCTATCCCTGGAAGTATCCAAGGCCAGGTTGGATGGGGGTTTGAGCAACCTGGTCTAGTGGAAGGTGTCCCTGCCCATGGCAGTGGGGTTCGAACCAGATGAGCTTTAAGGTGCCTTCCAACCCGAACCGTTCCGGCAGTCTCAGACTCCCTACCTGCTCTGTTGTGCTCAGTGGCCGGGCCACGCCGGGATGGAGGAGCTGGCACACGTGCAGCGGGATGTGCAAACAGGCTCCGGCACGTGCCGGATCCCCTGCGTGTCACCGCAGGCTCTGCCGCCGCTTCACCGCACCCCGCCGCAACGCCGGCCTCCCCCCAAAGAGCCAGGGGCGCTCCCGGAGGTGAAGAGCGGGCCAGGCAGCGGGGAGCCCCCGAACCGGTAGGGATGACTCTGGCTGCCGCGGGGAGCTGAAATGCCAAATCCCTTTTAAATGGTTATTTAAGCAGTTTAAAGCGTGCAGCGGTTCAGCTGAGGAGTGTGGCAGCCCCGGAGCATCGCCCGCTGCCCGGCCGGGGGCAGCCCGGACCCTCGAGGTGGGCACTCTGGCTGCAGGTTAATAAACACAATAATTCGGAGGGGGGGACTGAAGGGGTGCAGCCCGGGGGGCTCCGCGCGGGGACGACCGGAGGGCAGTTCACCACGCCAGGCTGCAGTGGGAGAAAAGCTCGCTGGGGGAACTGGGGGGTCGGTGGGACCCCCGGGATGGCTGACCCCCCCTCCACCCCCCCGCCCCGTACCTGCGATTTCTCCTGCTGCCCATCCTCAAGTTGCGAGGCTCCTCCCACGGTTTTCCAACGCTCGTTCCCCATCTCGCAGCCAACTTCCAGCCCGAGTAAGTGCCCGGACCCCCTCAGGCCCCCCCAACCCTCCTCCCCGGCGGCGCAGCCCCCGGCCCGCCCGCGCTGCCCGGCTGGCCGCGGCGGAGGACGGGCGGCGGCGGCGGCGGAGGAGGAGGAGGAGGAGGAGGGAGGGAGGAAGAGGAGGGAGGGAGGACACAGGCATGGACACGGGGGTGGATCTTCCCTCCCCGCCCGCCCCGCTCCCCCTCGGGGCTCCCCCGGCCCCNGATGGGGCAGCACAGTTGGAGGAGCGGCAGCAGGTAAGGAGGGGGCTGGTGCCAGCGGGGCCAGGGGTGCTATAGGGGGCCGGGGGGTGAAGGGCGGGCGGATGCCCTGGGGACTCGCTTGCCCCCTTTCCAAAGATACGCCCCTTCACCCTCAAGCTGATGGGGCTCAGTCCCACCAGTGGGCAGGAATGGGCAGGGTGCTGGGCAGAGAGCGGGGGGGCATTGGCACGCCCCCACCCCGTTCATAACCTTTGTGCCCAAGGGTAGCCAAAGTGCTCGGGGGCTCAGAGGAAAGCCCAGCGCACTGTGGGAAGGCGATGCTGGCTATGGAGGGAGGAGGCAGCAGCTGCCCCCCCTACGGGGTCACACCGATGCCCACTGGATCATTGCTTGCCCAAATCCCAGCGTTCTCAGCCCGAAGCTGTGGTGCTGGCCCTGCGTGCCTGGCCTGATGTGCCGCCACTCCCCAGTGGATGTGCTTTTCCTTCCCGTAGTTTTGCCGCACCTCCCGTAAATCTTTTATTTGCCACTTGTCTGACCTGCGGGCAGGAGCGTTGCTGAGAGGTTCAGAGGAGCCTTGTGAGAGCAGTGATGGCTCAGCCCTGCCTTCATCCATCTGGGGGGAGGCTGAGTTCTCTCTCCGTGCTGAGAAGCCCCTGGGAAACCTGCACACTCCCTGTCCTGCAGCATGGAACTGTCCCCTGGGCAGGCAGCACAATAGGGCTGGGGGGTTCTTCAAACTCCCCTGGGTCTCTGTCCCCAGAACTCAGCTCCAGCTGGGACCCCCCAGTGCCTCCCATGTGGCAGCAGGTAAGGTGTGGAGGTGGCAGCTTGTTAATGTGTTAGGGGTCAGGGGTCCAAGCAGCTTCTTTCCAGGGAACACAGTCCATTTTGGGAAGGGTTGGGTGCGTGCTAGGTTGGCAAACGTTCCAAAAGGGCTCTCTGAAGTGGGGAGGGAATCACAGGCATTGCCTCAAGCAAAGTACGTGTGTGTCTGTGTGTGTGTGTATGTGTGTGTGTGTTGTCTCCTGGCCAGGTGCAAATCCTGCCTTTGGCTGCGCTGATGTTGTGTGTGGATTTACCGGGCGATGCTCATGGCTGGCAGCCCAGCTCCTTCCCCACGGATGGTTTTCAAGGACTTCCCTTTACAGCTGAGACTGGCCAGCTTGTGCCACCAGTGGGGTGGGTGTTTGACATGCCCACACCAGCCATGCTCAGCCCCTGGCTCTCCTCAGCCACTCTGGAAACAGGAGGCCACAGGCACCCGGGAGGCTGTTTTAGCTGAACTCCAAACAATAAAAACTTATCATTAAAAAGAAATGTATCTTGGCTTCATGTGGCCTGGCAGTACGAGGAGGAGTGATTCAGTGGCTTGTCAGCCCTGGGCGTTAGGCACGCCGAGCTGCACAACTGGACACTCTCCAAGTCCAGCAACTCATTTTCTGCAGATGGAGCCGGGACCGTGCAGCGGGCTGACGGTTAATTTGCAATCCAACATACCTTGACATAACCCACAGCTGAATCGTGGAGGTGGTGCAGGGTGGGATGCTTGGGGACCAGCTGGCAGGGATGTGTGGGCAGGGCTGGCCCCTCACAGCCCCTGCCCTGTGTGGGGTGTCCCTGCTGTACCCTGACACCACAAGGGTGCAGCTGCAGGGTCTGGCTCACCTGGTCCCAGTGCTCTTTCCAGTTTCCAGTCTCTGAGCAATGCGATGAGCAGGATAGAGGGTGCCTGCCTGGAGGAGAGGGCTATGTTTCTGGGAGCCTGAGGGATGCTCAGGGTGAGCCCTGCCCATGCTCAGGTGGGCCAGGAGATGGCAGGGATGCTGGCTTGGCTCATCCCTGACTCACCAAGATGTGTCACCTTGTGTTACCTGTCATGGGGTCTGGCTATGGCTGCAACACTGGGGACGTGGGTATGGGCATCCATGGCCAGATAAGCCCCACGGCCCCACAGCCCTGGATCCAGCCCCGTGGGCTGTGCCAGGAGGGATGGGGTGCTCAGGATGCACCCAAGGACTTGGGCACAGACCATCATTGGGCATCGATGGGCATGGGCTCCTCCAAGGGCTGACAGGGACTTGGCTGGGTGAGGAGGGGGTTCTGTCAGCAGCCCAGCCCGGATCGATAGGCAGACGGAGGGGATGATTCATGTCTCAAGCTGTGGCCCGAGGGCAAAACCGGGAGAGAGGTTTGATGTGAGGATGCCGGCAGGCTGCAGGTCCTGCTGGGAGTTGCGGCTCCTGGCAGTGTTTCCCCTCCTAGAGCCGGCTCTGCCCACACTGCCCGGGGGTCCCGTCTTGGCCTGGGGGCAGAAAACGACTGAAGCAACACGGAATCAGATCCATGCACTAAAACGAGTCTTTTTAAAAAATTTCAGACACTAATTTCTATGTTGTGGTCCAAGACAGTGAATAGACTTACAGTGGCGGTGTTGGGCAGGGGCTGGGCTTGGGTCAGGGCACAGAACACTCCAGAGAGTGGGACACACCAAGAGAGGGCTCAGTGACACTTTACCCACTTTGTTGGGTTCAACCACACTTGGTCTGCATCTCCAGGGTGCCACGGAGCCAGAGCTGGCGAAAGGACCAATACCCCTTGAGTGCCGCCCAGCGAAGGGCTGTGCAGGGCAGAACCCCATCCGAGACACGGAGCAGTGCCGGGGCTGGGGGAAGGCTGACGGGAAGGGGGACACCGACCCCTTCCCGAGGAACAGCGTGCGCTTTCCTTGGCAGGGTGCCACCGGAGGCAGAGCCGTCGCTGCACACGCACGGCGTCAGACATCATCATCATATTAATAATGAAAGGGCAGCTCCTTCAAAGCTCTTCGTCCCCGCGCCGGCGAGAGCTCAGAATGCAGAGGAGGCGCGTGAGCCTCATCCCAAGCAGCCGTGGGGAGAGCGCTGCGATGCCCGGATGGTCCTTTGCTGGTCCTTCACCAGGCCGCTGACCTGGGGTGACAAAAACCTGCCAGGTCCCCTTTGAGGGCTCTCCCTGCTGGGAGTTTGGGTGCTGGGGGAGTCCTTGCCTGGGAGAGGGACAGCCCACGGTGTCCCCTCATCCTGTCCCCGTCACTGCCCTGTGCAGACTCCCCCGTCCGGCAGAGAAGGGCCATTTCTGCTGCCAGGGAAGGAACCTCTCGCAAGGGCTGAGTGTTCTGTCCATCACTAAGCGACGCGGCAGGACATCGCTCGCTCTGCCGGGGTCCTTTTCTTTTTTTTTTTTTTCCACGAAAGGAATCGATGGCTCAGGCAATCAGACAAACCACCCGCAAAGAGGTGTTGGGCTGCAGCCAACAGTGGGTCAGTGGCAGCATCTCCTGGGGCATCCCTTCTGCTCATCCCCCTGCAAGACATTTGGGTTTCCAAAAAACCTCCTTAACACTCATGTTTTGTCTAGAGCATCCCCAAGCCTGGTCACTCTTTGTGAGGGCCTCAGCAGGACCAGACTGAGTGCTGAGCATCTCTTCTCTCTCCCTTCTCCTCCAAACACTCTCCTCCATATTTTGCCCCACTTGGGTGGCCAAGGTAAGAAGGGGTTTGCTGCAAATGCCCTGATCTGGGGAGGAAATAATCAAACCCTTTGTGCCAGGCGGAGGTAGAGCACCCCATGCCCACTCTGTACCCACCCCATGCCCACACCATGTCCCTATGCTTTCCCTGGCACCCCAAGTGTTTCAGAGGGTTCCACCCTGCAGTAATGCCCCAGTGGGTGAGAAGCTGCTGTGTTCACCCTCTGGCCCTTCTTGCCCAGCTCTTTCTCAGGCTTTTTTTTCCTCCTTCCAAACACAACAACCCCCCCAAATCCCCTGCAACTGAGAAACCTCCTTTTGTTCCTCTTTTCCCTTTGCTTTCTGCTGTGGCAGAGTATCGATCGGAGCTGATGTGCTGTAATCCGCTGTTTCTGAGAAAAGTTGGCATCTCAGAGTCCCTGGAGGGGCCAGATCCTGCCCCGGCGTGAGTTCTGCTCCTCTGCCAGGCTTGGGGCTTAGAGGCAAGGCTGTGTCTCCCCCCACCCCATTCCAGCCCTGCAAAGCCTGGGGCTATATGCTTGGTGGAGAGGACAGCATGAGCAGCTGATAGGTAGGAGAAGGTTCTGGTTTGGAGCAGAGCCAAGTCAGATCCTGCTGGGGTGGATATCCACAGTGCTGAGCATCTGAGGGAGGCCTTCTGCCACTCTGGCGGGGCAGGGAACAGTGGCACAAAGGGACATGGGTGCTGATGAGAGGGGATGGTTGAGGGGTTCAGCGAGGTATCTCCAGAGAGGAGCAAGTCTGCTTCCTGATATCCAAGGAGGGCTGCAGGGAGTTGGAGCTGTCTCTGGACTGAGAAGGATTCACTGTGGGTTGTGTGGCTGCCTCTGCAGGGCAGGACCCTGGCTGGAAACCGCCCTGTGACCAGCCTTACCCCTGCCCCAATCCGCTGTGCTGCTGTTCCATCGACACTTAATGATGGCAAATGGGTCAGAGCAACGGAAAGTGAGGGGAAGAAAACCCAGCCAAAAATCTCCAAAAAACCACAGGGAAGATTTTAAATTAAAACCTTTTCCCACATGGAGAGCAGCAGCCTGGGCCATCTGGAGGAGCATATGCAGGTGAGGGGGGGCAGCAGTGCCTCCCAGAGCTCCATCATTATCAGCAGCCCCTGAAAAGGCTTTGGGCTGATAAAAGCTATCCCTGAGCGGGGGCAGGCACCCTGATCATAGCCATCAGCCTGGGGGAGCCCTGGCCTTCCCTCCCAAGCTACCAAGACCTCTGTGTTTAATTGCTGTATTTGCTGGAAAAGTGATGATGAATCCCAAAGCAAACTGCAATAGCGGCTGAGTTTATTGCAAGAGATTAATTTAGCGGTTTAATTGAAACTGCAGGAGCAGGATGGGAAAGTATCAGTGTGGGGCTGGGAGGAGGGGGGGTAGGGTTAGCCCTGCTCAGCACCCACATCCACCCCTAACCCCGGCAATCACTGACACCCAAATTAGGAGATTTACTCCTCAGAGGACTCCTCCATTGGCTGAGCATCACATCCAGCATCCTGAAGCCCCAAGTCTCCTAGCAACTCCCCAGCACTGCCTCTGCCCACCCATTAACCCCTTCCCAAGCTCCCCCCTCCACCATGTGGAACACCTGGTGTTTTGAAGGCATTGCTGCCATGCTGGGTGTGAGCAGAGCTTTGTGCAGCAAATAAATCTGCAGGATGGTGGAAGGATGCTGGGGATGCTCAGCTGGGTGGGAGAGCTGGGCTGGTTAGTCAAGACTCACAGTCTTTTATTGCAGATGGCACAGAAAATCCTCAGGTTTATACATTGATGTCATGGTAGTTTGGAAGGTTTTATTCTCCTGACTTGTGGAGATGCTGGCAAAAGGTCAGGGAACCCCCAAATCATGGCCAGCTTGTGCAGCTCCCAGCTGGCATTGGCATCAGGAGAGGCAGAGCACAAGCCAACTTGTCTAGTTCCAATAGTAAATCAATGACACCATTTCTTTGGGAGTAGGATGGAAGGGAAATTTTCAAGGAAAATGGCCTTGAAAGTGTAAAATCACTGTGAGACACAGAGCTGGAAGGAATGAGGCTGCTTTTTGGTTGAGATGTCCAATACTTCCCCAGTTTTGCCTTTAAAGATCAGAAGGCTGGAAAAAATAGCGGGTTTGCTGGCTGAAAAATAACAGTTGACATGGAAAAAACCCAAACAACTTTGGTTGTTTTTGATTTTTTTTTAAACTGTCTTAATATTTATAGACTGGGAAATGTGTCCAAAGATCATGTGCCTTTGAAATGAATAAATCACTTCTCTCACTTTTATGTGCTTTGTTGGGCTTTATCAGAAACATTGTCATAAAATCTCCAAATTGAAATTTTAAATGGGGGGAGAGAGGAGATATCTGGAGGGTTTGTTCTTGCTTCTGTTTCCTTATTGCCAAATAAAATACAATTAAAGCAACATTTCCCATGCCAGCCAGCATAGCTAACATCGCTTTTCTGACGGCACTTTTTTCTGTCAGCCAATGAAAATAAATTATGTGGGATTACCAGGGAACATCCAGGCTCCGTGGCTGGAGGGGGATGCGGAGCAGCAGGCATTCCAGTTTGAAACAGAGGGATTTTATTCCCGCTGTAAGTGGAAATCTCCAGGGATGTTACCCGCAAAGCTCTCTGCTGCCGCCTGGAGCGATGCTTCGTCTTTCCTTTGCTCTCCCAGTTTCCACCAGTGCTTCCCAGTCTAACCCACTCCTCGGCACAGCCCCTGTCGGGAGGTGCCAAATTAACTCAGAACCCCTCTCGCAGTACTTTGGGAGTGCCCCCAGCCAGACCACCGTGGGGCTGGTCCCTCGTGGGGCTCCCTCCCATGCCAGGGGCTACCGGCAGCTCAGCTCTGACTGCACTGAAATCCCCGTAGTAATTGGATGAGGGCACTGGTTTCCAGGAGAATATTAAATCAGAGCCCCAGCCCCGATCCCAGGAGACACGCTTGGGAATATAAAGACACGGTAGCTCACGTTATAGAGGAGTTATTTCTCCTGCTTTAAAGTCAAAGGTACCACAACAACTTCTTATTTGTCACAGAGTATATTGGAGCATCTCTGATTGATGGGAGGGAGAGGAAAGGGAGAGACAGAGGGGCTGAGCACTCGCAACTCATCACAGTGATGGGCTCTCAGGGGGCTTTGGAAAAGCAGGCTCAGAAAGTGCTTAAGTGCTTTCCAAGTCCTTCTTTTCCAAAGCCCCCTGAGAGCCCATCACAAGCACTTCCTGAGTCTGCTGTGCCAAAGCCCTCTGAGAAACCATCACTACGATGAGTTTCAAGTGCTCAGCCCCTCTCAGGGTAGAGCCTGGGGGGTGACAGCAGCCACAAACCTTTGTGATAGAGCCTATGCAGGTGTCCCAATGCTCCAAAGTTCCTGTGGGTTTCATGGGCAAGAGCTCAGTGCCACTACCCTAAGCTCAATGCCTGAGCTTGCTCGGGACCAGTACAGAGTGTCACTTGGCAAATGAGGGGCTCCAGCACCCTCCCAGATATCAGTTTATTGACATCTCTGGTTGTGGTGACCATCTGGTGGCATCTGCTGCTGCTCAGCTGTCACCCACCCTCCTGATGAAGGGGATGCTTTGGGCATCAGGGATGGGGTATGCTGGGGAGATGGGTAGAGATCTGGCACAGGGATAGGAGCAGCTAAGGCAGGCACATCTCATGGCTACTGCCATGGTGGAGACAGATGCATGGATGGAACGATGGATGCATGGGCAGATGGACATCTCCCCACCCACGGCAAGGAGGTAGAGGAGGACAGACAGACAGATGTGGCTCCTTAGCCAATGGAGTGTCCTCAGGTGATGCTTCAAACCCATTAAAGAGGTTTATCAAGGGGGCCAGGACTGGCAGGAGGCTGCTGGTTTTATCTGAGATGCTGCTTTTGGGCTGGGAGAGCCTAAGCTCCTGCTCATTAATTAGAAAGGCTTCGAGGAGGTTTGTACTGCTTGGCCTCACTCGTGAGCAGCCGTAATATGATGAGTGATTAGGGACTTTGAAGCTTTTTAGCGGGTGTCATTAAGCTGCTGATGAGCTCAGGCGGGGAAAGGGCCCTTTTGGCTGTGCCTGAAACCAGCTGGTCCTGCTCTGACCCTTCTCTTCCTCCTGTTGTGGTCCCTGACCTCCTGAGCCCAATGAGATGGGTGAAGTGCATATTCTGGGGACAGCAATGGCTCGTCTGTCACCCTCTGTCCTTGGGCTGGGTCAGATCTGGTGTCGTTCAGCTCATCAGTGAGATGATGAGCTTGTGGTCATGCATGAGTGAAGCTGAGATGTTACTATTTTCACTGTCTGCCAGGTATTGAGAGAATTTGGGGATGATTAGCTCTGAAAAGGTGACTTCTAAACCGTTTGTGCATCAGGGGAGAGAATGGTGATGTGTGTCTTGGCAATTGCTTTGAGAGAGAGCTTGTTCCCAGTTAGGGGTTTTTCCTGCTTGTCTGAGTGCTGATAGGGAAGCCTTCTTGCTCAATGGGCACCCTCTCAGATGGCACTGTCACTGTCCCATCCCCCTCATGCCTTCTGATGCCCCCAAGGGCTATGGCAAGGCAGGGAGCAAAATCTGCTGGATTTTCTCTGCCCTACCTCATCTTCTCCTGTCTGCCTTGGCAAAACTTCCTGCAGCTCAGCAGCATCCTGCCCCGCCGTGGTCTGGTTGGCATCACTAGCGCTGTATTTACAGCAGTGTTAATTAAATACTTTCTGCAATCAGCGCCACACATGACCCCACTCCCCGAGCCGGGCTGGGCTGTAATGTGCCATCATCGAGCGAGAACATGACTGTTGCCATCCCAGGGAATTTCTAATAGAGATTTACTCATCCCAGGCCTCTCATTTCTCCATTTTGTGACATTTTGCAAAGTTCAGGTTTACAAAATAAGCTGGTGCACACAAGAGAAGCTCCAGCCATTATTTACGCTGCACATGCAGTGGGGTCTTTGCCCTGTGGTGAGCAGAGCTGGGGGGTGGGCAGGCAGCTGCCCTCTCTTCCCCTCTGCCCAAGGGGCTGCTGCTTTTGACAAGGAGCACCCCTTCACCCAAAATGTCCCTCCTCACAGGGCTCTGTGTGTCAGGAGAGTGGCAAAGTGTTGTGGTTGTGCCCATCAAAATGCTCAGGGCATCCTGTGGCTGAACCTGCCTCCAATCCCCAGGGTAAGGGATGGGGTGGGACAGGGAACAGACCACAGTCTAGGGGTAGGCCAGGTAGGGCTGCTGTGGTTTTGGGCTCTGATTTGGGATGTTGAGCTGCTCTGCTTTTAAAAATAAGCTTGTGCTGAAAGCTGGCAGGGAGTGTGGGTGCAGAGGCAGCAGCTGCCAGCAGAATCCCATTAGAGTGCTACAGCCTCCCAGGTCTCGGCTATGGGCAGAAAAGCCCTTTTGGGCAAATCACCTGTGGTAGGAGCTGCCCACTCTGGGAGAGAGAGGCAGTGTGTGTGCTGAAAGCCAGGGATGAGGAGAAGGGGTCTGTCCCAGAGGTTTGTTCCTCCAGGCACAAAGTGGTGGTCAGTGCCTTTCTGACCTGCTCCTGTTTAACCTGTGCCCAGCTCTTGTGGGTGGTGGGATTGGAGCAAACCACCAAGTGACCAAACCTCCTTCTCCTCCTCTTCCTCAGGATGGTATTGACCATTTTATCTTCACCAGTGCCACAGCAAGGGCAGCTCCTCCCTCCTAGAGAAGGTTCTGCTGGAAACCAAGGTGTGTCCATCACACAGTACCACTCTGTATGCAACTGGAGTCAAGAACACCAACCCAGGACCCACCCCAGCTCCATGGGATAGATAGGGCCACCCTCAGCCTCATGGGTGCTGGAGGCAGGTAAGTGGGTGGTGGCACCCAGTCCCATGCACCCTGTCAAAACTGGCTGTGCTGCCAGCCTGGAGCTGGACTGTGGGAGATGGGGGGCTGTGGGCTCTGGCACACCTCATTCCTGCCCCACGCCTGCCTTGTCAGGTCTGATCAGGAGGAGGATCAGTCGTCCCTGCTCCTTGCTCTCCAGATTTAATTAACGGGCCTTTCATCTCTACCCTGAAGGAATCTGCTATCTTCTGTCTTCTTAATTAACGTTCATTAAGCAAATCAGAAGAACATTTTCTCCTCTCCGCCTCCACGGCTTTTTAACCCTTGCAGCGTTCCAGGTCCTCCCCCTTACACCCTCAGGGTCCTGGGCAGCTTGGTGTGTCATCACAGCCTTGGGTCACTATGTTTCTGCCATGCTTGGACCAAAGCCCTGGAGCAGTGGGTGAAGTCTCTCCAGGTACAGAGAACTTCAAGTGAGATTGGACTTTGCTTCACCAGTGGGAGCTGGGGGTAAATGTTGTCTCTGATCACCCTTAGGACACTCTTGTTCAGGATCATTCATATTCCTGGAAGACAAGGGGTTTCTATATCCAGCTTTAGATCTTCACCATGTCCAGGGGTGAAGCTCACCCAAAGTGATGCATCTGTGCTTGAAGGTTTTGATGTGAGAAGACACCATCCAAACCTGGTAGGAATCACAATGCAAGAAAGGTATGTGCTGTGGGGCTACTCCTGCCCTTCTCTTGAAAAGTAACATTAGATGTGATGGGATTTTTCCCTTGCCCTTGATGGGCACTCATGAAGGACAGGGTTGGACTCAAGCCCTTGGCTGACCTTTCTCCTTCCAAGCCCATCAGGATGGCTGCCAGTCACCAGGACTGGAGGGATATGCACAGAGATGGGGTCTCCCACTTCCTTAGTTTGCCCTCAGAGATGACCCAAAGGAACCTGACTAGAAGGAATTGCCGTGCATGGGAAAGGAGCTGAGCTTTTCCAGCTGGCCTTCAGTCCAAGTCACCAGCAGCAGCCAATCCCAGCATAGTGCCTGGCCATGAGCCAGGGTTGAATCCTGCCTGGACCACCCATCCCATGCATGGCAAGTGTAAGGAATCATCTTGGGCATGCAAGGGGTAAACTTGTGCCCAGCACCTGGCAAGATGAGGGGCTCATTCAGCCCTGGGTGCAGCCGATCTGCAATCCATCTGGGGATGTGCAGCTCCTGCTCCAGCTGCAGCATTCACTGCTGAGCACAGCGGTGTCACCACCGATTGCCATCAAGCTCTGGCCTCGTGGGCCATCCCCCCATGCTGTGTGGGTTGTGCTGGAGGAGGAGGTGAGGTTGGAATGCTCATCAGCTCTGCCTATATCCACTGTGCTTCCCATGGACAAGCACTGAGCCCTGACTGCACGATCTCATCATTCGAACACGGACCCCTTTGCAAGAGGGGGTGGACTGGGCAGGGAAATCATCTCCTGGGTGTGTCCTACATCCTTAGGAAGAGGATGCAAACCATGAGAGAGCATCCCCTGCCCAAAGCTTGCAGCCTCAGCAGCAAGGGGAAAGCAAAACATGTAGAAAACCTCATCCCTATAGGATGCAGATCCCCTTAGAACTGGTGGCAGAGACGTGCAGGGCAACTATCGAGCTGAAAACCCTTCTCTTTCTCCCTGGAGTTTGACAGTGGGTTTGCCACTGGCCGCCCACTCCCATTCAGCTGCTGCACAGCTCCCTGGTGCTGGGAAATTCACCCTTCCCAGCGGAGCTGGCTCCGGCTGTCAGAGCCCGGGTCAATATATGATAATGGAGCTTTGAAACGGCGCTGCTGCGGGAGCCGCTGCCCAGGACTCTGATTCACAGCTCCCCTCCGGTGCTTTCTCCCGCAGTGTGTACGGGGAAGGAGAATAAAATAAATAAGAGTAGAAGGGAAGGAAAGGAAGGGAGCTTAAATTATAAATGAGAGCTAAGTTCCCAGGGCCCCTGTGGGCAGCTCAGTGAAGCAGTGTGGGGGTCACAGGCAGCGTTCCCCCGTGCACTCCACTTTTGCAAATTTAGCCACTATGGAGTGTGGGTGAGGGTCTGCCCAGGGGCATGGCACAGTGCCAGTCTGCCTCTCTCCCTCTTTGCCTTCGTGTCCCCATGGGTCAAGTCTGGACGGTGCCATGGCCCTCAGAAGGATTCCCTCAGCACAGACTATAATTAGCATTAACTGAGAGCTGTTAATGAGGTCTGATGATGATCTGGTTTTGCTACCCCATGGAAATGCATCCACAGGGATGTGCCCTCCTTCTGGTAGAGGGGACCGGACTGACCCATGGCTACAGGCAGAGAGAGGACCCCCACTCGTGGATGCTGGTGTGGAGGTGTTGGGGGAGTGTGACAGATCCACAAACCAGCCAAGCTGATGTGAGTGTGGGAGCACTGGGGGAGAAGAGGGTGCTGGGTCTGCTCCTCACCCTTTTTCATTTTGTGGCTGTGAGAAAAGTGGTGACCCCCACCAATTTCAGGAAAAAGCCACATGTAAGTCATGTACCACCATGGCTTATTCCTGGGGCTGAGAAATGGGGGACCTCAACTCCATCCATACAGCTGAAGGTGCAAATCCCCCTTCCCCAAAGCAAAGGGGACAGGATGTATCCCACTGGAGGATTCCATCCTGCCCATCCCCACAGCCTGAGGACCAGGATGGCCTGCGGGGATACCAAACCCCACAGCTCTGGCTCACACACAAATATTTTGACATTCCCAGCAGCTTCCACAAGATGGACCTCGGAGCGAGAGGAGGTGCCGGGCAGGGGGACCCGTCCCATCCCACCCCGTCCCATCCCATCCCATCCCGTCCTGCCTGCTCCCGCCTTGCCATCCGGAGGAGGCTCAGAGTCCAGGCAGGAGAGCCCCGGCATGGCACGGCCTCCCAGGCTCTGCCTGCTGGCCCTGTTGGGGCTGGGGCTGGCGACAGGGCGCTCCCCCGCCTGCTGGGACCCCCGGGGGCAGCCCCGCCGCTGCATGCCCGTTTTCGAGAACGCCGCCTTCGGCCGGGCCGCCCAGGCCACCAACACGTGCGGGTCGCCCCCGGAGGACTATTGCCTGCAGATGGGCGCCCGCCACGCCAGCGCCCTGTGCCACCGCTGCGATGCCACCGACCCCCAGCTCCACCACAACGCCTCCTTCCTCACCGACTTCCACAGCCAGGAGGAGAGCACCTGGTGGCAGAGCCAGTCCATGGCCTTCGGCATTCAGCACCCCAACTCCGTCAACATCACCCTCCACCTGGGTAAGTGCCAGCAGTAGCTCGGGTGAGGTTGGTGAGGGGCGCTGGCTATGGGTGCATCGAGATGTGGGTGCAGAGATGGGCGGAAGAGCAGTGGATGCTCCTACATCCAGTAGCTCTTGCTGCCGGTGTTAAGGACAGGACCCTCCCCAGGTCTTTTAGGGGCTGCAAGGAGGGAGGTACTTTCTGCAAAGCACTGAAGGGACTCAGGGAGGGTCTGCCCTGTCCATCAGCCCAGCCCTGGTTCTTTGTGGGGTGAGGATGGGAGCGGCTGTGCCTGTCGGCTGTTTCCCAGTCTCCCATGCCGTGCCCGGGGTGCCTGCTCTCCCTTTCACCTCAGCCTGCTTTTTCCTGGTTATGGAGGTCTGTGGAGCAGCAGACAGGTGGATCCTCCCCCTGCGAGAGCCTTTGCCCAGGCGGTGTATTCACCATGGGTGTCAAGCCCCTGCTGTTTCGCCCCCGTGTGTTGCTGAGGGTGCCCGGTAAGTCTCGGGGTGCAGAGCTCAGCGCACATCGTGCAGTCCCAGTAGGTTTCCTCTGCTGGGATCCGCCCCTCTATGTTTTAAATACTGTGCAATCTGCCTGCTTGGAGGGTACTTAAACCCACGGGGCATGCCTGGCATTTTAAAAAGGTTTTATAACATTTTCCTTCCATCTAAACTATCCTGGCTGTTGGCCAGCGCTGTAAAATCTTCATTCTCTGCAGTCTCCTGCCATCTGCATGCCGAAGGGGGGTAGTGGAGGGGCTGCGGCTGGAGCTGGTAAGGGGAGAGCCCAGTGTGGTGAGGGGACAGCTGAGTGTTGGTGTGGTCCGGAGCCGTACTGGTGGAACCCAGGCTGACTGGGGTCGGGCCGGCGGTGGAGGGTCCGTGCCTGCCGCGGCAGTGACGCCAGAGCTGCCCGTCTGGGCGGAGGTCGCCGCTTTCCCAGCCCCCTGCGAGCGGGAGGACATCTGGTCCTGTCCCCGGGCCGGGGCTGGGCGCCCCGCAGGGCATGAGAAGCGATGCCGGAGGAGCCTGCCATCCCTGTTCCTGCTCCTGCCAGCCCTGCCCGAGGGGATCTGCCGGCCTCCTGTCCATCCAACGCGGGCTGTCAGATTGCCCCAAATCCTTTCATGTGTGACCTCGGGCACAGACCACCCGAGTGCAGCCCGTGCGGCTGAGAAACCTGCCGCTGGGCGAGTTTGTGGCCACTAGTCCCAACTCGGCACAGCGACATGTGTGGGCTCTCTTCCTAGTCTCTGCCTTTCTTCCATTTCTTCTCTGGCTCCTCTGTGGTCCCTATTGGAGTTTCCTGGGGAGTCCAGTCGCTGTGCCCACTCTGCTGTGTCTGTGTTAAGACAGCCAAGGCTATAGCATTGCACTGGTCCAGCCTGGTCTCCATGGTCCTTCCTGAGCTGGAGCATCCTCTGCAAATGTACCCTTCTTCCTGCATGGCTCCTCTGTCTTGCTGTGCTAACAAAGTGCCATTTTGACGCTTGGCAAGTCACTTTCTGACTTT
Source organism: Sakesphorus luctuosus (assembly GCA_013396695.1). Taxonomy (NCBI): domain Eukaryota; kingdom Metazoa; phylum Chordata; class Aves; order Passeriformes; family Thamnophilidae; genus Sakesphorus; species Sakesphorus luctuosus. The sequence goes on from VWZD01000641.1 coordinate 529,331, forward strand.
CCCAGCCCAGTTCCTGTCCCAGCTGTGGACCTTTTTATTGCTGCCTTAAAGCTTTCTCTCGGATCAAACAGGAAAAGCCCAACTGGCCCCTACAGCCTCCCAGGATGAGTCCTTGTTCATGAGCTCTACTGAGTAATTGGGTGTTTTAACCCAGGTAGTGTGTCCCCCCCAGCCTGCTTGTCTTGCTCAGTCAGACGTCATGTAGGTTCTTCAGTGTGGTTACCTGGGGAGCTTATTAAATAAGACATGGAATGAGTTGGACAAGACCTGTGTTTACCTGAATGCCGTTGATTGGCGTTAATTAGATAATCCTCCTTTAAATCTCTCTTCTCTGTGAGAATTCAGCCATGCCATTAGAGTGCATGGGACTCAGAGCAGGTCGATCATCCCAAGTGTCCATGGCTGCTTGCATTTGCCCTGTCAGACGTCAGGGAGGAACCTAAAATATCCATGGCTTGCAAAGGCAACAGACACCAGGGCTCCTCAGGAAGCTCTCTGAATGCCAGTGGCTCATTTTGGACTGTCTAGATCAGGCAGTATCCATGTCTGTGACTCTGACTCTGATTTTCCTGTGGGATGAGAGCCCAGGGCTGAGGTTTGGTGGGGCTGGAGGTGGCTGGGGACACGTAGGTGACATGATTGTCCCATATGCTCCTATCTCCTCTCCAAAACCCTCTTGGAGCCTCCAGTGCGGTACAAGCTGCAGTTCAGGCTCTGTAGGAGGCAGGTGAACACTTCGTTCAGGTGACAGCACAGCTGGAATAGCACCCAGGGATCCTGGTATTGCCCATGCTCCATCACAGCATCCCTGTCCTGCAGCCCACCTGGCTCTGGGACACACCACACCTTCCAGAGCAGCAAAGGGGAGACCACCAGCCTGGGTGATTTTCTGGATCTTTTTTTCTGAGCAGAAACTGGCTGACTGAAAAACCTCTCTGGAAAAAGCACACTCTCCCCCAGGATGATTCCTCAGGGAAGTGAATCTCCTTCATCCCAGCTGGAGGCACAAAAATGGGCTCCCCCCAGCCTGGCTGCCCCCTCCCCTCATGCAGGGCCGCTTGGGGGAGAGGCTGTTTATTGACACAGGACTGAGCTCCCTTCCTCTCCCAGAGGAAGCTGCTCTGGGAGGTGATGGCCCTGACCTCGCTGTTTTAGTAGACATTCCCTCTGGGATCCTGCTGTCTGGGAACCAGCGCCTGCCAGGCATATCCCCCTGCACGGGGTGCAGGACAAGGGCACCCCTGCTGTCACCAGCCCCGAGGGGTCACAGAGGGAGGGGAGAGGCACAGGGGAGCGTGGCTTTGGTGGGGCAGCCTGGCTGCAGCCCCTTCTTGGCCCTCATCACCTCCGGGTGGGCTGGAAGCAGCTCTGTCCCAAGCTCCAGACTCTCAGCCGGGCGCTCCCTGCATCCCTGATGGGATGCAGCTGCTTTTCCCAGCGCTGGTAGCGGCTGCCTCGGCTCCCCCGCAGCAGTCGCAGCACATACGCGACAGTATTCATATGGGCCCAATTAAAGGCTTGTTTTCCTAGTCCCGGAATAACCCCTCTAACATTCCCAACTCATTATCTTTTCAAATAAAGCCAAAACCTTGCAGCTAATTGTTTTGTGCTGTCAGGAGTGGTGCTGTTATGGAGCAATCCAGGCTTTGAGCTGGTCCTTCATCTCTGGCAATTAAGTGGGTCTGATGTTCACTTTGGTGTTTTCTCTTCTCCTTTCTGCTAATTCTTTCAAGTGCTTTCAGAGCTCGCCGGCTGCCCCAGGGACTGGTGGCCTCTCTTTGTCTTCATCCCAGCAAAGATGGCAGAGATGCCGGGTCCTGACACGCAGCTCCGTGGGAATCCCTGGGAAGGGATTGGCCTTGACCCTTTCCAGCTCTCCATCCCTGTGGCACCACTGCCCTGGGGATGCTCTCAGTGTTGTGGGCTTGTCTCTCCTTCCTGCTTCTGGATAGAGCCTGGATTTGCAGTGGCTCCTTGCCTGTGCAACCCATCCAGTGTACCCACACAAGGGGTGGGTGCTGCATTGGAGTCAGAGCCAGTTTGGAGTTGTGTGATTTTGGGCTGCACCGTGGAGGAGCTGGTTAAGGGCACCTGGATGGTGGTTTCTCCTCTCCTGGCTGTGATGTGGAAAGGGGCACAATGGTATGCCAGCAGCTGTGCAGGAAGGGTCACTGGGATAATTTAGGCTGTGATGCCCATTGGGAGGCCGGTAGAGGGTCACAGCATGGTGGGTTTGTCCACAGGCAAAGCCTACGAGATCACCTACGTGCGGCTGAAGTTCCATACCAGCCGCCCTGAGAGCTTCGCCATCTACAAGCGCAGCCACGCCGAGGGGCCCTGGGTGCCCTTCCAGTACTACAGTGCATCCTGTGAGAAGACCTACGGGAAGCGGCCACGGCACTACCTGAGGCCGGGGGAGGATGAGCAGGTGGCCTTCTGCACTGATGAGTTCAGCGATATCTCCCCACTGAGCGGGGGCAACGTGGCCTTCTCCACCCTTGAGGGACGGCCCAGCGCCTACAATTTTGATGGAAGCCCCGCACTGCAGGTGCTGCGAGGGTGGGAGGGGGTGGGTGCAGGGACCCCAGGGACTGACAGCACTGTTGTACTCACCCAGGGTAAAAGCACCAGTGGTGCTCAGCACCCTTGTATGGAAGGGTGCAGGATGTGTCCTAGTAGGGGTGGGAGGTGGTGGCCCAGATCCCTCAACAAGGTGCATTTCTCATGTACCCTGCAGGAGTGGGTGACAGTCACTGACCTGCTTATCTCCTTGAACCGGCTCAACACATTTGGGGATGACATCTTCAAGGACCCCAAGGTGCTGCAGTCGTACTACTATGCTATCTCTGACTTCTCTGTTGGTGGCAGGTGAGGAGCAGCCAGACTGGTGTAGGACAGGAGTATGGGGACGCTCTTGGGGCTGGGGTAACTGCTCCCTGATAGTCTTGTTTGAATTGTGGTTTTGGGAAGATGGCCTAGACGTGGCTTTCTCCATGTGTAAACCAGAGCTGGAAGTGCAGACATGGGTGATTAAACCTGGAGCCTCTCAAGAGGTACAGAAAGGTGGTCTTTTCCCCACAAGCCCTCTCCATGTTCCACCACCTGTATTTTTGCTTTGTCCCCTCCCAGCCCAATGGATTTTAATGACACTGGGGCTTGTGTTGCTTCTCCTGTGCCCTGTTGGTCCCTGGGCATGGCAGAAAGGGGGATCCTGGAGTTTTAGTGGACCCCTGAGGCTGGTGGTGGAGCTTGAAATCAGCATGGACACAGTCAGAGAAGCTGGAGCCAGTGGGAAGTGGGAGCTGATGTGGGATGGAGATGCAGTAGGCACCTACTTGGTGCTGCCCGAGTGCTGTGCTGCACATGCCCTTCCCTGGCTGGGAGGAGTGGGAAATTTCTCCACCCTGGAGAGAGCTGCCTGCTCTGGGCAGCAGAGTTGGGACTGCTCACAGCCAGCTTGCTGTCCTGTACCTGCTGTTCCAACCCCAGCATCAGCAGTTGGAGCTGGTGAATTGGGCTCAGTGTGTGGCCAGGCTGGGAGCAGCTCAGGGACATGATGGGCAGCCTCAACACCAACAGAGCCTTGAGCTGCTTTCACCCAATGGCTGGCCTGGCAGAGTCACATACATTGCCCAGCCTGGGCACTGTCCTACTGCTGCTGCTGCCCACGCTGGTGCTCAGAGTGGCTCCCCCATGCTGGGGTTTCACCACAGATGCAAATGCAATGGCCATGCCAGTGAGTGCACACCGGATGAGGCCGGGCAGCTGGTCTGTGTGTGCCAGCACCACACGGCCGGTGTTGACTGCGAGCGCTGCCAGCCCTTCTACCAGGACCGGCCCTGGGCACGTGGCACTGCTGAGGCTGCCAATGAGTGCCTCCGTGAGTATTTCCCAGGTTGCCTCTGTGGTCATGCCACGTGGCCATGCTGATGCTGTGTTGGCTCACCCAGCAGCTCCTGCCCTTCCCGCACAGGAAGAAAGCACCTGCTCCATTTTTTAAGGGAGGGAGGGCTTGCACCCCAGGGCTTCCCTTCACAGTGTCACCCTGAGGATTCCCTATTCCCTCACCCCATGGGTGCAGCCATCTGCTCCATGCATGATGCTGCACCCAAAGGCAGAGGCATTGCTGAAAGTTCACACCACTGAGCCAAGAGCCCCTCTGGCTCATCCATCCCCACAGGAGGTTGCTGTAACCCCTGGGTGAGCTCTGTGCCCCGCAGGTGCTGACCCCTCTCCTGCCTCACCCCCAGCTTGTAACTGCAGTGGCCGCTCCGAGGAGTGTTTCTACGACCGGGAGCTGTACCGGCGCAGTGGGCACGGGGGTCACTGCCGCAACTGCCGCGACAACACGGCCGGGCCCCACTGCGAGCGCTGCCGGCAGAACCACTACCGCTGGGAGCCACAGGCAGCCTGCCAGCCCTGCCACTGCCACCCCGCAGGTGTGTGTGGGGGGCTATGCCCAGCTGGGCTCCAGCTGCAATACCTCCATCCCAGCTGGAGTTAGCTGGAAGGGGTGGTTTTGGTGGGTTCTCCCTTGCTCGGGTTTTCTGCATCTGCCCACACCCTGTGTCTCTCCCTGGCTGGGGTTGAGCCTCAGGGCTGGCTGGGTTCTTCACAGGCTCCCTGCAGCCCCAGTGTGATAACTCAGGGACCTGCCTCTGCAAAGCCAATGTGACGGGCTGGAAGTGCGAGCGCTGCAAGGATGGCTACCACAGCCTCAGTGAAGGTGGCTGCAGGTGAGGAGGAGCCTGGCTCTGGGCAGGAGCAGTGAGATGGAACCAGTGCTCACTTCATGCCTTTGTCTCACCCCATCCAGACCCTGCACCTGCGACCCAGCAGGCAGCGTTGGCACCTGTGACCCCAACACAGGGCACTGCACCTGCAAGGAAAGGGTGGAGGGGCACTTGTGCAACAGGTAAGCACCACGGCTCCGGGATGGGGATGGGACCACTGTCTCTATCCAGTGTGGGATCAGTGCCAGGGCTTGGTGGCAAGACTGTGGGGCTACATCCCTCTGGAGCACTGGGACCAGGCACACAAAGAGCTGCCACCAGTGTCCCATCCTGGGTCCCCTGCAGCTCTGCCTGCCCTGTGCCATCTACTCGCATTTTCTTCCTGTCCCCAGGTGCCAGCCAGGCTGGTTTAACCTGCAGCCCCACAACCCCATTGGTTGCACCAGCTGCTTCTGCTACGGCCACTCCACTGCCTGCACAGCAGCCCATGGCTATGAGGAGACTCACATCCGCTCTGACTTCAGCCAAGGTACCAAACCCCAGACCTGAGTGAAATAGAAGGCATAGCTGTGCCAACTCCAGCCCAAAACGTTTGGGAAGGGTAGTGCTGAGCATCCCTCTCTGGCGCTGACCAGTCCCCTTTGGGGTTAACTGGTGGTGATGGCTGGCAGGGGTTTTCTATCTTGCCCTATTTTACTGTTAAACCTCTGCTTTTGCACCCAGTTCCATGGGGATGGGCTCTTCCTGGCTCCCCATGGCATCCCTCCATGCCAACCTGCTCCTGGGGCTGTGCATGGCTCAGGGAGGGCTGTGGGACCAGGCATGGCTGTCCCACAATACCAGGGACTGCAGGAGCACTAGAAATCAGCCCAGAAATTTAAATTCTAAAAGGATGGAGCCTGCTGTGACCTTTCCCCCTTGTTCCCTACTCTCCCTACTCTCGGCTGGGATGTGGCAGGGCGGCCGAGGGAGCAGGATGGGGTGCTCTTCCCCGGCTGCAGCCAGGGCTGTGCCGGCAGGGCTGGATGTGCGCGGGATGCTCGGGGAAACCCTGCCATCTGCCGCGCATCCCGGCGCGTGCAGCTCTGCTGCAGGGACACCGCAGCCCCCACCGCAAGCCCCCTCTCTCCAGGATCCCTCCCTGCACCCTGCAGCGACGGGCACCCACAGCAGGCACCCCCCTCTGCCTCGCCTGTTCCCCGACGAGCAGATGGACATGAACGCGGCAGGCACGGGTTGATTCTGATTGCAATTAAACCACGCTGCCAATTGCTGTTCTGCTGGAATGTCTTCCATGGCCTTGAAACAGAGCCAGGCTTTAAACAGAGTCCTTTTTTCCACCCTCCACACAGCCAGTTTGGGGCTGCTGCTTTTGGGACTGGTTTGGCAAAGCCTGGGGCTAAGGTGCAACCGTGATACCCTCCTAAAAAACCACTCCCCAAAGCACTCTCCAATCTACAGTGGAGCTGGATCAGATGGAATTTTCTTGTACTGGAGTGAAAGAGTCCAACTTGGGGATGATTTGATAATTAAGCACAGCCCACTTGAGAGCTGGGAAGGGTTTTCCAACTGTTTGTCCTGCAGGGCTGGAAGAAATAACTAACCCTAGGGAATGGGGGGGAGTTTAACTGGTTTCTGAATAAAACCAACTTAATGTAATTACACTCCATCTCTCCCTGAGCTTCTCCAGCATCTCTCCCCAGGCTTCCTGCACTTTCCAGCCCACAGTAATGTTAGAAATGCAGGACAGGCAGGGAGGCAAAAGTTTAAAGATAATAATTTCCTCCAAATCTAAGAAAATAAACAGATTGGGGGTGGCTAGGGCCACTCTCCAGTGCATGACAGCACAGAGCCTGAGGGGAACAGGCTGGCCCTTCCAAGACCCTGGACAGTCTTGGGAGTAGGGACAAAGCCCCTGAAAGCAGCACCCTACTGATGCTGGGCTGGCAGGGACCCACTGCTCCCTTTGCTGTCTGTTGCCACTGTGTGCTGTCACACAGGGCTGGAGGGCTGGGCTGCCACAGCTCCAGGCACCACAGACCTGCCCCTGCACTGGGCTGGCGGGGAGATCATCACCGAGTGGGATGGAGAGGAGCCAGTGGATTTCCTTGCACCAGGTATTGTATGTGCTGTGTCTCTGGGGTGCTGCTCTGCTATGTTCTCATGGGATGTCCCACAGCTATGCTGGGGCATGAGGCACTGGGCTTCATCCCAGAGCTGAGTATGTTTCCATATCACAAGGCAGTGGAGGGGTTTGGAACAGTGGACCAGGACACTGGGAGGGCAGGCTGAAGCTGGCATTGCTCCAGGAGAGTGGCTGTGGCTCCAGATGATGCTGGTGGGAATAGGACTTTCACCAGCAGCCCTACAGACTTTGCTCCTCTCTCCTCTTACAGAGAAGTTTCTGCAGAACCAGCGCCTCAGTTATGGGCAGCTCCTGTCCCTGCTGTTGGGAGTGGAGAACAGGACCAGGACAGAGGCCGGGGTGCCCTTGCTCCAAGTCCAGCTAGTTCTGGAGGGTGAGGGGATGGAGATCACCATGTCCAGCAGCAAGAGCCAGCACCAGCATGCAAAGCAAGCTGTCACCTTCAGGTACCTGTCACAGTGCTTTGGAGAGCCTCAGTGGGGCTTAGGGCAGAGCATGTCTGGGCTGCCCTTTGGTATGGGGTTTAGCCCCACTCTTAGCCCCCCTTGGGTATTTAACTGTGCCCCCATTGCTGTGCCTCAGTCTTAGTCAGGGAGCCAAGCTGTCCTGCAGTGCATGGCTCTCAGCCTGGCCCTGTCCTTCCTCCCATGCTCCTTCTCCAACAGGCTGCACGAGGCAGAGGAGGGTGCAGAGCCTTTGCTGTCAGCCTTCAGCTTCCAGCGCCTGCTCTCCAACCTGACCGCCCTCCGGCTCCGCGTGAGCCGTGGCCCCGTGCAAGGTGGGTGGCTCCACACAACCTCCCCACAGGAACCAAGCTGGGATGGGGCCAGGGCCACCAAAGCAGCATCAGGTCCTCAGAGACAAGAGGCATTTCAGGGAGTGTGTTGCAGCAGGGGCTGGCTCCTCTCTGTGAACACCCCTGGCCTCTCCAAGAGGTATTTTGGGGTCTCCTATGCCTGTCTGGAGCAGTTCCAGGTAGGAAGCAGGAAGAGGGCAGAGCAGGGGATGTGCCATCCCATTCTCAGGCTGCTCTCTCCTTTTGCAGGCAGGCTGTCCCTGAGTGAGGTCCAGCTCACATCTGCTGGCCCTGGGCTGGGGACACAGGCAGGCTGGGTGGAGGAGTGCACGTGTCCCACAGGCTATGCTGGGCAGTTCTGCCAGTCCTGCGCACCCGGATTCAAGCGGGAGATCCCCTTCGGTGGCCCCTTCGTCAGCTGCGTGCCCTGCACCTGCAACCAGCACGGGGACTGTCATCCCCTCACAGGTGTGCACCCCCTGGCCCTCCACCTGTCCCATGGTAACATGCATGAGTGACAAATCCGTGTCTTTGCTTGCTTTGAGGGATGCTGGAAACCATCAGTGAGATTGCGGTACCCAAAATTTGCAAGTTGAGTTGCTTGGCTTGTTGTAGGGACTAGGTTCATAACTGCAAAGACAGGGATAATTAATGAAGTGCAATAATGGTGGTAATTTATAATTAGAGGGGCACTTTCATGGTACTTTATGACCTTTAAGGAGGAGAAGGGAAGGGTGCTGGTCCTCAGATGAGTTGGGGAGCAGGGGTCAGGGCAGCAGAGAGGCAGAGGGTTTTGCCAGGCTGGGTCTCACAGGCAGCATCACTTCCTGATGAGTGGAGCAGGACTGGGCATAGCCCTGGAATCTGCAAACTGGGGGTGAACTTGGGCAGAGAAACAAGGAAAGAGCAGGAAAACACAGTGGTGCCAGGCTTGTGGGAAGGCACAAGCCCTGTTCTGCCTCTAGATCCAGCTCAGAGGTGTGTGACTGCAGCAGGGACTGTGGATGAANGCCTGATGAGTGGAGAACTGGGCACAGCTCTGGAATCTGCAAACTGGGGATGAACTTGGGCAGAGAAACAAGGAAAGAGCAGGAAAACACAGTGATGCCACGCTTGTGNTTAGAGGGGCACTTTCATGGTACTTTATGACCTTTAAGGAGGAGAAGGGAAGGGTGCTGGTCCTCAGATGAGTTGGGGAGCAGGGGTCAGGGCAGCAGAGAGGCAGAGGGTTTTGCCAGGCTGGGTCTCACAGGCAGCATCACTTCCTGATGAGTGGAGCAGGACTGGGCATAGCCCTGGAATCTGCAAACTGGGGGTGAACTTGGGCAGAGAAACAAGGAAAGAGCAGGAAAACACAGTGGTGCCAGGCTTGTGGGAAGGCACAAGCCCTGTTCTGCCTCTAGATCCAGCTCAGAGGTGTGTGACTGCAGCAGGGACTGTGGATGAAGGGCAGAAAAAGCAGAAACAAAGTTTTTGGGGCAGGATGGCTGTGTCTGGTATGGTTCTTAGGCTGTTGGCACTCACGTCTACTGTCAGGCAAAGTGTCTGAATGGCTTCAGATGCAGAAGAGGGCACGATTGCAAACTGCTGCCATGGAGCTTGAGGTGACCGTGAATCCAACACCACCCTTGCTGCTGTCAATCCCAGGGAAATGCAGACCAGAGCCCTGTGGGGCTCATGAGGTGCTGGCGTGCTCCCCATCCATCCCTGGAGAGAACAGCAGCTCTAATTAGTGCTGGAAAGAGCTTGGAAATACAATGAGACCCTGGATGGAGAGGAGCCCCTGGAGCTCCTCGCTGGCTGGTTCCCCTCAGTGGGGAGAAACAGTAGAGTATGGCTGGGACAGAGAGGGCTGGAAGAGGCAGAGTGGCCATGCCCTGCCAGGGGAAACGTGGTGGCAGCTCTGCACACTCGCCCTCATCTCACAGAGCTGTGGCTGGCGCCGCTGCACAATCCCCAGGGATGGGGCCAGGCTTTTGATGTCCTGCCCTGGGCGCTGCCAGCCCGCGCACTTCCTTTAGTTTATTTTTCCACTTCTTCCTGCCACCCGCTTTTCCTTTCTTTTCCTTTGTCTGACTGCCTGGAGGTGGGGAAAATGGAAAAAAACCCGTTCCCTCCTGCACAACATTCCTGGTATGACCCAACCCCACACATCGTGGTGGAAAATCTTGCCCATGCCTCCTTCTCTCTCTCTCTCTCCAGTGAAGCAGAGCATCTGCCTGGAGATGAGGGAGTTCCTTGAGCACCCTTCCTCCTCTTCCTCCTCCTTGTCCTCCTCACAGCCGATTTCAGAAGGCTGACTCACCGGCTCGGCTTGCTCTGGAGGAGATGCTCCCCACTGGGTGCCGGGCCGGCTGCTTGTGTTTTCCATGACAGGCTGGAAAGGACGCGCCTCGTTGCTGAGAAATGTGTTGTTGATTACGGCAGGCGCCGGCAGCCTCCACACACACACTGATGGTGTTGCCTGTGCCAGCTCTGCCTCGTCCCCACGCTGCCATCTCCCCCGTGTCCTCTCCAAAACCTTCTCCCTTCAGCAAGGACAAGGCAGGGGAGGGAAAATGTTCTGAGTACTGGTTGGAGATGTGCAACCCCAGTGTGGTCCTTTGGCTGGAGCTGCACATCCCTCTTGGCACCCAGTGTGCCACGCTCACCACTGGGCTTTCTACCCCTCATGTGGTCTCCGCTGTTCTCAGGGCTGGGTTTTTGCAGACCTTCAGCTCCATTTTTCTGCCTGCAGGGCACTGCCAATGCTTGCACAATACAGAGGGGCCCTCCTGTGAGCGCTGCAGCCCTGGGTTTTATGGCAACCCCTTCATAGGGCGCTTTGATGACTGCAAGCCGTGCCCCTGCCCTGGCCACTCACCCTGCACCAAGGTGCCCAGCAGTGGGGAGGTGGTCTGCACACACTGCCCCCCAGGGCAGAGAGGTGAGGCTGAGGGTGGGTGGGCAGGGGAGCTGTGGGCAGTATTGACATGGCCAGACTCTCCCCATCTTTTCACCATCCTCAGGAAAACGCTGTGAGCTCTGTGATGACGGGTTTTTCGGGGACCCCCTGGGGCAGAGGGGCCCTGTGCATCCCTGTGAACCCTGCCAGTGTCATGGGAACGTGGATCTCAATGCTGTGGGGAACTGTGACCCCGTGTCTGGCCGATGCCTGCGCTGTCTGTACAACACGATGGGCGAGCACTGCGAGAGGTGTCAGCCAGGCTTCTACGGGGATGCGCTGGCTCCCAGCCCTGCTGGGAAGTGTGCACGTATGTATGTATGGCCCTGGGCACAACTCAGCTGCAGCCAAAATCCTCCCAGCAGTGGAGGCAGAGGGTGGCAGGGGGATGCCCAGCAAGTTTAGGAGGTGATGGGTGGTCCAGGTTAGCCCCAAATGCTCTGAAGTAGCATTTTTCCTCTTTCTTCAGTGCCATCCTTCTCTGGAGATGCTCTGGTGTGTAGGGACTTGAACTCTTGAAGCGCTCTTTGATGGAGGGATATGGCTCTCCACGCTGTGGAGGAGGCTCAGTCCCAGTGTCCCAACCCCACAGTCCTGTCCACCAGCGCTGGGCTGGGCTGTAGGTGCTATTTTGTCTCCCATAGCTTGTGATTGCAACCCCAATGGCTCAGACCCGGGGCTGGAGGGCTGTGATCCTGTCACAGGCCAGTGCCACTGCCTCCCACACGTGACAGGCAGAGACTGTGGGCACTGCCAGCCTGGCTACTATGGCCTGGAGCCCACCGTGGGGTGCAAGAGGTATGTGGGGCACAACATGGGGCTGCCAGGGACAGCATGTCTCTGTATCCCTGGCTCTGGTCTATGCTTTTTGCATCCATTGCCTGCTCATGTCCCCCTACTTCTTGTGCCAGCTGTGAGTGCCACCCAACAGGGTCGCGTGACAGCAAGTGCCACGCACTGACAGGGCAGTGCTCCTGCCAGCCAGGTGTCACCGGGAAGCACTGTGACCGATGCCACCACGGCTTCTTTGGCTTCTCTGCCAGGGGCTGCCGAGGTAATGGGGATGGGGACTGTGTGTTGGGCCCTAAAGCAGGGCTGGCAGCCACAGCATGACACCTTTCTGCCACCACTGCAGCCTGCAACTGCTCCCCACTGGGCTCCATCACCCCACAGTGCCACGAGAACAGCACCTGCCTCTGCCGCCCTGGCTTCATGGGCTACAAGTGTGACAGGTGCCAGGCCAACTTCTTCCTCGACCCGCTGAGCTCTCACTGCCAGCAGTGTCCTGCCTGCTACGGGCTGGTGAAGGACAAGGTACAGCCCGTGCACTGCTGAGGCAGGCACAGCACCCCAGCCCCTGTGCTGCCTTACTGTCCCCCCATGTCCCCCTGTGTCTTGCTCACAGGCTGACCAGATGAAGGCCAGGCTGCAGGAGATGGAGGAATGGCTGCAGAAACCAGGCTGTGATGCCCACCCAGGCCAGTCTCCCATGCTGGGGGATGTGCCCCGGGGAGATGGGCTGCCCAGCCCACACCTCCTGCAAGGTATGAGAGATGACTCCTTTCCTCATCTCCTGCAAGGTATGGGGGACTCATTTTTCCTCCACTGTGGGGGAGCTCCATAAGAATCCTCTGGGTATCCTCTGATCCTGCAGGGTGGTGTGATATGCTGGGTGGGTGGAATGAGATCTCAGGTCAGAGTGGGCTCAGAATGGGTGACAGAGTGACCCAGAGGGAAGGGCAGCAGGGGGATATACCTTTTCCTGATAGGACAGAGCACTGCAGGGATGCTTGCACCTATGAGGTTCTGGAGCAGGTGGTGATGGGCATTACTGAGGGCTGAACACCAATACATGGGTGCCCTTTGGGTGCTGCATCCCCTTTCCTTAGCAGGTGGGAGGAAGGGCCTGGGGCATGGGGCAGCGCCACAGGCAAGCAGAGAGCTCCAAGCACCTCTATGGGCAACAATCTGCTTGTGCTGCCCACAGGTGCCTGGACCACCCTGTTGGCACATGTGGGGCAGCTGGCAAGGGCACTGAGCACCGCACAAGGCCGTCTCACCAATGCCAGCCAGGCCACCAGCTGCTCTGACCATGGACCCACTAAGAGCTGCATCTTGCTGTTGGAGATTGAGGCCATGCTGCAGTCAGCACAGCAGGAGATCCTCCACGCTGTAGACACTCTGGCTACCACAGTGAGGGCTCTCAGTGGCCCTGGGCTCCTGGGAGGACTGGTGGCAATCATGGGGGGCCATGAGATGTGCCTCCCAGGACTGGTGGGGTGGGATGTGACCGGTAGGGTGGGTGAACAGGAAAGCCTGGGGTCCATGTGGGCATAGCCCTCCTTGCAGCTGAGTCAAGAGGAACTATTTTCCTTGCTCCAGCTCTTTGGGAGGTTCTTGATGGTGCTAGGCTGAGCCCTGGTGATGGCTTCAGAGGTTCCTGCTGCCTGCCAGGGTCTCACTGCTGCTGTTTGCATTTCAAGGAGATTCCCCAGGAAATCCCTCAGCAGCCTACAAATTTGAGCCACTGGGCACTGGAGGCACGGGCTCTGTCCAAGAGGTACTGCAACAGGCAAAGGAGGTGGTGGCCCAGCCAGGGGTGCAGGAGTCTCTGAGTGTCCTTGTCCCTGCAGACATGAGGATGCTGTTGCAGAGGTGGGAGCAGTGGTCAGGAGAGCGCTGCATGCCTCCAACGCCAGCTCTGAGTTCCTGCAAAGTCTGCTGGAAGAGAACACGACGTGGGATGCACAGCGTGAGCTGGAGGCTGGGTGAGGGGCTGACAGGGAACCACAGCCCCTTGCCTCTGGCCAGGTCCCTGTCACAGGATTCTACCAGAGTGACTTGGCATATGCACAACAGGGACGTGCTGAGTCCTGTCAAAATCATTGCACCAGAGTGTTGCAAAGTGGAAAGACAGGGTGCTCCATGCTGGGGGTGTTTCAGGGAAAGCCCCCAGCCTTTCCTCCGACATGCATGTCTGGAGCCAGGTCTCAAGCTGTCATGAGTGACCAGAGGGCCCAGGCTGACAGCAGCATCCTGTCCACATAGATACGAGAAGATCCAACAGGCGCAGGAGGAGCTGGGTGCTGGCGTGAAAGAAGTGGCAGTGGAGGCCAGGAGAGCTTTGGCAGCTGTGCAACAGGCAAATGCAGACATGGCCAAGAAACTTCTGCAGGTGGCTGCTCTGGGGCAGGTGAGCAGTCAGAGCTATGGCTCCTGCTGGTATCCCTACTTCCTGCTTTACATGCTGAGCAGTGCTGCCTCCCAGCCTGGGCCATGTCCTCATGGAGCCCCTGGCATTCCTGACCCCACAGCAGGTACTGCCAGTGCAGGCTGGAGCCCTGGCACAGGACCTGGCAGCGCTGGAGCAGGCAGCAGCAGCCCAGGAGCCATTGGCTCAGCAGGCTGTCGAGGTATCCCACACACTGGCAGCTGGACTGCGCCTGGAGCTGCAGAGGACTCTTGGCTTTGAGCAGGTAATTGCCGCTCACTTGCTTGGGGGTCCCCATTCCTGCTGCTCCAGGGACTGTGCCTGCAGCCAGGGAGAGAATGTTTTGGGAGACATCTTCCCTTGGGCTCGTGGATCTCCCAAGGAGCTCACATGCCAAAAGGGAGCAGGCTGAGACCCACATTTCTCAGCACTTCCAGCCTCACTTCTCTCTCCTCTCCCAGCTGCGGGACCGGGCCAGCTCTGCCCATGACACGGCCACCTCAGCTGTCTCCCATGGAAAAGCTGTGCACTCCGATGCCAAGTCCCTCCTGGCCAGCTTGGAAGGTAAAAGGCACCGGTCAGAGCATGTCCAGCCACAGCCTGGCTCTCATCACTCTGGCTCTGGGTGCCAAGGGGAGAAGGGGACAGCTTGATGATGGCAAATTTGTCCGCACAGGCATGAGAAAGATGCTGAGGCATCGGAAGGGCCAGGCTGCCCTGAGAAGGAGGATGGCCATTGTGAGGGATAGGGTGAGAGTGGATGCCCAAAGGAAGATTAAACAGGCAGAGAAGGCACTGGGAAACACCTTGTCCATCTCCACCACAGCCCAGAAGACAGCTGGGGAGGCTGAGCAAATCTCTGAGGAAAGTGCCAAGGTCTGAGAGGAGGGTTGTGGGGTTTGGGGAGCTGCTGGGCATGGCCGGGCTGGCAGCCATTGTAGGGAGAGCCCTGCCTGCTGCATGTCCCCAGGTGACTGTCCCCATCTCTTCTCTTTGCAGAGGGCACGGGCTGTGCTGCAGGAGACCAAACAGGCCCGCAGGCATGCCAGACACCTTGCCAGACGTGCCAATGAGACCCAACACGAGCTATCCCGACAGGAGCACATGGCTGAGAAGCTCAGGGGGGACCTGGAGGAAGCACACCAGGTCAGTCAGGTGCCCTCCAGAGCCTGGAAGGGACTTTGCCCACAGCCCAAAGTATAGGTAATAACACAGCTTTTGGGCTCCACAGTATGGGCAATGCCTCAAACGTGTTCCTGGGATCCCCTTTCCCACTCAGCCAAGGGTCAACAATGTCCCTGATCTGGTTTTCTGTCTCTATTGAAAGGTGGAGACAGAGGTGAGTGAAATGGCAAAAAGTCTCCAGAAAGCCCGGGGTTCACTCATGACAGACATCGAGACCCTGAACAACCTGCTGAGCAGCCTAGGTGAGACCCGGTGGGGAGCAGGGGGCAGGTTTCCAGGGAAGGGCTGGGTTCTCAGGGCTCCAGGGCTCTCCTGCTCACTGGTGCTGGGTCTTCTGCCCACTGGCCATCCAGACTGAACTGAGTGCCCTTTGGCTGAGATCACCCAAGGTCTCAGCAAAGCTTCTTGAAGGGTCATATCTTGAGGCAAACACTCAACAAGAATGAATTGGGGCTTGTTGAATGAGTGTGTTGATGCCTAGTTTGGGGACACCGATCTCCTTTGGCACCTTCAGGAGGAGCAGGGCTGGGTTAAGGGCTCAGTCCCTTTGGAGCTGAGGGACATACTGGGCTGGGGTCACTCCTTGTAGCTGGTTGGTTTTGCTCCAGCTCCTCCTGCTTTGATCATCTGGGTGTATTTTTGAATACTCCAGGACTCTTGCATCCAAGAAATCTTGCAAAGGGATTGAAATCATCAGCCATCTGTAAGACAGACATGCCCAGGCCCTGGAGCCACAGTCCTGTTTGCTTATCTATGATCATTGGGAAGCTGCAAAGCCTCCATGCCCTGCTGCACCTACTCCTTATCGTTTGCCTGGTGCCAAGGGTCTGAGCCCCTGGAGTATGCCCAGGACCTATCCTGCCTACCTGTCTGCTCTCATCCATGTCCTCTCCCCTTTTCCAGGTAACCTGGAGCAGGACATGGAGGTGGAGGCAGTGCTGAGTGCAGGAAAAGTGCAATTGCAGCAGCTGTGGCAGCGCCTGGCCATGCCAGGCTCCCTGGCCAGCCAGCTCAGCCAGCTGCAGCAGGAGGCAGCACGGCAGCAGGAGAAGATCCAAGCATTCCAGAGTGACTTGGCTGAGATCCAGGCTGACAAGCGGAACCTGGAGGATATTTTGCGGAGCCTCCCTGAGGGCTGCTCGAAGTGACTGGTTGCTGGCTGCTGCTCCATGCCCTCTGTGCCCTCCTGCACAGGGAAAGGCAGAGGGAAGGACACCCTGTGTTAACCAGCATGAATCCCTTGCACTGCTCCTCACACTGCCCTCCACAGAGTATCACACCCCAGGTCTTTATCTGCATTCCGAGCACTCTGCAGCATGACTGCAGCCTCCAGCTCAGTCCTTGGGATGGGGCGACAACCAGCTACCAGGGACTACTGACATTTCTGTGCAGGGTATGGAGCCGTCACAGGGCTGGTTTGTCAGCACAGAGTGAAATAAGAACCGTCACAGATTTCCTCCATCCCTGCTTCCCCGCCACAGCATGGCACATTGGACAGGGAGAGCTAATCAAGTGTGTAAGGTACCCAAGTTCTAACACCCAGCAGCGCCTCCTACCCCAGGAAATGAGAGGGGCTCTCATCTGCTGCACAGTGCCTTGCAGTATCATGCTCTTGTGCTGAGATCATAGAGGTGCAAAGATGAATCTCGGTGAAGCCAGGGAGCTGCTCACTGGAGGGCATCCAGCTTGTCTGCTTCCCAAGGGAAGAGAGGTGGTAGCAGAAAGGGCTAAATTAACAAGCAGAAGCAAAGCTGGACCCTTAGCCAGCTCCTGGCAGGCAGGTGGGACATCCTCTGCCCGCTGCAGGGTAAGAGCAACACTGCTGCTACTGCCCACAGCTCTTTGTGGCCTGTCCCAGCTCCACTTGGCTTACTGGATATCACTAGGCCTTGCTATAAACCAGTCTGATTGCTGCAGTCCCAGGGTCGGGGTGGCAAAGGCACAGGGCAGGAATGTGGGAGAGCTGCATCACCCACAGCCCCACATCAGCACCTTCGGCTCCCCCACAATGGGAGGAGCTGGCTGGTGGCACCAGGCTGTGCAGCCAGCACAGACTGGACGGGAAGCAGCTGGACACCAGCTCCTGCCAGTGTCACTCCCACAAGGTGGCAGAGGTTAGTGGCTATATTGCCTTTAAAGGAAAGGCATGTGTGTTCCCCTGTGTTCCCATGCGGGCTGGGCTGTGCAGCCACGCAGGCAGCACAGCCAGGTCCTGGCTCAGCCCACCCTGTGCTGGCTATGCCATGACTCCAGGTAGATGAAGTCATTCCCCTAAGACCAGAAACGAGTCCCCAGGCTGGAGCCCGTTTCATTTTTTAACCGGTTTTACCTGTGTTTTTCTGCTCACAGTGCTGGAAATCAGGTTTGCTAAAGTCTTGTGTAATTTATGTAAAATTGCTACCACAGATGTTGAATTCCCCCAGCAACATCTTCAGTGAGTCCAGTGGCCTGGAAGGCACATGGGATTTTCTTGCTGAGAACAAACCCTTCACCTTCATAATTCTGTACAAAAGCTGCCCAAGAAACGGGGTGCCAGAGCTGTGGGGGTATAATGGCAGAGACTCCTCTCCTGCTGCCCAAGGACAGGTCTGAGAAAGCAAAAAAAAAAGAAAAAAAAGTGAGAGCACACCATGATGCTGCTCGTCCAGAGGCAGGGAGCCACGGCCACTTACTGTCTCTCTGGGAGGACAATTATACATCTCTAGTGAAACAAAAATTTGCTGCTGCTACAGAAATGCCAAGCCTCTGCCCTGTGCCTGCTGCTCTTCAACATGTGGTTCATGCTCCCTCCTGCTCTTCCCGGAACTCCGTGTTTTCAGCTGGCAACACCTGCCTACAGCTGTACCATTAAAAATTCTTAATATAACAGGCAGCTGCCCATCCAGGGTGCGTGGTGGCAGGAGGGCACACGCTGTATCTGCTCTTGCTGCTTTTGAAGAGCAGGAGCTGAAATTGCGGCTGGATTTGGAGTGGTGAGGGGCGAATGTGACAATTCCTACTAAACAGCACTTTGGTGCATGTTTCTAACATAAGGTGTCAGGCTGAGATCGCCGGGGCTGCGACCGCCACCAGCAGCTCCCGGCCGGGAAAAGCACCAGCTCGGCCGTGGCTGTCCTTCGCTCCATCCCTTTTCCCGCTGCTCGCGCTCCAGGGTTTATCCAGCAGCTGGAAGCGGCGCGTGGCCCCACGGAGCACCTGCGGACCTGCCGCCGGTACCGGCGGGGAGCCCCGGTGCGGGGATGTCCCTCCCGAGGCGGCTCCGGAGCGATGCCCGATGGGCAGAGGGATCCGGTCCCTTCCCTCCACCGGGGATCCCACGGGCCACGGTGCCTCCATCACCGCGCTCGGGTACCTCGAGCCCTCATGGTGCGCGCTCCGCCACCGGCTCGCTGCCGGCGCCGGGCGGGGAAGGAGTTAAGGGCGGGGAAGGGGTTAAGGGCGAGGGGCGGAGGGCCCGGGCCGGCCCTGCCCGCCCCTATTTAAGGCGGTGGCGGGCACGGGGTGGCTCGGTGCGATGGCGGCTCCGCGCCGGCCGAGCGGCGGGGGGCTGCGGCGAGCCCCGCAGGACGGGCGGCTGGAGGAGATCAACAAGGTGGGGCGGCGGCGCCCCCCGGTCCGACCCCAACCCGGCGGGGGAGTGGGCTGGGGGCAGCCNGGGGGAGCTGCTGCCCACTTTGTCCGAGCCCTTTTGGAGAGGGGGATGCGGCCAGAGGAGGCAGGGGGGCTCTGCGGGGGTCGCTCTCCATCCCCGCCGCCCTTGGTGTTGCCCTCGCGGGCGGCTTTTTCCTCCTGGTGTCCCCCACCCCGGGGACTGACTGCCATGAAAGTCCCTTTGGGAACGTGCTCCGGCAAGAACAGGGGCTGTTGTTCTCCCGGAGGACTTCAACCTCCCCTCCACTGAGCGCTTCAACTTCTTCCCGGAATGAGGAGTTTCTGCTGCTCAGAGCTGACTCCAGCCTTTCTAGCTTTTCACTACAGCAGGTGGTGAACATGTAGCCCCAGGATGGCTGGACCTTCCACAAGCCCTGGGCAGGGAGAATGGCAGCTCCTGGATTAGTGCAAAGTGCTCTGGGCTTCGTGCCCTTCATGCCAGGGTCAGACAAGGTCCTTTCCCCGGAGCTTCGGACTTGCCCCGTCCCTTGCTTAGCATGGCTGCAGGGGCAGTTCTCTTGGCATCCCTCCCAGCTAAGAGCGGTTCTGAGGGACAAAAGAAGGGTTTAACCTTGAAACATTCAACACTGGCATTTCTAGGGTAATTTCCAGGTTAGTTTGGTAGTTGCCTGCTCCTATAGCCAGTGGCACTTAACTGTTACAGCTGGAGAAATCCAATCACTGCACAAGATGAGAGCCCAGAGGAGATGGTGGGCTCACCTTGACCTCACATTGCCTGAGCCGTGAAGAGTGCCAATATGTTCCACCAGACAGCAGTGAGACAGTGGAGGTGAAGTTTATGTAGGTCACTGTAGAGGGAATTAAGTCATTAGAAATTATTTAGCTAATTAGAAATTAGTATGTGTTGTGGAAAAAGAGGTGCTGAAGCATTAAGGTGTGGAATAAGAGCACTTGGCTAAAAACGAGCCCTTGAAACCTGCTGTTGGAAGGCAGATATGGTCCACTTTGCACCAGGAAGGTTCATAGGTGGGGCTAACATCTATCCTAGCCAAGGTGGTCTTGGCCCTTAGGCTGAGGACAAAGGGACTGTGTTGTACCTACTGCTGCAGTTTCTGCTGCTCCAGAGCCATCCTCCAGCATCACTCAGGCACAGGATGGATACATGATCCTTCAGCTGATGGGAACTGTAGGACTGAGTGTGGGAAGCTGTGCTTCCTGGGATGCTACTGGGCTGGGGGCTCTTCCTTCTCCCACAGAGAGGACAAGCTCCTATCAGTCCCCTAAGCAGCCATCACTTCTGGCTTTTTCTGTGAGTGAGGTTCATATGACAAAAACCGAAAGAAGTGACATGACTTTCCATTGATGGAACTGCTTGTTTGCATCCCCCACACTGCCCTGCTTGGCTCTCTCTGCCAGCTCTGCATGGCAGTGGAGGAGTGCAGTGAACAGACTAACACCTCTCTGTCACAGAGGTGATACAGAAACTTGGGTTGATACTGTGCCTCGAGCCTGGGAGGGGTTTTCCAAGACCTGAAGAGCCCCAAGGCTGTAAAACAATCAAGTGCTCCCAATAAAATCAATCAGGCCAAATTCCTATCAGGCTTAATCTCATTGTCTCATCCTCCCAACCCTGTTTTCCTGGCTGGTTTCTTCCCTGGAGCTCTCGATGGGATAAGGTTCTGGCAGGCAGCACCCTGAGTGCACATGTACTGCTGAAGGACAGCTGAGTCCTAGTATTGACTTCTCTCTTCCAGCCTGAAACACTCCTCTGAGCTCCCCTGTTGCCCTCTTCCTGGGGAAGGCAATCACATTGTTCAGCCTCGTGCATCAAGGTGGCAAATCTAATCCAGCACAGATTAGTTTCAGCCTAGTTTTACCCACTAATACTCTGGGCTGTGGGGAAGAAATTCAGCCTGTTAGAGAGCAGGTGCCCACTTCTTCCATCCAGGGCAGGCAAGAGCATCCCTCAGCCCCTTCCAGCCCCAGCAGGCTGGGTGGCTGGTGTTGAGCACTTAAACATCCCAGTAGGAGCCTGGCCTGCCAGTTGGGGTCACCTTTTGGGGGAACAAGGAAGAATCTGGTTTTGCTCAGGTTGTCTTGCAGGTAGCTGGGACTTGTGTGGCTGAGTTTATTGGCTTAGAAAAGTCAACAGCTCAAGAAAGGCTGTTCAGGGCAGGAGCGGGGGAGAGGCTTATTAAGCACTTCTTATTAATAGAACATGCCCCTTAAAAAGGGAACTTTAGCAAAGTGCACTAAGAGGAACTTCAGCCACTCTGAGTCACAGGCCCTGGGGACTGAATTCCTGTGTTCTATTGTGAGTGTTTGCCTTATCACAGTCACAGCCCAGCTCACATACAATGTGGAGGGTGGAATGCCTTTCTAATACAACCCCCTATTGTTTCCCTCCACCTGGAGCAGAGCTGGAATGCTGGTGGGCTATCCGGTCCCCCTCCAGTTGAAACACAAGGGGACTTGGGTCCTAGATGTGTGCAATGTCACCTCTTCTGCTCATGTACCTTGCTGCCAGTGGCTCATGGGCTCCTGGGCACATGTCCCTCAGCCATCATGTATGGATGAAACATTCCCTTTGGTCTTCACCATTTCTGTGCTGCTTCTTGCTCCCAGAGAGATACTGTGCTCTGCTCTCACATCCCCTCTTGGGCTGGTAGATGGAAGCTGTTTGCTGCTCCTGCAGGGCAGGAGTGGGGCTGTGACCTGATAGCCAGGAGATGCTTTGACCTTGTTGTGGTTTTCAGTGATGTTTGCCTTCCCCAGGGGCTCTTCAGTGGGGATGGCAGCAGGTAACACTACTCCAGTCTACAGTGACTTCTGCTGCTGCCTAAGCCCAGGTCTTAGAGCTCAATTGGGCCCTTTGTGTTGGGCTGGTAAATGATACCCCTGGGTAGAAATAACTGAGATAAATGAAATTGAGTTGGCAAAGGAGAGCCCAAGAGGGAACTGAGAATGTTGCTTTTCACCACAGCTCTCGATTTGAGTTGGTGACCATGGTGATGAGGGATGTCAGTGTCACACTGGTTTAGTGAGCATGGTCTCTGGTGACCCATCTGGAGTTCAGAGGTGGAAGGAGGGGATGGCAGTCACTTCTGTCCTAGTGGACTGCCTACAAGCCTTAGTTCAGCTGCAGATAACAGACTTGGCAGTGGGTTTGTAGCAGTGAAGGTTTGAGGACTCCCTGGGCAAGTCCAAGCTCTGCTGTCCCAGTGAGGAAGGAGGAAGCAGCTCTAGGTGTGTGGGCTGGAGGGACCCAGAGCACAGGAGCAGGATTAGGGTGACTGACAGTGATTAGCAAACAAGGAGAGGGGCTGGCTGTGGCAGAACCTGGCACTGGCTTGGGGCCATGTCATTGCTAGAGCTGGCCCAGCTGCTGGACTGGCACAGTTCATCACACCTGGGGAAGAAATAGGAGTATGCTCTGGAGGCTGGAGGGCATTTGACCTCCTGGGGTTGTGCTGCCACCTTAGTGCCTACAGATGGAGCTTCTTTGGGTAGGTGGTCTCAGGAATCACAAGTAATGCTGCCCCAGTACTACCAGTGCCAGAAATCCTCATTGCTTGGTGACCCACTCCTGCCTTCCCCATGAGCAGGGAGAACAGCTGTGAGGAACCCATGTCCAGAGCAGGCAACAGCCTCAGCCCTTCATCCACTAACCCCCGGAGGGGTTTATCCTGGACAGGCCATGCATAAGCTGTGCAGATGTTAATGATTTCTACACTGAAGAATGTGGTGTTGTTGCTGAACACAGATTGAGTCATTAAGCTGTGCTGGGCTCGCTGGAGCTGGGCGGTGTGGGAGGGCAGGGACAGGAGCAAGACCCTGCTGCTCACAGCTGCAGGGGGGTGTTGCTGGCAGGGCATAGCAGTAGAGCTGGCTGTGCAAGCTGTGGTCTGTTCTCTTGGGTATCTGAAGGTTTTTGAGGTGGGGCTAGGGATAAGTCACCAGAAGGAACCCAGGATTTCCCTTCAGCCTGAGCAGGGTAGAGGGAGAAAATGAAGAGCTGGTCTGAGTGAGAGCTGTTTCTTAACCCCAAATACCCATCCTCTTGGGTGTATGACATTCTGCAAACTTGGCCTGTTCTATTTGCGAGCCCTCAGAGTTTATCCAAGAGTTTGAAGTCTGAGATAAGAGTGCTTTTTGCAAGGACTAGGAGCCCTTGCTAGGAATAAGTGCCCAATCCATGATATGTGCTTAAGCAGAGACATGAGGAGCTGAAACCCTGGGTGAGCAAGAAGAGAGAGTTTCATGCAGTGATTCCAAAGGCATATGGGGTCCCATCCTCCCTCAAGCTGTTGGGAAATCTGAGACACCAGAGGGATTCTTTTTGCACTGGAATGTTAATGACAAGGTGTGGAGGGATTCATCCCATTTTCAAGTCTCCTGATGCTGTTGCTCAGCTGTGGCTCTCTGGGAATTGAAGCTGCCTCTGTATGTGCCCTCTAGGGTGCTTTCCTTTGCATCTTTAACCTTGAGGGAATTATTTTTTTTCTGTGATAGGAATTTCTCTGTGATCCGAAGTTCAGTGATGAGGAAGACCTGGAGGAGAAGTTGGCAGTGTTCAAAGGTGAGAACTGGAGGATTTCACTGTCCTTTCAGTCTGTTTGATCCGAACCAAATTATTTTCCTTAGAGCTTGGATCTTACCAGCCTGAGATTCTCTGCTAAATACAAGTGACTGAGCTGGTATGGATGCCTCCTCCTTGCTTGTGGAACTCAGTGAAACTCCCTGGAGTGATGTTTTCCACACAAGCCTTTGTGCTTCTCCCACTTGTAGGGGAGGAACATGTCACCCTGCAGACATTCTGCCTGGTGGCTGCTGTTACTGCAAAACCTGCTGTGTGGGCAAAACCCTGGGGAGCAGTGAAGAAGGATGGTTTCTGTCTAGTTACCCAGACAAGCTAACTGGCATAATGGACCATGCAATAGCTGGACTCTTTTCCAGTGAGTAGGAGCACTTCTTCCCACAGAGCAGAAGTCTCAGCTGCTTTCTGAAGGAGTTTGGGACCTTCTCTGCTCAAAAGTTTCATCAGTTTGATCTGCTCCTTCCCCAACCACTTGACACTCGAGGCAACAGCAGTAACATGTCTAGTCCTGGCCAAAGCCTAACTCCAGTGGGTCAGCAGATCTAGGGCTTAGGTTTGGGCCATTTGTTGGGACAGTGAATAGAGAAACAGCTCAAAAGCCTAGAGTCCTCTGGAGTTTGTCCCCAAACTGGTTACAGGACAAGATCTGGCAGGGCTGTTCTGGGTGCTTTCACTTTCTTTCCAAGCAGTGCCTGAAGGCAGTTGAGAAAACATGCCTGTGCGTCACACTGCTCCCAAGGCTTGTCCTTAGCCTGGCTCTAACCAAATAAAACCTGACCTTGCTTCCATTTCAGGCATTGTCTGCTATTTCCCTTTGAATTTTGGCTTTGCAATCCAGCATGGAAGAAGCTGGCTGGGGTTTTGTGATCCCTTATCCCGCTGGGCACAGAGGAGCCTCCTGTGTTCCCTGGTTTTTTTCTGTTGCCTTTTGTGTGACTTTGGCTTTTGGCTGCAGCCCTGCATTATTTTTTCCCATCACAATTGGGGCTCTTCAAACATTGCAACTGTAGGTCACAGGCACAGAATTCCCTGTAACGAGAGCCTTTGGCATCTCCTCCCGCTGCCTCGTGAGTTTGCCTCCGTGGCCTGTCCCACTCTCCAACGCCTCCTCCAGCTCCCCCAACAATTAGCCCATTGTGTGATGATGGGGGAGTGTTTCTTCTGTGCTGCCCTTCCTGTTGCACCCCCCCAGCTGGGCCTGGGGAGCTCCTGTGCAGTGTTGGTGTAAATGTATTTGTGAGGGAGGGCCCACGTGTGGTTTTGCCCCACCAAATCCCTGCCACTGCGGTGGGAAGAAAAGATCGATGTGCAAGCTGAGACTGATGTAAAGCTGCCTCTGTTCTCTGCACTTTTGGTTAAGTGTCAGCTGAGAAGAAAACATGTGCTGGTCATGGAGGTGGCAGAGCAGGGTCTGTGTCCCCAGGCACATGCTGGGGTGTGCCACCTCTGCCAGGGAAGTGGCAGCTCATTTGCACAAGGTCATTATGATGGAGCAGAGTGTGGGGAGAGCCAGTCCCACATCAAGCATCACTCTGGCCCCTAAGCATATGTTACAACCCCAGTTTGATCTTGGGTCAATTGCTGGATGCCTGAAGGGAGACATTTCCTCCTGCCTGGAGCATGAAGAGCTTTGGTTTGTATGTGATATTCCTGTAGGTTTGTCCTGGTCAGCTCATGACAGCAGCAATCCATGGCTGAGACCCAGGTGAAGGCATGCCAAGGCATTCCTGTGCTTCCTGCCCGTAGCTGCCCATCAGTCCAGTTAACCCAGCAATTTCCCTTGGAAGCACAGGTCCTGGGAAGACTCTGCTGTGTGAAATAACCACTCTTCCCTTTGGCTCCTTAAATTAGCCTGCCACTTCTCTGTTCACGCTCATCTGCTTGCTGGTGTCCCTGGAGGAGAGGTGAAAGGTCTTTTCCATTTTCCTTCCTGGGGGAAAAGAGCAGCCTGGAAGGGCTCAGTTAATTTGAGTCCTCAGAGGCTGTTGTGGGGAGCAAGTGCTAACTGCAGGGCAAGTGGTGATTTCTGCAGCTCAGCATGGATGGATGGTGGCAGCAGGCATCTTGCATCTTGCTCTTTTCATTTAGCACAACTGAGATGATGGGGGGCCCCCTGAGGCGCTGGGAGCTGTACGGTCTGTAAGACAGACAAATCCTCGCCTGAAGAGCTTAAAGTCTAAATGGGGAACAGCCAGGGAGAGGGGATGTAGGAAGCCCAGGTGTGCCACTCCAAAGGGCAGAAACTGAATTTTCTAACTCAAGTCCATGCTCTTCCTGTTACAGCTTGCAAGATTTTGTCTTGCAGTGCTAATCAGACCTTCTGGAACAGGCTCTGCCTTTCTCTGAGAATGCTGGAGTTAACTCGAGTCAGCAGTGTTTGACAGCAGGCTGGAAGGGCAAAAAACCTGCTCCAGCATCACTCCTCCCAGGCATGTTCTTGGCTTTGCCCTCTTGATGTGGTCCTTGAGCATCTCTCCTGGCAGGTGCTGCTCTGGGAGCGAGCACAGTGTTTGGACTGTGGAGTCTCTCCCTCGTTATTGCAGGCAACTGCGTCATTTAATCCCCCTCCTAAGCCGATCAAGCTTCATCTTGGGAGTGCTCAGGGGTTTGTTTTCCTTGCTACTCCTTCTGGGAGGCTATTCCAGAGCTTTGTTTTTCTGTCTGGAAACGTTTTAATGCTGTTCATGGCTAGCTGATACCTTGTTCTCATGCCAGTGTTTTCCTTCGGCTTAAATGAAAAGCAGCCACAATTACAGAGCACTTAACTCTAAGAGCCCTAGAACTGAGATAAGGATGCTAAAACCAGGCCTTGAGATGGGCTCCCCTCTGAAGTTTGCATTTAGCAGTGTATCAGTCTTATCTCCAAATCTTTTATTGCAGTGCTCCAAAGCCCTTCACACTCCCTGCTCTAGCATCCTGCTAACTTGCTTCTGTGTCTCTTCCAGAGAAATACATGGAGTTTGACCTAAACAACCAAGGCGAGATTGGTGAGTGACTCTGGGAAATGCTGGGCTGGAAGAACAACAGCCTGCTGGAATGGTATCTGCTACTGTATCTGCTGTTTTCCTCTGCACTCGTGGTGCTAAGGAGGAAAACTTGGGGACTTTTCCTGTGTCCATCCTTGCCTGGATCACCCAGAGGCTTCCTTGGCTCTCCAGCCCCTGCCTCTCAGTTTTCTCAGTCTCTCCTCTCTTACTTCAAGACCTAAGCTCCTCTCAGTCTTGTTCTCCTGGAGTTCTGTTTAGCTCCTCCACTTTTCTGCTCTAAATGCTTTTTTCCTTGTCCTTTTTTCTCTACTGAGGCTTTCTTCTCAATCCTCTGCTGGAAAGCTGGGAATGCAGAGCTGAGAAGCTGCAGAGCTTGGACAATGCTGGGGTTTTCCTGGCTTGAGGCAGAAGCTGTGTAAATCCATGAGCACTTCTGGTGAAGAGAAGCTCTTTGCTTTGCAGGGAGGGGAGCAGAGGGAAGCAAAGGACTTGTGTGTGAGTCTGGCTCAGCTGAGCAAGGCTGCTTTGGGTCCAGAAAGCACCAGCTACATAAAGATCCAGCCTTCTGTAGGCCTGGAGCTGACATTGAAGAGTAACCACTTGTGAGCTGTGCCCTTCCAGGAGGCTGCTGCCTCATTCCCCTCCTCCACCAGTCCTCCAGCTGAAGTAAAGCCTGTGGGGAGCTGGAAGAGGCCTGACTCAGGGTTTCTGGGAGGGAAGGGGCCTGCAGGTCTCAGCAGGCAGCAATGCAATGGAAGGAAATGGCCTGTGGTGATGGGCAGGGGGGGCTGCTCCCCACAGCTTGTTTGTCTCCAGCTTTAACCCCGGTCTTGCTTCCCTCCTCCCCATCCTTGTGATTCTTGGCACTGCACTCTGAGCTAGAGAGCAGTGTCCCCACGTGTCTCTGGAGCGCTTAGAGATTTGTCCCTCTTCTGTGTTTGTTGTGCTTTTATCCTGAGCTGCACAACTGGGAAGTGATGCTCTTTACTGGACAGTAAACTGTACTGGAAGGTTTCTTGTGGCTTTTGGCAACAGCTTAATGCTGTCAGCCCTGGAGTCCACAGGTGAGGTGGGAACTCGTGGCTGTGTCTCTAGGGTTGATCTGTGCTCGGCATGGTCATGTCCTCTTGACAACACCTGTTGCCTTGCTCTTGTAGATTTGATGTCAGTCAAAAGGATGATGGAGAAGCTAGGAGCTCCAAAGACCCACCTAGAACTGAAGAAGATGATTTCTGAGGTGACTGGAGGGGTCAGCGACACCATCTCGTACCAGGACTTTGTCAATGTGATGCTTGGCAAACGCTCTGCTGTGCTGAAACTGTGAGTGTCCTGGGATGGAGTGAGGGAGACACAGGACATGAGCTGGTGTCTTGGGGGGGCTGGGAAGCACAACCTGTTCTGTCTGGTGGATGTGGTGTCCACAGAGGGAGATGAGGACCCTTGTGAAGGGGGAGTCTGCAGAGTCACATGACAGGATGTATAAGCCCATGTGCAGGCTGAGCATGGCGAGTGCTCCCAGCAGAGCTGCCTGCTGTGTGTTAGCACAGGCTTCCTCCCACGTGCTCTGTGGGAGTGATCCTCCTCCTTTGCTGCGGGTGTGCAGGCATTCAGCACCACAGGACTTCTTCCTATTTCTTCCCTGAGGCTGCTGCTGGCTTTGGGGCACAGGCTTCCCCTGTGGATGGTGGCAGGACTTGAGTGGTGGATGATGGTCCTGCCAACACAAGCTGTGCCAGCTCCTGCCAGCATCCCACAGGATGGTCTGTCCCTGCCTGATTTTTAAAGACAGTAGATGGAGATGGGACACATGCTTGAAACAGCTGCCTTGTGCTGACGGAGGTTTCCTGTGGTACAGGCTGCCAGCCCCAGCCTCCCATGGCCCCCTCTGCCCTCTCGACAGGGCTCTGAAAGTGCTCCTGTAACAAATGGCTTCCAAACCCTTGGTTGGCTCCAGCTCCATCCCATTGAAGCCTGGTGTTTCCTTTCATACCCACAAAGGCTGGCCCTGCTTTTGTGTCTGTAACCACCATGAATAGGAGCAGCTCCTCTCCATCCTCCTTACCCCCTTTTGAAGGCAGCTTTAGAAACACAGCCAGCTTTCAGGGCAGGTTGGGAGGAAGGATCTTGTGCCCACCTCTCAGGGGGTTCCTCTAAGCTGGTATGTGCTTGCTGGCAGTGAGTCTCCCTACTGTGTGCCCTGTGTCTGTGTTGGGATGCTTCTCTTCCAAGCACACACAAGATTTCTGACATCCCTGCTCCTCCTTTCTTTCTCCACAGAACCAGACTGAGCCTGTAGCCTGTCCCGTCTTTTCCATCCCTCCTCCCAACTGCAGCAGCTTTCACAAACAGGTCCCTTCTCTTGCTAACAGAAACCCCATTGTCTGTTAGACTCTGTAGAGCAGGGGCAGAAATGTAAAACTGGTCCTAAGAGCAGTGCAGTCCTTTGATCCATCGAGGCAGCTGGCATTCCCAGCGTAGCTGCAGTCCTTAGGGAGGAAGACAGTGCTAGTGGTTGCAAAATGCTTGGGATTTTTACAGGCAGTGCCTGGCTCCTTGTCCCTGGACTGTAATTGCTGTTTCTTGGTGTTGGCTTCTGAATGTTCTGTGTGGTTACGTGCAAGGTGGGCCAGGGGTGGTGTTTGCTCTTATGCACGAGGAGCACTTGGCATGCCGTGTGCGCCCAGGGGATTTTGGAAGTGGCTGTCTAAATAAAATGTGCTAATCCTCTGGGCTCTGAGAGGAAAACCGGCAGAGACTTTGGGAACACACTCCTGGAAGCTGCTGGGAAAGCCAGCCTGGCAGCACTGCCCTCTGTTGGCTTTCCCTTCTCTGTTAATTATTGGGTGCCCTTTGCCAGAGGAGCCAGATGCTCTTTTTCAGCAGACAGTGTCACCCTTAGTGATGGGTAAAGATTCATTTGCTTTTTTTAATTGGTAATATCTGTTGTGTTTTGCAGGGTCATGATGTTTGAAGGAAAAGCCAATGAAAGCAACCCAAAACCTTCGGGTCCTCCTCCAGAGAGAGACATAGCCAGCCTCCCTTGAAGAGGACAGGCTGAGAAATGGGCACTGTTTGCTTTGCTGGTCTGTAACAGAGGTTACCTGTGCTTTGTTACTCTTTACTGTGGACAGTCCTAGTTTTCAACTAACCTGCCTTAGAGGAACAGCAAGGGAAGCTGGAGACCCCCAGCTCGTGTCTTTCTGCTCCATCCCTTAGCCAACTTGACCTGTTAGACAGAAGCTGTAGCACCAAGTGTAATGAGACCAAAAAAAAGAATCTCCTGTGATATTACTCTTTCCTCTGCCCTTCCTGCATTTCTCAGACAAGGAGCTACTTTCTTCCCAACACATGGATTCAGAGCTCTGCTTGTTATATTGCTCCCAGACACAGAGCATTTCTCTGGCAAAGACCCTGAAAGCAGCTTAATGGGTAAAAAGAAATAAGTGCCTTCACTGCTCCATCCTATACTTCCTGACTTTGGACTAGTTCTTGCCCTCCTGACCTCTCCAAAATGCAAATCAGGCTCCCACCTCTGTCTGATCATGTTCTGTGTGAATGTGGGAATGTGCTTGGACACAGAGATCTGCCTGCAGAGCCTTTTGGTTTGGAGTGGGCACAGCTGCCTGCAGGGACAGCTGCTCTCTGCTCCAGGGGCTCATCCTGCAGGCAAATCTCAGGGGTCTAACACCAACCACTGTGAGTGAGGATGGTTAAAGCCATCTTAGGGACTCCCTTCCTAATAAATCTCGACTTGGATCCAACCAGGAGCACAACCTCTGAACGAGTTGTTAGTCTGTCCCATCCATGGAGGGCAGAAACAAGCTGTGATTTCTTTGCAGCCCCACAGGATGCCTGGGGGAAGTTAAACCTTCAGGGGAAAGGAAGCTGGGTGACCACACTGAGCCCTGCCAGAGCAGTTGCAGATGAGGATCTGTCCTCAGGCAGCTGCTCTGTCCCCCTGACTTTTGCAGACCTCCCTGTAAATGTTTTATCTTGGTCCCCTTGGACTACTGGGTACATTTCCCTGATTCATAAGCCCTCAAGTCTGCAAAATCAGAATGGCTGTTACTATGGGGTATGAGCTGGGACTCTGCTATCCATGCTCTGGTTACTGTGGTGATTCTTGTTCCACACACAATTTCTGGAATCCAGATGTTTGCTCTTTGCCCTTTCCCTGCTCTTTTCTTAAATGTTCTTGACAGCTTTTAACTTTTTTTAAAATCATGGTTTAATAAGTACATTTTTTTAAAGGAAACACAGATGATTAACTCCACTAGGCTGATTGTTCCTGCCAAAGGCTGCACTTTTAAATAAATAAAAAAAATCCCAAACATTCTCACTACTGTTTGTGTGAAAACCAAAACTGTAATGGAGAGAAAAATTATGAGCAACAGCAGCACCAGTCTACTTCAAGGACTGAAATAAATCTCCTGAACCTACACTGTGTGTCAGGGTGTATTATCTCCTCTGAAGCTTGGTCCATATGATTGGTTGCAGATTAAGGGAGCTGGTGTCCAAGTCTGTTAATATAAACCCTTAAGCAGATCCTGGAGATAGGTTTTGACTGTCTTGATCTGATCTTTATCTCTAATAACTGACCAAATGCCATGGAGTTTGTGTGATGAAATGCAGAGGCCACCTCCTGAAAGCTGCCTTTTTTTTTTCCTGCCTTACTGAAAGAGAGCAGGTGGCAGTGCTTGTTTTAAGGAATAACCTGACAAACAAGAGGAGGCACTTGCAATGCTTCTCTTGAAAGAGTATGTTGTGTTTTTTCATTCTCTCTGCTCTTGAAGCAATTGCCTGAGGTTCTTGTCTGATGTGAATTATCAAAAGGGGAGACCAGGTTTCCTGAGGAGTGACTGGGTGCACTGTTCCCATGTGTTTCTCAGAAGTACAGGATTTCCCTGAGATCAGAGCCCTGTGTCTGCTTTCTGCCGCCTGGTAGCCTCTGGGAATGCACCTGCTTTTCTGGGCTGTGTTCACTTAGAAAATAAAGGAAGCATGTTACATGGGGGAAATTCAGATGTGGTTTGCCACAGCTCAGGTCACTGCCCAAGGCCATCACTGCTTTTGTCTCTGTGGAAATCCTTGTCTTTTTTGGTCCTAGAAAAGAGAAGCATGACCTGCTAGAGGTGGAAACAGCTCTTGATGTGTCCACACAGGGCTGGGTGCTAAGGTGATGCTTGGTGCTGACATTCTGAGTGGGGGCTGAACCCCCCAAAACTTGAGGGACTAGTAAAGAAATCAAGGTCCTGTTCTGATCAAAACCCCACGTGCTGCTTTTGTGTGGCCCTGGAGCACAATCAGGCTGTTCCAGCTCACAGAAATTTCGTATTTCCAGCTCAGCCACTCCTCACTGGAGGTGTGCAGGGACTGACCCAGAGCAGCCTTTTGCTCCTGCTGCAGCCCATGCCAAGGGAACAGGATTTTACCCAAGAGAACAGCATTGTCAGGGCAGGGTTAGGTTGGATATCAGGAAAAAATTCTTCCCCCAGAGGGTGGTGGGCACTGAACAGGCTGCCCAGGGTTTGATCATGGCCCCAAGGCTGCCAGAGCTTAGGGAGCATTTGGACAACACTCTGAGGGGCAGGGTGGGATTGTTGGGCTGTCTGTGCAGGGCCAGGGATTGGATTTGAGAATTGTGGATCCCTTCCAGCTCGGGATATTCTTTGATTTGCTCAGAGCTGCAGCGACACTGGATCTCCAACACGGAAAAAGCATCGAAGCCCCTTGCCAAGGGCTGATGGAGCAGCTGCCTGAAAGGCTTGGCCGGGCCAGCCAGAGCCCATCCTGGTGGCAGCAGGGTCTGTGCCCCCTGGGGCTGCTCCTCGGGCTGGAGCCCCTCAGGGCCCAGCAGGGCCGGGGGTCCTACAGCCACCATCGGTGCTGGCCCTGCCTCAGAACACATGGAAAAATCAGGATGAGGGAGGACAGTCTTGAGGCTTAGGTTGGCCATTAGGAAGAATTTCTTCACAAAAAAGGTGGTCAGGCATTGGAAGGGGCTGCCCAGGAAGGTGGTGGAGTCGCTGTCCCTGGAGGTGTCCAGGGAGAGACTGGACGCGGCGCTCGGTGCCATGGGCTGGTGCACACGGGCGTGTTCGGTCATAGGCTGGTCTCGGTTATCTCAGAGGCCTTTTCCTACCAGGTTGATTCTGTGAAAAAGAAAAAAAAACAAAACAAAAAATCAGGGTTTATGTAGAACACCTCTGCGGGGGGTGTGTCCTCCCGCGGCCCCGCCCCGCTGGGCGGCCCCGGAGCACCGAAAGCGGCGGCCAGAGTGGCCTCACCGGAAGCGGAAGTGTCTCGGCGCGGGCCCGGCGGGGCGCGGGCAGCGGGACTGCGGGCCCGGAGCCGCCATGGGGGACGACATGGACGTGATTCCCGAGCGGGAGATGAAGGCGAGGGCTGTGAGGGGGCAGGCCGCGGGCCCAGGGGGTTCCACAGGCTGTTTGGCTCGGGGCCGGAGGGGAACGCGGCTTGAGGAGGGCTCGGCCTGGGCTGCGAGGGGTGGTGGGTGCTGGGGAGGGCCTGGGGGTCTCACAAACCAGGGTCGGCTCGGGGTGTGGTGAAGCCCTTTTGAGACATCCTTGCAGGGTTTGTGAAGCACTAGAGGACTCTCAGCAGAGCCTCCTACAAGCCTGTGGGGTGCAAGGGAGGGTCTGGCATGGCCTTGGTGGAGGCGGGTCTTGGTAACACCTGAGGAACGAACGGCAAAATGGTTTGGGTTGGAAGGGACTGTGAACATCATCCCATTCCACCTCCTGCCATGGACAGGAACACCTTCCACTAGACCAGGTTGCTCCAAGCCTCTTCCAGCTGGCCTTGGATGTTTCCAAGGATGAAGGAGAGTTGGAGGAACCTTGTTCTGGGGGAAGAGTTATGCCTTTCTAAGTCCTGCTATCAGCATGCTTTGTGCTGGGGGTCTCCCGGCTTTGGGAGCAGTAGGTGGGGCGGTGTAAACTGGAGTCTTGCCGTGTGGTGCCAGCCTGGCCCAGTGCTGTGTCAGCCAGGGTGTTCCTGTGGGGCTGTGTGAGCAGGAACACCGCGAGCACATTCCTGGAGCACGGGAGGGTCTTTGTGCCGCTGCTTTCTGCCCTCGAAACAGGGGAGTTGGGCTGTTTGTGTTGCAGAAGTTTCTGTGTTTGCTGCAGCCCCTTCAGATTGCAGGAATGCACTTAGACAGTGCTTTGGAAATAAAACTCAGGTGCTTTATTGGAATTACTGGCATTAGATTCAGTGTTAGATCCAGTAGGTTCAACCAGTGGCACCTTGGGAAGGGACACTTATTCCTAAGGGTGATCTCAGGTGCAACTCCTGTTTCTTAATTCACTTTGTGGGTTTGGAGGGTTTTATCTCTCACTCTGCTTTTCTCTCCCCCCTTTTCCAAAAGGACAATGTAAATTATGAGATAAATGAGTTAAAAAAATAGATCTGTGCATACAAAGTAATTTCTGGGGGTGGGTGAAAGAAAAAACCTGTGTCTGTTCTGGGTGTCAGTGGCAACCAAAAATGGATGTAAGCAAATATGTGAGTTGTAGCAGGAAGTTTTATTCAGTCCTGTTCTATGTTTGCTTTATTCCTTTCTCTTTCTCTTCCTCTTCTCCTCTGGTTGGTTTTGGTGTGTTCCTGGAAAGGTCAGCTGTCCCAGACAGATGCAGCTCCTGCTGGTTTTATAAACACAGGCATTGAGAGAGATTCAGCCAGTGGAAAAACTCTGGTGTGATCCCAGTCTTTCCTGGATGGGACAGAAAATGTGTTGGAATGGCCAGAGATGGTGTGGGCTCTGCCCTGGCAGGGGTTTGCAGCTCTTCCAGAGAGGTTCTTCCACTTGATGCCTTAGAGAAACTGAAGGAAACTATTCCTCTTGGCCAGCACATGAACAGCTTCTTCCCAACTCTCTCCCACCAGGACTTTCAGTTCAGAGCTCTGAAGAGGGTCCGTATCTTTGATTCTCCTGATGACCTTCCCAAGGAGCGCTCCAACCTCCTCGCAGTGTCCAACAAATATGGGCTGGTCTTTGCTGGTGGGGGGACCAGCCTGCAGATCTTCCACACCAGAGATCTCCTCATGCAGAACCAGCCGGGAGAAGATCCCAATAAAATTGGTAAGACACATCCCATGGTCTTTGCAGAGATGGGTTTATAAGGGATTTATGACATGGAGCTCTTGGCTTCTGATGCATGATACAATCCCTGTCATGCTCTGTGATGTGTTTAAATTACCACAGTTTCTTGAGTGGGAAGGTGGGAACAATATTTGCTGTACTTCTAGCTGAAATGAGGTACAGTTCATAAGATCATAGAATATCATGAGTTGGAAGGGTACCCACAGGGGTCATCAGTTTAACTCTTGGCCCTGAACAGGACACCCCAACAATCCCATCATGTGCCTGAGAGCCTTGTCCAAATGCTCCTTGAGCTCTGGCAGGTTTGGGGCCATGACCCTGCCCTGGGGAGCCTGTTCAGTGCCCAACCACCCTCTGGGGGAAGAGCTTTAATTGCTGTTGGGAACACATCACCAGGAGCTCTGTGCTCCTGTTCAGGTGTCATTAAGGTTTGGTTACCTGTGTTGGGTGCCATGCAGTGGGCTTGACTTTTCCTACCTACAAATGTACCCCTTTCCCCATGTAGTTTTTCTACATGTTGCCTCTGGCAGCTGCTGTTAATGGGACTGGGGATTTTTACATAAACTCACTCTAATTGTATTGTTTTACAAGAACAGTTTTCACTATTTAAATTTCTCCCCTACATTCTCTCTTCCTTTCCTTTTATGCTTGAAGTGGAGAATGTTCAGAGTACCCTGGTTCCCTTGAAGTGTCCTGTGCAGCACCTGGCTCTGAGCTGTGACAATCTCACCTTGTCTGTCTGTCTGATGTCCAGTGAAATCGGGTCCTTCATCAGCTTTTTTGATGTCCGCACATTCCTAAATCAGGTACAGCATGTGCAAAGTGATTTTGGTTTGGGGTTTTGGGGTGTTTTTTTTCAGAGTACAACAAAGGAGAGGCATAGCTGGGGTGGGATTTTCTGTCTCTCTGTGAGAGAAGTCTTGTAAACATATTGTTCAGTAAACTAAAAATCTGCTTATTTTATCACTCATTAGTTTATAAGAAGGTCAAAACCACTTTGATTTATGACTTCAGGAGAACTTAGGTTTGTGCTCAGCTTTGTCTCATTGTGTTTGTCTTCCCTAAAAGGCAAAACAGCAGAAACATGCATTTGCTTACCACAAACTGGCCAAGGACTCAGGGGGAGCAGCCATGGTCAATGACCTGAAGTGGAACCCTGCCAGTCCCACCATGGTGGCCATCTGCCTGTCTGATGGCAGCATCTCTGTGCTGCAGGTCACAGACTCTGTGAAGGTCTATGCCACACTCCCATCCTCTGTGGCTGTGACATCTGGTGAGTGGCAGCCTCTGGTGGCACAGGAATGTTGGATGCTGAGGAGTAGACACAGATTGATGGGTGTAAAAAGGTTGGCTGTTTGTCTTGGGAGGAGGTTTCTTAAAATACAGAAATTCTTCACAAAAAGGAAAGATTTAAACCCTTTGAGACTCAGGGGATGTGTTGCACTGGACTTGCTCTTTCCCTGTTGATTGGAGCAGCTGAGTCTGGTGAATTATCAAATGAGCCCACCTGTGGTTTCTGCTGTCTCAGGCTTGACTCTCATTTCCAGCAAAACATGCAAATAAGCATCAGCAGCTGTTGGGGTTTGATCTGTGCAGATTTGCTTTCTCTGTGTCTGGGTGACTCCATGTTTAATTCAGACTCATGGGGTTTTTTCAGAGAGGGGAAAAAAAAGCAGTTTTAATTTACTGTCCCTGTTTTTGTGGGGCCTTGTAACTCTCCATGTCCTTAGTGCTAAGGAAATCCTCTTTTTTTTGCTTAGTGTGTTGGAGCCCAAAGGGAAAACAACTGGCTGTAGGGAGGCAAAATGGCACCGTGGTGCAATATCTGCCTGTAAGTATTGGTGGTGGTAAGGCCTTCCTTTTGTCTGCTCAGTACTTTGCAATGTGATTTTTTTTTTTTCCATCACGAGCTACAGAATTTGGTCAGGTGGCACATGGTGTGAGCCATGTGATGCTGCTCAAGTGCTTCAGTAATATTCAAGTGGTTTAGGTAAATATTTGATTTAGTTTAAGGTTCTGCACTGGTCACTGAAAAGTCACAATTTTAGACTGGCACATGATGAGTGTTTGAGTGAGCTGCTCTAAGCCAGTTCTCTGGGCTTTCTACAGAAGTTGCAATTGGCTTTGTTGTCTTTTGTTTATATTTAAGAGTTGTTTTATTTGCAGAATCTACAGGAGAAGAAAGTAATCCCTTGTCCTCCCTTTTATGACTCAGACAATCCTGTTAAAGGTACATAATTTTGATTCTTTTTAACTTGTTTTCTCTTTTAAAATATTTAACTCATTCCTCCTCTGTTTAACTTTATTTACAGCAGCTGGGAACTGCATTGGTTATGTAATTACACTGTGATTTATTTCAAATATTTGGGAAAAAAAGTTATATCTGAATTGCATAGAAAAAGTACCAGTTGGGCAGAGTCCTTGTCTATTTCTAGAATGTTTTCAATATGCATTTTAAAAGCTATTTTTTGCTTACTGATGTGATAGACAGTCCTGTGACCAATAATCTCCCTTTAGCATGAAGATTTCTGGATATAAATCCCATTCTCGTATTCCACATGAGTTTCATGTCATCATTTTAACTCTTCAATAACATGTCAAAACAGTAAATTTAGAAAAGAAGGAACACTCTATTTGGATATGCCACATCATCACCCATATGTCAAAACACTAGTTTTGTCTCATCTGTGATATCATCAAACAAATCAAATATATTCTTTTGGCTTACGTTTTAAATTTCTGAGATCAAAGAATTTTTCCCCCTAATGATTTTGATGTTCTGCAGACAAATCATTGAAACCTCATAGTTTAGGAGTTAGTTGCCATTTTTTTGTCATTTTCCTTTGTGTGCTGTGCACAGTTACAATCAAGATAACAAGGAAGTATCATTCTGAAGTGTTTCTGGCTGAGGTATTTGCTTTCTCTTTCAGTTTTGGATGTCCTGTGGATTGGCACGTATGTCTTTACTATTGTGTATGCAGCAGCTGATGGGACTCTGGAAACACCTCCAGAAGTGGTCATAGCCATTTTGCCTGTAAGTGCCACCAAAACACAGCAACACAAGTGTTTGTTGCTTGTTCTTGATTATTTATTATAGTGGCAATTAGCTTTTATTATTGGCATCCTGTAGAACTCAGGTTTGGTGCTACTGTAAATCATGATTTAGAGGTTAGGGGGATTCAGTGGAGGAAGTAGGATACACCTGAAAATCAGTGAGTTACATGTTCTCAGCTGAGATCAAATTTATTACTGCTGTACCCTGAAGCAGTCAAATATACTTGGTTTATGCATTGGAAGATAAATTATCCATGTTGATCTTACAGAAAAAGGAAGAGAAGCGACCAGAGAAGTTTGTGAATTTCATGGAGCCGTGCTATGGGAGCTGCACAGAGAGGCAGCATCATTACTACCTCAACTTTGTTGAGGAATGGTGAGTGGCAGGAATCAGGGCAAGGCCTTTCCATTGGGATGCATGTCTGAGTGGTCAGTCCTTCTCCATATATTGTTTTCCTCCTTTTTGTAAACTATACAATACCTGAGTTTGGGAGAAATGAAATTGTTACTTTGAAAATGCTTTGTGAGGGTACAGTTAATTTCTCCTGTGTGATTTGTCTTCATGCCAACATACTCATTTGGTGAGAACTCACAGAGTTTCATGGAGGTACATAAGATGGTTTAAAATCTATCATAACTATTTCCCTTGAGATTTTAAGTCATAGTGTGGGTAAAGCAGGACCTTTTGCCTCATGTAATTGTGTATCTGTGTGAAGAAACTGTTCCTGACTTTTCATCTACCTGAATTGGACCATTGTTATTTATGATGACACAGGGTCTGTCAAATCATTGCTTTTAAAGAAAGAAAAAGTTCTGTAGTGGTGTACCAGACATATTTCCCTCATCTTGGCAGGGAAAGTCAGTTTTATATTATATAACTGTACTCCCAGTTGAAGATGCATATAGATGATAATAAATTCTGGGGCTGGGGACCTTGCAGGGGACTGTTACGTTAGTTTTAACCTGTTTGTGTCCATGCTTACAGGGATTTGGTTCTGGCAGCTTCAGCAGCTTCCACAGAAGTCAGCATTCTTGCCAGGCAAGGGGATCAGGTAATGGTTTTGTTCCGTTTGTGGAATATATTTTGTGTTACATTTGTGCATATGTATCTCCTCTTTCACAGAAATCTACGTGTAACCTCTGTAAGACCTGAAATACAATGAGATGATGAATTTTTTAAAAACACTCCCAAACTAAACAAGCTTTTAAATTGGACAGAATCTTAATCGGTAGATGAACAAGAGATTTGTGTGACACAAAGAGAAAGCATGAACAGCAACATGGTGTGTTGTGAATCAAGTACCAGAAGTCTGTTTTTCTTGACTCATTTGGCAGTCCCCAAATTTGGTGAAACTCACTTTATTAAAGTGATTCATATGAGGTGACACACAGTGATGTGTGAAGTCACACATAGATCTGTGAAGGGCCCTGATACTTCTGGCATTCGTTAGTCTGACAGATTTGAGTAGATGCTCTCTCTAGTCTTTCAGGCTGAAGTTCTGAAGAAGGCTGATCACAGGGAGGCAGCAGTGAAATTAATAATCTCACTTTTTGCAGAACTGGGAATCCTGGCTTTTGGAGGACTCCAGCAGAGCAGAACTTCCTGTGACAGAGAAGAGCGATGACACTCTGCCCGTTGGTGCTGCTGTAGACTACACCAGTAACATGCCCATTATGATCAGTAAGTCTTGCCAGTCTTTCTGGTGGAGTAGTGCAAAAATCTCATTATAGGAGTTATTTTTGAGATGCTCAGGGTTCTGGAGATGGTTCTGAAAGGGAGACTGACACTATCTCCTACCATTTATGCCAAACCCACAATAAATGGCCTTACTTTTGTGTAAGGATTCAAGTGGCAAAGTGTTAAACACAGTTCTTCCTTGGAGCTTTCAGCAGCCCGGGATTCTACACCAAGAGACTTGGCAAACAAAGCTCCTGAGTTACATCTGTGTTTCACAGAGCTGGGATAATAGTTTAAAGCAGTCATGTTCTAACAGTGGGGATTTCAGGCTGTCTGTGAGGTTTGCTTTATTCTTGTCACTTACGTCCTTTTGCAGAACTGTTTTGTATGAAGTACATTTGCACTGATCTAAAGCAAAAGTGGGTTGGTTTCAAAGCCCAAACCAGCAAAGATCGTTGGGGTGAACGTGTAGGTTTTAA
This sequence comes from Sakesphorus luctuosus, assembly GCA_013396695.1. Lineage (NCBI taxonomy): Eukaryota > Metazoa > Chordata > Aves > Passeriformes > Thamnophilidae > Sakesphorus > Sakesphorus luctuosus. Next base: position 568,878 of record VWZD01000641.1, read on the forward strand.
TTCTGCATTAAAGCAGAGGGTCTGTACTGCCTAAACCCTGCTGTGCTCTACATCGAGGCAGCTGCACTGTTGCTGTACCTTCTGTGCTGCCTGAAGGCTCTTCAGAGCACCTTGTCAGTCTGAAGCTACATCTGAGCTATTGTGTTGTATGTTCCTGAATTCTGAGAACTCTCCCTTGAAACCCAGAGACAGATTGAAATAGAGATGCCTTCAGGCAGAGTGGAAGGTACTGCAGTCAGGAGTTCCTGAAGAGCACAGGAGGGTGCCAGTTAACTGAGAACTTTACCTGAATGAAAACCTACAGTAGGGAATTGAGGTCAAACTTTGTACTTGAATGCCAAATTCAATTTGAAGCCTTTTCTCTGTTAATCTGTACAGTTACTGGATTAAGGAATCTGTCAGGACAGATTTTTTAAAACCTGTAGAGTTTTTAGAAAGGTTTTTGGAGAAGCTTTTTGTTAACACATTCTGTCTGTTCTCACAGAGTGCAATCAATTTGATTTTGGCTGAGCATTAATTGGCTTTGCAGTTCACAGCAAAGTTTAGGTTGCAAAGAAACCTCTTTTGTCGTGGAGCTTGTTCCCATGTGGAAACTGCCCTTCCCTAGCATGCTTTTCTTGAAGAATCAATAGGTGAAGAAACATGGCCATCCACTGCACTGCCTGACAAACAAAGCCCTGTGATTATAGCAGATTTTCCTGCATTATAGATTTGTTGAAGTTTTTTTGTTAATTAAGCACAGTTAAACCATTACAGAAGTTTTCTTTTAGAAATATAGGGAGAGTTCTGGGACCTTTAACTGTGCTGAGAATTTTTTAACTGAAGCAGACTCACAAAGCAGCTGCACAAAACACAAGTTTTTTGTATCAGACATTCAGATCATGAGGATATTTATTTGATGTTGGCTTTCTTTAAAGTAAAAAAGCTTCCTATGTAGCAATTCTCTTTTGTAGTTTATGAACATGAATGTTAATGAGGTGACAGAACCCAGTGGAGTAGAATGTGGGGACTGCTGAAAAGCAGAGGATTGAAGTAGGGAGCAGCAATAGGTGAGGAAAAAGGACTGCTTCAAAATATGAAAAAGCTTGGCACAGGAATTCATGGGTGGAAGTTGAGCTTTGTCATTCAGGAGGTGACATTTGATTGTCAGAATAACTCTTCATCTATGAATTTATGAAACATAAAGTTGGGAACAGAAAGAACTATAAAAGGGAAAAGAAAAGACTGGTCATTTGCAGAGAAGCAAGGGAACTAAAATGCAAATGAAAGCAAGAAGGGAGAAATGTGAGAAATACTGTGCTCATCAAATCATGTGAGGGCAGCAATGCCAGTAGGAACAGAACAGGAAACTTTGACTGCAGGACTGACATATGTGGTCTCTGGCAGGTGATGAGAAGGTCCTTCCTCCAGCTCCAGTTCTGATCTTGCTCTCTACGGATGGTGTGCTCTGCCCGTTTTACATGATCAACCAAAACCCGGGGGTCAGGTCACTTATTGTGACCCCAGAGCCACTGCAGTTGGCAGGGGAGAGAGTTCCAAAGTCAGCAGGTAAGTGCTCCAGTGGGTCATCTTCATCTGTCACTTTGGTAGTCAGACATGTGTGTGGTCACAGAAAACATATTTTTTTTCTTTGTAATGATAATGGGAAGCAGTTCTTGGGTGTTGGGCTCCCAGAACTATTCCTTGTCTTTTGTGCATCTGTGAAATCATCAAGTCCTGTTCTCTGTGGGATCTCCAGCACTTTGCAGGCTGTGCACTTGGACTCTCCTGTGCAGTCAGCCTTTGGAAAACAGGGCCAAAGTACCTTTAGGAGGCCCTTGGTCCAGCTTTGGGGTGCACAGTTCTAACTGCAGCAGTGACTGCAGGCTCTGCCTGGGGACAAGCATTAAGTACTTTGCAGACCCAAAGCATGGTCTACACACTTCAGAGAGGTGGTTTTCCTCCATAGTTTTGCCACAGGAGGTCTGATACATACTAAGGTGTTTGGCTGCAGCAAAAGCTTATTTAAATGATAGTTTTCTGCAGCATTGTAAGAATTGTGTCAGCAGGTGAAGTATAGTAGTTTTGTGTGAGTTATAAATGTGTTGCCCTATGTGGTGTGGCCTAGGCAGTTTCCTGTGTGGGGGTAGGCAGATAATCTGGTTGTTTTGCTTGTCTGAGTGCAGAAATAATAACTGCAAATACATCATTTTGGTCTCTAAGCCCAAATTTACTTCTCCTTCCTCAACCAGAATACTGCTGCTTGGCAGCCTGCCTCCCTGCTTGTGTGCTGACTGCCTGTTTTATTTGAGATGGCAGGAACCGTATCAAAATCAATGGAGAAAGGTGAAGCCTTTTCACAGGAAACTGCAGAGAACATTAATCTAGACAGATTGTAGTATTGATCATGACTTGGACTTCGTGCAGTTTCTGTATCACTGACTGGGCTTGGGGACTGCAGGCCCAGCTCTGCCATTGCTCTTCCTCGCTGTCCAGTGAGTGAGGCAGTGCTGAGCTGTCCCCATCAAACAGCATTTGGCCTTGCAATGCCTCCTGCTGTTAGTCTGTGCAGCCAAATGAGTCTCCTCTTTTCCCATTTGTCTTTTTGCAGGAAGTTCTGCCCCAACTCCAACCACTCCTCCAACTACTCTAAAGCCTGACACGGTACCAGGTGCTGCTCCTGCTACACCTGCCCTAAGTCAGCCTCCCACAGGGAGTGGAGCAGCTGCTTTTTCCTTCATGCCTTCAGCTGTGAAGACACCTGGCTCCTCAGGCAGTGATCCTCCACCATACACCTTTGCCACTGATGCCTCCAAGCAAGCCCAGACTCCTGCTCTGACTGGAGCAGCAACATTCTCTTTCTCCTCTGCTTCTTCTAAGGCATCCATGACTCCTTCTGTAGGCACCACTACAGCTACTGCCACCTCCTTTCCTTTTGGATCCATGAACTTTAAACCAGCTGCAGACAGCTCACCTGGGCCACCACTCTCCACAGCTCCTGCTGCACAGAAGTCATCTTTTGCACCTTCAGCTTCTTCAGTCAAAGTGAACCTCAATGAGAAGTAAATAGATAAATAGTGAATGCAGGGGCTGCTTACTTGTTAAATTGCTCCAGGCATGGATAATGTATGGTAGTTCTGAAGATTATGTGTGGCTTTTTGACCTGGCAGCTGTTCCCTGTGCTCCCAAGAAAGCACTGAGGAAGCCTCTTATTATCTAAGATGTAGCTGTCTTGGCTGTGGAAAACCCTCAGTGCTTCCCATGCCAGAGGTTATGTTCACAGGCAGGGTATTAGTCAAGGGAAAATGCCAATAATTAGACTGATAATTTGCCAGAGACAGGAGGTTTTTATATATTTGCTTCGTAGGCATCAAATGGTAATTTCATGCCTTGGTTTGGTGCAAATCCCTTCTGTCTGGGACTGATTTAGTGGGGTGATGATAGCACAAGTTTCACTGTTTGTTGACGTTTCCTTACCCCCAGTGTAAGGAGTAACTTGCAGAGCTGAGGGGATGCTGTATCCACAGCTGATGGATTGCTTTGCCACTCCTGTGTTCAGCAGAGAAGGTACCAGACCTTTTGGTTTTGTTCTGAAATGGGTGCTTGATTGCTGAACACAGGACCTGGAATCTTCAAAGCTTGTTCACACCAACTATGAAAAACTAATATTGATTAGAAACTATGCAACATGGTTTCCAGTGAGTGTTCTCAGCTTTCATATAGCCACTCCTCCCTCCAGCTCCTGAGACTTGCTCTCTATTTTTAGAAAAAAAAATGTTTAAAACACAGCTGTATTTTAACTGGAGCTGCTTTTTATGGAGAGCAACTTTCATGTAAATGCATCACAAGAAATTTCTGATGGTTCAAAAGATTATTTTTTAATTAGGAAAATCTTTACTACACCAGGATCTGATGGGAACTCTTAGGGCTTTTTATGTTGTATATAAAGCAAATGATACGCCAGTGAATTGGCTGAATATTTAAATTGGCTGCCTTGAGGAGATGAGTTTGCAGATGAATAGAAATTCATATTTTCTTGCAGAACTTCTGTTTGAGTCTTGCTATGAGGATGACACTGAAGGGCTCAGATTTGCAATAGCTGGGGCAAAATGAAAGGGTGCATGTTGAAGCAGGGTGGTACTTTTTGCTGGCATTTGGCTTTTGCTCACTGGGTGGGTCTGTGGTAGAAGTCTTTGTGGTTCCATGTATTCAGAAATTAGCCTGAGTGACTCCTTCCTGCTGTATCCAGAAGCTCCACTCCTGATTTTGTATCTGGAGCTTGAGTTGTTGCTGATCCCAGAGGATGCTGATTCATGGGAACTTAATGCTTCATTTTGGATGGAGGGAAGCAGCCAGGATCAGTTCAGAGCTGAGATGTTGTGCTTTCTCTTGCAGGTTCATTGCTGCAGACACCTCTTCTCCCACGAGCAGCAGTGGTCAATGCACTTCCACAATGTTTTCCTTCTCAACCACTTCCAAAACTGCTCCTGGAGGTTCTCTGAGCCAGTCCACGCCCATCACAGCCTCTCCTGCCACACCACTGAAGACTTCATCCCCTGTGCCTGCCACAGGTAGGAGTCTGATCCTGTTGTTTGGAATAGTGCATTATAAACAAAGTTCTAAAAGTTTTAGGACATACTGAGCTTCATTTGGTTTCTCTCTTGTTTTTTCTGCTATGGTGGCCCTTCTGATTGGCACACTGTAATGATGTGATGCACTTAGTCTTGAAACTGAGCAGTTTTTCCATTTGTGCTCTTCATTGCTCAGAGAGACATATGTAAAACAATTATATTCAGCTGCTTAAGTTCATCCAGGACTTCTGGTATTTTCAGGGCTCTGTAATGCAGCTCTGATGATGAATGTTTCTGGCCAGTCACACAGATTGATGCCTTACCTTACATCTGGATTGACTAGAGTTCAAAGTTCACAAACTCAAGTGAGATAGCACTCACTTGTTAGCAGAATGATGTTCCCTCTCTCAAATAAGTGTGTGACTGGGGGTCTCAAGGTCCTCAGGAGTGGTACAACCAGCTACTGCAGAATGGCAGTTTTTACTGTTAGCAGAGAGGTTGGATGGGAGTGAAAAGGCACTTGAGGGGGATGTGTTGTTGAGCTAGGGCCCATAACAACAGCAGTGATTATGTGTCTGATCACAACCTGTTTTCTCAGGCTTTGTAGAATATCATAAATTACTGATCTTTTTCTTAAATTCCAGTGGCACGTCCTGCTCAAAATGTTCCTTCAGCTTCCTTAGTCCAGAAGACACCCAAAATCACCCCACCTGCAGCAAAGCCAAGTTCTGCTCAGGTAACAGGAGCTTGTCTGGATTCTTCAGGGGGTGAATGTTTTGCATGGCCTATGAATTGGTGAGAATTCCTTGGACAGAACCAGTATTCCTAGGTCCAAGAATTAGCTTTTTGACATTAAAGTAATAGCAAATCTCTTGTTCTAAAACAGTGTTCTGTGCATGTCTTTAGAGAGCTGTGTTTTGATCTGTGTTGTTATAATCTGTTACCTGGTGTCTGAATGGAGTTTCTAACATGAAGCCTTTTTTTGATATTCTAAGCTCCCTGTTGCAATGGATATAGCCTTAATATTGGTTTTGTCTTTTTTTTTTTCCAGGGCAAATCAGCACTCCCCAACACAACTTCAGAGAAGCAGGTCCACCAGTGGAAAGATTCTGACCCAGTCATAGCAGGAATCAGAGAGGAGGTGAGATTTTGAAGCAGTTTTCAACATTTTAGAAACCTCTAAGACCACAGACACTTCAGTTCAGCCGTGTTCTGATGGTGTCTGTAAGTAGCTTAGGAATCAGAACAGAAGTTTTTCCCAAGATAATCAGGTTTGTAGTTGCCATCTGTGTGTGTCCTCTTCAGTCACCTTCACTCACTGTGCTAAAAAGATGGAGTATTCTTTCCTATTAAATGTTCAAGAAAAATGTCCTGCTTTGGCTGCAAGGTGACAGGTGTTTATGGTGTAGCTGAAGCATAACCCAGGAGCTGTGACATTTGTCCCACACCCTGCCGTGTTTCAGTGGCTGCACTTTCTTTCCTTGGCTTTGTAGATTGCACATTTTCAAAAGGAGATGGAAGAACTGAAGGCCCGAACTTCCAAAGCCTGTTTCCAAGTTGGAACTCCAGAGGAAATGAAGATGTTGCGAACTGAGTCAGATGATCTTCACACCTTCCTCTTGGAAATTAAAGAGACAACAGAGGTGAGCAGAGTATCTTCAAGCTGGAAAGCATTTAGCTCCTCAGCAGTGACTTTTGCTCACCTGATGTTCCTACTTAACCTGCTAAAGCTGAACTGATGTAGATGGAACATCTGACTCTGCTGTTAATGTGGGGGTGACATTTGCACTTGTGCTTTCAGGCAGATGCTTGCAAAAGCCCTTGTGCTAGAGATGGCAATGAAAAATGGTACTTTGCACCTTGTCCCATCTGTTCTATTTCTGTTTGCAGTCACTTCATGGAGATATTAGTATTCTGAAGACAACCTTGCTGGAGGGATTTGCAGGGGTAGAAGAGGCCAAAGAACAGAATGAGCAGAATCGCAGCTCAGGGTATTTACACCTGCTCTATAAGAAACCTTTGGATCCCAAGAGTGAAGCACAGCTTCAGGTATGAAGCATGTCAGCCAACTCTAATAGAGAGTTTTAAATAAAATAAAATTTAAAAAAAATGAGGCTTGTGTGTACAAGTGCCCAGCATTGTTGTTCTGCCCTGGGTATTTGCTGTTTCAACATAGTCTAGCAAAAGTGCAGTGAGCTTTGTTTTCCATGAGTTTCAAGACATGCTGAAAATACTCTCTCTGTTGTTGCTGTTTGCAGTGATGATTCAAAACTCCTGCTGAAGAGAAGTAGTTCACCTGAGACCCAAGTCTATTCTAAGCTTAGAATGTGACTCTTGACATTCTGTTCCTTCTCAGCCTGTAGTGTTTGCTCAGGGATTTCAGATAAAAGTGTTGAGGTTTTTTTCTACGCTTTATAGAAGAATTCTTGGAATTATTTTTATCTTCAGCAAGTGCCTTATGGAACAATTTGATGATTTATTATGACTTTCAGAATTGTGTGGTTAATTTCATGGATGGTGGAGCATAAAGCTTAATGATATTCTAAAAGCTGTGGCACAAAGGAAAATAACCAGCAGTACATAAAGAGGCTTTCAAAGACATGAAAGAAAGTAGGGGTGAAGCACTCCGTGTTACAGCTCTGGTGATGAGGGCTATTTAACCCTAAGCAAAAGAGAGTGAATGTGCCCTCCAAATGATACTTGATCTTTTATGCCCTGATAAGTTCCCCTCGAGTTTGACTGGCAGGCTGAAGGCATAATAGAATGTCATCTTTGTGGCAGTAGGTATCAAGAGTAGGCATGCAGTTACTAGAAATGAACTGCCACAAAGTAATTTCTTTCAGGTCTGATTCTGATCTTCACCTGGATTTTGTAGATTGATTCACAGTCTTAATTGCATGCCTGCTTTGATCCAGTGTGTGTCTGCAACAGTTCAAGCTTATGCTTGTGATTTCAGACATAGGATAGTGTTAAAATGTGTGTTTCACTGTTCTAGATAGAGGATCATGAGGAAAGACTAACACACTGAGAGAGAAATGGAAGTGGACTGGAATGTGAGGAGAGAACTTTCAGGTCAACTTTCTGAAAGTTTGTCAGAAAGCTCTGCTCTGACTCCTAAATTTTGCTCACTCTACATCATGCCTGTTCTCGTGGGCGAGAAAAGCTCCCTTAGTCAGCTTTGTGTCTTAGTTTTCAGTGAAGTTTTAAAGACCCTGAGACTTTCCTGATGTCCAGCCATGTTGATCCAGAGAATTGCTGCTATATAGTTGCTGGAGAGAGAAAACTTGGGCTTGGCAGTCTGTAACACTAAGCCCACAGCAGGACTGTGTTTGATTTTGGGTTAGGGATGTCACATTAGGATTTCGTGCTGTGTCTTCAATACATTTGCAGTGGGATTTTTCTCAAGCTGTGTTTCTTGGCTGCTTCATCACTGGACTTGAGTATTTTGTTAGGCTGAGCTGAAACCAACTGCAGTTTCCATTTCCATTTTACAAGGTCAGAGTTCAAGCCATGGCCATGCCATGCCAAGCTGGAGGGGTGACAGTAATGAGACTGAATGCTGGGTTTGTTTAGGGAGCAGGGCTTGAGGCCAGAGGTCTCTGGCTTAGCTGTGGCAGTTGTGCAACTATGTGGTCATGGATAAGTCATGTTACTCTCTGGGCTTTTTTATTTATTTTTTCTTTCCTACCTATAAAAATCAAATTAATTCCTTGCCTTCATGTGGGAGTTGTGAGCATTTGTGAATGCTTTCATGAATCATAGTCTGTGAACACTGCTCTCCTAGAGCCTTGTGAGTAGCCTGCAAAGCTTTGATCACTTGTAATTGTTAGAAGTTTCAGCATTATAAAATGGGAGCAAATGACTCATGTTCTGGAAATGACATTTGAAATAAGGATTGTTTTGTATAATGCCTGGTGTTTGTAAAACCCTTTCTTTAAAGATCTGGCAGTGTTTTGCAAATATTATGGAAAGTAATATTTCTAGAGAGAGAAATGAGAGCTGGGGTAAAATGTTCAAGCCAAGCCCTCTGTGTACCCCATTGACTGATAAGTAAATTTTCGCTATGTTTGTTTCTGTTGTGCTGGTAAAGCTTTCCAGGCAGAAATATGGGGAAGTGCTGCATGGCTTCAACTGAATGAGCCCAAAGAGTCTTCAGCTTCTTCAAATGAAAATGAGATTTCTGAATTGCACTTTCTCTTGCATGGTAGGAAATCCGGCGCTTGCACCAGTACGTGAAGTTTGCGGTTCAGGATGTGAATGACGTTCTGGATTTGGAGTGGGATCGGCACCTGGAACAGAAGAGAAAGCAGAAGTAAGTAACTGAAATTGGAGTACAAAACTGCTCTAAAGACCATAACAGTGAATTGGGAATTAGTCTCTAAACAAAAAAAAGCCATTTAACAGTATGATCTTTTTCAAGGGAATAAAGCTTGACTAAGACACCTACTGGAAGCTTCAGACTCTGGTTTCACACTTGTTTTGCAAGCTTGCTGTGTCTCTGTGTACAGTGTAAATAATCCTTATAAAAAAACCTATAAGCTTTGCAGAAATCCACTGATAGTCGTTAATGAAACCTTTCTAATAGATCAAACATTGTGAAGTAAATGAACTACATGAGTAAACTGGCAGCATATCTAAAGGAGAAATATGCTTTGAGGTGAATTGAACTTCTTTGGTGTTCAAACCAAACCACGTTTGACCTCACTGAGTTTATGTAGCCAGAACCACTAAACCACTTGGTGTTTGCTTGCCTGCCTGTGGCCAGATATACAGAATAGTCCTTATCCCTTGATCTGATCCCTTCAGGCGTCTGGTCGTTCCTGAGCGAGAGACTTTGTTTAACACCCTGGCTAATAACCGGGAAATAATCAACCAGCAGAGGAAGAGGCTAAATCACCTCGTGAACAGCCTGCAGCAGCTCCGCCTGTATAATCAGACATCTCAGTGGAGTGTTCCCAGTGATACATCTCTTAGCAGTGCTCAGAGGTATGTGAAATGTGAATTTCTGAGTGGTGTTGGCACTCCTTCTCTCTTGCCCCCAGCAAAGTGCGAGGGTGCATCCTCCAAAGAATGGTGTTTTGTAGACAGAGTATGGGAAGACAGGATGTCCTAAAAATTATACCTAACTGCTCAGGTGATACAGAAGCTCATTGGTTATATTCTGTGACACCCTGCTCAATTGTGTATCAGAAATTTCCCCTAAAAGTTAGAGGGAACATAGTAAATGGGATAATAGAGCCCCGAGGCTGAGGTACTGCTGGTTGTCTTTCTGCCTTCAGTGGAAGAAGTGAATGGCTCTTGAAGTTTCTGAAATACTTAAAGATGCATGTGTTTAAATCCCACAGTCTCTAGATGAGCTGGTTGTTCTTCCAGATATGCCCATGGTTCCAGTGGCTCCTTTGGCCCACTTTTGTTCCTGCTTTTGGTTCCTGCTGCTGATGTTTTTTCACTGCTCTGTTTTGTCCCAGTTTTGACAGTGACCTTGAAAGCCTGCGCAATGCCTTGATGAAAACTACCTTGAAATCACATGCCAAACCTCTGCCTAAAGCACCTGGTAATTTATTCTTTCTTCCTGGCATTCACATCATAAATGTGAATTACTTTTTTTTTTGACTTGCAGTTTGGTTGTAGACTAATAACTCTTCTATTTTCCAGCTAAATTATCTCCAGTGAAGCAGGCACAGTTGAGGAATTTTCTAGCCAAGAGGAAAACTCCTCCAATTAGGTCTACAGCTCCAGGTAAACCTTTAGTTACTGTAGAAGTTTGAAGGAGGGTGACTACCTGCTGTGGGACTCAGTCCTAAAGTTAACTTTTGGCTTCTCAACCTCTACTTCTACTTTCCTGTTCCCCCATCTGCTCTCAGTAAGGATTCATTTCAGTTAATGTCTGGTTGAAGGCTGTCTTTCCTGGCAGTTAAGAAGTCAAATCCTATCAGTGCAGGATTAAAACAAGCCAATAGAAGAGCATCCTAAAATAAGAGTGCATCTGTTGGGCTGGATGGTTCCCTCAACTTAAGACACACATGCTTTTGTTTCTGATATTTGCAGCAAGTTTGTCCCGATCTGCCTTCTTGTCCACAAGATACTATGAGGATTTGGATGAAGTCAGCTCAACATCCTCAGTTTCCCAGTCCCTGGAGAATGATGATTCACAAGCAGTGGACCAGGAAGAAGAGGCTGCTCCAGTCCAAGTCCCTCGTCATGCTCCTGTGGTCCGAACTCCCTCTGTCCAGCCTGGTTTGATGGCTCAGTCTCCGTCCTTTGGGAAACAGCCCCTCTCCCTGGGTACTTTGCGTGAGTTGTGTTTGCAGTGTCTCTTCTGAACATGTTCTTAGGGGTGTCTTTAACCACTGTATCCCTTGCCAGTAGTTGAGGCCCTGGAGAAGGGAGATTTCAGGATGCAGATTTACACTGCCAAGTTTTCAGGAGCTGTAGCAGAGTGGCGTTGTTAACTCGTGAATTTGAGCTAAAAGCTCTAAAACACCTTGACTCGTGGACTGTTTTTGTGATAGCCTGGTTCTTTCAGATTTTAGTGACCTAAAATACTTTCCAAAGAGTAGGAAACTGAAGTAATGCTGCATTTGATTGATGTGGCCAAGGTTAGGAGTTCTGAGCCCAGCAAGAACTGTATTTGCATATGCTCAGTTTTCCTTACATGATGAGAGAGGTTTTTTTAATCTCTAAAGCCTGAGAGAAAAATAAGGTGTCAGCAGAAGTGTCTATAACAACAAACTTAAAGTCCTCTAATGCAGTGAAATGACATCTATTGAGACTTACTTGCTAAATTCCTTGGAATACACTGAAACTGCCAGGGACAGATAGTGTTGCTTGTTTGAAAGGTCTGCACATCAGTCCTGTCAGAAGAAAGCTGTGTACTTAGAGGAACTGCAGTTCAGCAAAGACTTTACTGATTTGTAGAGGTCCAGTGGACTGTAATATATTTGTTCATTTGTTTTTTAGTGCCTACATCTTCAAACAGAATCATACCACAAGGGGCAGACAGTACAATGCTTGCAACAAAGACCGTGAAACACGGAGCCCCTGCTCCCACCGTCACTGTTCCAGCACCACAGGCAGCTGCTGCTGCTGCAGCTCTGCAGAGGCAGATGGCTGCTAACCAGTCCCCAGGTAAAAGGATGGCTAATTGCCCAAGTGACCTCTGAGCAGCTGAATGTGACTATCACAGGAATTTATTTCTCTCAAAGGACAAGATCATCAAACAAAATGTGGCACCAATCTGTAGTTGTTGCGCCTCTAAGTTATCCAGTGTTTCTTTGTCTTCCTTCTTCCTGTAAGCTACAAGTCCAAAATGCCTGAGGAACTCCCACCTCAAATTTCTTCTGCCTTTCTCATCTGTGCAGTGGCAGAAATGTCGATGAGGTCCTGACACAACCATCGATCTGTATGCAGGAAACTCTTGGAGAGCATAGAAAGGATGTCACTGGCCTGTATTAATAGCTATTCATTACTAGCTATGCAATTAAAGATCTGAATTGTAAAACAAATTAATATTGAAATTTAAAAGTGAACTGTTGCATTAGGCCTTGGATTTGCTTGCAAGGTTTTGAGTTTACAGAGGAAAGGTTCCCCAATATAAGCTCTTGCTGTTTAGCTTTAGAGATTTTTTGGTGCTTCTCCAACACTGCAGTGTCAGTGCAGAAAAGAAACATAACTCAGTTACTGGTAGAGAAACTGGATTCATTTATTTTCCTTGCCCAAGGAGTGCATAAGTGCAGAAAGTTAATGAGTGTCACGAATTCTGGCAGAGGCTGGGGTGTAACTACGCAGGTAATTTCTGTTAACTAAAGATGTTACAGTGTGTGTAAGGGAAAGTTCATAAGAATAACTAGATTTGGTCAGCAACCAACAAAAAATGTACCAGCTATGTATATTGCTGTCCACTTCTCTGGTGCCTTTATTGAGGGCTGAGATACTTAATGTTTTGGGCCAGATACACTGTGTATGTTCTAGAAAATTAGATGGACTTTTTGGTGTTACTCAGGCACCATATTGAATGAAATGCTTAATATGGAAGTTGTCTTTACATCATTTTTTTTCTTCCTCTCTTTTTTTGTTTCTTCAAGCTGTAAGCACCTCCCTGACAGAATCGACTCTGAAAAACGTTCCTCAGGTGGTGAATGTACGAGAACTCAAGTCTGGTGCTTTGACTCCAGCTGTGTCTGCAGTAATAGGGTGAGTGAGTGCTCCCCTTCTTTCTGGTGGCCTTTGGTAGCACTTGCACTAGAGCACATCTGCCAGTGGGGAGCAGCAACAGTGTTTTACATGCTCTGGCTGTGGAAGACCTAAAGGGGATGCATTTAGAGAAGAGTGTTGGGTTTGTGGGATGAAAGGAAGAAAGAAAGATCTATTTTCCATGTCATTCAAAGATTTGCTCGTGGCTTGCCTTGAACAACTGATGAGACCAGTATTAACCTCCTTCTCCATTAGTCTGTGAAATGCATTTTAGTGCATCCTCTTCTTTTGGGATCCAGTGGTTTTGCTGTTAATATGTACTTTGGACCAGAAATCTCCTCTGTTCTGCCTCTTTCCATGAGGGAAGCACAGCTCTCTGTCGCTGAGTGTGGTCTGACTTGTATCCAGATGTTTTCCTTCCACTTTGTCATCCCTTACAGAGAAAACCTCTGGAGTTATGCCTCTGCTCTCTGTTCCCAGACTCATCCCCTCAGAGAGAGAGCTGTATTCTGGCTTTTCTGGAACCTTGTCTTGAATTTTTTGACATCAGAATTTGGACTGAAGGGTTGGGTGTCACCAGGGGCCAATCCCTTTGGGGGACTAGAGAGCTGCAAGACTCATGAGTAAATGATGAATGTTGACTTCTGGTATATAACCTTGAATTTGTTACAATCTTGTGAGTAGCTGTAACACTTGGCCTTCCTGCTCTGCCTTCTACAGACAACAGCCAGCTCAGCTCATTCCAGAGATTTCTGTCTTATCACAGGCTCTGTCACCAGCCACAGAACTTGTCCTTTTCTCTGTCATTGTAATGACCTTGAAACTCTTTGCTTGAAGTTCCTCCTGTTCCTTAAGACCAGGGTAGTGCATGATTTTAAGTTCATATGGATTTGGAAATGCTTTATCCATATGACTGTGAACTGTACATGCAGCTCCTGGAACAACTGCTGTTGTTGCATCACTTCTGGTTTTTATACATTTGGGTCTGCTCTTCAAAGTCAAAGAAAAAAGGTTAAGTTCCTTTGATAGAGCTTTTCAAAGAGGGAACAGTCTTACAGTGGTGATGCTGAGCTGCTGACCTTGATGCTGACTTCATGATTTCTTCTGCATTTTCAACTGTGAAACAGTCTGGGAGCATTTTAGCAGTGTTGTGAAGAGGAACAGTTTTCCATCCTCTTTTTTATCACATCTATGATGAAAAAAGTCGAAAGTACTGGCTGTGGATAGAGAAGGATGTGAGCAAGCAATGCATTAATGAGATTGGTTTTCACTTGAGCTGTAGTTAAAGACTGTCTTACTTAAAGTAGTTTTAGACTGGCAGTATTGATTGATCTCTCTAATTTATAGATCTCCAGCTAGCTTGATATCTTGAAGGCTTTCTATGGTCTTATTTTATAGCTGACCTCATAAAAATGTACTTTCTAAAAATTCTACCCAAATGAACCGTGCTTGCCAGTCAGATTCAGCACTAAAATGAAGAGCATTCACCCAGCAAAGTTAATTCATCAGTTTTTGCCACTTCAGACCTCCTGGCTCCCTTTTGCTGCCACAGCACACTCTTCGGGTTGTTAAGCAGGAACGATTTTTCAGTTGTTCAGTGGCCTGTGGCTGGGTGTGTTGGTGGTCCCAGTCAAGTTACTAATAGATAGTTTTCAGTGAAAAAAATCCTCCTTCCATGACTGAAATAAACCCCAGCATTTTCACAGCTTTGTCAGAGAACCTGTGGGTCAAGTGATCGTGAACTTTTTCTGGGGGAAATGTCCCACCTTGTCATGAATTTCACAGACCTTCTCTTGTTTTCTTCATTGTTCATCTTAAATTTGAATTTACAGCTGCACCATCCCACACTGACTCCTTCCAGTGTTAATCTTGAGGTTTTCCTTGCTGGCTTTACTTTTGCTTGGACAGGGCAAATCCAGGCCGTGCAACGTGCAGAAAGCACCCATTGCTGGAGGGGAAAAAGGACTTACTAGTGATGCAAAGCTGTTTAAGGCACAAAACCATATCTAAGACCAAATGGCTGTTCAAAATGTTTCATGCATGTGTCCACTTCCATTGGAATATGGTAGAAAATTCCTGTGAGTTGGCCTGTAGCTGACCAGACAGTAAATGGAGTTTGGGAATCTACATGGTTTAGGAGACAGACAACTTTGGATGCCCACATTTACTTCTGGGATTTGCAGCCTCAGCCCTTTTTGTAGTAGAGATTGGTTATTGCCTTGGGAAATATCTGGCCTGAGTCAAGGTGGAGAGAGCCTGCTAGGGTAAGAAAGCTGCCTGTGCACCCCATAAGAAGCTGCCACTCTGCATCAATTGTCTTTGGGTTCTCATGTACAGTTTAGTTCATGATCAGAATTCCCAAACCTGCAACGTAGAATACAGGTTGATTTTATTACAGTTCTTGCCATGACTTCATTGATGTTTATACTACACATCAAAGACAGGAAATGCTCCCTCCACCCCCTCCCATCTTTGTCTCCTTGCTCAGCATTTCTGAGCATTGTATTTATTTGTCTGGGCTCCACACTGTAAAGGAAGCTGCTTAGATTTGTTATCCACTAGGCATAAAATTGTAATCCCCTTACCTGCTGATTTTTCATCAACTCCCTGTAAATTAGAAAGCCTTGACTCTTCACAGACAAGAATATGTGAAGACTTGATCATTTAAGTCTAGGGGTTTAAACGCACTTGCAGACTTCCTTTGTTAAATGTGGCTGATTCATTTAAGAGGTTTATTCTCTAATCAGATTTGTTCATTTGGAGTTGTGTGTGGAATCTTTAATAGCAGTGGTTGTTTGAGGCTTCTGGAAGCTGTGCTTTTTGAGAGGAGAGAAAATCCTCTTTCAGATGAGTTATTCAATATAATTGTTTATTTTTTCTTTTTAAGATCATCTGTACCTCACTCTGCAGCCCAGGCAGTCCATCAAGTTTTGGCAACTGTTGCTACAAATCAAGCCAAACAGGTACCTGATACAGAACCCTTTCCCTGTGGAATACACTACCTGGGCATGCTCAGCACAGTTTGGGGGTTTAATTGTTGAAGAACAAATAATCTAAAAATCACATTTCACAGCTTGTCCTACATTCTTGACAAACCATTTATCTGTCTGTGGCCTCGACAGTGTGATGCCAGACATATCTGTGTTATGTCTTGCCTTTTCTCACTTTTGTAGACTTGTGGCTTTCTAATGGTCACAGCCTTGCTGCAGTGAGGGTTGCAGCAAGCAAACAGCAAAGGAAATTACCAGGTAGATACACTTAAATTTCACACCCCAAACCCCCAGTCAAGGGAGAGACTTACTCTACTGGAAACATTTCTTTTCGATTGACAAGCTGCTGGGTTTTATATCTACACATCAAAAAAACCAACACAGCAGTTTTTGTCCCCTGGAATCACTGAGCTGCTGCCCAGGGAGTCTTACTGACCTGTTGAAAAAGTTGAGTATTGACCCTGTATTTAAATCTCAAGAGATAATGGGCCCAAGATTGAAGGGCACTTTTTAGTGCTTCAACCTCCTTCCTCTGTTTTATTCTTAAGTCATTGCATGACACTAATAATACCAAACCAATGTTGAAGGACCTTTTGTTAATGGACAGACTGCACTGACCTGAAGTGGTGTTCTGTTTTTAGACATCTCTCACAAGCTCGATTAAGGGGCAGACTCCACCTTCCTCTGTGTGTGTACCCTGTACTGTGGCATCCACAGCTGGTCCAACATCATCTGGCAACAAGATCTCGGGTAAGCTGTCCTGAGTGGACATGGATATAAGGCCTGGATATCTTGCCACCTGTCAGGGTGAATGAAGTCACAGGAAAAAGGATTTGCCTCCACTGAGAGGTTGCAGTGCCAGTCTTGAGGGAGAAAATTTGAGAAACCAAGTTACAGAAGCACAGGAGAGTGGTTTTCTATCCTGCCCTGTGTTCCTGCATCTAAAATTCAGTGATTCAATTCCTTGTTCAGAGTGGACTCGGGACGTGCAACCCTGTAAGCTGAAAGGACATTTCCAAATGCTGCTGAGGTTTGACAGCAAATCAAAAGCAGATGTTTTGTTTTTAAAACATGAAAATCATGCTGGTTTTAAACTTTTGCTGGTTTGATTTTTAAACATAGCATTACAGGAGTACCTGAACAAGCTTGAAATGAACTAATTTTGTTGCTGGGTCTGTTGAGCACTGAGCTCTAAAACCAACCTCAGAGCAAGTTCAGATCAGCTGCACAGTTTGGAAGTTTCTAAGGAAAGGAATGCTCAGTTTGCATAATTCAGTGCAAAGGAGGGAAGAGGAAACAGGGAAGGAAGGAATTGATTTTTAATGTGTATTAGATAATAATGCTTGCATTGGACATGGTTCTATAAGCCTCTTGCATAAATGTCTGAAATCCATCTCTGTTGGTCTTTTGCCTTTAATCCGTGGATGTAGGTTGCCTCTTAGCCAGGGGTAAAAAGCAGTAAAAATAGCTAGGAATCATATTTGACTTGGCAAATGCTTCTTAAATTTTGGTTTATTGAAAATGTCAGCTCCTGAATTTGATAGCATTTCCTTTTTATTTGAAATTTATTAAATTGCTGACTGTGTGTGCAAAAGCTATTCCTTCTTTTTCTGATAACTGGATGACAAGGTGCCTTTTTCTTTTTTTTTTCTATTTGTAAATGTATTTTATCAGTTTATTTATTTGTTGTTCTTGTAACTTACAGGACAAGGAACAGTGAAAACAGTTACAGCTGTTTCCTCTACTGTGACATCAGTACAAGCAACAACTTCACAGCTTAACAAAACATTCTCGTTTTCTTCAGCGGGGTCTGTATGAACCTTGAGATTTCTTGGTCGTTGACATTGAATATGAGGATGGGCTGTCACAGCAGGTGTTGCCCACAGGCTCTGTTATACTGTGAAATGGCACCTGCATGTGTTAGGCTGGGAGGGCAGAGGCTAGACCAGAGTTCTTGTAGGATCCTGTTTGTGGAAACCCGAGTGAGGTCTGAAGGTCTCTGACACTTGTGTTGCTTAGAGAGTTTTCAGTGTGTAACTAATGGAGAGTAAAAAGGATAACTGGCTTGCTTTGGGTGTTTATCTGTAGTGGAATATTGAACAAGTTCCCAGATAGGACTTCAAATTTGTACTGATGGTCAGATTTGCTGAATGAATTATTTATTTGTACAGCAGAACAAATTTCATGTTTTGGCTTGAAAAATAGTCAGTTCCTGAAGGTGACTAGAGAGGGCCCATGCCATCTGGTGATGGCTGTTACATAACAATAACACAAAGCAAGGCACATGTTATAAACATACAGTTACTCTAAAATCTCTCACATGGAGTGTTTTTTTCAGGGATGGCAAAAATATTCCTTTGACCATACCTAAACATAATCTATGTTTAGGGGAGAGGGATGACTCCTTAGACATGATTGTTTGAAATTCTATATGTTTACCAGTCTAACACTCAGTGAATTTCCTTTTATGAAGTAGGCAATGGTAAGTATTTCAGAACACACATACTTTCAATTGGCTGTTTTCTTTCAGTATTACCCATTTCTCTGCACGTTTATCAAGTGGATGTTACTGAAATGCCTTGCTGTGCTCTTCAGAGAGCTAAAAGAGTCCTTTTGAGTGATGGAAATTCAGATTCAAAATGCAAACAACCCTGCCTTTGTCCCCTGTGCAGTGCCTCAGTGTGTAAACCATATGCTAAGTACAGTGCTGTTGTCAGTGATGTCTTAGTTCCACAGCCTGACTTCTACATGGGCAGCTGGTCTTTGAGAATCAGAGAAAGCTTAAAAAGCCTCAGGGAATGAAGATCTCTGGAACACCCCAGTGGTCATTATGAAAGATCACAATATTTTCACAAGACAGAATATTTTTAGTGTGAAATAGTTACAGTAACTTTTCATTTCTGTCTTCCTATAAGTGATCTCCTTTTTGATGGGGTTATTCCCTTTTGTACATGCACTGACTCTTCCCTTTTAGTTCTCTTACACTTTACTTGCCACTGTGGTTTTTGCTCTTGGTAGTCTCCTCAAAGCTATCAGTTTTAAGGCATGGTGTTCAGTGGCTGAGCTGCATGGGGAAAAAACGTACAGCAGAAAGGGTGAGGGGTGGTCAAAAGACATTCAAATTCTGACTCTCTAACCCTCTGGAAGGTTGTCAGAGAGGAGCAGAGTCTGTGTTTCTCTCTCCCAGTTTAGTTGTTGGAGTGTGCCTGGCTTTGTGCAAGTCTGTACTGGAAATCTGAGTCTCAGAGTTGTCTTAATCATATGGTTGGAAGTTTCAACACTTTGAGCTGTGTCATTCTTTGCCTTCCTCCTCTTTCCTTCTAGGCCTGTGTTTAATTTTAGTGGTGTCACATCAGCTGCTTCCTCACCGACGCCGCTCAGCCTCGCTTCCTCGCAAGGTTAGTTTGGCAGAGTGTGCCAACAGCATCCCTTCCTTACTAAGGGAATATTTACTCTTCTTAATTCATGTGGTTCTTGTTCTGTGTTGCAGTTGTAGTACTAAAATTGCAGTAACATTACACACATAGGCTCCATGCAGGGTTCTGCCTTGTGATGCGCAGAAGCCTTTCAGTTAAGGGTAAGCAAAATATTTGTTGCCAAGAACTTTTAGGAGGTAATAGTTTATGAAAAGGATAACATCTGTAGCCATTTCCACTGCTGTCTCTAATCTGTAGATTTAAAGTTGTTGAGGTGGACTGACACAGAAAACTGTCATCTAGTGAAATGAGCATTTAGTAATGGGAGGGAAATGCTTGGAATGGCTTTGTGTTGCTTCTAAAATTGAAGTGACAATACATAGACTGCCTTTCCATTTCATAGGTAGATCATATTTGCCCAGCCTGGACAATACATTTGTTTTATAATAATTCTTGCAGTTTTCTGCCTCTAATTTCAGTCTTGCAAAAGAGGTCAGATGGTCAAAACTTGCACCCAATGTTACTGGTTGCTCTGATAAAAGATACCACCTTTACATACAAATCTTGGCTTGTTTCTGTCCTTAGACCATCCCAGTCACAGTAATGCTTCTGATACACTCTGTTGATGTTAAGCAGAGACAACAAACTGGGCTTAAAATTTGGTTAATGTAAAAGTTTAGGTAAATACACAGATAAAGGAGGAGTGGGAGGTGCAGGAGACAGACTTGTAAACCACAGCATTGTGTGAGGGCAGATACTTCACACTGGTCTGTGAAATGGTAGGAGCACCTTTGTCTCTATTAGCTGGTGTTGGAACAACAACAGAAGGAATTTCAGTGCCATTATTGAGTGTCAGTTACTTAAATGCACTTAATATACTTATAGGGGAAAACAGGATAATACCAGCTCTGCTAAGAAGATTTTGCTCTTTGCTATTTGATCTCCATGCAGATTTCCTATACTTTGTCCAAATCAGCCCAAGGTCCAAGCAACAATGCAGTGTTTTCACGTCAGAATTTGTGTGTTTGGTGCTCAGAAATTAAATGACAGTACATTAAATAAAACCAGCCCAGTCTCCCTTAAAACTTCAGCAGTTTCACACTGTTGGACAGCAGAGTATGTCACAAGTGGAGCTGTTTTGGCAATTACATTTGAGAGCTTTTCTCTAGTTTTTCAAAGCTGAAAGCAGGCTGTGTAGAAACTGGTTGGTGGTCTATAAATAGCTGAATTTGTAAAGAAACATTTGAATCTCTGGAAGACTTTTCAAGTGCTCAGAAAGTATTTTTATGACCTAAACTCTGTTCTGAGCCATTGGTTAACAAAGAGTTTTGTAGTGAATGTCAGGAATTGTTTACCTGAACCAAGTAAGGAGGGGTGAAAGTGATGTCAATAGCAAATGGTCTGTAGTAAGCAGGTCTTCTATGTTTTATCAAACAGTTGAAAAAGAAATGGGAGCCAAAGGCTGGAATTGTCTGTACTCAAAGAGAGGGATGGTTAAGTGGAGACTATGACATGACAATGACAGTGTTTTTCACTGCCATCCTGGCCATGAAGGCTTCAGATGTCACTGTTGTCTCCTGATTGCACATGAAAGTGGCAGCTACCTGATGGTCAGAGGCTTTATAGTTTTGAGGCAAAAGCACTGACAATCTGTGAAGTTTAGTATTAAAAGAATGATAAATGAGCTTTGCATACCCTAACTCAATTTGTAACCTCTCCTCTCTCTCTCTGACAGCCCCTGCTAAAGAGTCTACCCAGCCTGATTCATTTTCGTTTGCTGGGAGTTCCAAACTTCCATCAATTCCTGAGGGCTCCTTTGCTTTTGGGTCCCACAAGTCAGCAAGTGCTCCAGGAGGTGTAGTAGGAAGTAGCTCCTCAGCAGATGGCACCCAGTCAAGCAAACCTGCTGCAACAACATCTTCTGCTCCCCCTACAGCCTCTGGCAAGCTGGATGTTGCTCCATCTAAACCAGGAGATCACTTGTTTCAGAGTAATCTGGCTGGGGAAACTCTTGGGAGCTTCTCAGGACTACGAGTTGGTCAAGTAGATGATAATGCCAAGACCACCACTAAAGCACCATCTACCAGTGTTGCAGGAACACAGTCAACTAAAGTATCTACAGTACCTTCTGGGTTTAATTTTGCTGCTCCCCTGGCATTAGGAAAAGCTGGAGAAGCTGCTTCAACATCAGTCACATCAGCTGGCACAGCATCCCTGTCCATCAGCACTAGTGCCACAGGCAGTCTCTTTGGCAATGTCCAGTTAACCAACACAGGGTCTTCGGGGGTGTTTAATCTTGGGGGCTCTAGTGGCAACAAAGCCCCCTTCTCATTTGGTATTCAGCAAACAAACAGTGTGAGCACATCCACCTCTACCCCTTCTACTCTCTCATTTGGAAGTTTCTCAAGTTCATCACAAACTGCTGTCCCTTCTCCAACTCCCAGTAAGTCTGCAGGGGATGCCAAATTACCATCTGTGTCAGAAAAAGCATCTGAAAACGAAGCTGTAGCAGCTGGGTCTTCACCTCCAGTGACACAGTCCCCCCCACAGCCACAGGCACAGCTCTCAGAGCCGCCTAAAGAACCTGCCTTACCCCAGGCCACAGCCGGGGACACCGTCCTGGAGGGCTCTGGCACCACAGCGGCACCTCCTCCCGCTGATGCTGTGGCTGCTCCTGCCTCCACGAGTGATTCGAAGGCACCAGTGCCTCCTGCCATCTCTGCAGCACCCTCACCAGATCAGAATGTGTCAACAACCACCTCCACAGCAAACGTTGCCTCTCCTGCAGAAGCCACAGGTGTGTTGGCTGCCACCTCTGATGTTACTACAGCTGTGCAGAGTCCAGCTGTTGGTGCTGCTGTGTTTGCCCCCACTTCTGCAGGCTCCTCGGTGTTCTCTCAGCCTCCAAGCTCCAGCTCTTCTGGCTCAGCATTTAGCCAGCCTGCTGGTGATACAGCTGCCACTCCTTCCACACCACCAGTTTTTGGACAACTCCCAGCAGGTACCACAGCATCCTCTCCATTTGGGCAGCTCACCACCAGCACTCTGTCCACTGCCACTGCCACCACACAGGCTGCCAGCTCAGGCTTTGGGACTTCTGCTTTTGGCACCACCACGACAGGGGGCTTTGGTCAGCCAGCCTTTGGGCAAGCACCCATCTTTGGGCAACCTGCAAGCAGTTCCTCAAGTGGCTTTACCTTTAGCCAGTCTGGGTTTGGGACAATGCCAGCCTTTGGCCAGCCAGCAGCTTCCACAGCAGCCTCGAGCAGTGGGAATGTTTTTGGAACACCAGCTAGCACCAACAGCTCTAACTCCTTCTTTGGACAGCCATCTGCCAGCACTGGAGCGGGGCTCTTTGGACAAAGCAGCACCCCTGTGTTTGGGCAGAGCACTGGCTTTGGGCAAGGGGCATCTGTCTTTGGAAGCGCCACTGCTGTCACCACCACCACGTCCTCTGCTGGGTTCAGCTTCTGCCAGGCTTCAGGTAAGAGCAGTCTGGGAGATACGACATCCCAGTGGTGCTGTCTGGCTGAGGTACATAGCAGTGTAGCACTGGGGAAAGCAGGATGGTTGTTAACACTTTATTTTCCCCTGTGGCACCTGATGGTTTTCTCTTTTTTTTGGTGGGTTTTTTCATTGTTTTTGTTCTGTTGTAGTTTGGGGTTTTTTTCAATTAGCAAGAACAGGAGCTGCAATGTGTGGAGGGGGAGACTGATGTTGGAGACCAAAGAAGCTTTTGCTTTGCTTCACTATTCATCAGCAGGCCTCTCTGAATGCAGCCTTGTCAATGCAATCCTGCCTTCATTTTATACTTACAAGTTTAGCTTGATTTAATTTGGAATGACATTTTGTCCTGCCTGTTGCACAATAAATGTAAGTGTTGTAAATTGTTACGCTGAAGAGGGAAGGCAGCTCTGAGACCATAACCAAGGCAATGAATACAGATGCAACCCTTCCTTCAGTGGGCTGCACTGAGGACATGCAGTAGGGGATGTACAAACAGGTACAACACCATGTTGTCATCTGGAGGGGCAAAAAAAAATTTTAAGCCCTCAAAGTGGTGAGTTAGCAAGAAATAACCTGTTAAATCTGCTTTTGCATTTGGAAACATCTCAAAATTAATATAGTGGTAAGATGGCCATCAGCTACCTGCCCACACAGTTAAATCAAATACTTGTACAAGCCAAACCTCCTTGGTCAGTCTCCTTTTGTTCTCCACACTGCCCAATATATTGTTGGTTCTTTTTCCAAAGGTTTGTCTGTACCATCTTCAGAGCTATTCCAGGGAAAAGTGAAAAGTACATAGCAATAATAGAGAGCATGTGTTTGCAAGGAAGAAAAACCAATTAGGCTTATTTAATTAAAAATTACGGCACTGCAGGCAACTGCTTGCTCATTTTAACTACAGTAACAGAGAATAGTTAAATTGGGGGAAGTGAACTCTGCTCGAGAAAGGTGTTCCTAATTATAGAAATGCAAGTTTTATTACAAAAGGCGCATTTAAGTGAACTGGGAAATGGAAAGGGGAGTTCTTTTTTTAATCAAGACGTTTCATTATCTTTAACAGGAATCTTCAGGTAACAAAGCTCAGATCCTCCTTACACAAGGGCAATCAGAAAGCTCCAGTGCTTGTGCACGACTTGCAGCATCACTGTAGCCACGTTAACAGAAATCCAATTCTCTCAGTGGTAGCAACAATCCCACAAGTGAAAAGGCCTTTTATTGTCTGTTATGTTGGCCAAAGAGAGAAGGAGAATGACTTTCCAATAAACTTTCAGTGTATTTTATTACGTGTTTGTTGGCACATGCTTTGTATTTGCCCAGCCTAGATATGTTTGGTAACATAATTTGTACCCCTATATTTTGGCATGGAAGACCTGTCTTTTCCCTGTCCTGAGCTAGTGTCATCTCCCCCAATGTCTTATACCATACTAATAGTTCTGGTGGTTTATTTTTCTTTCTTTTCTTAGGTTTTGGTTCTAGTAACACAGGTTCTGTGTTCGGACAAGCAGCCAATTCTGGAGGCACTGTCTTTGGCCAGGCAAGTATTTATTGCTTTTTGTAGAAACCAGGGACTGTTACATGTAGGGAACTTGGTCAGAGTTCCCTATTTCTGATATATTTAAAAAAACCCAAACAATTTGGTTTGTTCAATGAAACGTGTCCCAGTCTGTGCGGAAGATACTGGCTCTTGTAGTGAGCACCAAAGCAGCACCTACCTGAATGTTTTCTGAGGGGTTTGGAGACACAAACGTTTTATCACATGCAAGATAAGACAGAAATGCCATAAGTCACCTGCCTTTGTTCCATGCTAAGTGGAAAGTGAACAGTCTCAAAGGTCTTACTCTATGCCATGGACAAAGTTTAAGACAGACTTAAATAAAATTTCATGACATGCCATGTTGGAAGGTGATTGCTGGTTTGTCAGCCCCTTCATGCATCCAGAGAATAGGCCAGACAGAAAGAGCAGCCTTGGGAACATGTGCTGCTTTCACTTCACTTAAATCCCTTTTTTGTCCTTTTTGTGTTCTAGCAGCCATCTTCTTCCAGTGGAGGCTTGTTTGGAGCTGGAGGTGGTGGGAGAGGTGGAGGTTTCTTCAGTGGGTTGGGAGGAAAGCCAAGTCAGGATGCAGCCAATAAGAATCCCTTCAGTTCCTCCAGTGGAGGATTTGGATCTGCAGCTTCCCAGAGTAAGTGAGCAAAACAAGAATACAAAATGCGCTGTGATTTCCATCTGCTTTTGTGAGCCCATCTGCTTTTCTGCTGCTGGTTGTCTTTGAGTAAATTCTGTGTGTTAACATGAAAAAGGCTTTGAGGATGTAACAGAGAGTAAGTGTGATGTGTAATCCAGAATTTTTCTTTTAGGTTTATGGAAAACAAGTAGGGAAGCAATTGAAACAAACAAGCAGATGCAAGAAGTGTGAAGAATATCCATATTCTGTAGGGAATTCTTGGCCAAATCCTTCCTTAAAATCAAACACTTTAAATTGCTGTCACTGAATTTCTGCTTTCAACTTAGTTGGAAGTTAGAAAGCTTTAATGATTCCTCATCTACCCCTAAGACTGTAAAAAAATTGTTAAAGACTCAGGAGAAACCAAGTTAACAAATGCATAGAATTAGGTGCAAGTGTCTGGAAGTAGCACTTGCAGTCTTGAGTGAGCAAATCCATTTATTTTGTTACATCTTTAATGATCCATTGGGATTAATGGGTGAGGTCAGTTTTCTAACCTTGCCAATTTAATAATTTATTGCAGTGCTGGGTTTTGTGATGAAATAAAACAGATGATTCACCAGAGAAAAGCTTTGCTTGTTCTGTGTCCTGACTCTAGATGCAAAAACTCAGTGTAGTCTTGAGAAAGATGAAAACATGAGTTATTTCTCCTACTTTATGGTCCTGTCAGATAGTCATGTGTAGAAATACTGACCATTGCCAAAACAGCTGAGAATCTTTAATTTGTGGTTTGCTGATATTTGTGTTGTCTGGAGAGACTGATTGTAGCTGCTGGGCTTTCTCACTTGAAGGATTGTCTACTGGGGCACAGGATGCATCTAAACAAATCATCCATCGTGGTGATTTACTAGATTGTAGCAATAAAGGGTTGTTAGTGGTCCCTCAGATCCAGAATGGATCTTGGTGGAACTACAAAGCCCTGTAATTGGGGAAAACTTGGCTTCTCTCTGCATTGTTTGCAGCATGATGTTCATTGTGTGCTTGGGGAAGGAAAAGGCATTTTCCTTTCTCCTGCTTCAGTTAATGAAGTGCAGCGAGGAATATTGACTGCTGTGAGTATTGGCTGTTTACAAGTGTTCTTCATCTCTCCAGATTCCTCGAGCTTATTTGGAAACAGCGGAGCAAAGACTTTTGGATTTGGCAGCTCCTCTTTTGGAGAGCAGAAGCCCACGGGCACCTTCAGCTCCGGTGGTGGCAGTGTGGCCTCTCAGGGCTTCGGCTTCTCCACTCCAAACAAAGCAGGTACTTTGGGAATCCACCCACTGGGACAACCCACGTTTGTCTGGGAGATTTTTTAAATTCTGCCACTTAGCTCTCTTTAGCCTGGGCTCACTGCAAGTACAAGCATTGTCTCTGAACAATAAATAACTAATGGCTTAGTGAATGGAAGCTTAGCTGGTGGATTCAAGGCAAAATTTTACTCTGGTGCAAGAAATCCTCCTGTAAACTATGTCCTCAGATGTTAATTCCAAAAAATTCCTGCTGGAATTTAAGAACAGAGACTTGTGTGACTTAATTCTGGTCTTGTTCCTTGGAATAGTATCTTACAAACTTCACTCTGGGTTTTGTAACCCTTTTTATTCCCATTTCACTACTTACAAACAGTGGGGGAAAAAAGTGAAATGTGTTAAAATGCATTGCAAAAGAGTGTCTGCTGAGCAAAGCTTCAGCCCCAGGGATAAATGCTGTAACTACCTAGAGATAGAGGTAACAAGATATCTGATCTGTGTTTAAATAATTCAGGGCTAGCATTTATTTTTTCCAGACCTTTTGTGTTTACAGCCAAACAGTATCCATTACCTTGGCATGGACTGGAATTTCACCCTGGGTATTAAAATGTGCAGTGGTATCCCATCCTCATCCCTAACCAAACAAAGGAGCAGGTGTCCTTCACGTTCCTCAGTGTCAATTAGAAACAGGTCAATAATATCAGCAGATGAACATAGAATAAAATAATCTGAGTGGAAGTCCATTGAGGGCTGCAGAAGGCAGCTAAACCCTGAACAGAAATGGCCAAGAGCAGAATGCAGTTCTTGATTCCCTGTGGGAATTGTGTGGTTCCACTGACCTGGCATTTAATCCTTGCATTTGAGTTTCCACCACTTAAACAGGATTAAATAATACCCTGCCTCTGAACCTTTGCATCACTGGAGCAGCTAAAACCCAAGCTTGTCTCTACTCTCCGATCTTAAGAGATGGGGCAGACGTGCCCATTGCACTGGGGAGTTCTCCCTGTTCAAGCAGTCGCCTGCAACAAGTTCTGTCTGCAGGACACTGGTGTGTCCTTCCAGAGCTTTAGATTAGGAGCCAGGGTAAAACCCTGCATAAAACCACAGCAGCAAGTGTTCATACACCTGACCTTGACAGGAGGCTTCTCATTCCCTGTTGCCATGTGCAGTCCTTTGGATAGTCATTTGTTTAAATGGTGAGGAGCAGAGCTTTAAAACTCACTAAAATGACTTTTTTTTTCTGGTAAAGAGTGCAAGTTGTATGATGGAAGGATGGATTATTAGAATTATTATAATAATAATAATATAGCATCAGTCTAAGACCTGTTGTACGTATTTGTACTATAACATGGTTATTATGCACACTTGCTATCTCTCAATTAAGATACTGGGGGTTATTTTGTATAAAGCAAGTAGAGATTCCTTCACCCTGTGCAAGCATGTGCAATGTATTACCACCTTCTAGTGCAGCTCCAGGATTGAGTGGTAGCATAAGAGACCCAGAACGTGGTTTTATTCTGGGTACTCATGTAATTTGGTTGCAGTTTCTTGCATGCATTCAGGCACTTCTTACCCACATCTTTTGCAACCAAACACCCTGCAGTTAGTTTTATAAATAATGTGGTATCCATATGGTAAGTTGAACAACCCCATTATCTGCTTGGAAATCTGGTTTTTACTTTCTCTTCCTGCATTATTGTTTATGTGATGTTCTTGTCCCTTTTTTTGTTTGTTTGTTTGCCTCTGTTTTGCTCAGGTGGCTTCGGTGCTGCTCCAGTGTTTGGCAGCCCTCCCACTTTCGGGGGATCCCCTGGGTTTGGAGGGGTGCCAGCATTCGGTTCAGCCCCAACCTTTTCAAGCCCTCTGGGCTCAACGGGAGGCAAAGTGTTCGGCGAGGGTACGGCAGCAGCCAGCGCTGGAGGATTTGGGTAAGACATCCAGGGAGAAACAACATTCCTGCATGACAAGGCTATGCTTAGTTACTTCTGCTTTAATGTAAAGAATATACTCTGTCAGTGTTTGGGAAGCTCAAAATGTTCTTGGTTGGTTTGTTTGTTTTAGAACAACAATTAAGGCATAAAACTAAGACTTTAACCCCAAAGGAAGTAATGTGTGTGATCGCATTTTAATGCTGATGCTGCTGTGTTGAAACTTTAGCTTTAGAGATGTCATCTTGCAGTTGTCTAAGGAAATGAAGGTGTATTTTCGGTGTGTGCACTTTAATGAGTGCAAATCTAGGACTACAAACTATGCCTAGCAAAGAAAATATTGAATATTGATATCTGTGACTCTGTCCAGCCACCTTATCCACTGGTTAGATTTGGGCTAGAGCTACTGATGAGAATTCAAGCTGTTCTCTCACCTTTGGGTGAGGCTCTTGTAACAGCCTGTGCTCCCAGAGTGCCTTATGTTTATCCCACACTGATAGTTTTTACCTGTTTCTGTACCCCTTAAGCCTGTGCTTGGCATCAGAGCAAAGTACATTATTCCTTGCAAATACAGAGTTTCAAACCTTGCAGAGCAAAGCAGCTTCTGCAACTGGCAGCAAGTGCACTTCTTGAACACTTTGCTACCAGCCAGCAATGCTCCCTCACACCCTGCAGTTAAATTCAGACTGAATAGAGCCAATTTAAAAGAGAAAAACTTGCAGTGAGGAGAGGAAACCGGATGTCTTCCCAATCTTGGTGTTTACATATTTCACAAGTGTTTGCCTTGTCGTCTGGTTTCAGGAGGAACTGCCTTTATGTAAGACATGTTAGAACATCCAGAAGTGTAACTTGTTAATTCACTGTGAGGTTTGGGCAGGTACCCCTCAGCTGTGGGAGGCTCAGCCAGGTGGTTCTGCTGTCCAGAGCTCTGGTGCAGCAAATTTGGAAAGGCTGTAATTGAATCTCCATAAAGAAGGATGAACTTGTAGGGACAACTGAGTTAACTGATGGTTTGTTCAGTTCCAACATCCAGCCATTGTGCTGTAGGATTTTGTACTGAAACTGGATGTGCTCCCTGACAACCCTGGAATCTTAAAGATAAAATGGGATTCAGAACAAGCAGCGTGTTGATGAAACAGAGGTCTTGCATAAGCAGTCTGCAGACTTAAGAAAGATAATTCAGTGACTGAACTTGTGGGAAGTTTTGACAATTTTTTTCTCTACTAGAAAGGTCTGATATTTTCAGAGTTGCCTGAGGAATTCAATTTTTAAAACTTTTTAAAAGAGTGTGCAAAATTCCCAACCAGCTTTACAAAAATATGAATCTCACCACAAAATGTTGAGCAATAGTTTAATTCTGCAGTATAATGTAGCATCTGTGCAGGATTTCCTTTCTGCCTTTCTCTTGAAGTGAAAAAGCTTTAAAAATCCCAATTCCAAAAAAGTTACTTGCCAGTACATTGTGCTGCATTAGCTCCAAGTTCCTGAGAACACCCTGCTGACTGAAATCCATGTGATTCATACTGCCTCAATTCTGAAAAAATCTGCATCACTCAATACATGACTGGGGTGGCAGAAATAGAAACCACTACACTTCCTCAGAGTCTGCAGTTCCAACTGTTTGTGAGCAAATAATGTTTTGCTTTCATAAACTAACCTCAAGTGCCTCTCAATTGTGTTTTGCACAGCAGCCCTACAAAAGACCTGGCAACCTGGGCAAGTTAGGTTGGATTAAATTGTTATCAGGCAGTGGCTGCATCTCATGTCTTTTATATGTTTGGAAAAAAAACTGTGTGGAGCTTAAGCTGTTTCTTACTCATACTGTGTTGTAGTTGCAACTGAAATGAGCAGTTTGAACCACAAGTTTCCCTGTCACTATTTTCACCTCCACTGCCTTACACCAGGTAGAAGTGATTTGTGTGTTGTGACACAGTCCTGAGAAGATGGAGCTCTGTGAAACCTCTTGTTCTGAAAGTATCACCCCATCTTGCTTCCCTTTTAAAAGAACTAAAAAACCTGTTCTGCTTTTCCTGAGAAAAGCACATTTGTGGCTCTGAGCTGGAGATGCCTGCAGGGTACAGGAGTCCAGAGCCCAAGCACAGGCACAGGGGATGGGTGGCAGGGCCAGAGATGCAAAGTCACTGACCTGCCCTGGTCTCTAATGCTGTCTGTGGGGGCACAGTGTGCACTTGGCAGTGTCTGGGAGAGGAGAGGTGATGTCCTTTACCAGGTGACTTGCTTGTCACAGTGCTGCAAGGGCTGTCTTTTATCTGGAGAGATAGCTTTTGATGTGGGTTTGTGTTTTGGGTTTTTTTTAAACCTACTAGATGTGGATGGATGGAGAGGTGGGTTAACGTGCTGTCAGGTCATATTTGAAGTCAGAAATGACTGGAGCTTGTGTGAGGCACAGCTCTGCAAAGCTGGCACACTGTGCCTCGTCCAGCTCTGCTCAGGGGAGGCTGAGCTGGGTTAGTCCTGGTGATGGTCTGCACTTGCAGAGCTTTAGCAGAGCTTGGCATTTGGAAGTCTTGTGTCTGCATTTTGCCCAGTGTAAGTTAAACTTGAAGGTCGTTCTTTTCAGTGCTTTTCTTATATTCAGAATTAGGAAAAGTGTAGAGGGGGCAGAGAAGCAAAATGCATGTCATGGTCTCATTAGTGTGTCATGCTGAGAGCTCTGCACTGCCTGGTTGGACAGAGTGGGTGGAGAAAGGAGACAAATTTCCATATATAAAAGGGTTTCTTATCTCAGTCCCCAAAGGCAATTAGGGAAGTGATCCAGAGGTGGTGGGGACAAGTGCCAGGTAGGTGCAGATCTTCAGGGAAGCACTGGAGCTCTGTGTGGTTCAAAATGGGCTGGGGAGAGAAAGGAATTGAGAAATCTTCAGACAGTTACATGGGCAGTGAGTACACCCTGGAATTTGGGAGTGTGTGGGTTCTGTATCTGTGCTCTGCTTTGTGCTCCAGCCACGAGCTGCTCATATCAATTCTGTGTTTGCTGCCCTGTTTGTGAAACAAAATAATGCAGTACTTTTGGGGAAAACTACACAGGGGTGAATTAAAATATTCCATTTGATGGCTGGAGTAGTTGGTATTTCCAAGCACTTGAAAACATACTGTGTGTAAGCATGAACATATTTGCCTTTCTGCCTGATATACATTAAGAATGGGAGCTGAACAGATGTTTCTGTGGACAATAATCTTTCCCAAAGCAGAAAATCTTTCCAAAATGAACAGTTATAATTATTCATATCAGCTGGTCTCACTTTTTGATATATCCTCTCTTAAGGATATAAGGTTACCATTGGTATGGGGGGACAGACTTCCAGTGTGAGTGAGAAGATGTTTGCAAACACAGATTTTCTCTTTAAAAACTGCAGGTTTGGTGGTACCAGTAGCAACACAGCATCGTTTGGCACCTTGGCAAACCAAAACACCCCCACGTTTGGATCCCTGTCACAGCAGGGCACCGGCTTTGGCACACAAAGCAGTGGATTCTCAGCCTTTGGGACAGGTGGAGGAGGTAGGAGAAGCTAAAATACAATGACCCCAACAGCCATGTCTCTGTTTTTCCCTGGAAATTGGGCCAGTTCCCTGCCAAAAATCTGCCTGATCCTGGTCCTGCTATGGGGAAGGCACCGTGTCCTGGAGAACTGAGCTGCAGGGTGGGGTGTAGCACCTTCTCAGCCTTTATTTAGCCCATAACTCCATCACTGATGTGCTGTGTGGCATGTCAGTACATCACTCTTCTCTGCACACCTCATCATCTGATTGTTTTTCACTCTTTTTGTGGAATTGCTCTTTCTCCTCAGAGGAAAACACTGAGAAATAATTAATATCTCCTCAGTACCATGCACATGGGTATCTGTGTGTGAGTACCACTGTCAGAGGAATATGCACTGCAAAACTGAGCTGGAGCACCAACAGCCAAATGTTTTCCTGCTGCAGTTCAGTGAAGCCCCAGTGATTTACCCAGGGCTGGGAGCAGAGCCTTTGAAAGGCCACGTTCACTGGTGGCCGCCTGTCACCAAGGACTTGCATTAAGCACAAACCATCTCCAGAAAGCAGCTCTGAGAGAGCTGAATAAACCAGGCACATTGTCTGCAGTGCTGCTAATGAATGGCCTGGCTGATGAGCAGTGAAAGCCAAGCCCTCTTAGGAGCCAGGCAAGTCACTTCTCTTCTAGATGGAGATTTGACTTTCATTGTTTGCCCATCGTTTTTTTCCTGGCCTAAGGCAGGAAAGAAATATTTTTCAATCTGTGTGTGGGAGGGGACATTTACTACAAATCTTACACATTCATTTGCCCCTTTAACAACTATTTTTCTAATTTTTCAGGGTTTGGTTTTGGATCACCTAACACGTAAGTCCCATTTTTAATCTAATTTTTTTATTAGAAGTACAAATAGAAGCAGAATAAAGAGTTGAATGGTTTACAAGAGCAAGCTCTGAAAATAACAATTAAATACTAGTTCTGATTTCCATTTTGGTGGCACTGCAGAGAGCTGAAAGTCCAGGCTCTGCTTTCCAGTGAGGTTCATTTGTCTCATAAGAGAGAATTTCCAGCTGGATCATGCTCTTTCTCCACCTCTCAGGGACATGATGTGTGTTCTCAAACTGTGAATGTGAATCAAAAATCTCTTCCATTTATCAAGTTGAAACAAGGAATGAAATAAATTGGTACTTTTGTGGCTGAAGTGAGATGATGATTTACAGTTAAAGGTTAACTCTGTCAGCCACTCTGCCACTGCCTGTCTGGATCCCTTCCAGCAATTTTCTTAAACTTTGTTTCCCTGTCAAACAGAGAGCTCATGGATCTCTGCAGATGACAGGCTCTAGAATAAGCACAATTATATCTAGTCAGGGTGTGTTGCTGCAGGCTCAGGTAAAAGATGCTGGAAATACTTGTGTGTTCTCATAAAAAGCTGCTGGTACCAGGGAGACTGG
This sequence comes from Sakesphorus luctuosus, assembly GCA_013396695.1. NCBI lineage: Eukaryota > Metazoa > Chordata > Aves > Passeriformes > Thamnophilidae > Sakesphorus > Sakesphorus luctuosus. The sequence goes on from VWZD01000641.1 coordinate 601,860, forward strand.
AGGTTTGATTGAGAGATCTGCTGAATTAATGCTGCCTGAGGGAGGCTCTAGCACTCACTGCTCTGGTTTTCTTTTTTTTTTTTCTCCTTGTTCCACAGATCTTCCTCTGGATTTAGTGGATGGAGAAGCTAGGAATGTGCTGAACTCTCCTGTAGAACTGTAGCTCCTGCATTCATGACTCACCTACGTGGTCAATATCCAACCAGCTTTTCTTTGAAATACGAGTTCTCAGATTTTTTTTTTACGAAAAAATATTTTGCTTATTTTTATGCAATACTTGTTCTTGCTCTATATTAAACTATTTTATCTGCCTTGCTGGTTTTTGTGTTGGAAGGGTTTATCTCCCTGTATTCTGGAGTTTCCAGCCCTGTGCTGGGTTTAGCTTTCCCTGGTTCATCCCATGCCTACACAAGGGAGTAGCTCCAGTTGGTTCCTGATGTAAACCAGCACATCTTTCATTAAGAGAATGCCTCATTATCCCAGGTTCTTAAGAAGGGGCTGAGGTTTACCCTGCTAATTTTAAGTCTAGGATGGGGCACATGCTTATCTCAGTGAAGTGCTAAAACTGAGTCATGTGTGAGCCAGAGGCTTAGTGGAGGAATAGGAAATTATCTGAGAAGAAGCTGGCAGCGTGCAGAGCACGTTCCCATGGCAGTAACATTCAGCAAAGAGGTGGGAAGTAAAAGCTCTCCTATTTTTACCTTTCTGTAAATCTTACAGAACTCAAAAAATGGAACTCAGGTTATAGGGAAAACTTCTGGCCCTGGACACGTGACCTCCAGCCAGAGGTGTCAGTGATTTTACAGCTCAGGGGTTTGGCTGGTCGATTCTACTGTCAGGTGCATTTTTTTTTTCTAACATGGATGAGTTTGTGCTTTTGGCTTTAGTCAATACTGTTTGTGAAATTCTCATGTGTTTACACTCAAACTTACCGAGCAAATGTTTTAAAGAGTGATCCAACGGCAATCTGGCCAAACCCTTTTTCTTTGTGATGCATCTGACCTCCATGAAACCTCCAAATGATGTACTCAGGTTTTGTGGCCCTGGGAATAAGGTATTTGAAATCCTATCTCGTGTGTTAGCTGAGTGCATGCAGATTGGATGGGTTTATCTTGTTGGTCTTATTAGGACATTTTGCGGTACTTCTGCTTTCTCTGTTTTCAGCAGAAATGTTCTTTCATTCTTTTTTAATACCACATGATATGACAGGTGCATTTTCTGGTTTGGTGGGCCTGTGGTCACTTTTTTAGTTGGTAATTTCTTGTTGTCACATCCAGCTTCATAAACTATTTGTCAACAGTTCCTGAAGTAATCCCTTCTTCCAAGTCAGCCTAAAAAGTTAGTGCCTGTATTAACTCCTGTCCCAGCTGTGGCAGGTGTCCTTCCTGTCTCTGCACCTGGGAACAACACTGGGAAGGTTTCCTTTAAAAAGGAAGAAATGTGGGAAATTCAGTGTACGAGGAGGGCTCGTTTTTAGCTATGGAGAGGCTTTGCAAGGCCACAGGCTCCAAGGCTTTTCCATATGCCCTGGATTTATGGACCCAGGTGTGCTGTGGGTCATGTTGGAGGCAGCACTGTTTGGGATTTGTAACCTCCCAGTCTGTTTGATGGAAGAGGGCGAATGCTGGTGATCCAAGGACCACAGCACTGGAACACAGGAGAGAATGCTCCAAAATTTGCTGGTTGGAGATGAAGAAAAGCTCAAGTTGGATTGAAATGTGCCCCTCCCAGTGCGTTCTCCTTGACTGGATGACATTTCTTAAGGCCTAGAGGTGAAGCTGTTGTTCTGCTTCCCTTCCTCTTTATAAATAGCAGCTGGCCCAAACCATTGACCTTAAATTCTTTGCATTAATCTCCCCTGGCTGTGGCATGTGACACCTCCTCCTGAGGCCATATCAGCTGTGCTCCCCCAGATAGCTCAGAAACCTCTTGCTATGGAGAAGATTGGCTTGGTAAGAATGTGATGGTGGCATGCTGAGCCATTTAAAGTTTCTTTTTTGGAATGATGGGAGCAGTTGGGGGTTGTCCCTGCTCTGCTGCTTGGTACCTGTTTTAACTCCTGGCAAGTGAAGTGCCTTTAGAATTCCTCCAGGCCCTGACTGAACACACATTTTCCTGCAATGCTTCCCAAATCATGGCTGAAACAACCCAGCCCTCTGAACTGTCTGCCCTTGAGATTCGGGTGCTGCTCCTGGTTTCCATAGTAGCTGCTGGAGGAGCTGAGCAGTGCAGAGGCTGATCGTGACCACAAGCCTACAGGAATATGCACAAACCCCAGCAAAGTCGACTTTGAAAAATCTGCATTTTCATTAGATGACTCAAGGACTTGGCAAGTGCTTGTGGTGCTCGTTTGGTTGTTGCCAGAAGCTGTCACGGGCTGTGTCATCTGTGTTGAATGGCCTGTGATCAGGGGCCCTCTGTCCACTGCTTTGAGGACAGATATCCAAAAAAGAGTAAAGCTGCTAATGTAGAAAGCCTCAGTCTTGGCAGTCCTGGAGAAGAATTCAAGGACTAACCAAGCTTGGAGTCTTGTTCCAGTAGTTTGTCCATGTTGGTTAATCCTCTGATGACTGATAGCACTTGCTCCACTGCTTCTCTGAAGGAGTTTATCTGTGCTAGGGTGGTTGTGCCTCTGTTTCCTGCCATTTCATTGTCAGCAGGAATCTTTCAAGGCTTCTATCAAAGATGGAGTCTTAATTATTCCTAATGAAAGAACACACTTATTTTTCCCTCCCCTGAGACCACACCGTGTCCTCGAGGCAGCAGAGAGCCGAGTGCTGGTGATGCTGCTGTGGCAGAGCAGCAGGGACAGTGTCACACTGTGGTGGGCAGAGGGGAGCCTGAGGCACAGAGAGCTCCCCAAACCCATGGGGAGACCAGACCAGGGATTTCTGCTTCCTCTAAGACTAAAAGAGCAACAAAGAAATGAGCCTTTACCTGAAAAAGGAGCAAAGAAAGTGTACCTTTGTCATAGGTAGGAGAAAAATAGAATTGGTGTTTAATGTCATGTGTTAAAGGTTTTTACTGTATAATGCTTGGTTTTCCACAACGTGGGTGTCTTGCAGAGTTGCCAGTGGTCTTGGCTGTATGTGGGAAGGGAAGGACATCATTCCTTTGGCCCTTCTGGGCCGCAGTGTTGTAGTGCAGAGGCAACCAGAGGACAAATGCCAGTGGCATCCTGCTGCTGTCAGACTGGGAAGGGATCACAGGGCTGAAGTTCATCTTGTGCTGCTGGGTTATATCCCTGGGCTTGCCTTGTCCCTCACAGCCACCTTCCTGCCTGAGCAGTGCTGGGGGCAGAGCTGACGTGTCCCTGACCAAAATCCTGGTGATGTTCCATGGGAGAAACCAGACATGTCCCTCACATGACCATCCTGCTCAGGATGGGCCTCTCAGCCCCAACAGTGGCTGCTGTGGCGTGTTTGTGTGGGGGGTGAGTCTCAGGGATGAGTAAGATCCCTATGAGAGACAAGGGAGGTTGGAAAAGTGCTGCTGGACATCTCAGCCCCTTGCTCCAGAGGCCATGGAACGGTGAAGGCAGGTTGTGGCACTGCCTCTCCTGCCACCTCTTTGCCCAGGAACCACGGCACATTGGCCAGCACTGGTTTCTATCCTTTCAGCAGTCTGGTGTGCAATTGCCTCCCTTCTCCCTGTTGGCCATGGATGTGTCCCTGCACTGCAGGCTTGGAGGCTGAAGTGACATTTTATTTATCCCTTCTTAGTTTTCATGTGTCCCCTGTGCGTTGCTTCCAGCATTGCTTACAAGGAAAAATAATCCTGCATCAGGCTTTGGCATGAGTGTGTCTGGCAGTGCCAGGGGAGTTTTTGTTCCCAGATAAATGTCGTGTGGAGCCCCAGGGGCTGGGGAGAGGCAGCTGTGGCTCACAGGGATGAGCAGCTCTGGGGCAGCAGGGAGTCCATCCCTGTCCTCCCCCTTGGTGGGAGGCTCTGAGATCCTGCAGCCATGGAGAACAGGCACTTAGTGCTTTGGTTTAGTTGATATGGGGGTGTTTGGTCAAAGGTTGGACTTGATGATTCTTGGAGGTCTTTTCCAACCTTAATCATTCTATGACTCTTCCTCACCCAGGGATGAGTTTGGACACGTCAACACATTTTTCAGCTCTGCACACCTACATATGTCCGTGGGCTTGACTCCCCAAGGGCCCTGTGGTTGTGCTCAGCTTGTTCCCTGTCTTGCACCATCCCCCCTTCCTTTTTCTGCAGCCTCCAGAAGGTCACAAAGCTCCTTCTCTGCAAACATGTCTGGCCCCCTGTGCAGAGCCAGGGCTTCCCCCTGCCTGCCCTTATCTCACGCTGGCACACTCTGTCCTGCCAGTGCCTGGATCGGCACTCTGACCATTCCCTGTGCCTGAGATAACTCAAGTGCTGTGGCTCCACTCCTGGGACCTGCTGCTGCTCTGCCCCAGGCTGCAGTTCTGCCTCCTCCCATCACCCATCCCAGTGCTGGAGGGGACCTGTGGACCCCCCTTGCACAACCCTTTCTACAAGCAGGTGCTGGAGCTGCTCCTGGTCCAGACTCCTCACAGAACATTTGCAAGTGCAGAGATTGGGAGAAATGTGTGACAATCCCAAAGTTACAAATCATGGTAGAGTCAGACCTGCCTCTGCAGTGCTGCTCTCCCATGTTTGGGCTTCTTCATAGAATCACAGACTGCTTAGGTTGGAACAGACCTTAAAGCTTACCCAGTTCCACCCCCTGCCATGGGCAGGGACACCTCCCACCATCCCAGGCTGCTCCAACCAAGCCCTGTCCAACCTGGCCTTGGACACTTCCAGGGATGTGGCATCCACAGCTTCTCTGGGCAACCTGTGGCAGGGCCTCACCACGCTCACAGCAAAATCCTTTTTGCCAGGACTCTGTACCCAACAAACAGCTCTTTGGGGACCAATTTACAAAGGTTACTAAAGGCAGCCCCGGGAGTCTCGATGCAGGTTGTTTGAGGAGCTCTGTTATAATCATGTGTCAACTTATGACACTGTATTTTTATTTTATTTTTAATAGATGTTTCGAGCTCTTCAGGGCATTGCTAAAATTTTTTTGCTTTAAAACATGAAGGAGTAAAATTAGCATTTACAGCTGCTGCACATGAGCAGTTTAAGGAGGTGTGAGAGAGAAGAAATAGGAAACAAAACCTGATTTGCATCAGCAAAGGGAAGTCCCTGCAAAGAGTTTCAAGCAGGAACTGTGGAGGTCAGAGGGTATTTTTTCAAATGAAGCAACGGCTGCCTCAGTCTGCTTAAAACTGAGGCTGGAAAATCACAGAGCCAAGGGCTAAAACCTCTAGAAAGGTGAAGTTGATTCGCAGCCTTGGCATTCACAGATGTGCTGCAGGGTTGGTGTTGGTGTTACCTGAAGAACCAGAAAGGGGCTCCAGCACCACCCAGGCTGTGCTGGGCTCCCCAGCCCATGTCCTACCCTCCATCCTCCCCATCCCTCGCAGGGGATTTTCCAGTGTCTCTGTGCAGACAGTAAGTCACCATGTGCCTTCAGCTTTTTCAGGGTGTCACCCAAAGCAGCTGTGAGTTGGCTGGTGTCCCCTCCCCACCTCTCCCTCCAAAACTGGGACATCTAAATTTAACCTGCTATCAACAGATGAGCCTGGACAGTTTCCACTGTGGAAAGGAATCCCACTCAGAACCTGTCCTCTCCCCTGCTCAGCTCCATCCATACACATTCCTTTCCTCCATATGTTTCCTTCCTCCCCTTCCCCTCCTGCACTTGGGTTTGTGTCACTGCCACGTGCTGGTGGAGCTTCCCCAATGGACTCTGTGGCTCTCCACGGATTATGTGGGCACACACCTTGGTGTTTTTTGGGTGGTGGTGCCAGGTCTCCCTACTGCCCTGCATTGTCATGCAAAAGGATCTGCAAGGGTTGGCTGCAACCTTTGAGGGGTGTAATGGGCCTGGAACAGGCTCTTGCTCGCCCCAGGGAGGTGCAGGGAAGGGGAGACACTGCTGGGAGCTGCACCTTGTTGGGGGTGCCCCACAGGTGAGGGTCCAGCTCCTGGGTAAAATGTAGAAAGGAGAGACCTGTGTCTTCCTTGGGCACAGACGGTGGAACAGTAACCTGCAGCAGGATGGGGCTGTGATAAGAGGAGCTGGAGCACAGAGCTGGAAGGTGCCAGGATGGATTTAAGGGATCAGCAGTGGAGCTGTGCTGGCTGCTTGGCCAGGCACCCCCTGCCCTTCAGAACTCACAGCAGCAGTTTCCTTTACTGGAAAGCAAACAAAACCTAAACATGAAAACTTTTTGGGGAGCCATGAATAATGGAATGAATACAGGTGGTATTTGAAAACCACCCGTCGGCTGCAGCAGCTTTGACCCTCTCCTTTTCCCAGGGCTGTGCTCTGCTGCCTCTCTCCAGATGTGGTATTTACAGCGAACATCTGCCCTGGCTTTTGCTAAATAAGCAAACAGTGTCAGGAAACCGAACTGTGCGGAAGTTCCGCTGCCGCCTGCACAACCAGCCCCGCTGCGGCTGCCCCAAGATGTGCAGCAGCCCAGCAATGAAAAATGCAGGATGCCTGCTGGTGTTTTTCACCAGAAACCTGTCTGCTGTGGCCGAAGAGTTGATATGGAGAGAGAGAGAAGGCCCTCGTGGCAAAGAGGGTGTTTATCTCTGCCTTGAAACGTGAGCACAGAGCCATCTGTTTAAAAACAGCCACCGCCCAAACGATTCCAGGCAGACGTGTTTGAAAATTTCACTTTATTTCTCTGTCTCTTATAAAAGCAGGGGTTTGGGTTTTTTACATCTCTGTAAGTGTCCAGACTCGGTACATCTAGGGTTTTGTTTTCACAGTATCTCTGCAAGACCAAGGACGATTCTTATTGCTGCGCCAGGAGCCAGGGCAGGAGGGATGGTGGTGCCAGGGCTTGGGCAGCCCTCGCCTTCCCTGCACTGCTGGGCCCAGCCTTGCTCTCTGCCATGCCGGCTCAACAGGTCTCTACCCCTCCCCAAGACTCCTGAGGGTCTTTGCTGACTCCCCGAGGGGCTCCCACGCTCGTCTCATTGCCAAGGGTAGGAAAGGAGAACCACAAGATCGACGATGCTGTTCGTGGCTCAGCAGCCCCTGCCCAGCGGGGGCAGGTGAGGGTCTCGCCCTCCTGCTTCCCACCCCGGACCACAACAGGGTTTTGACAGGAATGGTCAGGCTGCAAACTCAGCTCCTGTGGGGATTTGGGGATATAAAGAGCTGAGCATCAATGGGAGGGGTGAGGCAGAGACACGCTCATGTACACCCGTATCCAGTGTCAGTGCCCCAACACCTTCCCAGCATATCCTTTGTGCATTCCTGGTTCTGCAAACAGCTGCCAGAGAAGGAGCTTGATTTACCTCTGCTCATTTGCCTCCTTGCTCAGAGCAGGATGCCCCAGCTCCCCAGATATTTAAGTTCCCACTGGGACCCTGTCAACCCCTGTTCTAACCACATGGCCAGTAACCAGCTGTAGCAATAGCAGTGTCTAGGGCCCTGTTACTTCCAGCCATCCTCCCTTCTACAGACAATCTGTCCCCGTCAGTTTTGTAACAAAGCAGCATTGGAAAAAAACATCACTTTTTAATCACAACACATGAAATCTCAAAAGAGGCAGCATCACTTTCTGTGCCATGTCTGGTGACGCAAATGGAGGTGGAGGGGCACGTTTTGACCTAGGCACGGGATAAAGGCATTCTTTGGGAAGGGAGAAGTCCATGCAAAGCCGACCCCAACGTGAAATTTGAATTTTGTATTTACTGCTTAGCTGGGTCCGTTCAGTGCAACAGGACAAATTAGCCAGGAGGTTACTATCGAATTGCATGGATGCATCCAGTCCACCAGGTAGAGGAAATAGGAGGAACCAGATTTACTTAATGCACCGGGAGACTAAGTCCAACACAAAGCTAAGTGAGAAAGGACAAAGGTGTTCCCTGAATGTGGTTTTTGGTGACTGAGAAGAAATCTTTCCTTGGAATTCCTTCGTGCAGCTAATTAAGACAACTGGGTCCAATTCCTTCGACCCATGCTGACATCAGTGAGAACTGTAAGTACTCAGCACCTGGAGACAAAGTGAATACCAGACACAAATCCCCCTTCTGCTCCCACCCACAGGACTGCCCAGGAGAGCACCTCAGTGGTAGCTGAGATGCGTGTCAGTGTGATCAGCTATTCACCCACAGCTCACAGTTTGTCCTCTTCTACGTGTATTGCCTCGGAGAAAATACAGACAAGTCCCAAAGGGCTGTGCCAGTAGAGCTATAGTTGGATCTGAATCCAGGTAAGAAAGCGGAGTTTAATACAGAGAGTGACTGTGCAAGTCCAAGTCTCTCTAGCTTCATCCTTTATAGTCCCAAAGCCTAGATTTAGGCACCCTTTGGCTCATGGATTTGGGGTTCATCCAGTCCAGTCATTTGCAAGCTGCTTGTAATGCTGGACTTCCCACCTTGGAGATCTGCCTGTGTAAGGGAGCAGCTCCGTGGCTGAACATCTCTGAAAGCCAGCAGAGGGAGGAGGGTGGGCTCCCCTGGAGATGGGAGGATGGCTGCAGGGCCACAGAATCCTTGTTTGCTGGTTTGAGGCTGTCTTGGGGGGACACATCTGGGCCTGTGTTTCCTGGGCAGGGGGTGATGTTGAACCTCTTGCTGAAGTAGGTGGTGTGGCTGTGGAGAAGTGAGGAAGGAGAATTTCCTGCTGGTAACATCCCATGTGGAAGATGAAGATGGGAATAGCAGCTAATTGGTGCCTCTCCGAAGGGAGAGCCTTTCAAGCAGCATGTGGGGTTGTGAGACCTGTTCAGACCAGCTCAGCAGGGCCAGGCTTGTACCTGGCACACCGAGCTCTCCTCAGTCCCAGCTCTTGAGGCAAGTTGTTAATAAGAGGAAGAAATGTTTTCTAGGGGAAGGAGCTGCAGAGGGAAGTGATCTGCCTCGGGCCATGTGCTGGGGCAGGGCAGATCCTCTGCTCCCCATCCTGTGCCCTGGCCTCCAGATGCCACCTCTACTGCAGAACTTCCCCTGCCTGCAAACCACATCCCTCCCATTCAAACAGCTCCTCTGTGCCACTCTCCTCTGCAGAAGTGCATCTCAGAAGCCATCTGGTCCTTATTAAAACCTACAGGTTCCACTTCCTCTTCCAAATGCTCCTTCCTCACTGAGGATCCACACCCAAGGCTCAGGTGCTGCCCTGCCTGCACCTTCTCATGCATTTCCCTTTGCTACAATGGATGTTTGTGCCACCACCAGACAGGGACGGTGTCCTGGTCTTGTCTGTGCCCCATTCCTGACAGGCAGGTAGATCATGAGGTCACTGGGAAGAAAATGATCTACTAACCCCAGTGTGATTTGTCATCATAGGAGGAAGAGTTTTCCACAGCTGTTGCTGCTGTGTTTGCTGGGAATGGGGTGCCTGTTGTTTTCAGATGTGGCTGTTCCTGAATTATGGATATTGCTGAGTAGACAAGATCTGCCCTTGCTGACACTCATGAGTCTCCAATGACTTCAGAAGGATGCTTTTTATATCCTGCTCTTCGTACAGCACCGTCATTGGAATTTCATGGGAAAACAGGGCAAGAGAGCTTCACCCAGCAACAGCCAGTGCAGGAGCCCTTGGCTCTTATCCATGAGAAGGTGAGACTGTGGAATAGTTGGGCAAACATCTGCATGTCCTAAAGATAAACCCAGGTGGGACATCCCCCCCTTGACTGCTGTTGACTCCCAGGGCTACAATTCCAGCTGTGAGGTCACCCCATATTAAAATGCAAACGGGGGGCTGAGATCACCACGGGTAAGCAGCGTGAGCTGCTTCCTACCCCTCCTGCAAAACAGGGAGATGGCCTGGTAGCTCCCACTCAAGAGCCATCCAACAGCAGGTTAGTTATTTGCATTGCTTTGAAACTGAGATTATTTCCGTGCTTCCTTGTGCCAGGTTTTAAAACCTGGAAGATGTTTTTTTTTTATCTTGCTTCTTCCAATTTCATGCCCTTTTCATCCATCAGCCCGTGCCACACCAACAACCTATTCCTTGTTTCAAACTTTTCTCTCCAAAATTCTGTAGAAAGGACATTCTGCCTGGTGGTGTTTTTGTTGGTTTTTTTTTTCAAACATAGCTTTAAGGCAAAAGTTTGGCAATGCAAAGCAAAGTCTACATAAGGCCGCATGACTTGGATTTGCAACTCAGAACCTTACAGCTTAAAAAAGAAAAAAAAATCCTTATCTTAAATAGTCAACTAGTCAACTTTTTGCTCCAGATCCTTGTTTTGTTCTTAACCAAAAAGAAAAATAAAATTCTGAAAATCCCAAATAAAATGTTCTTATTGTTCTGGGCAGTCTGGACAAGCTAATGAGACCGAAATTCAAACGGGAACTAAAGTAGGGAAGAAAAAAAAAAGCTATAGGGTAGACATCAGTGTTAGTTTCTTCCCTTAGGAATCCAGTGATGAGACAGACCCAGTCCAAGGTCTCCTCTTTAGCTTTAGCACAGTGAAATCCGTCCCAATGGGAGAAGGTAGAATGGTTGCATTTGTTGAATGAATAAAAAGTGCATTTTGATTTTGCTCAGATTATACGTGTGTATCCTAATACCTAAGTGATTGTTTCGCTTCGGGTTTGGTTTTCTCCCTTTCGGTGCCGGGACGCCAGGTGTGTATTATCGATGTTTGGGAGGTATCACCACAAGTGGTGGTCCATCCTTTGGCCTCCACATGAGTACCTGAGCATCATTGGCATTGGGTTTGACAAGGGCACTGGGTGGTATTGGCTCATTCTTGCTAAGGACCTGGGGCTGCTCTTGGGCAGAGGGCTCCTGCAGCTTGGCACGCTGCCCCAGGGGCCTGCTGGGGTTGACCTCGATGCCCAGCCTCATGCGCCATTTGATAGTCTGCAAGGTCACCATCTCGTTGGTGGCCGTGTTGGTGGCCACCAGCCAGGTGGTGAAGCTTTGATCCCGGTGGATGCTCGTGAGTTTGGCCACGTTGCTCTCACTGACGGGCACCGCCCACGTCACGCTCGGGTAGAAGTTGTCGTTCATGCTGATGTTGAACTTGGACTCCTTCTTGGTGGGACCCACGATGGTGCAGGTTTCTGTTGTGTTTCCATACCAGGGATAGTTCACTCCATCTGAGTCACTGATGGCCTGGATTTTACCATCCAGGAGATCTGGAAGCTCCCAACTCGACCTGCCATAATCAACAACAAATTATGGATAGTGCATTAATTAATTAATTTAGAAGCATGCTGGACTTTAGGAAGGAGAGCAAGGAGTTGTAGATGGATTCCCCTTATAGCTTTTACTGAAATTTGTGCCCTTTGTGCCATCCTGCCGAAGGAACTCATCCCTGCCATTAAAACTGTCCTTTTCAGCAGGGCTGCTCTTGATCTGTTCATCCCTTAAAGTTCTCTCTGGATGAGACACTGTCCCTCCCTGCTGTCTGCCTGGCACTGGAAGTGTAACCCATCCTCCTGCAGCCCTTGGAAGGACCCAGCTCAAGGGCTGCACACCAGGCTCCAGGCAGGGGATGGTGTTACAGTAATCAGAGACCCCGAGGTCGAGCAGCTTGTAAAACTGCCTGTGCTGGTCATCTGTGAGAGGCACAGAAAGGTCAGTCTTTCTAACAAGAAAGTCAGTTGAAATGGCCCCCTGTCACCTTGTACTGCTAATGCACAAATTGGAGTGGGGTTTTTTATTAACATCAAATTTAATTTTTAAGATTAGATTTGCCAATAGAAGCAAATTGCTGTAAATGTCTCCGAAAAAGGGTTAGGCGTTTGCACTAAGATGGGAACGACCACAGATCACATGCTCAATGCACACCAGGTGTTTTAAGGACATTCTTTTAAAAACCAGGCTGGCAGAGGTGATTCTAATGTACTGTCTACCTCTTTCTTACAAATCAGCCCTCCCCACCACCCAGGGATGATGTCCCAGCCACCAAGGTGGCTGAAGGGGCTGGGTGGGCACAGCAGTGGCATTTGCACCTGACCCTGCTCTGTGCTCCAGCCCCACATGCCCTGTGGCTCCTGCTGCGGGCTGGGATATGATTTATCTCGGGAGGGAGACAGAGGGGACGCGCTGAGGCTTGTCAGGGTCAGGGTGACTGTCCAAGCCCTTTGTAAGTCTGGTGCTGCAGCTTAAAATAGCCCTTTGACTGCAGTGGGGGCTGTGGATGGGGGTGTGTGTCAGCCTGGCCGGCTCTTACACAGCTTTGGGATGAGCTCCTCTGGGCAGGACTGACGTGACCCTCTCACAGGGCTGCTCAGATTGTTAATTAGTTAATGACCGTGAATTGCCTCCATGTTTGCAGCGGCTGGATCGTTCAGCAGTGAGCTGTGTCTGGCTCTGGCTGGAGGATATCGTGGGGGATTTAAAGATCTCATTTATCTTTTTTCCATGCGAGCTGGGGGTCCAAGCAAATGCCACCCCTGTGCCACGCAGGGGGATGCCTGGCAGGAACCTGAGACACGGAGGGTGAGGCAGGATGTGGGATGCTCCAGAGGATGCTCCAAGCAGCAGGGCCAGGCGATGCTCGGAGCAGCAGCACCGGGGGAAGCAGAGGGATGCTCTGAGCCGCAGGACCAGGGGTTACGCAAGCACAACATCTCCCCGCACAGATTTACAGGCTGCTGTCAGCTCCAGCACCGCAGCTGCAGCAAATCCTCTCCTCCTGAGCTCATCGCCAGCAGGCAGAGGGAGTCCTTTCCCTGGAAGAAAATTTTTAGTGAAGGCAGCCAAAAGGAGATCCCTGAGCAGTCCTGCCAGGACCCCTGTCCACTGCAGAGACGTTTATATGCTCTGCTCTCCAAACCAGAGTCATCCTGGCTCACCATCCCCAGGCTCTTCAGGCAGAGCTGAGCAGGGGAAGGCTCTGGGGACGCTGGGTGACCCAGCCCTCGCAGGCGGATGAGTGGAGGTTGTGCTTTGCAGCCCCCACCTCCTCCCCGCTGTACAGCCTGGCTACAAAACCCCATCTGGGAGCTCTTTCTCTTCCCTTTCAGCAGTTGGTTTAGAATTACTTTCCATTCAGACAGTGGTTGGTACTCAGCTTGGCTGTCACCCAGGCATGAGATGTGGCAGTGTCCTGGAGGTTGACTCTGTGACAGGCACAGTGCTAAGGTGCAACCACAGCATGTCTGCAGGTACAGAGGTGCCAAACGAGGACCTGAGATGCTACAAGAGGCTGATAACCCTCCTGGGCTGCTCCAGCCTGCTCAGGTCAGAAGCTGGTGGGTGAGTGGCAGGAGAATCAGGTAGAGGATGCTCAGAAAATGCTGGTCCACTGGTATCTGCTTGTTCCCACCTTCATTCTCAGTACCCCAGAGCAGTATAGAATTGCAAGACCTACTCAGGATTTGCCTGGGGTTTAAACAAGAGTAAAAAGGTGGGGCTGTGTCAGGGCCTGGGCAGGATGCTGGAGGCAGAGCCTGGAGAACCCCAGCGCAAAGCCAAGTGAGCAGAGTGACTGGGCTTGGTTGGGGTGGCTCAGGTGGGGCACTCAGCTTAAGGGAAGGTGTGGGCAGGAATGGGTAAGGAGAAACTGGCCTGTGTTTCTTCACAGAGCACACTGTGCCTCATTCTGGTGTGTGGTTAACCCCAGGGTTTCAAACCCATCACGCTTTATCTGCACAGCTTGGAATGAGGAGAAAAATGAGGCCTCATGATGATCCCATGACTGGAGCAGAGCAGAAGCTGAACGGTGGTTGCTGCTGGCAGTGGTTGCCCCTCGCCTGGTGCTACAGCAAAGCCTGTGTGCCAGCCAGGCTGGCAGCCTTTGCTTGCAGAGCGTGTCTGTGTTAAATAATATGCCAACAACTGGATGATTTTGGAAAGAATGCTGTGGAATGATCTTTGGCTGCATCAGCATCTTTCTTTGGTAGTGTCGAGCCAAGGAGAGACCAGAAAGTGCCCAGTAAACACTTTGCTGACAATAGCAAGGAAGAGGAATGAAAAGAAACCAAGCTATCTGGTTTCATGGCTTCATTATAGCTCATCACCTCCAAAATCAGTAGATTCTGGCTTGTAATACTGACAAGCCAGTTTCTGAAGCAAGCTTTAAACCTCTTCTGAAACCTTCAGATACAGTTTGGGCATCACCAGCGACTGGAGCTGCCAAGAATCCTCTCTTAACAAATGTCTTCTTGCTACCAGAAGGAACTTGGAGCTATTTCTTGTGGCACAACCGGAGCCCTTCTGCAGACAGCCAAGCAGCTTTATGTAGGTTTTAACCTCCTAGTCCTCTTTCAGACACTTTTCTTCCTATTCTGCCATGCAGAACGAAGCCCCCAGCTCATCCCAAGCCCCCAGATATCTGTCTCACAGCAATCACCACAGTGGCCACAGCAAACCCAGCAGAGCAGCCTCCAGCCCTGAGCATCCAGCAGTGGGGATAGATCCAGTTAACCTTTTCAGTCAGGCAGCAGGCACTATGACATCCTCAGCTCCAGGTCCTTAAAGCCAGCTCCTAACAGTCACAGGCCAGATGGACTTGCATAACCTTGTGCTCTCCAACACTTTCCTCTCCAGCAGCTCCCTAAACAGGAGCAGCCCCGCTGGGATGCAGCCCCTGCTTGTGCAGGTATCAGGGCCATGTGTGGGCACAGTGAAACGCTGTCTCAGGTATTTCACATCCCTGCTCCCACCTGTCTCCCCCCAGTGCTGGCCTGTGCTGGGGACTCACTGAAAGAAAGAGAACCTGACAGAGGTGCTTAATTTTAAATTGTCCTTTACAGTGTCTCTCTCACCAACTGCAGCACATCAAGCAAGACAAGGCAGGGTAAGAGTGAAGAACAGGAAGGAAATTTCAGATGTTGCTCCCCAGCTGACAGAGCTGTGCTGCTGTGGTCCCTCTTACCCCCACCCTCCAGCTCTGTGTTCCTCCCCTGTCCCTTGAACAGGCAGTGATGTTCGATGCATGGCTGGTTTAGGGAGTAAAACCAGCAGAAAACTGGCATTAGGAAATAGGGATTGATTTCTGCTGGTTTAGCTGAGCAGGCTCAAGTCTAACAGGAAAACCTATTTAATGGTGGGTGCTCACAGCACAGGTGAGGGTCAGGGGCCATGCAAGGGCAGCAAAGCCTTTTCCTCTAAACCCCTGGAGGGGTGAATTCCCACAGTGAACTGACCTCCCTTCACTTCCCAGGGAAAGAATACCCTGTTTTTCTTTTGGTGAATTTTGACTGTGTCCTCCCTCGAGTCCTGGGGGTTTATTCTCTTGACAAATTGATTTCTCGAGTTCATTGTGTCCCTGCTGCAGGGCACTGAAGATTTAATCTCACCAGAGAGACTCCCAGAAAGGCAAAGTGATGATGTAATGATGCAAGTGCCCCATCGGGTCCTCCAGGGGAGAAACATCCACCTGAAACTTCTCCAGATTCTTGGCAGATCATATTCCAACTCCAATTTATTTATCTCTCTCTTTTGCATATCTCCATCTGCACCGCTTCTTGCACATCTCCATGGAGATGAAGAAACAAGGCTGGAAAATGCCATTCCAGTGTGGCTGACACAGGTCCCACCAGGTGAAGAAATGAGCACCCACCCCAGGAGATGCCAGCAGGGACCTCATCCAGCTGCTCCTGTGCAGGTCAGAGCTCTGTCCTTATCCTGATGGCCCCCTCTGCACAGCAGCATCCTTCCCTAAGGATAAAGGTAAAACCCTGCATGGGGGGAGCAGCAATACCAGCCATGGGGTGAACAGTTTTTCCCAGTTCTGCACAGCGTGGGGTCAGAGAGCACATCCACATCCTCATGCTGATGGTTTTCATGTACCCAGCAGCATTGACTGACTCACACATAAAACAATGCCAGCATTTATGTGTTATCTGAGCTTTAATCCTTTTCCTTTACATTTAAAAATGCCGCATTTAGCCCCAAAATTGTCAGTGCCACTTTAAACGCATGTGTCTAAATTATCCCCTCTGTAGCTCCCATCCCTATAGCAGCATTATGCACAGCTCCATCTGCTCCAGTATTTCTCAGCTGTTTCCATCCTTGATGTAATGGCCAGCTTATGCACAGCTAACAACTTCCCAACAGAGAAGTGAAAAATTAATCCAAAGCCTGCTGTAAGTATTGGTGCTCCCTTTGACCAACTCAGTTTTGATTATTTGGAGTTTTCTCTTTGCCTGTCACCACAATGATTAAAAATATGTATGTGGCAGTAGCCTCTCTCCATCATGGAAAGTTGGGACAAATACTCTGTTGGCATAAATCAATGCACTCTGTGGAGGTCAGTGGGATTACATCGTGTGACACCAGCTAAAGGCTTGGCCTATCTTTTCCCATAGGTTTGTGTCCTGTCTCTCTCTCTATAAAGGTCTTCCAGGAGCATGTTCTGATGCCATTGGAAGAGGCTTTTCCTCCCAAATGCCTTTATTTATAGTTTTCAGACAGCAATGGGTCTATAAAATGGGAGTGGAGGAGCAGACCAATTCCTGCTTATGTTCAGGTAACTTTTTTTGGTATCAGTTAAATGTCAATGAACCTCCTAGGGAAAAATCTTTGTTTCCATGATTTTCTGTCTAATAGCTCTCCTACAGAGCTGCAGTTTTTAATTCTACCTGTTTACAGCACTTAGCTGGTAGAGACTCCTTTTTTTTTTTTTGTCCCAAAGCATTCCAGCAAGGGCAGACTGTACCAAATCCTCATTTTTAAACAGAGGGAAGCTCAGGTGCAGGGAAATAAAAGGCCAGGCTGAAGTTTGCAGCCCACAGCAGCACTGGCAGCATCACCCTCTGCCCAGTCCTCTTTATTTCAGTGCATCTGAGCTGTATTTATATACAGCAGACTTCACTGTTTTCCTCCGCAGCTGGTCACTAAAGACAGGATTTCTAAATGAGCCTGAGAATTACACATGCAAATCCCAAAGGCCTGGAATTGGGAACATCTGAGCAACAAATTGTCCTTGCTAAAGATGCTGTTGGAGCCAAAAAGCCTTCAGATTTCGGGCCTGCTGTAAGTACTTTTAAAATCAAGATAAGCCAGTCTGCACTGCTGGTGTTTGCCAGGTGCCAGTTCGCTTCTGAAGGCACTTTCTGCTTGAGCTGAGAGGGGACATGGGGACAGAAGGGGGGCAGCCTGTCGCCTCTGGCTGCTCCTCGGCTGCCCTTCCCTCTGGTCCACATCTCACAGCGCCTGATCTGTGTGATGCTGAGCTGCTGAACCCGTGTCCTCGGCGGGGCTTACAGGCAGCAGGGAGGGCAGGAGGGTGTGCGTGCAGATGTTCAGGCCATCAGGAAGGCGCTGCATTAAGTCACAGCTTGTCCTGCTCTGCAGCCCCTCCGTGCCCATCCCCTCATTCAGTGATGTTTAAGCCACCCAGAGTGACCCTGGAGGGGCTGAGCTGGCATGCCCCTGACTCAGGGCACTAAGCATGAGCACGTGGGAGGGTTGCTCAGCCCTGACCTTCCTGTCCTTCCTCCCTTTCCCCCAGAGACCGGGCAGCACCAGCGCCTGCAGCCACTGACCCATCTGCCAGCGCCGGGCTCTGCACTCAGGTTCTGGCCCGAGGCTGGATGGACAGATTTCTGCTGTGCCAGGAGGCTGCACCTGGTGCTGCCCAGCACCGTGAGTTGCAGAATTGCTGCTCTGTGCAGGCATCTGGGGATCAGGTGCTGGGGCTGATTTAACTGTGGGCCAAAGCCTGCAACAATGTTTGGAGAACAAGCTGGTGGGGGACTGAGACTTTTTTTCAGTAGGGGCAAGACATTCTAATTTGACTCATTCCTGTCCACTACGACTGTCTGACCAGTAACATGGGGATTTTTGGTGTGCAAACAGCCCCTGTATTCCCCCTACCTCACATACGTACCTATATATTCCCACTCCCACATTACTCACAAGGAGGGTAACGTGAAATTTTCACCCTGCTCCAAGGTGATGCAGAGGGTTCAAGTATCAATGGGTTAAATCCATCTTGTGCTTTCCCCGTGGGCTGCCTGCTACCGTGGGCAAAGCAAGCAGGATTCCTCCTGTGACGTTACATGTGCTCCCAAAGCTGGTGGGCTACTGAGCTCCCAGCCACAGCTCTCTGCAGCAGCAGCAGAGCTCGCCAGGGACGGTTCTGTGCCACAAGTGTCAGCCCTCTGGGGCTTCTCAATGCGCAGTTTTGGGATGGAGAGGGATGCAGGCGACAGGAGAACCACTTGTGTCAAACATATATTGAAACAGGGGTGCCTGTCGTGGTAGGGCTGCCCTGGGGGTTCAGGATCTCCACTGCTGCCCAAAAGCTGTTGTGAAATAGTGTTTCTTTTGGGTTCCTACCAGAACAAGTAGGGTTTGGGGTTAGGGCTTGGGCACATTCCCATTCAAAGAGAACACCCACTCCTTTAATAAGGAAGGTAAAAGCTCTCCTATCCCTTAAACACATGAAAAAGTCCTGTTAAGTTTCAGAGGAGCTGGGTTTTAAAATCTGGACTATAATTTTTTTGGCTTAATCCACTATTTCCCAGCCAGGCCATGGCCCTCCTGCTCTTTCTTCCCACTACGCAAACGCACCCGCACGCGCTCTTGGAAATACTTACATTCCCTGCTCCCCGTAGTGATTGTAAAATTCCATGTGGCTGCACGCCTGGATCCAGCCCACGATCCAGGTCTCCTTCTTGGGAAGAGGGGGCACCAACACTTGCGCTGAGGCTCGGAAGTGAGGGGTCCGGTAGCGCAGGACCACGCTGGAGGACTCGTCAATGCTGGTGGGAATGGGATCGATGGAGGCTTTGACTTCAATCACTGAAATACTTTCCCGGAAAACTTTGGATTTGCAGCTAATACTCTGAATACAGCCCATGGCATACCCCGAGTACAGTCTGACGCAGCTCCTGGGGCACTCCAGCAATCCTGGGGAATACTAGGCATTGAAATTATCTGGTGCTAGATCAATTACAGATCTTCTTCGTTTGTAATCTCAAAACTGATATCCATAGGATAGAAAAATTCTTCATGTAAAGCCTTAATTTGAGTATCTGTCTTACAAGTACTGCTCCTATTTTTGAGGTTAGCTGAGCTTCAGAAGCAAAAGGGCCTTTAAAATTTTTTTTCCCCTTTTAACGACCCATTAAATCTCCTGCTCAAACAGTCTTTGGGTTAAAAAAAAGGTCTCTTGAGTTCAATAAATAACGGTGGTGTTCTTAGCTGATATAGTTAGTCCTTCCTTTCCTCAGATGCGGTCTGTCATTCACCGTCAAACATAGGACTAGTCGGTATTTCCCTTTATTCTTTGGATGAAAAGCAGAATGTTGATAGACACATCTATATAAATAATGAAATAGTTTTTAGCCCCAGCTTGTCACAACCGGTGTGGATTTCCACTTCCTGACTTGCAGTTGTTCATAACTTCCTTTCGCACAGAATTACAATAATAAGAGAAAGAAACGACGGCTGGAAAACGAAAAAAAGTCGCCAAATCTCCCAATCTGGAGACTCCTCCGCCAGCGATGTCAGGGGCTTTGGGGATTAATTTTTTTTTCCCTTTAGAAATAGCCGGGCGCGCAGGGCAGCTCCGCGGTGCCGGTGGGGCCGGCGCTCCGCTCCGGGAGCGCTGCGGGGCAGGAGCGATTGAGCCTCCCCCGCGCCCGCCGGGGCCGCGCCGCTCCGCGCCCGCTCAGCGCCGCGGAACCGCCGCCCGTGACATCCCCCGCCACGCACCGGCCCGGGGGGCGCCGGCCCCGCCGCTCCCTTTCCTCCTCCTCCTCCTNCCCCGCACACGCGTGGGCCCCGCAGGGCGTCACAGCATCCCGGGGAGCAGCGCCGAGCCCCGGCCGCGCCGCCGAGCCCCGGCTCCCTGCGCTGCGGGGGCGAGCGGCGGCGCGGGGCGGGCGAGGTGGGGGGGAGGCTCCTTTTCTCGCTGGGGTTTTGTTTTTTGGTTTGTTTTTGGGGTTTTGGTTTTTGCCTCTTTGCTCAGCTGCCCGGGGAGGTGAGCGGAGCAGGATCGGTGCCTCCGCCTCCCGGCTGCCGCAGGCTTCCTCTCCCGCAATACATTCGTGCACCCGCGGACGGCGCCGGCCGCGGGGCTCAGCCTCGCCGGTGCAGCGGGGGGTGGCGGGGGGGCTCCCGCTCCGATCGCCGCCGCAGCATCAAAAAGGCAACGGGGTCAAACTTTGCAGGAACTCGCCCGCAGCCCCTCGGTGTCTCCCTCGGGCTCTGCCGCCCGCTGCCCGCGTAAGGTCCGCCGCATCCCCGCGGCTCCGCTGGCCCCACGGCACCGGCTGCGGGTCCGGGCGCCCCCGCCGCCCTGTCCTCCCTTCTGCGGCCAGTCCCATCCCTCCCCCTGTATTTCGCTTTTAAACTGCAGCTGTTGAAGGCTAAACCTCCTTGAAAAAAAAAAAAGTCAGCATTTCCTCCCACATGTCCGTGACTTGTGGGTAATGTAGTTTTTTGTTTGTTTTAGAAACACCTTCCCCTTCTTTTTTTCTTCTTTTTCTTCTTCTTTCTTCTTCTTTCTTCTTTCTTCTTTCTTCTTTCTTCTTCTTCTTCTTGTTCTTATTATTTAGCCACGGTATATTTTCTCTTGGGTTTTCACATTAAGATTCCTCTCCTGGCTGAAGCTCGATGGGTAGACTTGGTACCATCCCAAGGGCACCAAAGGGGATGGTCTCCTTTGCAGAACCTGTAGCCCTGTGCTGGGTGGGCTGTGGTTCCCAGCAATGAGAAACGAAAAGCTCTCCATAGAACCAGGACTAAGGAGTAGTTGGAACAGGGAGTAAGAAGCACCCAAGGAAGCAGCAGCCTGTAGGAAAGTTGTAAACTTCTATTAGAGATGGATATAGGAGTAATGCTGCTGGCTGGTCCTGCTGGCCAGCTGAGGATCTGAGCACCAGTTGGGGTGCATGTGTCCAGCTTTTCACAGAATCAAAGAATGGGTAAGGCTGGAGGAGACCACTGGAGGTCATCTAGTCCAACCTGTGTCCTCAAAGAGGTTTCCTTGGAGCACATGACTCAGGATTGTCTCCAGGCAGTTTTGTAGGATCTCCAGAGGTGGCAACTCCCCAACCTCTGTGGGCAACCTGTTCCAGTGCTCAGTCACCCACATAGGAAAAAAGTTCTTTCTGATGTTCAAGTGGAACTTCCTGCATTCCAGTTTCTGTCATTGCCTCTTGTCCTATTGCTTGGCACCACCAAGAAGGGCTTGGCTCCATCCTCTAGACACCCTCCCTTCAAATACTTCCAGACATTAATAAGGTCCTCTCTCAGTCTTCTCTTCATCAGACTAAACAGGCCCAGATCCCTCAGCCTTTCCTTGTAAGTGAGATGCTCCAGACCCTCATCATCTTCATGGCCCTCCACTGGGCTCACTTAGTACATGCGGTATTAAAAGGACAAATACATTTAATGTATTTTATTTCAAAGTCTACATAAGTTTACATCAATTAAATTCCTGCTGACTGGCTTCAAAACATCGCAACACCTAAGTGACAATAAATTGCTTTTTGCTGTTTCTCTTTGGTACCTTTTTATTTTCCATACCCTAGACAAATATAGAATTAATGATGTGAAATGAAACAGAAACTAAGCCTGCAGTAAGACAACCAAAGAACTTTCCATAACCAAGACCTAAAACTTGTCTATGTAATGAAATTTAATTGCATAATTTTCCTGCTATGATTATTTTAATACAAATTCCCAGTGAATCTTCAGTTTGGGATAAAAGGGAGCTTGGGCAACTAGAATTACACCTCTCAATTTCTCAACAAAGGCACTCAAACCTAAGGAGGAGGGGGGGAAATTCAAGATTAAAAAAAAAAGCAGGTGATCAACAGTTCTACTCCAAGCATAAAACACTGATGAGAGCAAAATGAGAGTGTGCATGGTCATGGCAGAGGGAATTATCCACACAGTGTATCGATAACGCAGTAAAACTCTGGCTGCTTGCAGGGGTTGTTTCAGGAGGACTTAAAACTGCATGACTTCAACTGATGGACTGATCATCCTGAATTAAAATTGCACAGTTTTTGCACCCAGCAACATATTCTATACCACTTAAAAGCCAGTGTGACTCTCCTTTTTCAGCAATAGCTGGTGGATGTTGAATGTTGGGGGAGCGTGTCCTCTGTCACTTGTTTCTAAATAGGAAACGTGGGGAACAGAGAGGTAAAAATCGCTCAGCCAAGGCTGCTTGAGGAGCAGTACAGCAGCACAGAGCTAAGGAAATGTCTTTTAGTTCTTCCCACCCCACAGCCTTGGCAGGCTGGATTAGCCCTTGGCAGGTAGGAGGGACTGGAGCTACTGGGTGATCCTGAGAAGTGAAGGAGGGGAGGAAAATTTGCTCCTTTTCACCCACAGCAGGTGGAAAAACCACAGTATATTGTGTTTATCTTCCTCACGCGCTTCTCAAAGCATCAGCTAAGTATTTATTTTAAACTTCACAGTCTCTGTGAAGGGCACAATTACAGTCACTAGCTCTGTGACAGAGAGAAACATTAAGAGCCTGCTCAAGTTACGGGCAACTTACTACCATGTAGTACAAGAAAGAATGAAATTAGCATCTTCCGAATGAAATATCCAGCAGCCTCCAGAAGGTGCTGAAATCCTTTGACATCTCCAAGACTCTTTCACACTTTTCAAACAAGCTTGTCACAGTTTCTCAGAGCATCATGGATCTGGTGAAACTGCATATTCTGCGACTCTAGTTTCACTCAAGCTTCAGCCAGGTCTTGCTTCAACTTGGCTGTCTCTGGTGTTCTGGTCAACTAGGAAATTGCATTATCTCATTCTAATTAAATCAGCTTTTCATCTTCAGCTGGAGTTTTCGTTGGGTTTGGGTCATGCCTGTCTCCATCAGGCTGCTGTGAGTGATTAAATCATTAGTTAGCACACCCACCCCAGAGTGGCCGCATTAAGCCATGGGCAGAAGGGCTCCTGTGCCCAAGTGTGTGGTGCTCCCTGGTGGGTTTGCTGGAGATGTGAGGCCAAGCTGTGATAAATTAGAATTAGGAGTGTCTGATGATGCTGTGAGTTGTGTTTCCTTCTGCTGCTTGTTTGATGCACCCATCCATGTCTCATCATAGCATGGTCATGGCTCTGTTCCTGTGGTGGCTCCCCCAGGATCATGGTCTGCACCGTCTCCCCATGTGCTTCCAGCATGTTTTCCAGGTTTATTAAAGGACAAGATCTCTCTGCACCATCAGAGCAGTGGCAAATACAAGCTGCCCACCAGAGACTATGCTGGCATCACTGCAGGTAGGGTCTCAGGATATTATATTTTATTTTGGCTAAGCTTACCTTTTCATCCCTAGAAGAATCCCACCTGGGAACGCCAGGTTTGCTGGAGGCATTTTGGTTCCAAGTGCTGCTACTTGGCCAGTTGCTGCTGGAGGGGATTCATCAGTGCTGCCAGTGAATTACAGAGAAAGGGGATGGAGCTGTCACTCCTGTCCCACCCACATTCCAGCGTAGTTTTTGTGGCCCTGCTGGCCCTGACACCGTGTGTGGCCACAGCTGTGCAGGGAATTGTGGCCAGCAGCCCCAGCCCTGGGGGCAGCAGCCCTGCAGGCAGGGAGAGCAGGAGGGCAGGGAGCAGAGCCAGGGCTGAGCAGAGTGGGTGAAGGGACATGCCAGATTTGTTCGTCTGGGCATTCTCCCAGGTGCTCGATGACCCCCCTGGATCGTGTGTCAGGCCTGGAATAGCCCCACCAGAGCAGGGAGCCTGTCTGCAGGTTTAGCAGGGATATTTATAACCCCCTGGGTTTGTGGCTGTTTTTGTGAGCAGCAGGATGGGGCACGCCATGGCCCCTGTGGAGTCAGGGACATTTCCTTTCTGAGCTCAATTTCTCCAGCTGGGACTGGCAGTGACAGCCCACCTGGCTGCAGATGACACCAAACAGCTTTCCTTTCCTGCTCCACTTTTGATAGGGCTTTGCTGGCACTGGGTCCATCCCACACTGCCCTTCCTGCTCTGTGCCCTTCCCAACAGGGACTTGTGCTGGGCTGCAAGGTTGGCGTCTCATGGGGCATCTCAGCCAGAGAAATTTCCTCATATCAGTGTCAGGAGAAGGGACAGACACCAGATTAAATTCACTCCCAGAGATTTCAAAGTATTTTTTGACCCATGACAGCTCCCAGGGAACATACTTAGCTGTAGCTTGGCAGCAGACTGGACAGGGGTGTCCCTATTTCTGCAGGCCCCTGGCCAGCAGCACCTTGAACCCTCTGCCCACTGATGCTTGCAAAGAGCCCCACACAGCAGCAGCTCTGCAAAGATCTGGAGAATCCAGAAGGCCATCCAGGGAGGTGGTGGCTACAGGCAAGTGAAAGCAGTGATGACTGTTATCTCTCCAGCTGGGAGCCAGGCAGTGGGATGAGGGCAGGCAGACAGGGGCAGGGTGCTGACTGCCCCCATAGCATGAGAATGTGGCTGTGCAGCTGGTGATCAGACAGGAGCTGGTGGGTGTTGGTGATGTGGCACCTCCTGTGCAAGCTCCAGGGCTGTCACAGCCCCACGTGGTACCTGAGCTGAGCAGGGTTGTGTTTTAGGGGCTGGGTGGGGGAGCCTGAGGAGGGGATGGGCTCTTCCTGCAGCTGGAATCACAGAATGGTTTGGGTTGGGATTAAGGTCTCCATAGCAGGGAGGCTCCAGCCAGTCTGTCAGTCAGATGGGCACAGCCTGAATGCACAGTTCACTGAGGGGATTTTGAGAATTATGGATAAAAAGTGCAAAGAAAATGCAAAATTTTTCTTATTATCTTCAGAAGGCAAGAACCACCTTTCATTTAGCACTTAAGCTCTACAGTTATTTTTGGACAAGGCTTTTAGATACCTGGGTGTCCAATCTGCAGTATTACCTGTACAGCATTGACCTCTGCACCTGGACTTTTGTGTAGGCAAATGTCACTGGCATCAAGAGATGTGACTGTTCTGCTCCTCAATGTAATATTCATCTTCTCCAATTCTCTGTCCACAGGGGATTTCCAGCCTATTTGCATAGGAATAGTCCTGTTTCTTGAGTGTGTGGGTGGTGTGGAGCTGTGACAGCCCATTGCCCAGGGAAGGTGATGCCAGTCCAGGTGGTCCTGGCTTTAGTGGTTGCTGTCACAGGGTATCATCCTTTAGGAAGAAGCTGAGATGGGTGGCCTCTCCCAGCTTAGATCCACACAACTGAGTTCAGAGACTGTAGAAAAATCATTCAGATCTGGAAACTGGAGCTGCATGCACGGATGGGATGTTCCCAGGGGCTGATCAGCGCTGGGATCAGCAGGTGGGAGAGCATAGAATCACAGAATATTCTGAGTTGGGAGGGACCCACAAGGATCACTGGGTCCAACTCCTGATGACTCAGAGGGGTTCTCCCCAGCTGGGGTGCAGAGCAGGGAGAGGGGAGACCGACAACATCTGTGCAGTGTGATGGAGCACAGGAAGGATGGCAGGAATTCCCGGTCTGCTGAAGGACTCCCCAGGGCCTGGCATGAGCCTTCCTCCTCCCTGTGCCGCGCTGCTGGGGCTGGTACCTGTGCTGCTGATCGCACCTGCAGCTCAGGCACTTGGGCACTGCGTGTCACCTGCTCTCAGCACGGGCTGTGCTGGGTGACACGGCAGGGACACGTGCGGTAACGAGGCCACGAGCAGCGCCGGGGGCAGGAGGATGGGAGCTCATTAGCGGCGCTGTGTCTCCTGTAATCAGGAGGCAGGTGATGCTTCTCCTTCGTCCGGGAACAGGGTGAGTGATGGGAGTCACTGCAGGGGCGCACCCCGAGCGGGGAGGGAGGATGGGGATAGAGATGCTTGAAAGGTATCAGTGCCAGGGGGAGGAGGGTGGTGTTTGGGGTGCTCTGGCATGGGGTAGATGTTGCAGAACAGACTAATCAAGATGATTCTGGGGAGAGCTGCTTGTGGGGGAATGCCCCAAGCAATACCTGGGGTTGGTGTTGCAAAGCCAGGCAGGACAGTCCCCCCGTGGGAGCAACACTGGCTGCTGTGGGGAGGGGGATGCCATCATCTCCTCCAGCTCTGATTCAGATATTGGAATGTGACTTGCAGCCCAAAAAACTACATTTCCCAGTTTCCCTTGCAGCCCAGGGGAATAAGCAATTGGAAGATTTAAATAGACCAGGCCAGAAGCAACCAACCTTTGGCACAACGTTTTTCCCTCCTCTTCTTCCAATCTATTGGCTGTTTAACCTTTTTCCCTGGCACTGGAGTGGCTGCCAAGCCTGGCATTAATTTTCCTTCCAAGCTTGCTAGGCCCATGAAGTAAACAGCCATGTGCATTCCTTACTCTATATTTAACAGCTGCAGTCTGTGCTGGGGGCAACTGCAACAGAGGGGAACCTTTGTAGCTTCCCAAATTCACAGCTTGTGAGGGTGGGAGTGGGGGGAGCTTTCTGCAGGGAGAAGAGGGATTTCTCTCCTTCCTGGTATTCACAAAGCAGGTTGCGTTAAAGAGAGACTGCAATGCCAGCATCCCAGCCACGGTCCAGGGCCAGAGACAGGAACAATGTCCTCAACAGGGCCGAGTTCCTCTCCTTGAATCAGCCCTTGAAGGGGAACCAGGAGAACAGGAGCTCTGGAAGAAAGCAGAGCGGCCAGGCTGGGGCAGCCGGTGCCCAGAACACCAACCCCAAGGAGCGGAGGCAGTCGCAGCAGCTGCCCGAGGAGGATTGCATGCAGCTCAACCCCTCCTTCAAGGGAATCGCCTTCAACTCGCTGCTGGCCATCGATATCTGCATGTCCAAGAGGCTGGGAGTGTGTGCCAACAGAGCCTCCTCCTGGGGTGGTGCCCGCTCCATGATCAACCTGCTGGGGATAACGGGGCACGGGATCCCCTGGATTGCGGGTACGCTCATCTGTCTGGTGAAGAGCAGCACACTGGCAGGCCAGGAGGTCCTCATGAACCTGCTGCTAGGTGAGTAGCAAACCTCCCTCCCTGGCGGGAAAGCCCAGCTCTGGTCACAAGGGGCAGTGGCACAGGGACTCCTCCTCTGGCTGCTCCCAGAATCTGATGTGGTTGGGCAGCAGGGATTGACTTTTAGGGTGAACGCTGCACTTTTTGGCCATCTCAGCCCCACGTACTGTGGGTGAGGGATGTAGCAAGAAGTTGTCTAAGAGTGATGGAGTAATCCTGGTAGCTGGTGACACCCATGGAGTGGGGGCAGGTCCCTGGTCCTGTGTGGGGGAGCGTTGTCCAATCAGACCAAGGAGGTGTCTGTGAAGGGCAGGTGGATGCCAGCAATGTTGTCTTTTATTTAGTCTGTGGTCATCTGCATTGGTGGTTTGGTCTGTGAGGAAAAGATACAGATTTTAGTCTTTGATATCTGGATCAATTAATGAGAATATTCTTAAGAAAAAAATCCAAAACATTTCCATCCCCTCACCACCTTCTTGACCAGACCCTGGCTCCAAGTCTCAGCTACTGTGTAATGGAGTCCTGTCTCCTTCCTTGCTGCAGTTTAATCTTTCATCCTCCTTCCCTTGAGTACCTTTCTGGCTGCTGTCCCCATTTCCATGAGCTAATTTGACCCAGAGGCCATGTAGGCAGGCTGGGATCCCTCTGGCTCTCCTGCTGGTTCTTCCTTGCGCAGTGGTCGGTGTCCCCATTTCTAAACATTGGGATATGTTAAAGGGTTTGTTAAAAGGTTTGGCTTCTCCACTGAGCAGGGCCCATCCCACCCATTGCTGCGGACTGATGTCCCACCAGTGACTAGACTGAGCTCTAGGCGTGACTTGCCTTAGATCCCTGTCCCAACATGCCCTGGCCATCTCTACCTGAGGACCTTACTCTTCTTGCCCTTCTGCCTTTGGCATGGGGCCCAGTTATCCTATTTTTCCTTGTGACTAATTACCCCCTCATCTGGCTGTGATCTACCCTGGTGTTTCACCTTCCCCAAAAAACCCAACAATTCCTCTTTTGTTTGTTAAGAGGAACTGAAGACATTGTATTTAGACCTTTTCTTCTCCAGGAGCGTTTTGAGGCGACGTAGGGACAACTTTTTTTCACAGGCACCACAGGAAAGGGACGTCCTGTCCGCAGGGGTTGACTGAGACGTGATACAGGCTCTGCAGCGTGGCCCCAGGTTGATTTTTTTTCACAAGTTCATCCTTCAGAGAGGGTGAATATTGAGCTGAACTGGCTTGAAAAGCACAGTGGTAGCTGCCTTTTCTCCCCTCTGCCTTTGGAGGAGACTGTCCTCGTGCTGTGACATCTAATGGGGGGAGGCCATTGCAGGGAAGAAGCCAGAATAGCACCAGCGTGATGCAGAGCCCGCCAACGTCAGCAGTTCTTGCAGGGGCTCCCCAGCGCGGGGTCAGCCCCTCGCTGAGAGGAGAAGATCCTTTTAAAAGGGCACAAGGATGAAATAGGAGGTGACGAACATCCACCGGCACAGCTTCCAGATGTCCCTCGACCCAAGAGCCTTTGACGGTGTTGGAGCCTGAAAACTGACCTCTTTGACTCCAAAATATCTGAGATCCTTCTAAAGAGCTAGTGCCTTCTTTGGCTTAAAAACAAGGAAGGTTTTCTCACCCTTCTGTTGCTATATGAGGAGGCCAAATGCAAAGCCATCTTGGGGTTGTGTTGAAACTTGGAGTATCAAGTGCTGGCTGGGAGAGCTCAGCCCTGCACCACTGCCTGCATCTTCAGGTCTCCTGAGCTCAAGTGTGGTGCCTGGGGAGGACTTTGGGGGTTTCTGAAGTCTTGCTTCCTTGCCTAGATGCACTACTCCTGCCCCTTTTCTCTGCCTCCCAAGAAAGGAAATAGATAATTTGTGTGAAAAACTAGTTCCATATATCTGGCAGCCCCCAAAGAGCTTCACTGCTCCCTCTGAATAGGTGGCACTGACTGGTGGGACTGGCCAAGGTGCCCTCAGCCTCTTGTCAGAGCTTCTGCAACAGAACTTGTGTCACCCCACAGAGCAGAACTCTGCTGTGAGAGTGGCCTTGGGCTGATATTTAAGATTGCAGTCAGGAACTCCAAGTATCCAAGTAGCTGCTGCTGTAACACCTGCATTGCTGGTGGAGGAAAGAGCCTGGCTGGGGAGTGTGGGGCTGGTGGACCTCGACACGTCCCATGAGAGGTGGGGTCTTGTGTAAACAGGATGGATATGGCACAACTGCTGCATCTGGCACCCTTGGTCCCTCTCACTGCTGTTTTCCTGTGTTCAAACCCACCAGGATGTGGTGAAAAGCCTTCCTGGAGAGGGACAGGTTAGAGGGAAGGGAACCTCCTGGTGCTTCCCTGTTCTCCTGGGAAGGGGGAAGCAGGGAAGTTGGGGTTGTCCATGGTATCCCTTCCTTACCACCCCTGGCTCTCCTCTCTCCCCCCTGCTTGCTGAGGGTTTGATACATCAAGCAGAATTTCTGATGCAGTCTCTGGGCAGGGAGCCAGCCCATCATAGAGCACTTGTTTAGGATTTGCAATCAGGCTTCCAAGGCAAGGAGACAGGAGACTGCTGAAATGGGACCTGGAACCTGGCAAAGCACCACTGCAGATGGAGGAGGAGCTCTCAGCAGGAGCTTTGCCAACACATGTGGGAGCATTTCGGGTGAGGGGGTCTGACCCTGGGATGCTCCATCCATCCCCACTGCAGATGTTGATTAGCAACCCCAAGCAATGTTTTCCCTCCATGTTTGTCATCTGTGATGGAATTTATTGATTCCCCTTCTCATCATAATCTTTTCCAGCAAATGCCAAACAGCCAGAGAAACACTCTCACAGCCTGTTACTGAAAGGCTGGAAGAAGCCAAATATCTGTGCCCACTGTAAAAATCCCTCTGCCAGAATATGCTTTCAGGAAGTCTGTCTCAGCATCACCAGCCCTGGCTGTGCAAGAGTCAGGAATAAAGTCCACACCCCCTGGCCAAATTGAGAAAATCATTCAGGAAACCCCCCAGTTTAAAAGTTCATTTTATTTGTCTGCCAGTGCTGCAACTTTTAGTACCATTCCAGCAATCACACGGATTTAATGGAAAGTGAGGTGCTTAGAAAGTCATTCAAACATTGCAATTGGCCTTTGAGGGGGAAAGCAGATATAAAACTTTCAATAAAAATCCCAGGTCTGCTTCAGAACCAGACATAAACTCCATTAAACCCTGGGGGCAGCAGTACCTCAGTTTCTGGTTCTGATCCATCTGGTGAGGATGTGGATCCAAATTTAGTGATTCATTGACTGCAAAGCCAGCAAAGAACATTTGGATCATCGATCTAACCCACGGCAAAATACAGGCTGTAGCACATCCCTTAATTTATTCCTGTTCAATTTGTTAAGGGAAAGAACCCAAACACTCAATCTGATGTACAGTTACAAGTGAGGGTGAACTTGTCAGAGCCATTTCTGTATTACTGCAGTGGTTGGGCTTCTCACAGGCGCTTTTAGTTGGACTCTTCCCTTCATTGCGTCTGCATACCCTTGTCTCTCCAGCTGAACAGCTCTTTTAGCCAACATCTTTTCCACCTTTCAATATTTTGGAGAGTGCTCAAGTCGTTTCTTCACCTCCTATTTATTAAGCTAAACAGACCAATCTTGTTAAACTGATGGTCTTTGCAGAGCCAGGCACCTTCTCACTGCAGTGGGGATGGACATGGTCACCTACCCAAAGCTGTTGTGTTTAGAGCCAGATCATCACCATGTTTAGTTATCTGCAGCCCAGCTCTGAGCCTTTGCTGTTGGGAGGTATCTGCTTGGGTAACCCTTGCACATAAAATTCCTATTTGTGCTCACTTTGAAGCACCAGCCAGTAACTGGTTCTGCTGTGGTCGTGGCTCTCTGAAATTGGTATCCAGACTGGGAGAAGAGAAAGCCTTAGTCTTCTCTTTGCCTGCTTTCTCTGTGACATTGGTGCCAGTCCTCAGCCATCTCCAGTTGGCTCTGCATCCTGCTTCCAAGGGCAGGATGGCTCTTTGGTGCTGTCACTAAGCATTTATCCCATCAAGTAAAGCAGCACCGCGGGGCATGGATGTATCATCTGAGCAGTGTGTCAGGCTGGGGATGGGTGAACACCATAGGAAGAGGGAAAGAGGGAGCCCAGGGCCTCTTCTCCACTCTGGAGGTCAGCAAGAAGGAAGTTCTTGCTCTGTCCAGCCTTTTCCCTGAATACTGACTGAGCTTTACTCCAACTGGGAACCAAGCCATGACATTCTAAAGCATAGTCACCTGCAGACCTGTGACTTTATCCTAAGCTGTATCTATATTTATTTAAAAATATATATATTTATAAATAGATATATATGGTCAGAACTCTGCGATCCCTGCCATCAGCAGCTTTCAAGCAAGGCCAGAGGGGCAGGAAAGTGGTGGATTAGGAAGGAAAGGAAGCAAGAAATACCTTCACCAAACCCCTCGGGACCTCACTGACTCTGCTCTAACAATACAGACATGCTTCAGGTATAGTCATGCTTCTCTTTGGAGGCTGTGATGGAAATCCAGACAGTACAGCCCGTTACTGGTAAAGGTCACCGGGTAGATGAAATGCCCAGGCAGTACAGACAAGTTCATTCTGTAAAGCCTCAGGGCAGCCCAGCCCAGCAGAGAGGCCAGGGAGCTGCACAGCAGATAGATCAGTCTATGCAGCAGAGCTTGCTAAGCTGAGAGCCCCAGAGATGGTTTGGGGCCACATGTGTCTATTTTCCCCCCTTGCATTTTTCCTCTGTGAGAGCAAGGATTTTCTGAGCTTCTGGCACCATCCCTTCTAGTACAACCTGGCACAAGGAGGAGGTTCAGCCTCTGTCCTGCTGCCCACAGAGACCTCAGCAAGCTGGCAGCACATCTGTCCAGAGAGGTGGAAACATTAAAATGCCAAGTAACCCAACATGACTGACCCATGGAGGGTGCCAGGCAAAGGGAGCAATGCAGATGCCCACTCCCTGCATCCAGCATCTAGACACAGCTCCAGCCTGGCATTAAACATTCCTCTTCATCACATCAGACTGCTAATCTGCCTCTGGTTGTTCTGCCCAGATACAGCAGTTGAAGTCCCTGGTCCTTTGGTAGGTGCCATGCTCAGCCTTCATCCCTTCACAGCTGATGAGCTCAGGCACCTCTGAACAGGCAGCAATGCCCGGCTCTGCCGGCTTCCCTGCCCCCTCC
Source organism: Sakesphorus luctuosus (assembly GCA_013396695.1). Lineage (NCBI taxonomy): Eukaryota > Metazoa > Chordata > Aves > Passeriformes > Thamnophilidae > Sakesphorus > Sakesphorus luctuosus. The sequence goes on from VWZD01000641.1 coordinate 633,855, forward strand.
CGCCCTGCTTCCTCTACAGAAACAGATCCTGGTCTCTGCAGGGCAGGCTGGCGAGCCTGCAGTGTCCCTTCGGATAAAGGACAGCCAGTGACAGGCTGGACCCATCTGAGTGTGGCTGGAACAGGCAGGGGGGTATTTCCAGTCACCTGCATAGGGTCTCCATCAGATCCATGTGGTCTGATGAACCCCTTGGCATCGGGCAGCACCGAGGAGCGCAGTCCTGGCCGGCTGCTGGGGATGCTGAGAGCCCTGCAGCCATCAGAGTGCAGCCCTTGGGGAATCTGCAGCGAGCTGGAATGAAACCCTCACACAGAGCGAGCAGCAAAACGTTCCAGAGCCTGAATGCAGAGCGAAAGAGAAGTGCGAGGGTTGTTGAATGGGAAGAGGGGGAATAAACATGGGAAATGAGTCATCCTTATGTCTGTCACTCCGGGAACAGCTTCCCATTGCCCCTGCCTGGAGCTCAGAGGGGATAGTAACTGTTCCACTCAAGCAGAGCCAGCCCTGACAGGGAAGCTGAGCCAGGCTCTGGCCCGAAGGGAGATCCCGGGAAATGGGTGAGTGTGTTTGCCTCTAACACGCCTTGACAGGAGCAGTGATTGGGAAGAGGAAGGTGGGGGAGTGAGGTGAGTGCTGGGAGGAGCAGCAGGCAGGGAGAGCCCATTGGGTCTCCTGCTCGGGGCCAGCAGTGGTGGAGGATGGGGTGGGAGGGGGGATCAGATAAACTGTCTCTTTTTCCTCCCCTTTGAAGAAATCTCCATGTTTTAACCTGGAACAGAGTTCTGGGGTTGCTCTCCATTTCCATCCTGATCCAGGTGCAGTGCACTGTTAGATCTGAGGGTTGGAGCCCCTTTGAGCACCACAGGATCAGCCCCCTTTTTTTTTTTTTTTTTTTCATGNTTGCCTCCTTCAAGGGAGCAGGATGTGAAGAGAAGCCCAGGCAGCACTGACTGAGTGAGGAGCTCAGCCTTTGGCGACTGGGACATGCTGCTGGTCATCAGCCCAAGGCACTTTTCTTCCCCCAGCTCATCCCATGCAGTGCCATCTTGCTGGTGGCACCTGTGTGATGTGCTGATGGTACCTGTGCTGCTGCCATGGGACATTTCAAGCTGTCAGAGCCCTTCTGAGAGGCACCTGAACCATCCTGGGGGCTTCTCAGCCCCTTTTCCCCAGCAGCACAAGCCCTTTTCACTGCACTCCCCCTCTTGCTTGTGTCTCGTCCAAGCCCATGCAGACCCCCAGCAAGGCAACCCTGCTCTGTATTTGATGCTGAGTACAGTTTTCCCAGCTCCCAGGGCACACTGTTTCCAAGGGGAGAACTCCAGGCAGCCTGTGTTTGCACTCAGAGCTGTTTCTAATCATCCAGAATATAGCGAGTCTATTTTTAGTTGTTGTGGGTTTTTATTTTAATTAATTGCACAATTCTGCTTTCCACCACTTTTTCACCTCCCCATGACCACTTACCCCACGTTGCTGCTTGTTCAGCCAAAAAAAAATAACCTCCCCCAAAACACCACAGTGCCTGATTCATTGGCTCTTCAATGTGTCGTGCCATCTGTGCCTTTTGTCAGCTCTTACACCCCATAGTACCACATTTGAGGAAGAAAATGGAGTAGAAGAGTTCACTTCCAGAGGAGTGGACCTCTTCCAGCTACCACTGACTCCACTGGAGAGAGGGTGAAGATTCTTTTGAAACCTGCATCTTTCATTAATGTCAACTAGTCAAGGCTGCAAATGGCTCATTTTCCAGGTCAGGGAGCCTAATGCCTGGAGGAGATTTGGGAAGTTCAGAAGGAGTAGGAGGAGACATGGAAATAAAAAGAAAAATGAAAAAAAATCATGAATTCTAATTATGGAGCAAAAGAAAGTGCTTCCTGGGATTGGTGACATTTATCCAGAGTTCACTCCTGAGTGAGGTTGGCTAATCTGGGAAATACAGGACTTTCAAAGCCAGTTTTGGCCCCATACATGGTCTTGGCAGCTGCAGTGGCCACCTCCAGCACGGTGGGAGCCAGGCAATGAGTTGTCACCAGCTTGGCTCTTCTTTAAAGCAGTGCTGGGCTGGGCAGAGGGGTTGTCTAAAACACATCTGCTCTTGTGTTGGGAGCCTCCTGAGCTCACGGGATGGGCTCACTCTTCATTCCTTGGCATTTACCTCCCCTTTTTCCTTTCCCTACATGCTCATCCACAGTTCTGGGAGGCTGAGTCCAGCTTGTGACTGTTTCTGATCCCAACCTCACATGCTGGGCTCTGGGGAGCAGCCCCATGTGTGTGTAGTCATGTGAATCATGGCTGCAGGAGATGAGGCCAAGGGCTTTTTTGGCTTTCTCCTCTTTTCCTCCCCCTGCTGCCCCCAGCACTGCACCCAGGTTGTTTTTCAGCTGTGGTTTGGATAACATGTTTATGTAAACATCTCAGCTGGAATCTGCCTCTGACCCTGGAGACGCTGCCTGGCTCTGACCTGGAGCAGGCAATGCCCCCAAGGTGCTTGCACCATCCTCAGCCTCTTTCAGCCATAAGGAACAACAGCAGAGGTGACACCTGAGGGGCAGAAAGAACCTTATGGTGACTGGGGACATCCAACTGTTTTGATTTCTCTTAAATACAAGCTTTGGGGTTTGGCTTGGTTCTGCTAATGATGGTTCAGCTTCATGCTCGTGCCCTGCCTGCCCAGGGCTCCTTTCCACTCACCTCTCCATTACTAATGGGCTCCTGGTGGTAGGGCCAAGGCAGAGGATTGTTTTCCTTTTCTTATTAATAGATATAAAATGCCTAGGGGGTTCACTTTCAGCTCATTTACTGTGCATCCAATGCCAGATGTGGGCTTTTTTCCATACAAAGGTGATCTCCGATGCTGGAATTGTCACAGACAGGACAAGACTTGCTCTTTGGTTTTATGTTTTGAGGAAGTTTTAGATGTTAATAGAGGATTTTGAGATGGGTGATTTTGCAGTGGAAATCTGAAGGATTGTTTCCCTTAACACCAGGTCAAAGGGCAAATTTGTAATCTTTTTCAGAAAAATGTGAAAGGAGGGATGGAAAAGAACTAATCCTTCCTTTGTTCTTAAATCCAGCTCTACCTGGATTTTACATCCAGTGATGCCTCTGGTTTAAATCCAATGCTACCTGAATCTTGAGGGGAGGGCATGATGAAAAAAATGCTTAAAATTAACATTTCTTGCTCCTCTCATCTCACCCTCGGTGTGGTGGCACTCTGCCATCCCTGCTGCGCCTCTGGCAGCCCCGTGGGTCCCCAGAGAGCAGCTTTGTGCAAGTGCAGGCTGGTACATGAGCTGCAGGCTCCCTTCCCAGGGCTCTCCTGGGGCTGTGTCCCTCCAGCCTTCACTCAGGTCAGCCTGAAGAATCTGCGCAGTTCTGCGTGAGGGACCAGGGAAGGGCAGACTGAAGGTGACGGTGCTGGTTTGCAGGTGGCAGGTGCAGGGCTCAGGGGTTTGGGGTTCAACAGCAGGCACCTTCCCCTGTGCAGAGACACCCACCTGCAGCTGAAGTCTGGAGGTCACCTATAATAAAATTAACCCCTTGCCTACCTATCACTGGCACGGATGTGCCCACCTGAGGAGGGAGGGTTTGATGGGCATTAAAGGCACAAAGAAAACGAGATGAGGTCCAAGCAGGTATGTAGGTCATGGGACTGCAAGGAAATAGGGCCAGGGATGGGGCTGCTGGGCAACAGCATCTCTCTATCTTTTTCTGAAGAATGGGCCGCTGGCAGCACTGTCAGCAGCAGTGCTGCCTGCTGGTTCACCCTGCCAGCACTTGCCCAGCAGCAGCAGCAGCAGCAGCAGCAGCAGGGGAGGACAGGGAGACCCAGCTCTGGGTGGGGGCAGTGGGATCCGCAGGGGCTGGGGCAGGGCAGGCTGCTGGGGCTGTTTCATAGAGAAGTTGCTTCATGAAAGGAACAGAAAGTGCAGGGGGAAGTGACAGAAAAAGCACCAGACGGAGGGATCTTTGCTGTGTTTTTTTTTTCTTTTAACGGCAAATTAACCCCCAGTTTCAGTGCTGTCATGCCTTCAGATCTTGAAATGTCGGCAAACGAGGCTTTTTGCTTTCTGTGCATCATTTGACGAAAATCAGACCTAGCAGTACTGAAGGCTCATTTTATTCATCTTCTGAATGAAAGAATTATTAAAACAGCTCTTTGGCTTGTTCTCCATGCCCTGAACACCTCTGTGCACACATGCCTGCAGCCCTCGAGTTGCCCTGACATCCCCTTTGACCGTAAAAATATATTCTCAGTGCAAAACACAGACAGACAATGGTGAATACCACACATTGCTAAGGCACATGGCATCTGTGCTACTGGTTCATGGAGGGGAATGGTCTGTAGTGGGTATATTGAACACCATGGAGGAGACTCTGGGATCCTTTGGGGTGCCCAGACTGGTTCTGGAGCCCCAGCTGGGCTCCTCAGCAATGCAATGTGTTCTGACTTCAGCCAGAGCACATTGGGCCAGTCTTCCCTTGGCAGCACTGGTGCATCATCTCTCTGAAAGGAATTTGAGTTTGGGTTCCTGAGATTGCGTAGGGTGAGATGGGACTGGTGGGAGGTGCAGCTGATGAGCTCCAAAAATCATCACCTGAAGTGCTTTGCTGGATCAGGGCAGTGGGGGGCACTTGGTGGGGCAAGTCTCCTGCGTCTTGTGTTAGCTTGGATTCCCACTGCTGCCCATGCCAGCAAGGAGCTGGTGTCCAGACCTTTTCCTCTGCTCCATTTGCCCTCCACAGCTCTGAGACCCCAGGGCATGACCTGATAGGCAGGAGGTCCAGGGGAGGCCCCGCTGTCCCACTTCCCCATGAAAGATACCCTGTAGACAAGGAAGAAAAGTAGTCTCCTATAAGGAGAGAGCTTGTCCAGGATAAATAGCAATCCCTTCCCAAAGTGGTGCCGGGGGCTGGTGCTCGGGGGTGGCATGTTATGGGAGGTGGGCGAGCAGAGCCGTCGTGACAACTCTTCACTTCCCAGCTCCTGCCAGGTGCTGAGCAGGCAGGGGGAGCTGCCTGCCTCCCATGTGCTGTCTCATTTCCCTTTCCCACCACCACCACACTCCCATCCATCCTACTGAAACCTTGTCAGCCCCCAAGGAATGGTCTTTATCAGTGCCTGGGAGCCAAGCAACTGGCCCCTCACGCTCCTGCCAAGGCAGCAGGCTGTGCTTGTGATGGCATATATGTCCTTGTCATTGCTGCGAGGAGCTGAAATCAGCACTCTGACTAATTAGGAGGGTTGGGGAAAAGCAGATGAGGGGATTAAAGGAAAATAAAATTGATGGTAGGAAATAGAAATGACAGTACCTGTCTGCTAGGATGAAGGAGGTGGGATGAAGAGGAGGATGATGTAGAGTGCTGATGGGATTCACTCCCAAATCTGTTAGGGAAGAAAGGGGATCTGGTGTTGAGAGCTGTAGCTGCAGGAATGGTCCCTGTGCCATCACGAGCTTGGGTTTGCTGGGGCTGGGAGTTGCCCCCACCATGTTTGTGCGGGGAAGGGGGTGTGTGGAGTGACTTGCAGGGAGAAAGGCACAGGGAGCAAGAGGCGAGTTGAAACAAGAAATGGTTCATGGATGGAGGACGTTCAGGATGGGGGACAACACCAGAAAGTGCTGTGGGGCACTTTTCCTCCAGTTTTCCTCACTCTGGCATGCAGCCCCCAGGCAGGGACCTTGCTGCATGAGGTTGCTATACCATGGGGTGGAACACAGCAAGGGGAACACCCAGAGTGGTGGTTGGAGGGCTGAAATAGTTTCAATTTTAGCTTTGCCAGTTGCTCCCTTCCTCCCCAGGTGAATCACTTGCCTCTATGGTTTGGGTTTCTCCTCTGTCAGATGATGATATTGGTACTTGCCTTTTCTGTGGGTGAACTGGATGAACTGTTCATCAACATTTGGGTGGTGACCTGAGGATGAGGGTGTTGCATGCAGCTGAACTGTGGACATCTGGCCAGCACCGAACCCAAATCTTTATTTAAAGACAACAGTCTTTGAATGTTCTGCCTTGAAAATTGCCCTCAACTGCTTCTGTCTCTGACTGTTCTCTCCTCATCTCTCATTTTGTAGCCCTGCTGCTGGATATCATGATTGTGGCTGGGTTGCAGAAGCTGGCCAAGCGGAAGGGCCCGTATGACATCAACCCTGGCTTGTTGGACTACCTGACCATGGACACCTACGCCTTTCCAGCCGGCCACGCCAGCCGAGTGGCCATGCTCTCCAAGTTCTTCCTCAACCACCTGGTCCTGGCCATCCCTCTCCGCATCCTGCTGGTCCTCTGGGCCCTCTGTGTGGGGTTTTCCCGTGTCATGATCGGACGGCACCACATCACAGATGTCCTCTCTGGCTTTGTTTTTGGCTACTTACAGTTCAGGCTGGTGGAGTTGATATGGATGTCCTCCAACACGTGTCAGATGTTGATATCCATCTGGTGAACATGGGGGACTTGATGCCTCTCCTCTGGAAACTAGCAGATACTTTAAGAGTCTCCCTCCCAGTATTTTCTACATGTTGTTTGTTGGAAGTAGTTGTAACTTCCATGAGTAGTGGTGTTTTTTTAATGTTGCTTCCCCACCTTAACAAAAAAAGTTTCTTGCAAGGGATTGGGTTTTAGCAGTCAAGGGCCATGCCTGTGTTTTGGCCATATTCTCAAGCTGTGTTTGGACAGCCAGCTAATTAAGCTTTATGGGTAAGAGAAATGAGCTCCATGTCTGCCTCCTTTAGGTGGTTCACACTGGCACCTTGGTATGTCCTCAGGATGGGCAGTGCCTGAGAGCTTCCTGAGAACACACACATTAACTTTTTTGAGGCTAAATGATTTTGGCCACAGTGCTTTTTTCTTTTTGTAAGCCCAGCTGTTGTGTCTTGTACAGAGTCAGGACAGGCACTGCCAGCACTTTACAGATAATAAATAATCATGAAAATCCTGCCCTGTTTGGTTCTTACATGAGGGAAGGGACAAAACCAGCCTGGTGTGGCTTTGAGATACATGCTCAGCATGGAGCAGGTCCTGCAGTCTTGCTGACTTAGGGAATGCAAATGACATCTCACATGGTTTGCTTTGGGTGGGATGGACCTAGATGGGTGCTCAGGATGCTGAAGAAAAATCATCTTTGTGAGGGTGTGGGGGGAATTTTGGTCTGGTAAGGGACACATGCAAGTTGCCCATTTTCATCCTGGTAGGGATGAATAGATGTTGTGCTGGATTGTGGTCATTTTATAAAGCAGGTCTTGATGCACAGCAAAGAGTCTTTTTCTTTCTATTGAGAAGTATGATTTTATCATTATGCCAAATGGTGCTGTAGATGGGAATTTCCAAGACAAGTCTGGTACAGCACTGCCTGTTTCTGGTACACCCAGCAGTGTCAGTGAGCTGGAGGGCAGCAAGGCAGGACTGCCCCTACTCCTGCATCTGCTCACCTGGCTGTAATCCCTTTACTGGGGTAAATTCTGAACATTCCTGTGTCTTACCCTGTATAAAATGAGGAGAGCACTCCTGACCTTCCTTGATTGCAAACCTGAGCTAATTGTTGTCTGTGAACCAGTCTGAGATCACTGAGTACAGCACCAGGCATGGTGCTGTTGCTTCCCATTATTGATGAGTGTCAGCCTTGAAACCTGGTGGATCCTTACCCAGGTGATGGCCATGCCCAATGTGGTGTTTCTGAAATAGATCTCCCCTCCCAGCTGTCATAAGAAAATCCTGTATTTTGAACAGAATGTGCCAGTTCTCTGTGCTTTCTCTGTCTTTAGAAGAAAGTTTGATGTTTGGAGATGATGGATACCACCACACTCAGCATCTTCCTTGAGTGAATAAATCCTGCATAATGAGAGGATCTTGTCATCCCTGCCCTCCTGTCAATCCCAAGTGAGCAAATTGCACCTGGCTTGCAAGGCCAGGGTGCAACCACCTGGGTCTTGCGCTGTCATCTCTCCCTGCACACTGGGGAGCTTCCTACAGGAGCTGGTGAGAAGAAGACATTCAGATAATGACTGTTGCAAGCTGCTGACATTTGTTGCTCTTTGATGATTAATATGAAAAGAAGCTAAACAGAAAATCCATGCCTGGCATGTGTCTCCAGCTGGGATGTCAGCACAGAGCCCCGGGAGCTGCTGACTTCCCGCGCTGCCGGCTCCAGCGCTGCAGCAGTCCGTGGTAGGGAAGGTTACCATGTCCTTTGAAGATGAGCCTCCCATGGAGCTCACGGATGGGCTGTCCCTGGGTTTTTTCAGGAAAGGGAAGAGCTCAGGGTCTCACTGGTTCTCTCTGGTTCTCTCTGGAGGTTGGTGCAGCAGCAGGCAGAGCAGTGCGGGGGTGGGGGGGGGGGGGTGCTGCCCAACTCTCCTCCTGCTGCTGCAGGTGGGAGCAGAGATGTGCTACTCCCCCTCAGGGCTTCTCTTTGCCAGTACCCTTCTCCTGCAAAGATTTATGTGAAGAAGTGAGCTCTGGTGCTTTTTCTTCCCTCCAGGCATTATTACACTTGGCAGAGTTTATCCTCACCCCCAGGAAGGATGGAGGCACGTCACTGAGCTCTGGTGGTGTGTGAGGCACCCATGTGTAGCTGGAGATGGTGGGTTCCTGAAGGGACAGGGAGCAGGGAGGACTTTGCCCCAGTGGCTTTGTGGGAAGCTCTCACTTTGTAGCTCCAGGATTTGCTGAACCTTTGCAAATAGGCTGGATGAATCTACAGGCATGTTGCTGGGTTCAGATTTTCTTGCACTTATGTTATCTTCTCCTGGTATATCCAGGATGGCAGCATGGCTTTGGAGGAGTTACCCTGGTCTTTGCTGGTGTAATCAGGAGAGCATGGCCTGGAGAAACTGCCATGGTGGGTTAGATCAGCACATGGTTGCAAAGCAAGGCAGGAAAGCAGAGAGAGGTGAGTTGGGGTGATTCAAGGCAGTAAACTGGGATTCACAGGATGGGGTTTTCTCCCACAGAGTTTCTCCAGGGGATCTTCCTCCTCAGCCCCACTGCAGCCTGTGCCCCTTCTGCCCCACAGTATTTCAGTGCCCAGAGCAGGGGATCCCAGAGCTCCATTCTTGCTGCAGGGAGGATTTGGGGAGAGACCCCAGAAGATGAGTGTGGATCTGGGCACAGAGCCACTGGGAAAGACCTGGCAGAGCCTTGCCTAGGCCATGGCTGCCCTCCCAGCAAGGCAAGCCATCCCTGGTCCCTCTCTCCCACTGCTGCCGTGCCCAAGGTACCGCTCAGAAACAACCAGCATTTCTGCAGAGAAAAGCAGCTTCTGTCTCTATAGCAACAGTGAGGGATGGCAGGCACCGTGTCCCATGTCCCTGCCTGTCCCTGTCACCCAACAAGCAGGACAGGCTGTGGCTGGGCTACCTAAACCCTACCAGAGGGAGGCAGGAGACCCCCAGCCCAGCCCCCCTGGGACAGAGCAGGGAGATGTGGGGAACAGTGAGAGGACAACCTGGCTCTGCCACCAACAAGGTACAACCTGTGCTGACTGTCCTCAGCTTTCAGTCCCAGCAACACGACCTTGGTGGGGAGGGATTCCATGCCCAGGGCTGCACTCACAGATATCCAGGGCCAGATCTGAGTGTTTTGGCTCAGAGGCAAGAGAGGCACAGCAACACGAGGGAAAGGAAAGTCACTCCAGTCTTTGGGCTCCAGAGCTGTGTGGCTCTGCCTTTCAGCCGCTGGTTGTGAGGAGGAGCATGGATGCAGCATGCCTGTCCATAAAGCCCTGCAGCCTGAGGAGGGTTTACAAGGGTTTTCTTCTCCCTCAGAGGGTGTCAGAGAGATGGGGCTGCATCTCAGCCCTGGCAGTGCTGCCAGAACATGGCATTCTGTGTAATGTGCTGGAGCATCACCTGAGTGCTCTCCACTGACCCTGGATTTAGCAGTGGCTGTGAGAAACACCAGTAGGGTTTGGAGGCACATGTTGCATGTAAGCCAGTGGCTGAGGCATGTTTATGCCTTGTTTTCCACTCTCCTGGAGCTCCTGCTGATGCTCACACAGAGGTTTGGCCCCATCTGTCCTGGGCGAGGCAGAGCAGGACACTGGGGCTGCTCTGTGCAGGTGCTCACCATGGTCATGCAGCTCTGGGCAGGCAAAAGGCCAAATGCCCCAGGAATGTGTTTTCCCTGAACCTTCAGATCCCCAAATTCAGCTACACAGAGCTCAACATGAGGCTTGGGAGGAGTGATCCTTCCAATCCAAGACCTCTCCAAGCAGAAGGAATGAACAAACCCTGACCATGGCATCTTCTGCCTTTCGGTTCATCTAGCAGATTAATTAAGAAAATGCCTCAGAGGAGGCAATAATGAAATAAATGTGATCAGCCAAGGGATCTCAACCCCCATGGGCTGGGTGCTGCTGTCATCAACTCTCCACAGTGCCCCGGGGAGAGTCCCAGACTGCAGTGACAGTGATTTCGTGTGTGATTCTTTGGCAGACAGTGAAAGGCCCCTCCTCCCCTCACCCTAATGCTGATTATGCTCAGCAGCAAAAAGAGATTTTAATTTATTAAAAAAAAAAAAGGGTGCCAGGGTCAGGGCAAGTAGCAAATCTGGATTATATCTTCAGGCATATGTGGGAATCACAGCTAGGGTGTTTAGTTCTCCACTCAACATAAGCTGGTGGTTTTTTCCCAACAAGCTGTTTTGTACATTTGTGGCTGGGGCTGTGCTGAAACAAAGGTGGGACAAACCCCATCACACATCAGGGCTGTGCTGCCCTCCCTGCCATGGGAGGTCCTCTCTACTGCCCCTGGGATCCGTGTCCTTCCCAGGATGAGGCAGCTGATGGGCAGGGAAGTGCTGGAGGGCAGGTTGGTGGATTTGAGGATTCAGGGGGAATTAGGGAGGCTGTTACACAAGGTGTCCCTGCGGTAGCACAAGTGTGGCTCTAGTTCACCTCAGGATGGGTTTTCTCAGGCAAACACACTCCTTTTATTCACTCAGTGTGTTTCTGAGGTGGGTGAAGGGGCCTGTGGGCTTAACCAGCTCTCAGCAGCTCAGTGCAGCAGCCCCAGCTCCTGCCACAGCCCTGACACTGCTCCCTGCAGCACCAAGCCACACAGGAAGGTCCCAACAGCCACAAACTCACTTTCAGAGCTCCCCAGTTAGGGAGAATCACATGCATGATTTTCAGTTAAGATATTTTTATTGAAGTGATGATTAACCATGTCATTTCCATGCTTAAAGTTTAATAAATTAGGCAAAGCCTGAAGAAACAGGATGGTGTGTCCCCTTTACGTGTGTGTCTTTCAGAGGTTACTGCAGACAGAAGGTGCATGAATACAGATGATGCTTTTACATGTTTTTGGTCATCTGAAATAGAGATGTGGCCAGTTCTTGCCTCAGCATGGCAAGGATATGGACACAATGGCTGCAGGGTGGGAGCAGGTAATCAAAGAGATATTTTGCTCTGATGTTGACCCCAGAACCCCTGGCTGATGTGCCTCTGTCTGCATACAGAGCTCTATTTAAGGTGTTGCTGGGGTTCTGCCCTCCAGACAGGTAAGGATGGGGTTGTTTCATTCCCCACCTCACTGGGACTCAGAACAGCAAAGATCTCCGTGCTCTTTCACTCCCCAGGACACAAGAGTCAAAGCAGATTAAAGGTCCCTCGGCTGATCACATTTATTTCATTATTTGAGTGAAATCCCTTGTAAATACCGCCTCCCTCCCTCTCTTTTTATAAAAATAGAAAGCACGAAAGAATTGGAGATTTAGGAAAAGTTAATCACAGGAGTCGCTTGAAATCCATTAACCTCTCACAGCCTGAGCTGTGCCTGAGTCCTGCTGCAGTGAGGAGATGCTGAATGGCCAGGAGGGCTCCCAGACCCCCAAAGCAGGGCTTCCCCTGGAAAATACCTGGGTTTTAGCAGGCTGGGTGGTGGTACAGCCCTTTGTTCAGTCTGGCCATGATGAACTCTTAATTGCAGTGTTGGAATGAATTGGTTCCAGCACCCACGTGGCTCCAGAGTGTTGAGCATCATGTGTAGGAGCCCTGTGGCAAATGCTGCTGGCCAGCAGGTGGGCTCAGGGCCACTGGAAATGCCAGTGCTCTTTTCATTATGCTGTGGTTCCTCTGAGCCTCTCCAAAGGGTGGGATGGGCTTTGCACAGGGATTTCTTCCAGTTTTTCTAATAAATTTCAAACAGGTGCAGCTGGTTTCCACTGCCAAGAAACCACCCTTAGTCCCCATCCCTCCAAAAAACTCTCACCCGTGGGACCCTCTCTGACTTTCTCTCTTCTCCCAGGACCAGCAGCCTTGTGCAGGACCATCACTGCTGGAAAGCCAGACCTGCAGAAATTAATTAAAATAAGAGCAGTGGGAACAGAAGCTTGAGAGCTACAATGATGGATGTTCATGAAACACTTGCCCAAAGTGCTCTGGGCATTTGGTGATGTTTGCTTCCAGCCAGGGAGCTGTGCAATAGTTAAACACACTCAATGCAGTTGTGATTAGAGAATCAGCCTCTGGTATCTGATGTGGGTCCACTGCACCCAGATCTGATGCCCTTTCTCCACTGGGATTTGCACCTTGGAGCTGCCAGCATTGCTTTGTCATGGATTGCATCCCTGGCTGCAAAGGGAGTTTTATGTTCTCCAAATCCTAAACCTTAGGCTGTGTATTAATAGCATGGTAATGCATCACTTTTGTGTCCAACACAAGCCAGGGGTTATATAAAACACAGATTAATGGGAATCAGCAAAACAGAGGAGCATGTGGAGGGATGCAGTGAGGATGTCTTGGGAGGGGAGGCAGGAGGGAGGTGGCAGGTCCAGAGGGAAGAGAAGGTGGCTGAGCAGATTCAGAGCACTTCCTGGCAGGGTTTGCTCCAGTTATTGTTCTGCAATCCCTGATTCAGAACATTTCCTGAACGAGTATGTCTGCTGGGGTCTTTTGTCCCTGGATGATAACAAGAAGGCAGAAGGGAGGTCTGGGAATTTGACTATTTGACTGGAAATGGCTGAGTTTTTTCTTTTCTTTCTTTTTCTTTTCTTTTTTTTTTTTCCTAGCTGACAGACATAACTTCTACACCTGCAAACAAGCAAACAAAGCACAGGTGGGAAGATAAAGAAACAGATAGTCATCAAAAGGGAAGACACATCTTTCACTAGGTGGTAAATGAATGCCCATCCCAACGGGGCTTGTTTCTCCTCTCCCATCCCAAAGTGAAAGGTGATATGTGGGTTAAGAAAGGCTGGGAATTCTCAGAAACTCCTTCCATTCCTGCTCCCCACTGATGGGTGGGACATCAGTGGTTTCCAGGGTTTCCAAAGACCCCATGCACAACCCAGAACAGCAGTTTCTTACCTTTGGGCAGCAAAGTTTCCTCTTGCAGATTCCTCAGCCCAGAAACACTCAAACTATGCTGAAGGGGCAGCAGGGATGCCAACCCAAATCCTTCCTGTTGCTGTTCCTCGGAGGGAAAGCAACAGGTTTTTGGGCACCTGCCTCTGGTGTGACCTTCCCTGGGAGAGCTTGACCTCAGCAGCTCTGCCCTCACGGGATGGGAAGATGCCTCCCACCCCGGGAGGAAGGCACAGCTGGATTCCAACCATCAATCATGTCCCGCTGGGAAGGGTTTGTATGGGCTGTGGGATTCCTGGTGGGGTGACTTTTTTCAAAGCCTCCTGCAATAACAGAAACTGTTGCTCAGCTTCCTTTCTAGATAACCTTTTTCCTGCTGCCCAACATGCTTATCTGCTGCAGACAGACTGGCAAGATGAACCGGAAAGCTGATACCTTATCTCTCCCTCTCAAGGAGCCTATTTAAGTGCTGGAATGTGTTGAGATGGTAAATGATTGTTAAAATCCAAGTGAGGAACATGGACCTAAGGACAGGTCCTGCTGGGAGGGAGCACCTAGTCAAAAAGGAGACTAGTGGGACAACAGCCTTTCCAGGCTTTTCTGCAGAAAAATGCATCTTTTATCTGCCACAAGATGCATCACCTGTTTGTTTAAAACCAAAAGGCACAGACTGGGTTGCTGGCTAATCTGTGGGTTAACCCTGCAGGCTGCTCCCAGCTCAGCATCCCTTCGACAGGGCTTTATCTGTGTCTCAGTTTACTCACTGCAGGAAATAAACTGCTGTGTGTCGGCCTCGCGATGGGCTCAGTGTCTGATATCACATGGCACATATTCCTCGCTCACCCTTTAATCTGTGCTGCTGTGGGAAGCAGCAAGATGCTCGCACATTCCTGAAGGTAAATAGGATTGCAGAGCTATCGGGCTAATTGAAATGAACGGGGCTCGGCAGCTCAGGCAGCCTGATAGAACCAAATGAGACCTCTCCAGGGACACAGAAGCCAAGCAGAGCTTCAGCACTTCACTTGTTTCAGCCACTGCAAGTGGCAGCTACAGCAACAGCAATTGCAGGCATCGGAGTTTGAGCGCTGTGACAGCAGAGGGGCCAGGGAACACCAGCATGATGTCTGTAACAGCTGCTGGGGAGGGGTGAGACAGGCTTATTTTGGTCCTGTCCTGGGTGAAAAAATAGCTGGTGGAGATGTTGCCAGCCTGGAGCACGTTACCAGCCAATGCCAGGGTGCTCCCCCTTCCAATGGGCAACTGTGTCCCAGCACACCCGGGGGGCTGGATGGGGGAAAGGGAATTGGGGCCAGGTAAAGCTACAGGGGAGAAACCCCACACCAGTGGGTTGTACAGCCCTAAAGAGCTCTAGGAGGGTCAGAGCCCAGCACACAGAGCAGTGAGTGATATGAGATCATCTGCATGTGAGGGGTCCTTTCACCCCCTGCCCTGACAGCACCCCAGAGGGCCAGGCTCAGACCTGGGCATGGCTTTTGCCACTCCAGCTGCTCTTGCACAGTATTTGCTGCAGAAACTGTTGGGTTGCAATGCACGCTGCTACCATGGGCTGCTGCATCTCAAAGTTAATCTGTTCCATGTCACCAACTACTTTTCCATAGCGATGCATAAGGAACTGCCATCCCAGAGCAGACCTCATGCTGTCTGTGTGATGATGCCAAGTGCTTCAAGAGAAACACAAGTGACACTGTGGCAGCCACGATGGGACAAGTCACTTTCTGGGACAGCTCATCCCATCTCACACTTGCAAGAGCTGACCCATTCCCTGAGGCTTTTTATCCCCTGCAAAACTTGGAGTTAGGCACTACCATGTGCATGTCTGCAAGGTTCTCCAAGTTCTCTTTGCATCTTACAAGTTCCTTGCCTCCACCTGTTTGAGTAGGAGCAGGACACCAGGCTCAATCACAGCCTTTTTGTGGGTTGCAGAGAGGACCCTGCAGGGAAGCAGGACTGGAGACCTGTGGCACTCATTTTTCTCTCCATGACATTGTTGGATTATACTGGTGAGGAACAGGGCTGATATAGCTGCTGTGTCCTAACACAGCTGATCAGTGCTGTGTGCCTCTGCCCCTGCCTTCCTAATTAATTCCTTTAGGGCAGCTCTTGTATTCTGGGGACATAGCAGCTCCACTGCTCACCCTGTATCCCTGCTGGGTACAGTGATGGTAAGGATGGGGCCAGGCTGTCCTGGAGATAGAGCAAAGCCAGCTTAGCAGTTGTTCCTGTCAATATAAAAAGTGGGAATGAGGGAGATCCATCTGAGCCTCTCAGGGTCTGTGTCTTGTGATCCTGAAACCCAAGAGCCCCCCCTGACTCAGCAGGTTATTAATAACCCCCTGGCTGTGCTCCCACTGCAGCTCCTGCCACCCCTGGCACCACCTGGCTCTCCTCTATGGTGAGGTGAGATGCACACCCTAGGCAAGGACAGGAACTCCTTCCTGCCAGTGTCTGCTCCCCATCCCCACCCACAGCGCTGTGTGAGGCTCATGGAGGAGTCTGGAGAGACCTCGAGCTCTCTGCACATCCTGCAGCACAAAAGCTGAACTCAGCTAAAGTCTGCTGAAGTCAGACTCATCACGTGCTTGTCCCAGGTCCTCTGGTTTTTGTGCCTAAAATCAACCCTGGTCCAGGTTGCAGCACAGAGAGGTTTGGCTTCCTGGAGTGCAGCAGCAGCTCTGCCACCTGCCCACTCTCCAGGCTGGGACACACTGTGTGTCCCTAGGATATTGCAGGCCTTGGTGGCACTTGGCCCCCACATCTATTAAGACAGGGTGGGATCTGCCAGCCACCAGGTTTCCATCCCTCTCTGCTGAACCTCTTCTGTGGTCACAGCCTTTGCCTTTGCCTATATTTCTCTTCCCAGGATTGCAAGGGCAAAGCAGAGGAGCCTCAGGTCCCTGGGACACAAACTGGGGAGGAAAGAATGGCACATTCAGCAAAACTGTGGTGATGATGCAATCTGGGATTGGGCTACTCCAGGGGAAGCACACAGGCTGCAGACAGACTTCTGGGGGTCCCTGGGTGGCACTGCCAGCCCTGGGGTGCACAGACCACAGACCACAGCTGCCCAAATCTCCTCCTGCTCAAGGTGGCTGTAGCACACCCATATCCCACATCACACATCACACAAACAAGTCAGTGTGATTTAGTGTGAGCATGAGCCAGCCTGTGTTTACCACAGCTGGTGACATTAGCTGAGTTCATTAGCACTCCCTGGGCAGGTTTTAAATAGCAAAGTGGAGCTGCTTTACAGGTCTGGGGCAGCCCTGGCTTCAGGCAGAGCACTGAGTCCTTCCTTTTCTCTCTTCCTTCCCTCCTGCTCATGTTCTTCCTTTTATGACACTAGTAGTGCCTCAAAATGCTTCAACCTCCTCATTTCTTCCCAAGAGGGCTGTGTCCTCTCCAGTCCTGCAGCTCACAGGTAGAGCTGGAGCTCCTTGCTGAACCCTGAAGAAGGTCCCCGAGCCTTGACAGCTCCATCCATGGTTTCTTTCTCTCCCAGTCTCCTCCCTTTCCCTCATCCTTGCCCTTCTCTCTTGCTCTCCTGCTGAGCCCACAGTACAGACCTGTCCTTCATGGTAACCAGAACTCTGGAAGGAGATACTGGAGCCAGGGAAGGGGACAAAACTCTTTCCCACTGGTACCCTGGGCTGCTGCCGCACTTTGTGTCCCTAAACAGGGCATTTTGTTTCCATCCTGCTGTGCTCCATCATGGGACTACGTGGATAGAAAAGGAAACTTCCCTGCAACATGGATTTATTTCATCAGTGTGGCCCCATTCCATTTGCTTCCTGTTGCACTTTCATTCCCTTCTCCTTCATTCATTTCTCTCCCAGGGCTCTCCCTGCTTCTTCCCATCCCCTCCAGCTTTTTTTGTCCACATTTCCCATCGCCTCTTCTCCTCCCCATGCGGCAGGTGAAGGGTTTCAGCTCACACCGCCAGGAAAACCCGACTCCCACGTGGTGAAGCCACTCGATGCCTTGGCTGCCTCTTTGCGCACCCGTGGGAGGTGCGAACCCACCCCGGGCTGTCCCTTCAGCACAGACCTTTTGCTCCGGGGGGAGATGCGGGGACAGAGCTGGTGCTGCCTGGGGTGGGGGGCGACCTCGGACCCACCGGGGGATCCCGCAGCCGGGACTGGGCGGACTGGGGGGAGCGGGGCTCGCCCGGCGGCGGCTCCAGGCTGGGTTTGTCGCTCCATCTAGCGGGGACGCGGCGGGATGTCGCCGCCGCCGGGGATCGCGGCTCCGGGAGGGCGACTCAGAGCAGTCCCGGGGATGGCGATGTCCCGGGTCCCGCGACTTCTCCGTGTCCCGGGAGCTGTGCCCTGTGCTCCCACGCCAAGGGAAAGCCCCGTAGGATGATGCACCCCGAGCCGTGCGGCTGTTCCCGAAGGACCCCCGGCAGGACGCGGGGATGGAGGGGCCCGAGGTGGATGGAGCATCGGGGCAGATGCGTTTTCCTGAGCAGAGGTAGTTAGCACCCACTGAAATATTTAGGAAATGTGTTAATAATTAAAGGAGAGACTGAACTCACAAGGGATTTGGTGTGATCTCCTGAGACAGAAGGAATAAATCTAGTTATGAGAAAAAACACTGAAGAGCAGCATTATTTTCATTAACTCCCCAAGAAAAAGGCAGTGTGGCAGTTCTGGAGATGCTCCAAACAACGGCCTTGGTTTGAGGGCTCTGGAAGTGAATGTCGAGCTCCTGTTAATTGCAGTTACCATTCCTGTCTCTGCAGTGTGCAGGAGTCACACGCTGGCTGAGCTGTGATCATCCCATTCCTGCTCAGAGCCACACTGTAGGGACAGTGAGAGCTGGCTTGCTTACAGCACGGGGTGCAGCTCTACCCAAATCACTTATTCTCATCAGCTTCATCCCGCTCAGAAGCAGCTGATAGTTCTCTTTAGCAGGGTGAAGCAAGATGTTATTGAACTGTGAAACGGCAGCTGTCTCACAACACACAGAGGGAAGGAATTGGATGGTTGTGGTCAAAGGCTGAAACTGGGAACCCAAATATGTCTGTGAACTCACACTCTGACCACAACTATGGTACAAGATAGGAAACAAAATTATGTGTTAGTTTAAATCTGGGCTGAATGTTCTACATTGCAAAATCAGTTACTTTAACACACCTTCAGTAAATTTGAGGGAAGTATGGACTTGCCTACCCTTGTTTTCCATTTTGGGGAGGATCCCCATTTGTCAGTGCAGGTTTTGTGAGTAACTCCAGCCTCAAATATTTGACTGAGTTTCTCCCTAAGTCTGGCTGCATTTTTCATGGATGTACTAGAGGGAATGATATGGCATTTTCAAGAGAAAGGAGGGTTTGTTGCTAAAATATCCAGATCAGCTCTGCAGAAGTTTGTAATGTTGTTTGGGGTAATTGCTGATCTTCAGATTTAGAGTGAAAGAAGCTTGATGTACCTGTAAAATCCAGTGATCTGCCTATAAATTGTCATGACAGTCACATAAGTTGAGTTAACAAGGAATGTTTTGCCTGTCAGAAATATTTCTTGTTTTGAGATACACCTTCCAGGACCCTATGTCAAATAACTGGATTCCCTTATTTGTCTAGGGTTTGGGGTTTTTTTCCAAGCTCTTTGAAAAAAGGGGGCTTTGATAGAGCAAACAGGTGCTAACTGAAAAAAGCAGGTGCTTCTAGAAGTGTTTTTCTGTGTGTTCTGGAAATGAGTGTTGCATTGAGAAACACAGGTCTTTGCCTGACAAAACTTTAGTACTTACACCTCCATCTCCCTGTTTTCTTCTCTTTTCTGAATGTGTTTAAAACCCAGCATGTCACTAACAATCTTTGCAGTCTTTTGAAGAACACAAGCTGGCACATTGAGAGAAAGATGTGTGTTGTTTCTTGATTTTTTTTTAAATTTTTTTTCTTGAAGCTCTTGCTATTTAAGAAACCAAGGCTGTGTGAGGGCTTCCAAGTAGATTTAGTAAGAAAAACAAGACTTTAAAAGCTGCCCAAAGAACAGCCTTGCTAGTTTCTGAACAGCAAAGCCAAATTAAAAACCACCAAGCCAGGATGAGCAGAAGCA
Source organism: Sakesphorus luctuosus (assembly GCA_013396695.1). Classification (NCBI taxonomy): domain Eukaryota; kingdom Metazoa; phylum Chordata; class Aves; order Passeriformes; family Thamnophilidae; genus Sakesphorus; species Sakesphorus luctuosus. Next base: position 653,226 of record VWZD01000641.1, read on the forward strand.
GTGGACTTGTTTTGCAGTTATGCATGAGGAAAAACTGAAGTCATGGCTGATGAAGTACCTCCAAAATGCTTGCAGGATCAGGCAACTGGTATTTGGTTCTTGATGCAAGCAAAGCTCAGTGCTCAAGCCAGCTGAAAGCAATTCACTTCTCATTGGAAGAATAGTTTCTTCCTTTTAATCAGCTCTGTTTTAAATGATTTCCTTTTTTAGTGCCTTAAATAGGCATTTTGGTCTGTTGTTCAGGCAGCCAGCATTTGCTCATGAAGAATGGAATGGGTCTGCAGCCTTTAAAATAACAAACAATAGCCTGGCAAACAAACACTTCTATGGCATCTAGTTTTCACACAGAGCTTGCAAATCCCATGGGCTGCAAAGGAATAAGGAAAAGAAACAGCCTCTACCTGATACAACAGTTAGAAGAAGCAATAAATAATGAATTGAATCTACTCTCACCTGTGAAATAGGGGGGAAGGGTTAAAAGTGGCAAATAAGACCATAGCTGGGGGTACCCAGTGTCCTGCAGAAGGACCTGGAGGGTTATGCCCAGCTTTGGACAGTGGGAGGGAGGGAAACCCAGCCCCAGTTCAGTCCTGAGGCAGGAGACTTGCAGAACTCCACAGATTTGACCCTGGCACACTGCTGGGCACGTGGGGAAAAGCCAGGAGCTTGTGATGCACATGTGCACACCTGGTAATGAATGTGCAATTGTCTTTCATTTGTTTACTTTGCCCTTTTGATCTCCACAACAGGTTGTGTTAATTTTTCCTTTAATTGGTGCATCTATTCCCTTGGCCTTGAATTGTTGCCTTGGAGATGCACAGGAGACCTTTGGAGAACTGCTTATTACAGAGGCAGGTGTGCACAACGCTGACCCGGACAAACCTTGTGAGTCACCTGCTGATGGTGGGGTTGTAGGTGGCTGTGTGAGTCACTGAAAGTGAGGGGATCCCACATTCCTGATGTCCTCAAGGGCAGCATTAATGCCTTTGGGTGCTTGTTGTTAAACAACAGCACGAGATGGTTCACTCTCCTCTTCCACCTCAGCTGACACGGGGTGTGAAACCACACGGTCCTGCAGAGCGAGGTGGCTGAATGAGACAAGCAGGAGACCAAACCAGAGGCCCCCCTTGGAAGTCTGTCTGACATGTAGCTGCTCTCACGGAGGACAGTGAGGTTTGTATGGGCAGGAAGCGAGTGTAGAAGAGCTATTTGTATTTGTATGTACTTGTCTGACTCATGGAGGAAGAAAAACTAAATGCATCAAACTAATGCACTGGCTAATGGAGATAGATAGATAGATAGATAGATAGATAGATAGATAGATAGATAGATAGATTACCTTTATTAGAAGCTTCTAGAAGCTTCTAATGCACACCAGAAGTCCAAAAAATTTACAAAATATACACTGAAATCCTTAGGCATCAGTGCCATGATCTAGTAATCACGGTGGTGTTGGATCAAGGGTTGGACTTGATGATCTCAGAGGTTTCTTCCAACCCAGTTCATTCCATGATTCTGTTGCCTAAATTCCTGTGAAAATAGACACTCAAAAACAGTTTTAATGGAGAAAGATAGATAGGTGACCTTTATTAGAAGCTTCTAGGCGCAGAGCAGAAGTCAAAAAATCCACAAAATATACACTAAAATCCTTAGGCATCAATGCCATGATCTAGTAATCTGGCATTGGAATGGGCTGCCCAGAGAGGTGGTGGATTCACCATCCCTGGAGGTGTTTAAGATGAGNTAACTGGGGCGGTGAGTGGGGCCGCGGGGAGGGGAGTGGGGGGGAGGAGGAGGAGGGAGGGGAGAGAGAGGGAAGGTGGGACGAGGCAGCGCTAAAATGGAGCCCAGGGCTGCGGCACGGCGCGGCCTGCTCGCCCACCCGCGCCGTTCCGTGCCGCGGTAGCCGCCGGGGCTGCTTATGCGGGGCCTGGCCTAGATCCCCATCCTCGGGGTCGCTTGTGCGGGGCCTGGACTGGATCCCCATCCTCGGGGTCGNGCGCCGCCCCTGCGCTGCCGGCGGGGCCTGCAGGGGGCGCTGTGCGCGGCCGGAGCGGCGGGAGGAGGAGGAGGAGGNCCTCGGGGTCCCTTGTGCGGGGCCAGGCCTGGATCCCCATCCTCGGGGTCCCTTTTGCGGGGCCAGGCCTGGATCCCCATCCTCGGGGTCCCTTTTGCGGGGGCTGGCCGGGATCCCCGTCCTCGGTGTCCCTTGTCCTGGCCCAGCCCCAGTGGGATCCCCGTCCTCGGGGTCGCTTGTCCTGGCCCAACCCCGGTGGGACCGCATCCTCGGGGCGCCTTCTCCTGGCCCAGCCCCGGTGGGATCCCCATCCTCGGGGTCCCTTTTGTGGGGGCTGGCCTGGATCCCCATCCTCAGAGTCCCTTCTCCTGGCCCAGCCCCGGTGGGATCCCCGTCCTCGGGGCGCCTTGCCCGGGGTCCCCGCCGCAAAGGCAGGTTGTTTTTCTTGGTGGCCTAGAGTGTGACACAAAGATATTTTTGTCGCGCCGTGGTGTGTGTGTGTGTCTCAGCAAAACAAGAGAGGTGGGGGGGTGGCATCCAGAAGGCTCGGCCGGTTTGTTTTTGTGCAGGAGCTACAAAAGGGCTCTGCTGAGGCCGAAATGCGGCTGGGCCGGGGGCGGGGAGCGAGGATGGAGTTTGTGCGCTGGGCGAGCTCGTTCGGTAGGTTTGTAAAGATGTTTTAGGGTTTGGTTTGGTTTTATTTTTTTAGTTTGGGAAGGAGTTTTTCATCTCTGTGTGAGAGCAGTTATGCTGCAAGCTGGGGGAACGCTAATGGGGGTCCTGGGACACGTGCTGGGCATCTTCACTCGAGGGGGTGGTTTTGGTGGTGTTGGTTGTGAACCAGGAGAGTTTTTTCTCTCTAAAATGCTTACAAAAACGCTCCCTGATTTCCGAAGTCAGAACTGCCGAAAGGGGTTTGAATGAGCTGGGAGCTGTGGGGTTTGTTAGGGAATTGTTTTGTTTCTCTTCTGAGCGTGTGAAGGATGAGATACTCAGAGAGTATCAGCTCGTGAAATGTTTGTGTACTGATGTCACCGGTGTTTGGGGTGATAAGGTACAATAAACAGAGAGGTTCAGGACTTCAGTAATTTTGTCTCTTTCTAGGAATGGGTATAAAGTATAAGCACATTGCAGTGTTTACATCCTCTGCTTAGGGGGAAGGCATCCCACCCTTTCCAGCACCGAATCCAGTTTTTTAGTGGAAGTTTTGTTTGGATTAAGTCTTATCTTGCAGGTGGAAGGGAGGCCTCCACTGGAATGGGCCCTTTCATGATGTATAAATAGCTGATCCCTGTCTTGAGCCCAAGTTTGGAGAATCGCCTGCTGATGAGTTGGTTTCTCTGCCTTTTCCACGGTCAGTTGTCACTGGGGTAGTTTAATCCCAGCGTCCTTCAAACCTGTGCTCTGGGCCAGGAATTGAGGAGTAATTTCACAGAATCCCAGGCTATTCTCAGTTGGAAGAGACCCACAAGGATCATCGAGTCCAACTCTTAAGTCAATGGCCCATACATGGGATTGAACCCATGACCTTGGCATTATTACAACCAAGTTTTAACCAACTGAGGTAATCTCAGGAAAGTCTTCTGGAAGAGATGGGGAGCCCGAGACCATATTCTGAAAGAGGAATTTAAACACAGGATGGAAAGCGATGTTTTCAGGTTTTCTGACTGAAAAAACTGGATAATTACCTGCGTTTTTCACTCTAAATGAAGTCTCTTAACTGGGCCTGGGTGTTGGCAGCAGCTCATCAGGAGGTCTTTGTGGGTTCCTTGTGGGCCCTGCTGCTTCTTTCAGGTCTCTGGCTTAAGAAGTTCTTCCTCCTTAACAGAGTATTTTGGGGCTACGATAAACAAGACCTCTCCCACATGACCTTTTTGAAACGATCTAGTGTTTTTCTTGCTACAGCTAAAAAGTTAAGATTAAAAATAGTGTTTAGACAAATCACAAACACTGTGTGAAGTTGCTGCTTTGTTTCTGATAGTTTGGGGGTTTTTTAATTACACATTTCCTCAAGCCAGTGTGATTACATCTGCTGTTGGCTGTAATTTGATTTTTGTGCTTAATTTGATAAGTACCTTCAGTAAAAGTTGATTTCTTTTTATCATTTGTTAAGACTGGTCTGCTTTTCTGCACAGTCTGAGTAAACTAGATACCTGTCACATGTTTGAGGATGCTTTCAGCAGTTTTCACTGTTAAAAAATATTTTTGCATGACTTGACAGACACCTTTCTTGAAAAGAAAAAGGAAGTAAACCATGTGTTTGATATAGGTTTCCAAAGTTGTCATTATAAATTGCCTTGGTGCCTTATTTTTTCTAAATTTGGAGAATTTTATTTTGTTCTTAGAGTGCATTTTTTTAATGAGCTCTGAGCTTTTTTTTTATTTTTCTGTGTGTGCATGAGAGCTTAAAAGGGTAACTCAGCCGAATGGCTGAAACTGGAAGAGCAAATAAATGCTCCATACAAGTGCTGGAAAGGAAATGAAGGGCTTAAAAGTATTTTTGTTTCAATAAATGTGAGTAGTCTTCCTAAATATTTTTATTAAAATTATTTTGCTTTATAGTGACATCTTAATAAAGCCTTTTAATAAAGCTTTGGGTAAAACCCAACTTCAAAGGAGAATTTATTTGAAGAACCTCCTAAAGGTAGGGGTGGCATTGGAGTCTGTGTTTGTCTAATGCAGGTGGTAGGTGAGTGATGGTGTAAAGACAGACAACCCTGTGTGTGGGTCAGGGATGGTTTCAGAGCACCTGATGGTTGGACCACATCCTGCTCCTGCTGGGATCACACCTGAGGTGTGGCTGGGAAAAACGAGGACCCTGGTTTGGTTTGCCTGTGAGATGATCCATTACAGAATCACCTGCCTGTTCAAGATTCAGGAGTGTTGGTTGCTCAAGGCCTTTGTTGTGCTCACCCGAGTAATTGAAAGTATTTAAGAGGGGGCCGACCTAACTTTAATTGCTGCTGCCATTACTGAAAATAATAGTGAGCCCTTTTTAAAAATTATTTATTCTTTTTCTTTTGTGATGGTGGTCTACAAAGAGATTGTGCTGTAGAGGAATTTCCACCTCTGTAATGGTGGTTTTTTCTTGTTGGAGAAGTAGAAGCAACATGAACAGGAGAAATACAGGATGGTGACTTCAGGGCAGAAAGGAGAGGGTTTATTCCAAGGGCTGGACCTCTCTGGTCATCCGTGTTCCCTTTTACTACATTCCTCATTTATTCTGCAACTTGGCACTGAGCTGTTGTCTCAGTATCAGGCCTTGCTCTTAAGCTGATCATGCCTTGTAAGTGGGTTTTGTTTTTCATGTGGCAGTGACTCATTCTCCTAAGAGGTCGATAATTTCACAGCTCTGTATCACTAGTCTGTCATTTGAAACAGCAGAAATACGACTGTGAGTGTCTCAGGTGTCAGACAATGCAGTGAGGGCAGTGAACAGGTGAGGGCTGGGCAGCTCCACCTCTCCCTTGCTGTTTTTCTAACGCCTGAAATTAAGTGACTTTGTTAACCCAAGTCATGACAGCGCTCAAGGAAAGCACCTTCTAAGGGGGCTTTGCACACATTTGAGTTGGTTAAAGAGTTGTTGTTTCCCACATGAGGATAAAATGGGGCTAAAGCACGAGATTATATTCTATCCAGCCTCCCTGAAACGTATCTTGAGTTCATGTTCTGTTAGTAACTTGTACTAGAATTCAGAATGTTCTCTGTGTGCACCTGTGATTCCTGCACAGAAATAGTCGAGAAGCTGGAGCTTCTGAGCTATTTATTTCAGAGCAAAGCTGTTCAGATATGTGTGGTTGTAAATCCTGATCTGGTTTTTTGTCTGGAAGCGTTTGGGCCATAACTGAAGTGGGTTGGAGGCTGCTCTATTAGCCCTGGGTTGTTCTGTATTTGCCTGAAGCAGTGGTTGGTTGTGAAGCTGCTTGACTTCTGCTGTGGGGTCTGCAGGGACAGAAGGTGGGTTTGAGGTGTTAACAAGGTGTATCTGCAGTTTTGCAGTGGGTACTTATAGCCAAAATACAGTGTCTGTTTCTTGGTTCTGAACTCTTAAATTTTCAGGAAAGTGTCGGCAAGCTGGAAGGGGTGAGAGAGCTCAGTGTTACATCTCTGACTACAGGTGTGAATTTGAGGAGGACTGATGGAAATAATCATACCTTGAGTAAAAGGGAAGAGGTAATGGCCAAGTTTGAAATGTGCACATATGGAGAAGGAGCTGAAGGTGAGCTGGGCTTAAGTGGAAAGAAATACAGGAGAAATAACCAGGAAGAAAGCAGAGACTTGCTAACAACCCCCTAGGATCTGGCCAAGAGGACCCACTCCCTTGGACTGCAGCATTTCACATCTGCCAGGGTTCAATTAGCTGTTGGGAGCAGTCTCAATAGCCTTTGGATTTGAGATGGGGGGCATTTAAGAGTAGTAAACTACCTGGTGTTAGCAGAGTTAACATTCTTACAGAAGAGATTTGGTGGAGGAATCCTTCCTGGGTAGCTCTTGAGACATTTAGACAGGAACTGTGGTGATGGTGCTCCAAGGATTGAATAGAGACAGATTTGAAGAGCTTGCAGTGGGACTTTGCCTCCTCCAGCCACTTCTTGTGTGGGAATATAGTGATTTTTTTGGGAAGAATTCTGCTGTAGGGTAAGTTCTTCAGCTCTTCCTACCTGTATGTTGGCTGGGAGGTTGTACAAAAGCCTTGGGTGATCTTGTTCCACACTGGGAGGGGGCTGTGAAGCAGGCAGGGGAGTAGGGACATGGTCAAGAGATGTTTCTTCATGGCTACAGTAATATGGTTTTATCTTTTATTTAAATAGCCAAAGAATCGAGTTCCCACCTAGCAGCTGACGATTCGAGAACTGTCATTCAGAAGTGGATTCATGAGATCTTGAGTGTTTGTGTTGGTGTTCTGCATCTGAGCAAAGTGTTGCCTCTAGTGACGCCTGCGATGCTGATGCAGCGAACGCGGTGTATGGGGTGGCTCGTTTAGGTGCTGTTTGCAGCATTGACCATCCCAGCATGCACAGACCTGCTCCTCCAGAGCTCCTCTGGAGCAGGTCTGTGCTGCTGCTGGCCCTGCAGCGTCAGGAAGGCAGGCAGTGTGATTCAGAGCGTGGTTTTCAACCCCAGAAAGTGGGAGATGAAGGCTCTATTTTCTTGCTCTGCTGCTTAGCATAGCTGCAGAGTTCTGCGGTGTCGTTTTGCTATCTGGAAGAGAGAAGCGATGACGATGACGCTTACACACCTTGTCAGTTATGCACTGCAAATATCTATGTAAATTAAAGCATCTGTGAAATGTTTTCACTTCCTGTCTGGCTCGGAGTAGTCCAGATGTCCTGGGCATAGTCCGAGTTGCCCAGCTCTCCAGAAAAGCTGAAGCTTCCTAAAGAGGGCTGAAGCTCCTTTCTTCAGGGTACTGAATCACACAGCACCGAAGGCGCTTTCTTACCACTTTGTCCCTCTGTCCCTTTCCCATCAGACTCCTGCTAGCATCTTTGGCATTCATTTGTGGTGCAAATGGCTCCTCTGAATAGGCTTCCTGTAAGGAGAATTGCTGTGCAATGCTGCATCGCCCTAGTGCTGTTAGGATTGGGGAGCCTGGAGGAAGACTTGCTTGGAAGCTTCAGTATCTGCAGTGCTTATGAACTGCAGGCTTTTCTGAACTGCTTGTGATCTTATTAATGGTTTGAACTGGCTGCATCAGTCTTGATGGCTGTGTGAATTGGGAGAAATCTGATAGAGAAAGAGCTGTTCAGTTCTTGCCAGGGCAGCTTTGTATCCTGCAACGTGTACCTGCCAGAGGAGCTCCCAGCAGCGCCCTGGGGAGGAACAGGACTGGAGGGATGTGCTCAGCAGGGGTGTACAGGAACCTCTGCCCTGCCTGTGCAGTGAGGGATTGGCATTTACTACCTGCTGATTAATAGCAGTGGGTTTTATCTGTTCATAAAGATAACCTTCTGTGTGTAACTCGAGTGGGAGCTGAGGCCCTGAATCAGCAGATAGCCTGAGTGTGGCTAGGTGACCAACGGCCAGATTTGGTAGTGAGGCTCAAGGTAAACATCCATCTCCCCATTTCACTGTGATGCTTCCTGAGACTGCAGAGAAAACAGAGCAGCTTACTCAACAGCTGATGGCATTTGTGTGCAAAAAGCTGTATCTGTTCCTGAAAAAAGGACTGTTAACCCAAAGGACTGCCAGCTTTGCTCTGATTTCATCTCTTGGAGCTGTGACATCTCTAATTTTCTCTCTGGTTGTTTGCTATAAAATTTATGTTCACTGCTGAGAGATGGAATAAGTTGCTGAGCTTGGGACCAGGTGAATGATTTGTGAAATGTTTGACAGAGAATTACTCTTCTTGTGGCCAGTTGTGGCCTTGGCTGTGTAGGGATCTCCAAGGTGAGCTGTGTCTGATGATTTGGAGGCTCAAGTTTGGATTCTGGAGCTGGCAGTGCATTGGTCGTCATGGGGGAGCCAGAACAGAAGTACCTCTTAAGTACAAATCTTTAGATTTACACTTAAATATGAGCCTTGGGCAGGAGGCAGTTCGTGGAGATCACCAGGTCACCTCCCTTTCCTCTTGTACCAGAGAGTTTGGGATCTGGATCTTTTGAGGCCACAGGTGGTTCTTGCTGAACTGAACTGCACTGACCTCCCTGGGTTTTGCCTCTGAATTGTAGAATAGCAAAGAAAAAGGCTTCTTTATTTCTGTTGTGTCTTGCTGCAGAAGTGCCCACCAAGGAGGTCGTGCAGTCTGAGCCTGGTGGTGCAGCTTCATGTCTTGTTTAACACCTTCATGACCTGAATGAGAGGGCAAGGAATGTAATGTTGGTAGTTGGTGCCTCCAGGTTGTTCCACCTGAGATACCTTCCCACTTCCCTGCAGTATTCAGCTCTTTATTCTGAGGAATGATAAGAAAGCCCTGCAGTGCTTCCTCTTGGGTTGGAGATAAAGTTATACCTTCCTGACAAGATGGCACCAGCAGGTCAGTTCCTTCTTTGCAGCATGATGGGACAGATGGGTAGGAAACTGGCTCTGTTTCTCTGGAGGGCTGTTGTAGACACTCCTTTCAAGGAAAGGATTGACTGCACACCTTGTGTTTTCTGTTGATTGAAAAGGAGGGGGAGTTTCATGAGCATAGGATCTCACAAGTGCTTTCAGTGGGCTGTGGACCAGATTTCTGATGGGATTTGTTTTGCTCTGTGCCATAGTCTTGCATACTCAGGATGAACTATTTCTTTGTCTGCATCCTCAATTACTGGAGGTCAGGGCTCCTTTCCAGGGTGTGGCATTGTCTGTCCAGCCGGCACAGAAAGGACCACAGAACTCATTAATGTTTTTGTGTAAATACAATTGAGCCATTCTCCAGACTCCAGTCTGCTTTATCTGCTTTACAGTAAGTTACAATTCGTCTCTTTCTGGCTGCCTTTCTCTGCCTGCCTTCCCAGCGCTGGAAAAGCTGTTCAGCAGAGAGATGAGACTTCTGTATTTTACAGGCCAAACCTGAAATTACAAAGATCTGTTTTCTTTAGAACTGTGCTCCACAATGCAGAGTTAATGACAGATCCACTGTCCAGAGGACTCTGCCTCTCCTTTTCATGGTCCAGCTCCGTGTCTCAAATCCCAGGAGGCGTAGCACAGAGAGAGGTCTGATGATGGGGCTGGACAGAGGGCAAGTCTGACAGATGATCTCCAACCTCCAGTATTACAGAATATCTCTGCAATAAATCATAGAAGATGTGAGCCTGGTCTCCTACCCCCTGGTCTCCTACAAGGAGAGAGGGCTCATGGGAGATGTAAAGAGAAGCTGGAATTGTGCAGGATTAAAAGAACTGATACCATCAAATACATCTATTGAGCTAAGCAAGGAGGGTCCCCCTTGTGAATCAGGAGTTGGCTTTATCTCTTCTCTGCACTGCAGACTCCTGAGTTGCTTCTCCTTGTCTGGCAGGATTTGGTGCTATTTTCTGGCACCATGTTTGGTGCTACATCCAAATCTTGGCAGGTCCTTTTTCAGGTGTAGCAGCAAATCTTGGCAGCTCCCCCTGGAAATAATGCACTAGAATGACAGTGAGCAGTTTCTTGTGGCTTAGGCTCTTGCTAAAGCCTCTGCCTGCTGCACAGCTCTTCTGGTGGATCCTATTTGCTTTGTACTTGGATGCTGATACTCTCCTGTTGCTCCCCTCCTTACTGAGCAATCTCTCCTGGGAACTGAGTGCTCATCTGGTCCCTCCCCTGCTAGGCTGATGATCTGTGTGTGCCCCAAACAGGGCTTCTACGGGGTATAAGTGCATCTGACAGCAAGCTCCTGGGCAGGTGGTCACACTGTTTCACCAACGCCCTTCCAAGGGCAGCCAGTGGTGTCTTTCATCACTGAGGCAGGTGGTGGATGTTTCACAAATAGGTGGTTCTTGGTGGGATGTGTTCCAGTAGTAGTAGTGGTATCTCTCTGTTGACAGATAAATGTACCAGCAAAATTGATTGTGTGTATTTAAAGAAGAATAAACACCACTGGTCTCCTGTTAAACTATACTGCTTTTTTTAGAAGGTTTCACATTGCTGGTTACATGTATTTCAGTTTAACAGTGTTTCAGTTTAACATCAACTCCAAACACTTCTCTCTTCTGAAAGTACCATTCAGCTTTTCCAACCTGTGAGTTTTTGAACAATTTGTATGAAATTTCAGGTCAAAAATCTTCTGCTTGTGGAAAAAGGCCTTTTCACTGTTAATCTCCTTCCCGTTGCTCTGTTTTGTGTTGGTGACTGCTGCTGTGAAGTGAGCAAGGAGTGAAGGTCTGCAGTAGAATTGCATCCTTTGCCCCAGTGATTGTGCTCGGTGTAGAGCTCAGTGGTGTGCGAGCAGCTCAAGTGATTCCTTCTAGTCTGTGTGTTACCTTTCAGAAGTCTGTTTGCCCTGCTCAGCTAAGGCTGGCTGACTTCCAGGTACTCCAGCTCCATTGAAGCCTTGTGAATAAAACACCAGCAGCCCAGCCTCCTGCATACATAGATTTACAAAGAGCTTTGCAGACAATCCTGTTTGTCAGGAGTCTCTCCCTTTGGCTGTGTGTTCAGCTCGGGGGTTTCCAGTTGTTACCAGTGCCAGTAACTCGAGGTTTTCACATGTGTTGTTTGCAGGACAGGTTCAGTAGATCCATGCTGTAGCTCCAAGACTTACATGCTTGTAAGTCTAATGTCTTTAAGACATTAAAGTGCCTTAAAATGTCACTCCTGCTCTCTGGATTAGAACATACCCCTTAAAAAGGGAGTTAGACGGGATCAGTACCCAAACATCAGATCCAGGACAACACACTGTGGACAGTAAGACATGGGAACAATGGAGCTCTCTGCCCTGGGAAGTGGTTCTGGTGCAGCTGTTTGTATCCTGGAGTCTCTAATGGAACTGGTCATACTGCAGTATTTTGTGTTTCCTCTGAGACACTCAGTATTTTGTACTCTGGTGCTGTCCCTGGATATAACAGGAGACATTGCTTGTCCTGAGAATGGGAAGAGCTAAGCTCCATGCTAAAACTCACAGCAAACCTTTCCCAGAAGAGCTCTATAAACACAGAGAGAAACCTTGGAGAAATGCTGAGGATTGATTTATTTTTGATTTTGCTGTAATGGGCTATTGCTTTCTTCAGCATGGGAACCCTGAGCACAGGTCAGAGGCTGTGCTGAGGCTGTCACTTTTCAGTTGTCAGCATTGGCATGTGCCTTCTGGTTCCAGCTCTCCTAATAACAAGCCTGCAGGCAGGCAGGTCAGTTGTAAGTGAGCTCGATTTTTATCAAAAATGGCTTTGCTCTGCAGCCTTGGGAGGCTCTGTGGCCTCTCTGAAGTGCTGTGGGTGACTGAGTGCTGAGTTATCCCACTGGCCAGTACCTCCCTGGATCTGCAGCTGACAGGAGAGACAGGCAGCAAGGTCCTGCCTGGGCTCTGACCTAGCTCAGGACTGCTCTGGTCTCATTGCACAGTGACTGTATGGAAATTGCTTCACCTCTCCATGGGCTCCTTTCCCCTTTGGAGCACACACACACACCACACACAAACAAAGCTGTGTTTCAGGTCTTCAACTTCAAAGCATTTAAAGAGTTCAAAGTAAATCTCATTTAACCAGACAGCAGTTGTGGCTGTCCCAGAAGGTTTGACAAGGGATTTTATCGTGACATGTCCCCAGCTCTTCTGCCCTGAAGTGGCTGTTTATTCCTCCTGCATCCTTTTAATGATACAAGATGTAATCCAGAGGCAACCGAAACCCAGTTACGTAACTGTTGTCAGGGTTTCTGTTTGGCAGCGTGGCTCTCTGTGCTGACTTTCTTGAACTTAGGGATTTTCTGTTAATCAGATAACTTCTGAATCTGATGTAGTAGGTGGTTTGTGGTTGTTCGGTTTTTTTTAAACACCTGTTAACATTTTGTAGTTTGAGTTTTCTAAACCTCTATGAGGATTTTACTGCCTTTATTGTGAGGTTGGTACAGGATTGACACGGTCTGGACAGACCCCAAGCCAGGCTCCCTCTGTTGATGTACCTGTAGAAGCAGGTGGCTGTGCTCCTGCCAGCACAGCACCCTCTGCTACTCCCTCTGCTCTGGGCCTCCTCACAACTCTTCCCATTCAAACAGCTCATTGTTCTCAGTCCAGCTTCTACTTTTCTGCCAAGTTTATGCTAATCAGCGTGTTTTCTCCTTTTCTCTTTTATGTCTGTCCTACTAATAAAACACAGAGCAAATGGCTAAGTGAGGGAGGAGCCGTTGTTTTCTTTGGCACATGGTGGCCATCTGAGCAAAGATGGAACCAGACTGGAGCCAAAGATCTGTTTGCTACTCAGCAGGAAAAGGTGCCTCGGGACTTCCAGCCAGCCGTGTTGCCTCCATGCTGTGCAGCCCCATGTGGTGGTTCAGCAGAGATGCTCCAAGGGGCTTCTTGTGGAGCCTGGTGTTCTTCCTGAGCATCCCATGGATGCTGTTAACTGAGTGACAGAAAATACTTCTCTTCCTCTGCCCCTGACCATGCTGCCTTAGCACACAGAGTCCACAACTTCTTGCTCCTGACAGGCCTGATTTAATTCCTGCAGTGCAAGAACAAACTCTGTGTGTTGCCAGGTTTATTGGTCAGACATTTGTCCCCTGGTAGCAGCCTTTACATGGGCTTTACAGTTGGCACTACATTCCCAGTCTGGCTGTATCCAGCATGTTTGCAGTCTGGGCTTTGGTTTGTACATAATGTGTGATGCACTAATCCTCTTACCTGGAAATCATGTTTGATAAAGCATTGCTGGTGGGAGCTGCAGCCTCTGGTCAGACACAGTTTCTTTCAGAAAGAGTGATTTCTGTCTGTGTTGGAAAAATGCTTTCAGCTGGATGAGTTTCAGAAAGTGTGAGGGGTGGGAAGGTCAGATACATATCACATTTTGTTACTCCAACACAGAGTTGCAACCTTAAGATGGGATGTAGCAGATGGCATAATATAACTGCCAGCAGTTTTGGGCTTGAAGTGGAAGCTTTACAGCAAGAAATGTGGAAATCTAAATTATGTGTGAAAAGGTTAGATTAAGCTCCTAGATTTGAGAAAATTCAGAACAGAATTATGCTTTAAAAAAAATGAAAGAAAGGTCAATTGAAAGTAAGCAAAGTGTCTTTTCTGACATAGAAGTTGATGTGCAGTGCATGCATTGCCCATGTTTTCATTTTTGTCCCAGACTCCAGGGGTCAAAAAGTGAAAGTAGAGAGACTCCCTCATGGCAGGTGTTAAATCACAGCATGTTGTGCCAGCAAAGATCAGAGCAAAGAATTAACGAACTACATCCTTTGTAAAAAATATATTTAAAGCTAAAAGTGGTGTTCAAGGTGCCAGCAACAGAGAAATGTAATTTTTTGGTGTTTTTGGGAATCATAGTAGAATGGCTGAACCCACAGGCTCAAGAGTCTGAATGTAGTACACAAATCTTTCTCAAGGCCAGCTCTGGGGAAAGGGAATTTGAAGAAATAATTCTGTTGCCTTCAGGTGATGCTATCAAAGCGTTAATTGCTGGTATAAGTCATTAACTGTGGCTGGTGTGGAACCATAATCTAAACATTACAAGCCCATCTGCCAGTGCTTCAGTGGGAAACCCAGTGATAAATTCCAGTGTGGTGTAAGATACTGTGCTTTTCTGTCATTTATGTTTAGGAATCCTTGTGTTTAGCTGCTTATTGTTAGACTTAATCCTTTAAAGCAAGGACTGTGTTGACCCCTCTCGTGTGTTCTCATACTTAAAGAAGCTCACCTCTTTCAGTGCTGGATTGTTAGGGGAAAAATGATGCTGTGAGAAGGGTGTTCTTGCAGTTCTTTTCATTCAGTTTGTGACTCTTAAAGCCCACGAGCTTCTTGTGACTAAAGAGGAGAGAGTTAAACCCTTGTAACTTGGCGAGTGTGTTCGCTGAGTATCTGCAGTTGTAGCTGCTGTGGATGCTTTACTTTTTACCTCTCTGGCTGAATAATCTGTTTGATGGCGTTTTTCTGGTTCTCTTTCATTAAAAGGCAGATCGGGAGCGGCGCAGAGAAATTTCCTTACTAGATGACATTTCATCGCAATGTCCGATCGTTTGGGGCAAATAACCAAGGGAAAGGATGGGAAAAGCAAGTACTCGACTCTCAGCCTGTTTGATAAGTATAAAGGAAAGTCAATAGAAGCTATCAGAACTACAGGTAAGAAACACCCTCAGGAAACTCCCTTTGATGCCTTCCAAGAGTGTTGTTGCAGAGCTCATTCAGATTGCAGGCCCTGTGGGGAGGGTGCCCAGTGGGACACGGCTGGGGTGCAGAGCTGTTGGTGCTGGTGACTGAGCCTGTTTCATTAAGGCTTCAAGGAAAATGTCACTGGCACTTTGTGCTGCTGTTACTGTGGAGACATGGAGGAAGGACACAGGATAGCTGGGAACTGTTGGCCCTTTGGTTTAGTCTGTGTCCTTGCTGCAGAGTGGTGGCAAACTTCAGTGAAAGTCTTACCAGGGCCTTAGGCTGTGCCAAGACAGGGCAGTTGAGCTGACTGGAGTGCCTTAAACCAGTCAGACCTTGTGTGAGGTGAGAGTCAAGGACTAAAGGCCACTGGGGAAGGACCCAAGTGGGTTTTGCAGTGGAAATGCGACCAGAAGTAAGCGGTGGGCTCAAAAAACTGGCTCTGGATTTGGTGTGAGAATAGAAAACAAAAACCAAAATATCTCTCTGATAAGTAAGGTCTCTGGTGAGTAGAGCTGGCAGATCTAGGCCTGGGGACTCCTGGGTTAGGTTACTGGTTTGTCTGCTAAGAGGTGGACTTGGATGGCAGTTTCCCCAAGCTGTGAAGGCGTGGTGCTGCTTCTCCTTGGTGTAATGAAGGAGGATTTGCACAGGTAGCTAAAAGACTCAGTGAGCACTTTGTTAGGGAGGATTATTTCCCTCTCCCTCCCTCTGTAGGAGCTGTTTGCCAGCTGCTACAACAGACGGTGCTGTGGGAAACGACCTGTGTGTTGACATAGCAGCAGCAGTTCTGTTGGGACTGCACCCAGCCACAGTATCCTAATTAAGATTGCTTATCTAACAGGATACAGCCCTCTGACCTGCTGCTGTTCCTTTCTCACTAGTTATTCCTAGACATGGCTTACAGAGTCTTGGGAAAGTTGCTGCTGCCCGGCGCATGCCACCTCCTGCAAATTTGCCTAGCTTGAAGTCTGAGAACAAAGGAAACGACCCCAACATCATTATAGTACCCAAGGACGGTACAGGATGGGCAAACAAGCAGGACCAGCCAGACCAAAAGAGGTAGGTAGAGTAATTCTGCCAGGCAAGCAGCAGTGCTGCTGTGCTGTGTGTTGGACCCTGGTGATCAGTTCTTATTGTCCATGCCAGTGCAGAGCCAATGTTTTAGCCTGATCTTTTAGCAGCTGTTGTGTTGCCAGAGTTGTTTTCTTGCCTTCCTTCCCCTGTGATCTCACCTGTGCTGTCTCTGCCCAGTTCCAGTGCGACGGCTGCACAGCTGCAGGAGTCGCTGCCGCAGCAGGGTTTGCAGAAATCTGTCTCCAATTTACAGAAGCCGACACAGTCAATCAGTCAGGAGGTAGGTGCAGCTGGTCTCTGACTGCCACCCTGCTTTCTCTGTCCCCAGGCAGCTTGAGGGTTTTCTTTAATTGCCTGTGTTGCCTTGCTCAAGTAAGAACAGCTACTGTGTAATCAGTTTTTGTGGAACTGACCCTCGTGAGTTCTAGTTACTGTGCCTGTTGCAGTTAGAGTTTAATTCTGTGTATGTTACCTCTGTGTGCAAAAATCTAGTTTCAGTCTAGAAAAAACATGTAGAATGTGGGATGGCTGGTTAGCTCTTCTAAACTATTTTGCTTTGGGTCTAACTCAAGTGTCACCTGGTGACAGCAGATCCAGTGCTTGCTCCCAGCCTGATGAGACTTGATAGGAAGAGATCTGGTCATGTGGGAGAAGCAGCCAGTATCAGGACCAGAAAAAGCTACTGGCAAGTAAGCAGCTGCCCCAGAGAGTGCAGGGACCTGTCCCCTCTATGCTGTAG
This sequence comes from Sakesphorus luctuosus, assembly GCA_013396695.1. Lineage (NCBI taxonomy): Eukaryota > Metazoa > Chordata > Aves > Passeriformes > Thamnophilidae > Sakesphorus > Sakesphorus luctuosus. The sequence continues at coordinate 669,765 of VWZD01000641.1, forward strand.
ATTTCACTCTTGAGTTTAAAAATATTTCCCAGTCCTTGAGGTTCAGAGTAATCACAACAGGAGTTATGTTTTGAAGAGAAGAGTGGTTAATGCATGAGAAAGTAAGGTAGCCTTCAGGCTGAGGTAGAGCACGGAGCAAACTAAGAGATTGAGGGAGACCATTTGGGTAAATGCAGCAGAACAAAGGATAAACCTAATTAGAGGGAAGCAAGAGTTGGTGAAGATGAGCAGAGGAGACCTTAAAGCAGAGAAGAGGATTTTTGCTGTAGCACTGTAGTACACTGGAATGGTGAGCAGGTGACTACAGCCCCAAGAAGATGCTTGGGTAGACCTGGGGAAGCATGTGGGTGATCTGTAGGTCTGAACCAGAGTAGGTGCCAGCCAGGAAATGAGAAACAATCATGAGACTTTGCTGACCTGTGGTTGTTGGGGTTTCTTTGTTTGCTTTGCTTTGATTTCAGAGTACAAGTTCAGTGCCAGGTGGACCAAAGTCATGGGCACAGCTGAATGGAAAGCCAGCAGGACAAGAAGGTGGTGAGTATGATAAGCAGAAATGGAGCTGGGTATGTTCCTGCTTCTCCCAGATAGGCATGAGGTAGAGTGGACTCCCTTGCTTCCTGCCCTTCCTGTCGGACTGGTGCAGAGTGGGACACAGATGTCTTGGTTACAGTGCAGAGAGGCCTTATGAGTCTTCTTTTCAATCTATGTAATATGTTGGCTGGAATGATGCAGATGCATCTGTTCAGGTCTGCCAGTGCAAGACATGGTTTGAACAGAATGTGTCCTAGGGCCACATTGAACCAGAGTGATTCTTGCTGTTGGGATGCAGCAGGAGTTCTGGGAGGTGAAGGTTTTGAAGGAGAAGGGAAACACTGGCCCCTCATCAGCAGAGCTGTGTGTAATAAAGGTGAGGAAAACTGGGTGAAAGAAGGGAAAGTCTCCCTGAGTAACTGTGCTAATGACTTCTGCATGACTGAGAATCCTGAAGCAGTGTTAACATAAACTGGGAGTTTAGTTGCCTTCAGATGCATTCATTCCACACAGGAGGTGGTTTCCAACTGCACTGAGTACTGCCATTAAAACCATACTAAGAATAACAGCTCAGTTCCACTGTTTTAATATGAACAGACCTGGAACCGTTCAGTTGTCAAGTGAAATTGCAGAGAGATTTGAAAGAACTGAGGCAGGTGCTGATTGCAGAAATAGAAGGGGCAAGTTTGCCCTTAATTAAATGAGGCCCTTAATGAGAGGGTGTTTCTCAAAGGCTAAACGTTAAAGCAGAGACTTATGCTTGCCTGAGGTTGGTGGCCAGTGCAAAGATCGTGTCATCTTTGGTTAATTGGTGCTTTTTTGAGTCTTGCTTTGTGGACCTCGTGTACAGTAATTTTGAAATCTGATCATATAACAATGTTATTAAAGATTTTTTGAAAACTCATTCTAGGTCACACTTACCAATATAGAGTTCTCAACCCAGGAAAACAGTTGCATATGTGGCTAAGAGCAGCTTAATTAGAAGGTAATTGAATCACAGAAGCATCAGAAATCTGGCTGAAAGGAGGCCATCCTGTGCTTGCACCTCTCCTCCAGTGGCATTGAACAGCTGCTTTTCCTTCTGAGCTAATACATCAGTTTCTTTTATTATGGACAAGAGAAGGTCTCTTGCTTTTTGCTTTTTTTAAATCTTACAAATGTAAGATCTTTTCTGGAGGGAGTTTCCTGAAGGATACCTACCTATGCCATTCTGGTTCAGTGGAATAACGTAGTAGAAATCAGAACTTGGACCATTTCTCAGCCACTTTGTGGTGTGTTTGGGCAATGTTCTTCTTGAGTATTCTCATCTCTCCAAAGTATTTGAAGGTGTTACATGCAGCAGTTGCAGTGTCTTCCCTGGAAATTTCACATGGGAATTCTTGTGCAGTGTGCAAATTCCAGAAAGTGGAATGAGCTTAAACCAATCCTCCTTGGCTCTTCAGGGCAAAGAAGGAGAAAGATAAGTGATTCTTTCTCACTGCTGATACTTCTAATGTGACAATTCTGAAATGCCCTTTTTAAAGAGAGCATTAGCCAAGTAACACTAAGAAACAGTTCTCAAAAAAAGCAATTCTTATAATGTTTAATAGTGCAATAATGCTTGCAGTTTCCTTTTATTTAGTGTTATATTGCCAACAGATTTAGGAGAACTGCTCTGTTTTGTGTTCCAGTCACTGGCTGATCTTTAGAATTGACAGAAGACTGTCATTCTGGGGTGACTGATGACTCAGCAAGACAATTTGCCAATGATTAGAAATGAACTTGGCCTCATCTGGCCACTGATCTGCATCTTGAAAATGCTGCAGCAGGGAGGAGAGTGGGGATGGCATATAACATACATCCTTATATCTGGTCTTTCACTGATGTATTGGCAGAAATCTTAACAGTGGACTTCCCTGGCACAGTGAGATCTGAGCAGAAACAGTCTGAATAGAAATGTCATACGCTTGGTAGCAGGGTATCATCTACAAACGATCTTGCAGAATTTATATCTCTGCCTCCGTCTGAATTCTGTACTTTACAAAAATAATTGGAAGCTGAGAAAGTTCACTCTGACTTGGTTGAATGTGAGAATTTAAATGAAGATCCCAAGTTAAGAGTGTGGGAGTGCTGGGTGAGGACATGTGTTGTCGTGTTGGTGACAGTGTCTGAGAGTGTTTGGGGTGTGAGCTGAGGTGCTGGTACAATAGTAACTTGGGTTTAAATATCCGGAGGCCCAGATTCTCAGGAAACACATTTCCAGGCTTATCTTGTAAGGGAGCTGAAAGAGTGGAAAGATCTGCTCTGATCACACTTATTTGTCTGACAGGTTCAAGGGCCTCAAGCCGACTGTTATCCTTCTCTCCCGAGGAATTTCCGACGCTGAAAGCAGCTGGCGAGCAGGACAAGGGTGGCAAAGAAAAGGGCGCCTTAGATCCGTCGTATGGGCCAGGACCAAGCCTCCGCCCCCAGAGTGAGTGAAGGATTGTGTCCTTCTGCCTTAACCCACCTCATAACCCCATCGACTGGCAGGGTGTGCCAGTTCACAGCAATATCATATATTCTCTCCTTAACATTTCCTTCTATCTTTTTATGAGCTTGCACGTGTCAGGTGGCTTAGCAGATAATCGCAGGTCAGCACGTGGTGCTGGTGGTCTGTGGGCCAGACAGCCAAGAATGGACTGTCCTCTACTATATGATTTAATAGAAGTTGCTATGCGTTGTTGCAAAGCAGGCCCCTCACCCTGGGCTGAGGAAGCCACAGTGAAATGAGTGTGTGGTGTAATGTGGCTTCCCTTTGAGTGCGTGTGCATCTAATTGGCCTTAGTTCTGCAGGGTAAGGACTGTTGGGGAGCAGAGTTCATAGGAATTTAGGCTTATTGGCAAATAAGGACACCACTGGTGCAGCAGTTTGTGACAGCTGGTGTCTCATGAGAAAATCAACGCAGCTTAAGAGTGGTCCACTACAACCTTAGTGTAATTAGGGCTTGATCAGAGTAACTGTGAGCTTTCAAGAGTTTCTGAGAGAGCGCCTGTGCATTTACAAATGCCAGCATAATTGTTACCTCCTTTCCAGATGTCACCAGTTGGAGGGAGGGCGGTGGGAGGAACATAACCTCTGCCACATCTCTGACCGCCTCCCCTGCTGAGCTGGGCAGCAAAACCTCCAGCACTGGGGACGGAGCCCCCTCCTCGGCGAGTGCCAGCGACGCCAAGGAGCCGTCTCTGCGCCCAGCTCAGCCCGTCCGCAAAGGGGCTTCGCAGTTCATGGGAAACGTCTACCAACCACCTACCTACCATGACATGCTACCTGCTTTTGTGAGTTACCCTTTCTCCACAGCTGTGTCATGTCCTTGGTTCTTCTAATGTGTGTGGGAGGTTGAAGTGAGCTGAGATGTGTTTTCTGGACTCTCAGTTGGTTTCCAGGGCTTGCTCAGGGATCGTTCTCTTGTTTTTAGATTGTTCTTTCATTCTAGAATAGTGTAGCACAGCCTTGCTCAGCCCAAGGAGAAGTTGCCCCTTTCCCTCTGGAGCAGGAGGGAACCATTAGCATGTGGCCTTTTGGGCAGCCCGACATGATATGTTTGGTTTCCCTTTGTGTGGGTGCAGCTACCGTGCAGCTGTTATAACCTAATCTGGGTGAACCTTCCTGTGGCAAGGAATAAAAGCAGACTACTCTGCTGTGCCTCGTTCCAGATGTGTCCACAACAGCCATCTGAGACCCCTGCATCGCTGGACCGAGGGTCTTTCCCTGTTCCTCAGCTTCGCCTTGAGCCCCGAGTACCTTTCAGACAGTTCCAGATGAATGACCAGGATGGGTAAGGCTGCCATCACTGCCTAACTTGAAAGGCAGGTTCAGTGTGTGACATGAACCTTAAACTAGGCAAGAATTTGGGCCAGGGATGCAGTTGTGTGTTGGAAATGTCAGGCTCCAGCTATAACAGCAGCTGTAGTGTTGGAAGGCTGTAAGCACTTTTGTGTCTGGGGAGCAGGTGGACATGAGAAGTGTGTGATCCTGGACTGTGAGGGTTGCTCCTCTGATCTGTAAGCTCTGGGAAGTGGGCACCAGTTAAAGAAGGCAAAGAAGCTTTGCTGCATAGGGAGAGAAACTTGGATGCATTGTATTCTAAGTGTGTGGTAGAGGAGGACTGACTCATTGTTATTAACTCAGCTCTGCATTCTTTGCTTTATGTTTGCTGTTTCTAACCATTTCTGTGTGTTTTCCTGTAGAAAGGAGAACAGGCTCAGCCTATCTCGCCCGACACGTCCGGTTCGGCAGCAAATGGAGCGAGTGCCCCGACCCACCATTATCAATGCAGAGAACCTGAAGGGGCTGGATGAACTGGACAATGATGCAGATGATGGATGGGCAGGTAAAGTGGCAGGATACTCTTGTGGCTCTGTTTTGCTGCCACAGAATGAAGCAGGGGAAGCAAAGAGTGGTCTCTGTAGTTGTGAAATTGCTGCTGGTGTAAATGATGACACAATGGATCCTTCTGATCCTTCCATCACAATGTGCTCAAGGAACTGGATCTGAAGACTCCTAAAAATCTGAAAACACCAAACAGCAGGAGGTATACTGATAGGGCTGCTGGGGGAGAGAGTTAGTCCTGCCTGTTCAGTATCCAGCTGCACACAGTATGCCTTGATGTTTTGTCTCCTCATCTGCAGCCTCCATTCCCAGACTGTTCGCTGCTCCTCCTCTGGGACCAGCCCAGCTGTTCAGCAGTGCGTGTCTGCACTGCTCACATAATTTCTTGCCTGATCTGTTTGAAGGGGGGTTGGGCTAGGTGACATTAAAGGTCCCTTCCAACCCAGCCCACTCTTTGATTTCCGGTACCTGTGGTGGACATTTGGCTTTGCAAGTAGTTTATGCCATGGCTACGTGCATTGTAGTTTAGTCCCAAAGAGGGCGTAAGCTTTATCAGAAAAAGGGACCTGTTTCTTTCCTTTCATATATGTCTTCTCCATTTCTGCCTTCATAGGCATTCATGATGAAGTGGATTACTCTGAGAAACTAAAGTTTAGTGAAGATGAAGAAGAGGAAGAAACTCTTAAAGATGGACGACAGAAGTGGTAAGAAATGGCTGTATTTGCACTTAGAGTTATTTTAGTGGAAGTGAACAATATCAGGATCTTTAAAAACTTGTTCTGAACGTGGGGTCTTAATCCCTCTGATTTGCTGCTGTGACTGTTGATTCCACCGGCCATTATTTGAGTGGGCTAAAGATGTGTGTAGGTCTTGAAGCTGACTTCCAGTTTTCCAGGCTTTTTTCCTTTTCCCCTGTCTGTGTCTCACCTTTATCCTGCTGCACAACAGTGGAGTTGATTCTTATGCACTTGAGGAGAAGCATGTTGCTTGTTTTGGTGCGTTTTTGATCTTTCCCTTGCAGTCAGTTGCCTTTGCCACTTGACAAGGCTGCAAGTGCTTTCTGAGGCAAGTAGCAAATGCAATAGCAGAGCTGTTTCTGTGACAGGAACAGCTGGGATCCCAGAAGGCAACGACAATTATCCATGAGCTCTGCAGACAGTGCAGATGCCAAGCACACCTTGGAGGAAGGAAAGAATTGGAGCGAATCAGTTGGCTTGTCCCGGCCAGTCCGGAAAGTGCAGGAAGCACAGCAGCCTCCAAGGAAGCTGAATGGCTGGAGCTCTGCATCGGAATACCAGGTATGCTGAACTTGTGTGGGTGGGCCTGTGCTGCTGGATGTGACACATCACTGCTGTTAAGAGGCCAGTTTGACATTTTATTGGAAATGGGGTACTGATTAATTTCTCAGGTCTTGGTTTATGTCCAGCTGGAGAGAAATCCATCTGCATAGCACTTCCACTAGGGAGAAGAAATTGAAGCTGGTCCAGAGCAGTGAGGTTGTCAGTGAGAAAAGAGAGCTATTGAACAAGACAGCAGTAACTCCCCCCACTAAAATGGGAATTTATGCGTGAGGATAGAGGGGAGGGAGTCAGGAGGAGTTTTCCTTAGCATGGGGTGCAAAGCCCAATATAGAAGATGTGGTTGGGTCATGCTTACTGAGGCATGTTTTTTCTTTCACAGAAGCCTGCTCTGGGAAGTGTTCTCAGACAGCAGTCCCTCGAGGACAAGGAAGAAAAGGTGCCCCTGAGACAGAAATTTGTGCACTCTGAGATCTCTGAGGCTGTGGAGAGAGCCAGGAGGCGGCGGGAGGAGGAGGAGCGACGGGCCCGGGAGGAGCGCCTGGCAGCCTGCGCTGCAAAGCTGAAGCAACTTGATCAGAAATGCAAACTGGCTCAGAAGAGTGGGGAGACCCAGAAACACACAGAGAATGAAGATGTGCGACCCCCGAGCACAGAGAAAAGCACTGTGCAAGAGAACGGCCATGCTTTCCGTAAAGGTACAGAAATACTGCTTGACTCACCTTGTAAAAGCTGCTTTTTTACTGTTGTGCTGATGCCTTGCCTGGAGTTGGGGAGTTCCTGAGAGAGACATGAGGAGGGCCCTTCAGCTGCCCTCAGGAGATCACCTGCTTCATGTGCACTGTAGAGTGTTTTGCATTGGTGACAAAGGTTCATTTAAGAGAAGAAGCTATTAAAACAAATGCAAACTTCTTTAGTTGCCTTTATCTGTGCTCAGTCAGCTGTGCTAGCAGAGGCCTTTTTGGAACGGCCCTCTCGAGCTTCTCAAGATCGGAAGGTAATACTAAGTGCTCATGGCCACAGATGAGAAAATCAGGAGTAAGTGCTGGCGGGTTTGAGGACTAACGGGGAAATGGACTTTTTCCCCAGTGCTTAAGCACAAGGCTGATGGGAGAGGAGAATCTGGGAATTTGTCACTAAAACAAGATGGACAAAGCCCTCTAGAGCTGTCAAGGCAAATGATGTGATCATAATAAAACTCAGCCATATAATGCAGTCAGGACTTGCCCACACTTATGTCTGTTGTGCTGTGATGTGCATTCACAAGCCCTGTCATGAACAGGTCTCTTCAAGTCTTATTTTCTTCTCTGCAGCAACCCCCGAGTTTCACACACAGGATGTCTCTGTTGGCTATCTGGAAGAGGAGACTCCTGCCCCAGCAGCAGCAGCCCAGAGCAGCAGTGAGGAGGAGCTCAGAGAAGCTCCCTCCCCAGCACAAGAATTCAGCAAATATCAGAAGTCTCTTCCCCCACGATTCCAGAGGCAGCAGCAGCAACAGCAGCAGGTAATGGGTGTGACACTTGCACCCCTCTTCCTGTGGACCCCCACTAAACTATTGCCTTTCCTCAGTTCTCACCACCATCAGTCTTTGAGTGGGGTGGTAATAAACTGGGTGTTACCTTGGCCTTTTTTGGTATTTCTGACCATGGTTGTATCCTGTCTGAGGGAGTCAAAGAGCTCTCTGTGGGTTACATGAATTTTCTGTGCACCCTGTGATGCTGGAACTGTTGTGGGTAGGGCTTTTGTTGGCTGGGGAGAGATGTGTGCCCTTACCCTGTTAGGTAGAGGCAGCCATTTGCTTGCCAGGGGCAAACTGTGCATAGGGTGGCAAGCTGTTGGACTTCTTCTGGACTGGGAGAGAATTGTGGAGCAGCTTCTTTTTCCACCTCTGCAGGGGGCTGGTCCTTTGCTCTCATCTTCTGCCTACCCAGCTTTTTTCTGTGAGGCTCTTTCAAATCATTATTTTCTTTGCTCCCTAAGTGTGTCTGATTTTCACTGTTTCATTTTTTCACATTGAAGACTCTGTTCTGGGACTCTGAGACACCAGCCTGAACTGCTTTGTGCGTCTTGCATCTTTGGCTGACCTTTCAGTGCCGTGTGTGCCATACGTGCTGTTCAGCTCTGCTTCCAGATGCAGTGAGTCTCCATAGGGCAGCAGAGCCAAACCAAGGGACAGAATACTAGGCTTGAGATAATGCAAAGTTAATTGCCATCCATCATAGAATAACCACTTGATATGTGATATAATCAACGCTGCTGCAAACCTTAGTGAAGAGCTCACAATTGGCTTTTCCTTGGAAGCTCAGTAATTGCTCTTTTATGGATGTTCCCCTGTGCTCGTTGCTCGGCAGTTGACATTTTCATGATTCAGATGTACAGCAGCAAACGCTGCTTAATGTTACTCTTGAAAAGAGATGTTCTAAAGCTAAAAAGGATTGGATGTCTTTGCTGTCATGCTAATAATACCACAGGTCATTGCTACTGGAAGAACGTGGAGTTTTATTTTATTTTCTCTTATTCTCTGTGATATTAGTGTGTATGAGGCAGTGCATGTTTTGGCTGGCTTGTATTGCTGCTTTGGGTAGCAGTGGCTCCATGAAAAGAACAAAACAAAAAATAGTGTTGGTATCATGAAGGAAATATTTTCTCCAAGATAATGCAGATATAATCTTTGCATTTATCAGAGTCTTTCTTAATGTAATGGTGTGTCAGGTTCAGATTTAGGGGTGTGTCTCTCACTCTGCATGCGGGATTGGCTTTTTTAATAAACAATATCTGACACTTTTGTGCTTAGCAAGAAAAGATGGTGGAAAGTTTGACAGGTAAGTTGATGTATTTCATGTTAATTGGAGCTGTTTACTGTTTGAAAGCTTTCTTCAGTACACAAAACTCCCTTCAAATGTAGGTTCTTTTTGGACCTTTAGCAAAAGTTAAATGTCAAGTCAAATTAACATCATGACAGTCCTCAGCTGAAGGAAGGTGGACTGGTGAAGTGGGAGATGGGAAACAATCTGCAAGTGTCAGCCCATCTCTTGAGGATGCACAGGAAATACTGTAAAATATTAATAGCCCCCTTAATTGAGTTTAGGTTGCTTTTATCTAATCTGTTCATCTAACAGGAGTGGAACTGATACGTATGCACACTAAATAAATTAGAACTGCATTTCCTGAGAGGTGCAACATCTTCTAAGGTATTTGGTTCCAATTAGGAAGGGATGTTCGACAGGAGGCTGTCCTGTATTCATAGAAGCATTTAGAACATGCAAACTCTGGTCTTAAAAGCTGATCCCTTGTGTTTGGCCACGCAGCCTGGCCCATAGTGTTGTGACATTCTGACTGCTCTGGTATTTACAGAATAACAACTGCCACGTTCTCAGTTGGTTGTGAATTGGCCTCTGCTCCATCCTCCCATCTGATCTGGGATTGAGCCTTAATAGCTGGCATGTGCTTTCCTTTGTCTGACCAGTATGTAAGTGGGATTTCTGGCACCACAACCATTCGTGTCCAACGGGCCATCCTTTTCCCTGTAGGAGCAGCTGTACAAGATGCAGCACTGGCAGCAGCAAGTGTATCCTCCCCCATCCCATTCCCATCCTCAGCGGACATTCTACCCGCCGCACCCCCAGATGCTTGGCTTTGATCCTCGCTGGATGATGATGCCCTCCTACATGGACCCCCGCATGACCCAGAGTCGCACCCCCGTGGATTTCTACCCTTCGGCCCTGCACCCTTCAGGTAAGGTGTTTCCAGTGTTTATCTTTGCTGTTGAGTTGGGCCATATCTGGAAAATCTCTGTACATCACCCATCTTACCTATGTCCAGACTTCGCATCCTGGCTGGCATCTTTTCTCAAGGGATGAGAAAGTCGGTTGCAGTGGGCGGTGGTGAGGAAACAGAGAAGGCTGAGAGGGAGTTCATGTATCTGTCCATCCCCTGTGCTGCAGTGGGAGACCTTCTCTGTGTGCTTTGTGGCCTTAGTGGATGGGACTGCTCTTGCCCATTGGAGGAGAAGGATCAGTTTTGGAGTTACTGTAATCACGTGAAATCTTAACAGACCTCCTTCACAAAATGTGATGGAGAAACCCTGTAGTTCCTGAACTGTGTGGTCTTAGTACCTTCCTATCTTGTTAGTGATCTTCAGAGGTGTGAATGTAAACATCAGGATGTATAAATCATTCTCTTGAATTTGTGGTTTGTTTTCACACACCTGCTTGATCCCAAGCCAGTGGTGCTGTGTAATGTCTGTGCAGGCTGGGTTCTGAGGGCTGTGTCACCTTTTCTATCACTCCACATATATTTCCCAGCTGTGCATTTTCCAAGCATTTCCAGTCTGCCAGTGAGGTTTCCATGGCTGCAGTCACCTTCTCCCCTAGAAGGAAGGGAAGTCAAGCTAGTGGGTTGTTTAATTCTTATTATATGTGAGATCCTAGTGCTAACGGCATGAACTCTGTCGTGAGCAGGAATGATGAAGCCCATGATTCAGCAGGATTCCATCGGTGGGAGCAGCTGTCGGTCTGAAGATCAGAACTGTCAGGCAGGGCAGGCAGAGAGGAAAACTACTCCCTTGGATCCTGTGCCAGTGTGGGGCCAGGACAGCTACACATCTCTGCAGAGCAAAGGATACTCCCTGCCCCATCAGAAGCAGGCTGACAACTTGAGCATGGATGGGCTGCATGCCAGGTGAGTGTCCTGTCCTCTGTCTTCATGTATGCTGTGATGGGAGGTGCTGCCATAAAAAAGCAGGTATAGAATTGACCCAGAAGATATCTCTGAACAGGCCCAGGTACTGACCTGATAGCACCATAACACTGTTGAGTGTGCTTACAGGCTGAGCTATTCAGAGGTCTTTCATCTGCTGTAGTCAAGGCTGACCAGCTCAGAGCCTGCTCAGTGGAAGAAAGGCACTTGTTACCTACCTGGGAGGGTACAGAAAACAAGGAGTCAAAAATTCTGGTACTTTTTAGTTTGTCTCCTAATTTATTTGGCATTCTAAACCAAATGCCTTGTTCTCAAATTTCAGCATATGTTGGAAGCTAAATCCTCCTTCTTTTCTTAAGTTTTCTGCCCATCTGTAAAAGATAAAGAACTGCTTTCTTTATCACGTATTGATTTGACAAACCAGGCAGTACAGCCTGCAGCCACAGCAGACTTGTCCAGTAATCTGGGATTTATAGGCTCATTTAAAATAAACCCTGCTTGATTTATTTGTTTTCATCTCTTGTGCCCAGCCTGGGCCCTTGGAGATAGGCTGTGCTCTGCATTACCTGACTTCCTTTTGTTTGTTGTTTTCCTTCTCAGGAATGACAATTACTCTGCTTCTGGAAGGCCAGAGAGTCTGAACACCCAGCGAGATCTGTTTGAGGAGAGAGGGGAGGAGTATTTGAATGCTTTTGACAAGAAGACCCAAGCAGACTTTGACAGCTGCCTGTCCTCTCAGAGGATAGGCCAGGATCTTCTGTTTCGGCATCAAGAGCCTGTGCAGGAAACCTGTCCTTCTGGCAGCCGCCATGGAAACTTGAGGTGTTCACCCCTCGAGCCTGACTTTATCCAGGCAGAGAAGAAGCCTGAGTATAATGGCTGGGATATCAGCCACCATCAGAAACCTGCAGAGTCTGCAGCAGAAGTTGCTGAAGAAGTGCCCAGGGATGAGCAGACAACATTCAGTGCTGACCCATGGAAGAAAGAAGGAGCCAATACCAAGCAGGCCACTGAGGAGACAGCAGAGTGGGCTCCCGAGAACCGCAACATGAGCAGTCAGCACCAGGAACAGATGGGGAGGACACGGCGATCTGGCCCCATCAAAAAACCAGTCCTGAAAGCCCTCAAGGTGGAGGAGAAGGAAAAGGAGATGGAGAAGGTTAAACTGGAGGGAGAGGACACCTCACGCCCACTGAAGGAGAAGACAGCTGTTCAGAAAGTAGAGAATGAGTCAGATGACTCTGCAGCCTTGCTGAATTCCACGCGTTACCTGCTGGATGACAAAGGTTCTTCCCAAACCAGCCTGGCACGAGACACTGAGAAATCTCAAGAAGAAGAAGAGGAGGAGGAGGAGGAAGAGAAGCCAGAAAGAACCTGGGATAACAAACTGTCCAGAGAGACCGGTGATCTCCCGCCCACAAAAAGAAACAACTGGATCTTCATCGATGAGGAACAAGCCTTTGGTGGGAGAGGTCAAGGACGTGGTCGAGGGAGAGGCTTCAGAGAGTTCACTTTCAGAGGCCGAGGCACTGTTGTGAGCAGCCGAGGAGTCTACAACAACCAGCGGAGCAGCCGAGGGCGAGGGCTCCGGGAGTTCAACCAGCCAGAGGATTTCCCCAGAGGGAAGCCAAGGCGACGGATCGCAAGCGAGACGCACAGTGAAGGGTCAGAGTACGAGGAGCTCCCGAAGCGTCGCCGGCAGAGGGGCTCAGAAAACAGCAATGAAGGCTCTGTGCTGGACAGGGAGGACAGCGATTTGAAAAAGGGAGACTTCAAAGAGTCTTGGAGGTCCAACAAAATCTATTCAGATGATCACAGTAGCCTGGATCCTAAGATGAGGGCTCCAAGAGCATTTGGGAGAGCACTGCCACCAAGACTGAGCAACTCTGGCTATGGGCGAAGGGGTTTCATGGGTAAGGAGCCCACCCAGTGGCAGGGCAGGAATGGGGGAACAGGGTGGCAGGAGTACAGCCACACCTCTCCATCGGACACTTTTGGGAGCAGGCAGCAGTCTGACAGGGACTACATTCAGGATTCTTACAAACACACGGATTCCTTCTCCAGCCGGGTTTTTGATGAGAGTCATCTGGATGACAAAAGGCACTTTTTCCAGGAGGATTACTCAGCGGATCAGGAGAACATAGAGAACAGGCCATTCAGGAGGCGGCGTCCACCCCGCCAAGACAAGCCCCCACGGTTCAGGCGCCTCAGGCAGGAGAGAGAATCAGTGGGGCAGTGGAACCCTGAGGAGGGAGGCCCCAACCTGCTGCCTGGCCAGTGGCCTGGCAGACCCAAGCTGAGCACCACAGAGAAGAGCAGCATCTCAGGCAGGCGGTCTCCTGAGCTGTCCTACCAGAACTCTTCTGACCATGCCAACGAGGAGTGGGAGACAGCATCCGAGAGCAGTGACTTCAGCGAGCGGCGGGAGAGGCGGGATGGAGTTCCAGAGAGCGAAGGCCAGCTGGAAGGTGGCCTCGGCACTGGGAGCTTGGGAGAGAAGAGGGAACTAGCAAAGAGGAGCTTCTCGAGCCAGAGGCCACTGGTGGACAGGCAGAGCCGCAAGGCTGAGCCAGCAGGATTTGCAGAGCAGTCTGTCAGGACTGGTGTAGGAGCAGCTGCCAGATACGAGAGCCAGCAGAACGGGACCCTGATAAAGAGCAAAAGGTAAAGTTGCTTTCTGATCTGTCAGCCAATATGCAGATACTGAAGGGGTGGACATATACCCCATACGTGTTTTCTTCTTGCCACTTTCACTCGTGTAATGGCAAGACTAAGTCCTTTCCCTTCTTTCTGTGTAGGTCCCCAGAAGAAGGAGGAGGCCTTGGTAACACCAGTGGTGGGAGCAGCCACTCCATTTACAGCTTGGATAGGGGCTCCCATGCTAACTCAGAGGGTGCTGAAGGGCCAGGTAAAAAACCAGAGAAGGAGCCCAAATCTACTGCACAAAGAGCAAGCGAGAAGGGAGAGGCCTTGTCACAGTTTGAACTGAATTATGGAAGTAAGTGTTTTAATATGTTTCTTTAAGGGAATAATGCATTGTGGCTGACCTCAAGGCAGTCTGTTTCAATCCAGTGTAGTTCTGAATATCAGGTTAGATTTTTGCCCATTGGTTTACATGAACAAGAAAATCCTAGAGCATCTAAGTAGGGAAAACACAGAAGGTAAAGATGGTGTTAACTTTTAAATCAAACTTTAAACAGATCTGACAATGTCTCTGATGTTTCTTCTATAGAAAGTTTGGTTTTAGGGAGAGTATTTCTGTATTTCTCTCTGTATTTTGGGCTTGAAATTTATGTAGTGTGAAGGAATTTGAGAGCATCCAGAGTGGGGAAGTTGAGTCTGAGCTCATGGCAGGGAGTATCTCTGAAGTATGTAAGTACCTGAAAAGGCCATTACCTGAGTTACCACACAACTCACATTCCCAGGCTCTTCAGATGAACTGTGCTGATGTTGAAGCAGAGGAGAGCAAAGCTGCAGGGTAGTGACTGTTAAATGTCAGCAAACTATCATGGCTTAGTTTTTGAAGCTTAGCTATAGTATTGTTAGCTGAACTTGTTTGCTTGTAGCATGGATCCTCTTTGGAGTGCACTCTTTAAATTATTGCTATTTTAAAGCCTTTCAGGTGCACTATTTTCTCCCCTGTATGCTTTGCTCAGGTACCATCATCGATAATCGGGTGTCAAACCCAGCAGAAGAGACTGAAGTGGGTTCTATGGCAGGTGAAGGCTTCATTGAGGTTCTTACTAAAAAGCAGCGTCGTTTGCTGGAAGAAGAGCGAAGGAAGAAGGAACAGGCTGCTCAGGTGAGGAATGGGAGGCAGAAAAAGTTGGACCTGTTACATTGTTTGGATTGCAGTCAGAGAAACAGGACCTCAAAAAGTGTTTGGATGAACAGAAAAATACACAATTGGCTAAAGTAGTACAGATGCTGTATTAGGCCCCAGAAACATACTTAGACTCTGATGGGGCCATTGGTCTGAAAAGGAGAGTTTGATTTGAATGTTCTTGGCTTCTAGCAGAATTGTTAATTGGGAGTTAAGGAGCATTTTGTAGAGTGGTCTTCATTCAGAGCACCTTGGCTCACTAAGCCAGCTGCTGGGTATAGTTGGTGGGATATTGGGCAGCATGAGCAGTGAAGGACTTCTGAACTCTTGCTGTTACTGCTAGGAAAAAAATCTCATGCTGCTGAAGGCAGCTTTTTCCAGTGTCTTGTTAGACTGGGGGATGTTCCCAGTGTGACAGCTGTGCCTTTCCTGTCACAGGCACCAGCGAAGACCCGTGTCCTTCAGTCTCGCATTCCTCCTCGATTTGCTAAGAAGCAGAACGGCCTGTGCTTGGAGCAAAGTGATGTAACAGTGTCTGGAAACAGCCTGGGCACAGAGATCTGGGAGAGCAACAGCCCAGGTTGGTTTAGGTCTTCTTGTTCAAAAGGCTTTCACAGAGCTGGGGAATCCTCTGGGGTGTGCTGAAAGATTGGGGTCCATCCATGCTTAAGAGGGGACAACCCTCCTGTCTGATGCTGGAAGTGGGAGGGGAGGTAGCAAACATCTGGAGCAGCATCTGTTCTAAGCTGTTCAGCCATCCTCCTCCTTTGTTGACCATATCAGTCTCCTAATTTATTTCTTGGATCTTTGTGTCACATCGAGATTCTACTACACAGCATTTTCTAGCCAGTTGGGATGGATTTACTTCAGCCCTTTTGGGGTTTTTTACCTTCCTACATTTCTCATCTTTAGCCCTGAATAGATAGTGCCTCACTTGTTTCTGTCTGTCCTTTCTCCTGTTGTCATCATGTTCCCTAAGAAATCTCCTTCCTGTTCTCTGCCCTCAGTCTCCATACTCTGTGTTCTCTACTGCATCATGTCCCAAATGTCTGGGCAACACCAGCTTTCTGAGGTGGTGAAAATAGCCTTTCTCATGTCTAGAAATGAAGAGTTAATGGTGTAACATGCACAGTGTACATGGTGTGCTCACAGTTGTTCCAGGCAGCTGAACCCTGCCCTCCATTCTCTTGCAGCTCTTTCTGTTCAGTCTCCTGGCAGTGATTCCTGGAGCAAGCCTGTAAATACCTTTAATGGCACTGAGGCTGGCACCACTGAGGTAAGTGGCACCTAATGTGCCCTTCAGGTATTGTGTGGATAAAGTATTAATGCAGGTGGCTTTTATGCGTTTCATGGCTCCATCTGTGCTTAGTGACTCTCAGCTCTGCTTGTGCCATTTTAAACTGTCTCTTTGCAGTTATAATTTGAGCTTGATGCTGCTCAGATCTTGACCTCGAGAGCTGCTTGGTGTTATGTGTGGGTATAAATCTGGAGTAACTGTGTGGTAGAGCTATTCCAGGGTTATGCTCATCACTGGATGCAGACTGTGATTGAGGAAGGTGGAATCCCATAGGTCCTGTTTGTGCCTCGTGCCTGTGAGCAGTGTGTAGCTGTAGCCTTAAGGCAGAGAGGACAGAGAAGGTTCCTGAAAGCTTCAGCTCTGGAGACCAAGAGTTCAAATTTGGTTCGAGTCACTGTGTGTGACACTTCTTCCTTACTCTAAAGCCATGGTCTGTTTGGTGCATTGGTTCACCTGTTTCAGGGCTGTGTGGAGCTGAATTGGCAGCCAAGGGGTGCTGCAGGTCAGGCCCAACTCCTTTGCAGTTAACCAAGAATGTGATTTGAAAAGGGGACATGGTCTTGCTGTTTTCTGGGATTTTTTTCCCTCTGTGGAGCTGGGTCGGAGTCCGGGGCTTTAACACATTTCGTGCTTTGCATAGCAGGGATTTAAAGGCAGCCAGGGGGATAGTGGCATTGACTTGAGCGCGGAGTCTCGGGAATCCTCCGCGACCTCCTCTCAGCGCAGCTCTCCATATGGCACCCTCAAACCAGAGGAGATGAATGGGGCTGGCCTGGTGGACCCAAAGCCTGACTGCCAGAAGGAGCAAGTGCAGAAGCAATCTGATAAAAAGGTAATCTGGATTTGCAGCCAAGCCAGAGCACAGAGTGAGAGACCTTGTGAAGTGGTTGTGTTGTTCTTGAAAGCATTTTTAAGGCTTGAGATCGGGTTTTTCAGTCTTTGTGTCTCAGCCTCTCTGCTTTCCTGTTAAGGATTCAGATCAAGGCTCAGGACAGAACAAGGAACACAAGCCTGGACCAATCGGCAACGAACGCTCCCTGAAAAACAGAAAGGGTTCGGAGGGAACGGAACGGCTGGAAGGGAATATTCCCCCTGTTAATGGGGTGGAAATTCACGTGGATTCTGTACTTCCTGTGCCACCCATTGAATTTGGAGTAAATCCTAAAGTGAGGATTGAATTTAATTTTATCTTCTTGGTGATTTGAGCTTGTTGAGACATGAAAGGTGCTTTGAGGCAGAAGGTTTATTTAGAGGAAGCTTCCAGCTGTAGTTTTGCCTTTGATGTCATTATTGACACAAACTAGGTACTCAAGATTTCTTGGGAAACATGCAGTATCCACTTGGAAATACTGTTCCAGGGACCAGCTGGGGTGGTAACAGAGACGAGGGACAAAATTACGGCCATCTAAGCCTTCATGTGCCTCTGGGGTTTGCTTGCTGCTGAGTACTGAGAAGTGTCTTCTGTTCTCTTCCAGTAAGGCTTTACTGGGGACAGTGTAGTTTGTAGTGTTGTGATTCAAGACAGAATCATTAACCATGAGAAGCAGATGGGTGGACCCATGGACCTGGAGTTGAATTTTGTGTATTTTGCTTTTTCAGGACTCTGACTTCAGCTTGCCACCTGGTTCTGCCTCTGGCACTGCAGCTAATCCTGTCACCAAATTGCAGGATGCCTTGGCCAGTAATGTAAGTATTTCTCTTTTTTTGACATTGATTCATTGGAGAGCCTCCTTAATTAAGCCTCAGATGCTTTCAAAGGGAGTAATCGTATTTCTTTGCACTTGACTTCACATTTAATGCTTAGGCAGCACATGTCACTAAAATTCAAAATGGAAGTCTGCCCTCAAGATACCTTGATAAAATGAGTGTCACAAACTCAGAAGTGATGTAGGGAGCAAGTGCATTATCTCTGTGACCTGTGTAAAGCAGGAGGTGTTGCCTGTCTCTGAGGTCACCAGTCTCCTCCCCTGAGACACACAGGAGTGGACATGACCATGGTACAGATAGTGTGGCATTTTTAGTCCCAGACTGCCCCACTTCCTCAGAAGGTCTCATCTGCCACAGCAAGGCAGAGAGCTGTAGCTTGTTAGTCAGGACCTTTTGGAGGTTTCCTAACTTATTCCAACCATTTAGATATTTCCTTACATGTGAAAGAGCAAGTACACTGAAAGCCCAGCTGGTGGCTCAGCTGTGGCCATGCAGAGCTGCTTTTGAAATGTCTTGAAATGGACAGGTTTTGATTTTGGAGATAAGTCTTAAGGGGTGTTTCTTTTCAGAAATAAGTTTTGTTTGAAACTTAAGTAGTTTCTAAATATGAGACAGAAGGGAGAACTCTTCTGCAAATGGAAATTACTGGATCAAACTGATGTTTAAGTGGAAGCTGATGTAATTCAGCATGGAGGGATGTCCTTGCACAGAACCAAAGCTTCATTTATTCCAAGAGCAAAATGCATCACAGTTGAATGTGTTACTTGACTCCTGCAGTACCACTGGGGATTGAATCCTTCGAGGTGTAGTTACAGGAGCTGCCAGCTGAGGCTCTGTCTGCCTTGGTGGCTCATGACATCTCCCAAAAGCTCACAAATATTCACCCTTTACAACTGTCCCCTCAGGCAGGGTTAACGCAGTCCATTCCCATCCTGCGAAGGGATCATCACCTCCAGCGCTGCATCGGCCTGAACCCCATGTCCTTCCCCACTGCAGACCTTACTCTTAAGGTAAACAAGCTGGCATGTGTGGTTGGTGTAGGTGTGGATCAATGTGGGCAGAGTAGTGAGGGTGGAGAGGTCTTTACCAGTGTTTTGTTAGGTATTGATAAGACTTTAATTAGCTTCTGTAAAAGTTACACAAATCTGCTACTCAGTGTGAGTGCAAGTACCTCTGATTCAAGTCCTGGATGCCGAAGTCCTTGCCAATTGTAGAACAAGTGTAACAGAGCTTTCCTACTATTCCAGTGGCTGGGTAGTCTGGCTGGTCAGGGTTCCTGGGTGCCTGATGGTTTACAGAGGGGGAAACAAACAAACAAACCCACCACACAGAAACATGCAAACAATTGCAACAACAAAAACCCAAATAAACCAGAACACAAAACGCCACCACCCCAAACCCAAAAAGCTCAGCAAATACCAAGGAGTTTGAGTGTTTGTGAAGGATGCTTGTCCAGTGGAAATTGGTGTGGTACCCCTTGACCTGAGACCTGTCACCTTTCCCCTGTGACTAAACTACAGTGAATCTGAGCTCATAGGAGCAACTCTAGCTTTCAGAATTGCCCTCTCCATTTGAACTGTCTGTAGTTACTGTCCTTCATTTCCCTAGATGGAGTCTGCTCGTAAGGCTTGGGAAAACTCTCCTAGTTTACCAGAACAGAACTCCCCAGGAGGT
Organism: Sakesphorus luctuosus; assembly: GCA_013396695.1. NCBI lineage: Eukaryota > Metazoa > Chordata > Aves > Passeriformes > Thamnophilidae > Sakesphorus > Sakesphorus luctuosus. The sequence continues at coordinate 689,144 of VWZD01000641.1, forward strand.
GCAGGCTCAGGTATCCAGCCTCCTTCCAGTGTTGGAGCTTCCAACGGTGTCAGCTACAGCTCTTTTGGTGGAGTTTCTATGCCTCCTATGCCTGTGGCGTCCGTAGCACCTTCTGCATCTATTCCAGGTACCAGCAAACTGCAGCAGCAGCGTGTGCATTGTCTGGTTGGTAGCTGGGAATCATCCTCTGATTCTAGTAGATGAGAACACAAGGGAAGAGCTTCCATGTAAAGTAACTGGCTGGCTGGTGTTTAATAGATTCTTAACAATTCAGTCAAGACAGAAGGAGGGACTGTCTCCCCACTTTGAAGAATGTTACTTGAGTGTGACTGGTACATGCTTAGCACAAGGACAGCTTGCCCAGTGTAGTGGCAAGTCTCTCTCCCCCAACAGATCTTCCTGACCTTTCACTGTGTGTGCTCAGTAGAACAGGAGGGAAGAGATCTGTGCCTCAGAGACTTAAACAGCCCCAATATCAGTATCAATTCTTCTGCTCATTTTGCCTCCTGCTCTTTGTGTGTAATAACAACTTGCTTATAGTTCACAGAACTTTGGAAGGGGGAAGGTGTTGCTGTTACTGAATTAGAGGAATAGATTAGGCTCAGTCATGTTAGATAATGTGTATGATTAGAGAGAGCATCTGGAAAGAGATGTTCTTGGAATCTGACACCTGGGTTCCAAAGGACTTTTCATAAGCACACTATCTTTCTCATGTCTCAATTCAAGGATAGAGTGGAATGTGTAGTGACTTTGTTATTAGCTTCCACCTGGAAAACAGATTGTTCCAAGTCAGGTGATTTCCTTCCTCACCCACCCTAATATTGCTTTTAAATCCCATGGTTCAGATCTGCATAGAACCGCAGGAGTGGCCTAGCAGTTACAAACTGATGCCACCCTTGGGTTGAATAGAGCTTATCTTGTGTGAAGGTCTCAGACACTGTTTGCTCTATCTGTTCCTCCCAGCTGCAAAGATGAGATGATTGCAGAGCAGGTTTCTGGCATTTAGGAACAATTTGGAGTGCAGTTTACCAATATCTGAACTGTTGGTGTCTGACTCTTGTGTGGAGGTGGGAAACCTGGGTTTACTTTCAGGCTCTTACAGAAAGGTATGATTGATGATGCAGTGTACTGGGCCTGTATCTCCCCTGTACCTTGAATTTACAGCCTGCCTTCTGTGATGTTCAGGTAACCATATTCCACCCCTGTATCTGGATGGTCACGTGTTTGCAAGTCAGCCCCGCCTGGTCCCTCAGACGATACCTCAGCAGCAAAGCTACCAGCAGGTAAGGGAGCAATACAACTTGCAAATGGTTTCTCAAAGAGTTGTCAGGGTGGCATTGAAGAAATTAGGAGTCATTTATCTGCCTCATGGCCCAGAGGAGCTTAGATGTGGCTCACTTTTAGGTTCCTTGAATGCTGCTTCCCAGCCAGTGTCAGAGGTTACTGGAACTGAAGGGAAGGAGTGGAGTTTTTCCCCTATTGTACCAGTGCCCTTGGCTTGGGTTTAACTGAAGCAGATGCTGAGGCATCTGTGTGAAGTTAAGTGATTCTCAGTAAATTCCACAGACAGTCAATACTGATGAGCAATTTCACTAGTAAATAGGGTGTTGTGAGAGCTCCCTTCAAGGTTGAGAGTGCCAGCAAGTGAGAGCTGGGATTGTCAGTGCCCATTCCGTGTGTGGAGCATGTTGGTTCCCTCATGTGTCCATGGGATGCCTCCTGCAGGCATCAGCCTCTTGGGTGCCTGTGCAGTGTCTTCCCTGGCAGAATGCTGCTGCTCTGTGGAATGATGCAGGGGCTGGGTAAGGGCACAGTACAGGTAATTGTCAGGCAGATTGACTCATGGGGAAAACTGATGGATTTTTAACAGCCTGGGAGAGTTTCTGGCTGCTCTTGTACCTCTCAGTCATACTAATTTCTTCCGCAGGCTGCTGCTGCTCAACAGATTCCCATTTCCCTCCATACATCCTTACAGGCCCAAGCTCAGCTTGGGCTGAGGGGTGGTCTGCCTGTTTCCCAGTCCCAGGAGATGTACAGCTCCATACAGCCCTTCAGGTAAGTGCTTCCAGTTTTTCTTTCCTTGTGGCTTGCTCTCTTATGTTCCTCATGTCTGTGTACATTGATCAGATTTTCCACACTCACACTTTCTGTCCCCTTTGCTGGAGTGATGTTTCCTTCCACCACTGGCAGTGTTAGTAGGAGTAGGTGCATGAAGATGAGAGCGAATGATAAGAATTAGTCCTTCAGTGCCTTGAAAACAAAACACTGAGGTTTAAAAGAAACCGTTGGGATTTTTTAATAAGAATTTAGCAGTCTTTGACTTTCTGCTTTACTAAACTACTGCAGAATTCTGGTAACCTAAATCTTCTTTAACTGCTAATCCAGAGGTTGTTTTGCAGGATATTGTAATGTAAATTTTGGATACTACAGAATATCGTTCGGTTGAATATTCCTGCAACACAGAGATACAGTTGTAAAGACTTAAAAGTGGAAGTAAAAAACCCTTGCATAACTAAAATGGAAAGTGTATCACAGCTTATTTCCAAGCTGTCAGTTTAGTGCTCTGAAAGCTGATTGCAGGCCAGATTTGTTTTGGCAGGGTGCGTTTGTGTAGTCTCCAAAAGTTCTCTGCATACTGACTTGAGCGTGTTTCTCCTCTGCAGGTCTCAGGTGTATATGCACCCCAGTCTGTCTCAGCCCAGCACCATGGTCCTGACAGGAGGCACTGCTCTGAAGCCTCCATACTCTGCCTTCCCAGGCATGCAGCCCTTGGAGGTGGTGAAAACCCAGTCTGGGTCCCCCTACCAGCCCATGAATGGCAGCCAGACATTGCTTTATGAAGGGCAGATAAACCAGGCTGGTATGGGAGCCTCCCAGATGATGGACTCTCAGCTCACCCAGGTTAGGAGCAGGGCTGGCCAGCCACTGCCTTTTCCAGACTTTTTCACAGCTGCTTGTTTCTGAGAATGGGTTGAAAGGAGTATTTGTCCTGATTTGTGTATCTATGTGAACTGAACTCTTTTTTCACAAAGAGGCAGAAGATTTTCCTGAGATACTCTGTAATGTGAACCATTGTTTAGACATAAAGCACCTAATGAGATTCCTGCTGATACCTTATCTGTTCCTGCTGAGATGTGATTTTGTAACTTGGGAGTCAAACCTTGCAGTGGTGCATGCATAGCAGGCCATGGTACCATAGTTGTCCTAAAAGTACCTCTTCTGAGAGCCAAATCCCAGTCATCTCCACATTTAACTCAGCTTCCAGGGTAACCAAGAACTTGTTTTAAAGGCTCATCCATCTTCTCAGTTAATTTTGTTATCCAAGTCTTATTTACCACTTCTGCTGATCTGTTTGGCAGAATCTTAACAAGAATTTCAATGTGTCAAAAAGTTTTTGTAAAGCATCATTCACATAAAGACATTGAATCCTACTGTGAGCTTAACTGTGTTTGTGGACATGTCCTCGAATTCTCTGGAGAATTTTGATACCTTTATTAAACTCATCTTAACATTTATTTTGTGCAACATGTTAGGGTTTATTTTTTGTTTAAGAGGGATTTTTATGTTGTGACTGACGTAAAGAGTTAATCCTGAAAGTAACTCAGGTGAGGAAAATACGGAGAATAGTGGCAAACTAAATACTTGAAGAAATGCTTTATCAGTCATAAGCAAGTAACTTGATCTCTTTTGCCAGCCTTAGATTGATAGATATATTCCTAAGTGTTGTCTTAGAACCTCCCAAATCCAGCAATTGTGAGAAAATCAGAGGGAACAGGAGGCACTTCAGTCCTGAACTCCATTATTTTTTTAAATTACTCTTAATTATTGCCATAATTGGTTTGAAGCTCACTGCAGAACATAAAGCTGAATTCCCTATCACTTTCTCTAGAGGTTCAATCCCCAAAATGTTTTGGGGTGAAAGTATAGGAGACTTTCTAGTTTGAACTGCAAAGGTGCAAACAAAATGCCAGACCTGAGGTGTCTGACACTGCCACCAATCATATCAAGAGAAAATACACCCGTGCAGTGACCGTGAGGAAGACTGGGAAACTGTATGAAGGCTCTAGGCAAGGAGGAAAGCCCTGTGTCCAAGTACAGTTATGTTAACTTGATGACATGTTAAAAGCCCATCTGATAAAGGGTGTTAGCAGCACTGCCAGAATATCAGTTTCAGTGTGAAAGTCACTCCGTTACAGTGATTTGCATTTATTCTGAGCCAGACTGCACTGTTTGGGAGCTTCCTTCCAGCAAGGCTGTGCTTTCAGGGTGTTGGCAGGCAGCATGTCAAAACACAAGACTGTTGCTGCCATTGAGGTAACTGCATGTCCTTGTCACACAGCTGACAATGCCTGTGCCTGGCTCCCAGCTCCCTCTGCCCCGCTACGGCTCTGGCCAGCAGCCCCTGCTTCTGCCACAGTCCATCCAGCTTCCTCAGGGGCAAAACCTGCCTGTGGGAGCTCCCCGGAGAATCCTCCCTCCTGGATCCCAGCCTTCTGTTCTTGCTGCCAGCAGGGAGGTAAGGATTAAGTCGTCGTGCTCATCGTGGCATTCAGTAACCCCACCTGTTCTGAAGTTTTACTCCTTGTTAAAAAGGAGAATGGCCTGTTTGGGGTCCTTAAATATCCATGCCAAGGATTGGTGTTAAAATGAGGGAACCCTTTTCCCCACATCTCCAAAGTGCAGGCCAGCAGTTTTCAGGTGTTGCTGCTGGTCACCATTCTGTTTCCAGGGAGCCACATCCTGCCTTTATCCAGTTTGGAGTCTCCAGTTTTATTACATGTTTACACAGGTTTCCCCAGAGTGCTTGAGGGGTGGTGAGCTCCAGACACAGTTGGAATACTGCCCAGATATTTCACTCTGTTGTGAAGCTTGTCCATTTGAGTAGGTATATTAATGTCATGTCTGGTTTGATGGATTCATATCATAAGTTTGTCTATTATAGGGGAGAGAGAGCACAGCAGTTAACTTCCAGGTTCTATATTTGCTTGTGCTGCTGGCTTGGTGGTTTAATACAAACAGATTATTTCACTTACAAGCCTCACTTTCTTCACCTGAAAAATATTACTGCTTTTAATGGGCACGATGGGGAGAAGGGCAAAGATTTGGCTTAAGTGTTTATATGAAGTAACAAGTGATTTGTGAATGTAAAGATGATACTCTTTCACTCATTTTCCTCTGTAGTCCTCCCAGATGGAAATGAAAGGGTTTCATTTCCCTGATGGTAAACAGAGTATGTCCTCTGGAGGGTCTGTACCGTCACCACATACATACAGGTGAGATGTTAACACAACCTGGGCTCTGTAGTCAGGATAGAGGAGAAACAGGGATGCAGTTTATGTATCATCCCTGTACAAGATCCACTTGGGTTTTCATGTGTACAATGTGCTTACTGCAGTCCAGATACTTGTATCAGAATGCATGTTCATTTTGGGTTTGGGTCAGTGTGCATCTGGCTTGGCCCTTAGTGGAAAGTGCATAAAGTTACTTATTCAGTGAGTCTCAAAGACAGATTGGAATTGGTGTGTGCTTTTGTGTGTTCTTGTAAAGGTGGAAAATTTGAGAATCATTGAATAGATGTTTTGGTTTCTAGCATGGTCTTCAAGTTAGGAGTGCTCATGTCTAAACATACCAAACCAGTTAATTGAGGCTTTTGGGACATGTAGTTACATCATGTTTTTTATTCTCCTAACCAAGCCATGTGTTGCCTTTTAGAATGTGGAACTCACTGATATGCACAGCACAAACTCGTGCCCTGTCTTTCTTTCTGCTGTCTTTTTTTCTTTCACACGTGAATAAGGTTCTCATTCCATTGTAGAATTTACTCCATGAATGTTGTCGACTCTTCGATTTCCAGGCCCAGCTCTGCCAGCCCCAGCGGGAAGCCGTCGGGACCAGCAGTGAGCATGGGCTCTGTGCAAGGACACTACGTACAACAGGTAGTGTGCTGGAGTTCTTTGTACAGCCACAAAGTATCTGCTCTTCTCCGCTGCCTTGGACTGCAGAGGAGAGGCAGCAAGGCCTATTACTACCTGAAGGGAAGTTCTGGCCAGGTGGGGGTTGGTCTCTTCTCCCAGGCACTCAGCAATAGGACAAGGGGACACGGGCTCAAGCTCTGCCAGGGGAAATTGAAGTTGGAGAGCAGAAAAAACTTCTTTGCAGAGAGAGTGCTCAGGCATTGGAATGGGCTGCCCAGAGAGGGGGGTGGATTCCCCATCCCTGGAGGTTTTTAAAGTGAGCTTGGCTGTGGCACTGAGTGCCATGATGTGGTAAAGGGACTGGAGTTGGCCCAAGGGTTGGACTTGATGATCTCGGAGGTCTTTTCCAACCCAATCGATTTTATGATTCTATACTGAAGCTGTATGTGGGAGCTGTTATTTTCCTTGCAGGGAGAGTGGGTAGGTGGGTGTTTACTGCGTCCAAGAGTAATGCTGTGTGACATTAAAGTCAGGAGAGATTAGAGGATTATCTGCTCTGCTGTGGAGTTTTTATAGGTTATTTGCATTGCCAGACATGGGAGACACTAAAATTCTTAAACGTGAGGTGTTTTAGGAGCAGATTTGATGTCGTGCATGACTGATGATGGTCACAGTTTGCTTGTTCTGTGTGCCCAGAGGTGTCTGTCCTAGCTAATGCTTTGGTTTTGTATGTCAAAAGGCAAAGCAGCGGGTGGATGATAACAAAGCCAATCTGGGAGCAGTGAAGCTGCAAGAAACAGCCTCCACAAACCAGATGAAGCCGGTGCGCACAGGAGCGATCAAACCTCAGGCAGTCAAAGTGGAGGAGAGCAAGGCCTAGGAAGGAGCACCTCATGCCCAGCTGATCCTGCTGCCTGAGAGGCCCTGCAGCTTAGACTGGACCCCACTGGATCTCCTGAAAATCTCACCAGATCTGTCTCCACCCCACACTGACTGACTACAGCAACATCATTCAAGCCCCTCTCCCAACAAAGCAGTTTGAAACAGTGGATATGACATTGACCTGCTTGCTTTAAAACAAACCAATTGTGTGACTTTTAAGTGGCTTTAGCCATTTTTTTTTATTTCCACCCCACCATGCCCCATCCACAGGTAGCTGTGATCACTCACTTGGCAAAGCCCGTCCTTCTCCTTCCCTACTTCCGTCTCAGCAGAGTGGCAGCTGGGGGAGAGGGGTTAGTTTGAGGTTTTTCGTTTTAAAGGCAGCTGAGGTTTTTACAAAAAAAAGCTGTATCTTTGTTTATAGCAGAACTTTTATATGTTCTCTCATTCCCCCACTTCTTTCTGCTTTCCTCATTCCTTTCAGAAAAGAATTCCCTTCAGCTAAAATGATGTTCTGACAGAGCTCTGCTTAGTTTGGTATATGGTTCTGTGCTATGTTGAGTTTTGAGTTTGTTTGGGTATATTTCCCCAAAAGATTTAGCCTTTGATTAAAAAAACAGGACAGTTAAGGCATTTGTTAATTTTTCAGTATTTTTTTTAAGATAGAAGCAGTGCTTGCATTAGGAGTAAATGTGTACTAAAGGCATATAGTAGATCAGTGCATTAATCCTGAAACTTGCACCACTTCATTGTAGCTTTGGGGTGTCCTGTACACAACAAAATGTGGCACTTTCATTTTAAAGAAAAAAAACCAAGCCACCACATTTCTGTTGCAAGTTCATCTGGATCTAGGTGTTTGGTTTTTGCTTTCTGTGGGTTTGGGATTTTTTTAGTGACTGCCAAACACACACCAAAATGTAAATCATGTAAAATTTGTTAAGAAAAAAAATTCTTCTCACAGTACATGGGTCAGAATAGTTGGCTAGAGCCAACGGGTCTGTATGGACTACTTTTTGTAGTTGTGATGCTCTCATGCTCCCTGCCCTGGCTGCTCAAACTCTGTGTCTCCTGAGACTTGTTCTATATTGTGTTCATCCCTCAGGGCTGCTCTCCTAAGCTTTTGCTCTTCTCCCTTTTCCCTGAGTCTTGCTTTCTGTTCCTCTTAACTCATGACCTTCTGTAAAATTTGAATAGAAGCACGTTAGTAAGAGAGCCCCTTTGCAATGCAACCCTTTTAGCACATTTGGAATCTCCTTTTTTGTGTTGGAAGTACATGGTTACAGAGGCAGTTTGGAATCATCTTTCTGCTCCTTCCCCGGGTGAACAGCAAAGGGGTCTTTACTCCTGGTGCGGTTGCATACAGTGTGTGTACAGCATTGTCACTCCTCTCCAGCATGTGATGATCTGGAAAAAGGAAGATCCCAGTGGGAGAGGTTGGGTTTTCTTTCTCTGGCTGTTTGGTTTTGGTGTGTGTGGGGGTGTGTGTGTGTGTGTGTGGCGTGTGTGTCCATAGATTTTTTTTTAGGATGGACTTAACAAGTTCCTGAAAGGGCTTGGAGTCCTTCACCTGGTGGTAGTCTTAAGTAAAAACTTCTTTCAGCTAACTTGGTTGGTGTTGTTTAACTCTTTCAAAATGTAAAGTAGGCTGGTCACTCTGAAGTGAGGCGCAGGACCATTTCTGGAGGTGATTGCCTGTGAAAGTCATTTGGTGGTGGTTCCAAAGAAGATACTTTGAACAAAGAATGTATTTGGGAAGGGATCTGAAAGGTGTTCTTCTTTCTTTGTTTGCCTTTCTGTTTTTTCTTTTTCCTCTCCCCTTTCTGGAAAAAATCCTTTGTAACTTTCTAAGGATGCATTTGAAGTTTTAAGCTAGGCATAAATATGATTTTTATACAGTAGCTTTAAAGAGCTTAGAAACCTAAACTAACTTAGACATAGTAATGACCCCTCTCCACAGGTGTCCCCATTGATGGTGACAGAGAACCCGAAGGGAAAGGGATAGGATGGTACTTTAAGAAAAACAAAAGCTCTTTTTTCTTAGGTTTTATGGATTTTTAATTTCAGAGCAGAGTGTGCCAGCATCTCTCTAGCATCCTCCTTAAAGTACAGGGTTTGAGATTTAGCAACAAATATTTCCCCAACCTTCAGACATCTCCCAGACCTGCATCCCCATCTGCTAGTCTTGCTCCCAACGTTTTCCAAAGATATTGCACCACCAGTAGGTCATCCCACCCTCCTTTCTGTTTTCTCCCTTGACATATGAACAACAGAATTGTCTGTTTGGTGTTTTTTATTATCCTTCTGCCCAGCTGGCCCTAGCTAATACCAGCCCAGAATCTGACTGTAATGGCTAAAGAGACTTACCTGAGCCCCCCTCTTCTCATCTCTTCCTCCCCTAGACAAACTACTTCAGCTTTTACAAAGGCACTAACCTCTTTCCTCCCACCTATGTGACTCCAAAGTGGTCAAACATGTTGGGAGAAACTGGGTTATTGCTAGATCCAAGTTAACTGCAGTCCCTCTGGTGTAAATGCCATCAGAACTACAATACTTCCTGTTGGAAAAGGTCACCCTTCTTTCTCTTTTAACCCCTCCATTCCTTCCCCCAACAGAATAAAACACTAGAATTTATTTATACGTATTTGATGTTGTAGGTCTAGATGAAAAAGTAATTGTTTCACTGCTCTATTTATATATTATGTCTGAATTATTCTGTGCAGGAAAGGCCAAGAAATGCATGTGAGCTTCATTCCATTCCTCACCTTTGTGTGACTGTCAGCTGCAGTTGGCAAGACTCTCTCACTTAGTGGAGTTTTGTGTGATAGAAAGCAGTTTTAGAGCCCAGATTTCTACGGTGCAATATCCTTCTCTGGCATTTATTTTTGTTTGTTTGTTTAAAGCTAGTCAGTGCAGTTTGTGATGCTCTGGAGTCAAAAGGAAAAGCCTCTGATCCTCAAGGAGCCAAAATGCCAAGGGGGCTGGTTATGCTGATACAAATCCAGCTTGGGGAGGGGACAGTGGAGATGAACGGGATGTGTCGATGTGGTTACAGAGGGTCCTTCTGCTTGGAGCGTTTGGGGCCTGATCTGTTCCTTTGAGAGCTGCTTTTTGACTGGAAATCAGCTACCAAATTGCAGGCTCCTTGTGCTAGGGAAGGTGCAGTGGGAGGAGAGGTGGAATCCACCTCAGCAACAGTGGGTGAAGCAGAAATATTCAGAGGCTGACTTTGCTGCTTCGTGTTCAGCAGAGGGTCTGAAGCAGCTGTCCCTTCCCTCACTGCATTCAGTGCTGGTTTCCTCACCACTTCAGCTGCTCTTAGCTCTTAATTAAAAAACAAATAAATATTGAAGATGGGGGGAAGGCAGGAAAATAAGAAGGCACTCCAATGTCTTTTTAAATGACAAATGGAAGCAGCATAGTCACCAGTGACACCAGTCTTGCTGTTGATGTCCCATAACTCGCTCCTGGCTCTGCCAGCTGTGCAGTGTCAGCACCTCTGGATGTGTTTGCTGCCCATGGCACTCCCAGCTGAGCTCACACAGAGGCACTCTCTCCATCAGCACCTTCCTTGCAGGAATGCTGCAAAGCTTCCAGCTGCCCTGTGGTTCCTGTGTATTTACAGATCTAAAAATGAGCCTTTTTGCTGTGTCTCACCTGGCTCTTCCACTCCCTTTGCAGCCAGACCCCCCTGCATGCCAGGGTCTCCTCCTGTTGCATTTTGTTAACCCCCCATTCTCTCCAGGCTGCTTAAGCACAGTTTAAGTCCTTGTAGCACAGGTTATTTTTGACTCAGCAGCCCAGTTTCCTTTATAAGAAAGTTGCATTTGTGAGTAAGAATTAATTTCCAGCAGCCATCAGAGTGCTTAGTTGTGCCCTATGGACACAGCAGGTGTGTTTGGCTGAAGGAGTGGAACTGGAGAGGCAGCAGAGCTGGCTGGTTTTTGTTGTTTATTTTAATCCACCAGGTTTTTCCCAGTGGCCACAGACACTCCCTTGGGTTTAATGGCTTGTCCTGGCTGCTCCAGATGTCCCTGCCTGTCCCCCAGGAATCACAGCTGCAGCAGTGGGGCGCTCACCCTTAGCATGTCTCGAGGCGTTGTCCTTAGCTGGAATCCTCCCTCTGGTTCTGTATAAATTGCATTTGTTGTTTCTTAAGGGGATATTGTCCTCCTTAAAGCTTTTAACCTCATGACCTGTATAGTAAATTTTTTTTGGCCTTTCCTCTCTTCGTCTTTTCATGTAGACCAGATATTTGAAAGGGCAGACGATGGATAATTGTGTAACGTGCAACCTGTTTATATTTTTTGGAAACTTTTCCTCGGACCGGAATTCGAATCACGGAATCACCAGGCCAGTTGCGGCACACTCTTTATTGCCCTTCTCCTCGTTTCAGTACCTATTGTTTCTCCTTTCAAATATGTGATTGTATTAGCTCTTTCCATATGAAAGAATTCTCCTTATTTAAATAAAAAAAAAAATTTAAAAAAATAAAGCAGGTTATGCTTTTCTCAAAACCCCCAGGCCCTTGTTTGATTCTTTTCATTAGAATTTTCTCACAGAGGGGGTGGTTAGACAGTGTGGAGCCACCACCGCTGAGGGTGTTGCAGGAACGACTGGATGTGGCACCGAACGCTGCCCCTGGCGGGCACGGCGGTGTCGGGTGAGGGGTTGGACTCGGGTGATTTATGAGGTATTTTCCAACCTTATTGATTCTGTCAAATACTCGGGGGTTTTAGCTTGCCCGAGCGGCGGTGGCCGCACCGCTGCTGTCCCGGGGCGGGCGTGGGGACACAAAAGCCGCTGGGCGGGTGGCGGGGCCGGTGCAGGCCCCGGGCCCGGTGGCCACACGCGGGCGCCGTTGCCACGGCAACACATCCGGGTCTGCCTATGCACCGCCTACGCGCCGGTTGTGCGTCTGACGTCACATCCGGCATCGACAGGTAGAGGGCGGGTGGAGCGCGCGAGCGGGATGGCCCCGCCCCCTGCGCGGGGCCTGAGGGGAGCGGGGCGGGCTGCACGGCCCGATCCTGGTCGTGATCCCGGTCCTGGTCCTGGTCTCGGTCCTGGTCTGTGCCCTGGTCCTGTTCTCGGTCCTGGTCCATGTCCTGATCCTGGTCCTGATCCTCATCCCGGTCCCCATCCTGATCCCCATCCTGATCCCCGTCCTGATCCTGGTCTTTGTCCTCATCCCGGTCATGGTCCTCGTCCCGATTCCAGTCCTGCTCCCCGTCCTGCTCCTGGTCCCGATCCTGTCCTGATCTCGGTCCTGGTCCCTGTCCTGATCCTGATCCCGATCCCGATCCCGGCACTGCGGTGTCGCCCACCCCGTGTCCCCACGTTGGGGTCTGTGGGGGGCGGTTCGTGCCGCCCCTGTCCCACAGAGACACTGCGGGTGGGTGACACAGAGCAGGGCCCAGCACTGTCCTGGCCATCAGGTGCTCTCGGGGAGTCTGCGAGGTGGTGACAGAGAACAGGTGGGAAGCTCAGCTTTGCCAGAGGCTCCTGAAAAACTCCATTCTCTGTGTTTTGTAGGCAGAGGGAAACCAGGCGAGTGGCGCTGCTCGGGAGGGCGGTGATGTGCTCACATCTTGCTGTGTTCTGCCCTGATCAAAGCCACGCAGATGGATTTGTTGTGGTAACTTTCCCTTGTGTTGAGGTGAGTGAGGAGGCACAGCACTTACTCCCCGCTGTTTTCTGACCTAGCTTTTAGCAGTTCTGCTTCCTACAGCACCTACACCTGTGCTCCAGCAACCAGCTTTTGAAGGAAGAGGTGTCTGTGGGTTCTGCTTCTCTCTCACCCCTAAAGAAATACCTCAGTTTGCCAGAAAGTAACTTTTGGATGTTTTTTTAAGCTACCTGAGCTCTATAAACTCCAGGTACTGAGCTCAGCTGGTGCCTGAGCATGTGCTTTGTCCATCAGAATGCAGGCTGAGAGGTTTGCTTTGCACAAAGCAGAATATGGGCTGGAATGAAGCTGTTGTTGTTCTTCTGCAGAACCAGTAGAAGAATAAGCAAAGTTTTCAGCTTACTACTGCAGGCAGAAGCAGGGCAGATGAAAAATGTGTCAGTTTAATAATTTGATTTTTAGAGTTACTCCTGCAGATACAACAGAAAGTGATAAATTTGGAGAGCAAGAGAACTTTGTGAGATGAGTTACCATGAGTTGCTTGTAGCAGAAATTAGTGATGCTTTCTATTAAGTGATGATGCTCAGCTCACTGTGAGCCAGAGGGTCACTGCTGCTCTTCTCTCCTGCTCTTGGAGGTTCTGACAAACCTTTGACAGGATGTTGGGGTTTCTGAAGGAGCCTGTTGTGGTCACTGCAGAGATCAATGTCAGCCTCGTGGCACTGACTGTGCTGGGATTAATCAGTCGTCTTTGGGGGCTTTGCTATCCACGGGCTGTGGTGTGAGTATAAGAGTTTATTTTCTACCTGAAATGACACAGGCTTGTTTTTTTTAAACCTTTGTGAGCAAGAATGCAGGAACAGCAGAGCAGAGCTTGGCTGATTTCAGCCTCTAAGTCATAGAATCATAGAATGATTTGGGTTGGAGGGGACCTTAAACTCATCTTGTTCCAACCCCTCTGCCATGGGCAGGGACAGCTCCCACTAGCCCAGGTTGCTCCAAGTCCAGCCTGGCCTTGGAAACTTCCAAGCATGGGGCAGCCACAGCTTCTCTGGCCAACCTGTGCCAGGGCCTCATCACCCTCCCAGGGAAGAATTTCCTCCTAATATTCAATATAAACCTACTCCCTGTCAGTGTGAAGCCATTCCCCCTTGTCCTGTCACTGCAGGCCCTTGTAGTCTCTCTCCATCTTTCCCACAGGCCCTTCAGGTACTGGGAGGCCACCCCTGGGCCTTCTCTTTTCCAGGCTGAACAATTCTAGTACAGTGATAGTGTTTCCCTAATAAAACTTCCTGAGGGGAAGGTAAAGGTGCAAAACCTCAGGAAGTTCATTGCATTCTTAGCTTTCTGCCAACAAATCAGTGTGTGCTTTCCTAACATCCCTGCAGGATAATTCCAGCTAGATTTGACATATTTCTGCTTCTTGTGTTTCAGTTTTGATGAAGTTTATTATGGCCAATTTGTTTCCCTCTACATGAAGAGGATCTTCTTTGTGGATGACAGTGGCCCACCTTTTGGCCACATGCTGCTGGCCCTGGGAGGTAGGTGGGCTCTCCTGGAACTGGGAAGTGCCTGTTCCTGTGGAACAGAGAAGTGCTGCTTAAAAATGAGTTGTCAGATCCAGTAATGGGTGGAAACCACAAGGCACATGAGAGATGTAGAGAGAATTGGGTTTTTCTTTATTTTGTGTTGTTGGGGAGCTGTTGTATGAGTAGACAGGGGGTGATGGATCCATGTATCCATTACCTCACTGTTATCCAATCCTTTGGATAAAGAGAATGGTAAGATGAGAACTGCTGGTGACAAGAAACAGACAACAAACAGGCTCTCAGGCCTGAGTTCCTGTAGCTGAGATATGCACAACATGAAAGTGTCTGTATGGGAAGGAGAGATTAAATATACATCTGACTTTGTCACTGAGAGTCTGTCATTCCCAATTTATACCTTTGTGCCTCTGCACATTCTCAAGCACTGCTGCAGGCAGAGCTCTATCAAAGAGGACCCTTTGGGGAAAGGGGGCCCTCATGCATGGAAAAGCTGTGTGTTTGGGAAATGGTTCCCAAGTTAGTGCCCATTTTTATACTTGTTATGAGACTGGAAATTCTGAATAGTTGTTTATGTTGTAGGTTACTTAGGAGGATTTGATGGAAACTTCTTATGGAACAGGATCGGAGCTGGTAAGAACTGATTTTAACTGATTCATTCTTTTCAGAAAATAAGCAGATTCCTTTTGCCTGACCAGTGGAAATAACAGTTTACCCAACAGCTTGACTTCTCTTAATTAAGTCTTCTGCAGGTCTCAAACAGAAGTAGTACAGGGCACAGATTTTTAAATTCAGCTAGAACAGTTTAAGCAATACAAGCTGGACAATAAATTAGCACAAATCAGAGTTAGATTCAACAACTAAAAAGTTCTGTAGTGATCTGTGCTCTCTGCAGTTTCTAACTGATGCCTCACTGTTGCCTCCTGTTTCAGAATACACCATGAATGTTCCTGTGTGGTCCCTGCGGCTCCTGCCAGCACTGGCTGGTGCTCTCTGTGTGCCTTTAGCCTACCAGATTCTGGTTGAACTGCACTTCTCCCACTGTGCTGCACTTGCAGCTGCTTTTCTGATCCTCTTAGGTAAGATTATTCCACTGAGCCCCATTCTTCATACATGGGGATAAGAGTCCTTTTTCCCCTTAGGAATTTTTAGGGTGCATAGAAGGCTGGAGTGGCATCTCCCCACAGAGCACTGACAATGGATAGCAGAGCCTGCATTCAGCCTTGGTCTGTGTCAGTCTGTGCTGAGCCTCCCTGGTCTCCTCTATCCTCACAGCTCTGCAGCTTCTGGGCTTTGTACAAGTTCCTTTCATTATCAAGCAAAGTGGGCAGCCTTAGCAGCCTCACATAAAACCCCATTTCTTGTATCCAAGGAGGCCTGTACTCCCTTCCTCAGAAGTTTACAGGAGGAGTTACAACATACTGGTTTTTAACAGCAGGACAACCCTACTTTGAGTCAGAGCTCATCAAATTTCTTCATCTCCAAACTGCAGCAAACCATCCTGTATCCTTAGCACTGTGACTTGACACTGTTTTAGTGTGTACAACTCAGTTTATTTTTTTACTCTGAGGGGCTACTGGCAGCTGCCTGAAAGGGCAAGAGCCTCTCAGCAGCCCTTTAGAAGCCTGATAAAAGAAACTTCTGGCTGTTGACTGCTCTGCTTCTGGCTCATTGCATCTCCCTTCCTTGCAGCTTTGCTGTTGTGTTCATTGTTTGCTGGGCTCACTGCCCTGACTCTTTCTGCCTTGAGAAGCACCCCTCTGGATTTCCCAGCATTGATTTTCTTTGCCTTTGTAGGAAACATAGCAGCTTTATCTGCCTCCTGCCAGACTTCACTGCTTGCCCTTTGTCTTGGAGACAGTTATGGCTGTGTACTTCGCTCCTGCTGGAAGGTTTTAGTCTCTATAAACCCAGCACTTCCCCATTGCAGCCAGTAGGAATTGGCTGTCCCTAAAGGGCAGGTGCTTCTGTTGGATAACAGTGCAATTGTCTGAGGTAGCACTTGCCTGTAGATAAATTTCTCTAATTTTGTGTCTGTCTTTCTTTTCTAACAGAGAATTCTCTGATCACTCAGTCAAGGTTCATGCTCCTGGAATCAATATTGATTTTTTTTATCCTACTCGCAGTTTTGTCCTACCTGAAGTTCTACAATTTGCAAAGGCACAGGTAAATCTGGATTGTCTCCCATCCTTTTGCATATTCTTGTGGTGACTCCTTTTTGTCACAGACTGTTGTTTTGATCCTGTAAGTCATTTCACCATTCTATAATTGACTTAATCTGTCTGTAAAACCCAATGCTTTGATCCTTCATGTGGCTGCTCCAGAAGTTTTGTCAGCAGCATTAAAGACTGTTTTAACTGTTAGCAAGGTTGTCTTTTGTTGTACAATAGAAATAGGAGCCCTTCTTTGCCCACCCACACTTTTTATTGGAAGGTTTCCTTCTGTGCACATGAACACGGATGGTAACAGGTCACTGGATGCTCCTTTATTAATGTTTACAGGAATTGAATTTAGAGATATTTGTCTAGTTTGTTCTCTGATCCTTTTAGAGGATAAAGAAGTATTTAGTATAGTGAAATTATCTTTAAACCAAGGCCAGCAAGTGATTTAATACATTTATCTTTAAGCTCCTTCTCTGGAAGCTGGTGGTTTTGGCTCCTGCTGACTGGAGTAGCCTGTTCATGTGCAGTTGGGTAAGTGATGGTGTCTTACTTGGACTTTAATACCTCCTGTTCAAGGGCAAGTTGAGTATTTATATCTTGTATTAAGTAATTGTGTAGTTTTTAACCATGTTAATTTTTCATTCACTTTCTTCTCAGAGTGAAGTACATGGGCCTGTTTACCTATATGCTGCTCTTGGCCATTGCAGGGCTCCACTTCTGGCACATGATAGGAGACCAGAACTTGTCAAACGTAGGTACTACAACATGCAAAATATATTATGTGTAACTTTTCAGTGCAGGAACCAGCCAGGAGCCCACAGATTACAGTGCTGTCTGTACTAAAATTATGCTAAAATTCCTTGTGTGGAAACCCTCCCATCACAGAACAGTTCCCAGCTCAGTTTCTGGGGAAGATGGAGGTAAGTTTAAGGAAAATGTGTATGTGATTGGCTTTTCTGTTCTTTTCCATGTCTTGGTGATTTGTGACTCAAAACCTGCACTGTCTCCCTTATCTTTTGCTGGCTCCAGTTCAGATCCTCAGTGGAAGTTACCCAGTTGTCCACAAAGTTACAGCTGCATGAGGGTGGTGGTGGAAACGTAGAAAAGACAAACCATAAAGCCAAGTGCACTGGTATTTTTAATATTTTTGATATCTGAATCACTGAAGCTTTCTCTGTTCCCCCAGGTTTCCTTGCTGTGCCATTTCCTAGCCCGGGGTCTGGCCCTCATCGTTGTCCCCGTGGTGATGTACCTGTCCTTCTTCTACGTTCACCTGGCTTTGCTCTATCGCTCTGGGCCTCACGACCAGATCATGACAAGTGCTTTCCAAGCCAGCTTAGAGGTAAAGGCAATGTGGCCATAGAACTCATTTATTAGGGAGAAGAAGGGGAAATCTGTCTTATGTTCACTGTTAGAAGAAAGGTGTGCAATCGTGTTCCCCTGATCCTGCATATTGGTTCCTTTTATGTCATTTAACCACTTTGCTGCTGTAGTACTGCTTTAAGATGAAACAATAATGACTGAAATCCTATTAACAGATGAAAAGCTTCCCCCAGTGAACCAAGAACTCTATATTCACTCTTCTTCTGAAAGTTTGTCCCTTCCTACAGGAAACAAGAAGGAGATATTGAACTCTTAGAGAGTAGTGACATGGTATGCAACAAGAGTGCTTAGTCTGTCTTTTAGAAAAACATGGCTTTTGGGATATTCCCTGAGATCTTGTAGTTTTTTAGGCATTGGTATTACTATCTGCTGAGTATGGTGTTGCAAGACTTGATTTTTGTAGGTAAAACCAAATGGGAATGCACTGTGCTAAGATCTGCTTTGTTAAAGTGACAGGTGACTCAGAATTTCAACAGCCTCTGGGTTGTTCTTCTGTCTTCTTACTCTGTCCTTACACTTCTCAGGGTGGGCTGGCTCGAATCACTCAGGGGCAGCCCTTAGAGGTGGCCTATGGCTCTCAGATCACTCTGCGGAACGTGTTGGGCAAGCCCATGCAGTGTTGGCTCCATTCTCACACGAATACTTACCCCATCAGGTGAGTCTGGGTGGAAGGTCCTTCACTTGTCAGTCCAAGTATCATGGTCTGTGTCCTGGCAATGTCTTTGTTAATCCTTCAGATTCCCTGTGCTCTGTAGGAATGAGCCAGTGATCTGGTGCTGGTTTGTGTGGCTGTGACTGGTGAGCACAGAAATGTCATTACACTTCTGTGGGGTTTTTAATTTTCTGTACAGGTATGAGAATGGCCGAGGGAGTTCCCATCAACAGCAGGTGACATGCTATCCTTTCAAGGATGTGAACAACTGGTGGATTGTCAAAGATCCTGGAATGTGAGTATGCAAGAGATTTAAATGCTTCCAAAACCTAACCTAACTCTGAAATCCTGTCTGAACTGCTCCTGCCAGAACGTGGGCTGTGCTGTGCACAAGGGAAACTTGAAAGACTCACAGGACCAGAGTAAATTCTTCAGGTGCTTTGCATGAAAGGGAAGTTCAGCTTTTTGAAGTGTGTGAGCCATGGCATTATAGAGTGTCTTGGTGGGTTTTATCAAACTTGAATGAGTCTCAGAAGAGAGTAGAAATCACTTCTGCAAAATGAGTAGTTCTTTTTGTTAAAAGTGTGGGATGAGCTTAGAATCTGCTGCATGGGGAGGGATTCCAAGCAGTGCCTGTACCTGGGAGGCCTGGTTTGTGCTGAAGTGTTTTGCCATTGTCACTGTCAGTGCAGAGCAGGACTCTGTACTTCTTTTGCCAGTGAAAGCCCTTGAGTGATATAATTATATATTGATCAAGAAATTGCTTTTGTAGGTTTCTTATGTTGCTCTGGGAACTGTACAAAGAGTCCTCCTAGAAGGGCTGTGTGTCATTATAAATCATATCTATGTTGGGAAAGTTTGTCCATGGTGCAAACCTTTCAAGTAGGGACTCTACCAGAAGTACAGAAACCCAATGTATTCTTAAAAATCTTCAAACTCAAGACTCCTACAAACACTGGAAGGTGCAAAGTCCTTCTGTAGAACAGTAAAATACAAGCAGGAGTATGATGAACTGCAGTGTTCCTCCTTGCCATGGCCTGTCCAGAAGCCAGATGAGAGTTTGTTCTGCATGGTGGAGAAAGCCATTGATCTGTCTTATAATTCTGCCAAAGTGGTATCAGCTGTAGTACAGCACTTGTCAGACTCACTGAAGCACTCACATGTTCCACAGAAGCCACCAAACAGCTGTGGGATGGGAATAACCTTAATTCCCTGCTGACTGACCTGGATTCAGACCACTGACCTAATGCCTGCAGTGTCAGTATCCCATTACTGACGCTCTGACTCACTGTGCCCTTAACTCACCTTTGCCTTGATGAGCTTTGTTTCCATTCTGGTACAGTCTATATATTGCTTTAATTTCTCATCTTCCTACCTAAATGTCTGTCCCTGCCTGCACCTTGTTGACCTAGCAGTTTAGTCATGACAAGGTTGTGTTATATGTCAAGATATATAAAATTTAACCATTTCCTCTTGGGTATCTCTTCCCCAGGCAGCAGCTGGTGGTGAGTAACCCCCCCCGGCCCGTCAGGCACGGGCACATCGTGCAGCTGGTCCACGGCATCACAACCCGGTACCTCAACACGTAAGTCCTTTCCTCGTGCTCTGCTCTGCCAAGCCTGCCTCACTCTGCTGTGTTGTCTCTCAGAGTAACCCTTCAGGGGTTGAAGCACAGTGACCTTGCATTCAGATATGCCATAAACTACCTATTACTCATGGATTGACAGTGGAGCAAGGAGGGAGCTCATGTGGTTAGTTCCATAAACCGTCCCTGTGGCCCAGAGGGAGGATGCTGTGTGCTTATTTATTTTTTGCAGTTGACTTGGCAGTGGGATTTGATCCCAATCACAAACTGCTCAGTGGCTGCTCATTGTTTCTGGTCTTTACAAGGGACCAGTGATGGTTTTTCCCATGTTCACTTTTCATGGTAGTTCTGAAGATTCCTAAACAGAGTTTCCTCCATGAGCCTTCATCCTTTACTGCCCCCCCCTCCAGGTGCAGGTATTTAGTATTTTGTTTAACTTAACCCAAAGCCAACTCCACTGACTTTGATGGCACACTTCTGCACGAAGGATGTGCTCTGGGAGTTGGGAAGATACGCTGGAGAATCTGGTGTGCTGTGGCTCATTGCCACAGATTCTTGCCTGTTTTGAAAGCCTGCAGTATGAAATTGCCTCCTGACTGCTTCCCAAAGGGCATGTGCTTGAATATCCCTCAGATTAGGAAGGGGGCTGTTCTGACCTTGGATTTTTGCTGTGTTCCTTCCAAACCTAATTTGTTCATTATTGGAAACTCCAGTGAACGATGTCTCTGTTTCTCACAATCAGTGCTTGTTCTTCAAGCCTGGCATCGCAGGCATCTGCACTGGCTTCCTCTGAGCCTGTTCCTGGCAGCTCTGGGTTGTGGGGAGTGCTCTCTCTCATAGTAAACAGTGCAATCTGTATAAGTGAGTTACTTTTTGCGTTATTACTGAATCCAGTCTAAGCCAATTCCATATGGGTTTGCTTTTTACATGAATTTGGGAAATGGTGGGGGAGGATCTTACCTTACTTGTCTTCTAGGCATGATGTTGCTGCCCCTCTCAGCCCCCACTCCCAAGAAGTTTCCTGCTATATTGATTATAACATCTCCATGCCAGCACAGAACCTCTGGAGAGTGGTGAGTGGTCAAAGGGAGGGGAGGAGCTGATCATGCTCCAGCAGAAACAGCTGGGACAACACAATGATCCAAAGCCATCTCTCTTTTGTAGGAGATTGTAAATCGGGAGTCTGACACAGATGTGTGGAAGACAATTCTGTCAGAAGTGAGGTTTGTTCATGTCAACACCTCTGCAGTGCTAAAGGCAAGTGGGGTTATGTTTATAAACATAAAAAAAAAGCCTACAGCTTTTGCTTTGTGCAGTTCTTGTAATCTCACAAACCACATATCTGTCTGCTCCCAAATGCCTAAACAACTACAAAAATAACTAAATAAGTAAATAAAGAGATGAGAAACTTGCTCAATGTGACAGAAGAGCAGCATGTGTTTTAGGTAGTCATACTTCATCCCTTTTCAGCATCAGAGCTGTCCTGCTTCTCAGGAGGTTCTGGCCACTGTACACAGTGGGGCTTAGAAGTCAATGCTCTGTGTGTAGCCTGTGACCATGGCTGGAAGGATCTTTTTCTTCACAGAGTCTGCCATTGGCTGTGGCATTTGTTGAGACAGTACGGTGGTGACTCTTCACACACTTTTTAGCAGTCCCTTGCTGTCCTCCACTGCTCAGGCATGGCCTGGGAACTTCCATCCTGAAGCTCAGATTGGCAGGACTGTAAGTTTACAGTCACCTTTCACTTTCAGCTCAGTGGAGCATCTCTGCCCGAGTGGGGATACCGGCAGCTGGAAGTGGTTGGAGAGAAGCTGTCCAAAGGCTACCACCAGAGCATGCTGTGGAATGTGGAAGAGCACAGATATGGGAAAAGTATGTCTCAGCAGATCTCTGTGACTGGGGGATGCTTGATGGTGATGGGAAGTTCTATACGGATGTGTATTCAGCAGGCTCTGGCTCTATTATGTTGTCAGAATCCTGGCAAATTCCCTTAGGGCACTGTTGCAGTTGGGTATGTATTGGAGAAGGACTCCTGGAAGAGTGATGAGCTAAGGGTATATCCTGTGTGCTCTCTCCCCTTTCTAGCTTTCTGCCTGTTTTGTGGTTATTTCTGAGCTATGTTGTTTTCTTCCAGGCCAAGAGCAAAAAGAGAGGGAAGTGGAACTCCACTCTCCCACACAGATGGACATCAGTAAAAACCTCAGTTTCATGGCAAAGTTCACAGAATTACAGGTGTCTCGTTATTCCCTTCATCTTTCCTTCTGCTGCGGAGCAGGAACTTGAGCATTTCTGCAGGCTGAGCCTGAGATTTCATTGTTTATTGCTTGCTGATAGTTTGGCTTCCTCACTGAATAAAGTATTTCAGAATGCACTTATAAGGGCATTAGAGACCTGTGCTGTTCAGTAATGAATACCCAAGTGATTGTGTAACAAAAAGGGGGAGAAAAATCTTTTGGCACCTAGAAGCAGCAAGAAACTGAACTGTAATGTGTGGTGTGTAGTCAGTAGTTTTGATGCCCCTTACTACCATTGTAGAAATTCACTAAGAAAAGTGCATTATGTAAGAACAAAGTAAAACCATTGTATTGATCAGTATCCATGAGTCATAGGCAAAATCTTCACTCCCAGGTTAGGAACTTAGCATCTTACATCTGGAGCTGTTCACCCATACCCACATCTTTTTCTGAAAGCTTTCTATTTACTTCTTTTCCTAGTGGAAAATCCTCACATTAAAAAATGAAGACACAGAACATAAGTACAGCTCCTCTGCTCTGGACTGGATCACAATGGACACAAATATTGCCTACTGGCTCCACCCGACCTCTGGGGTAAGTTCAAGAGGTAGAAGTACCTGTGAACTTGGTGAGAAAGAAGACTTCAGCTCCTTGTGAGCTCCAGGAGTAGGAGTTGGAGCAGAGCTTCAGTTCCAGCCAAGGACTCCTATATTCATGTATTTTCTCTAGGGGCTGAGGTTTTTATTTTAGCATGAAATACAGCTTTGACAGTAGCTGCTTTTAATTAAATAATGTCTTCTTGCATTTTTTTTAAAAAGTAAACTGCAGTTTGAAAGTTTCCATTGTTGTTTCCATTTAGAAGATGAGTTCATCTCCAATAGCATCTTTCAAATGCCTTCCATTGCAAAAGGGTCTTAAAGCAGCAAAGTTTATCAACCAGCTTTGTTCCAGGTTACTAGCCAGGCACACTCTGAGGTTTAATTTAGCAAGTATGTGTTGGTAATATTTAAACTTAGGAACATGCTGTGGTTCTTTTAGCTGCTTCTGCCTTAGACCATCATCTATCCTGCAGGCCCAGATCCACCTCCTTGGGAATGTTGTCACCTGGGCTTCAGCTAATGCTGCTGCTCTGGTCTACATGTGTCTGTCCCTGTGGTACTTGATACGACGGAGGAGGAAGATTTATGACATCCCTGAAGGTCTGATTCCACTGTGTGTGTGTCCTGGTGGAGGGCTGTAGCTTGGTGTGCTCTGAGATGCCATCTCCTGTCTCCTGCAGATGCCTGGCAGCTCTGGGTGTCAGCTGGGGGTGTCTGTGCCGGAGGCTGGGCTTTGAACTACCTGCCCTTCTTCCTGATGGAGAAAACACTTTTCCTGTACCACTACCTGCCTGCCCTCACGTTCCAGATTCTCCTGATTCCCATCGTACTGCAGCATCTTGGTGATCATCTCTGCAGGTATTTGGCTTTAACAGACATAGTTCTCTTTAACAAGAGAAGCAGCACAGTTCTTTTCTCCAGGGCAGGCTGCTGCAGGGAAAGCAGTGTTTTGTTTTTTCCAGCAGTGGCCACACTCTGTCACTTGCCTTTAGAAACAGGCCAGGTGTAGATCTTCCTTTTGGGTGAAGTGGTTGGCCAGTAACTTGACTGCTCTTTCCCTCTCACCTCCCAGGTCTGTGCTGCTCAAGAGCATGTTCAGTGCACTCACTGTAGCCTGGTTCTCTTCAGTGTACTTTGTGTACTGCACCTTCAGCCCTGTGACCTACGGGCAGCCCGCGCTGTCCGCGACGGAACTCAAGGGCTTGCGCTGGAAGGACAGCTGGAACATCCTCATCCGAAAACAGTGACCACCACAATCTGGTTACAGCCAAAAGGAAACACCTTCTGTGCAAAGCCAAGAATTTATTGTTATTATGATTGAAATCTTAACAGTCAGATCAAGTAATTGATAGGAGTCCAGATCTGATGATTACAGGAAAAGAGAGAGCACTGCTACAGAAAAGCTCTCAACAGTAACACAGCCATGAGCACAATTCCCAGTGTCTGCCCCTATTACATTCACCCTTCCACTGCCCCTTGGGGTCTGAAGGTTGCTGACTTCAGGCAACAGCCTCCCAGCTCCTTTCCTGGGAAGAACATGCTGCAACAATTTCTTCTTCCTCTTTCCTGACAGTGGTGGTTTCTTCCTTCTTGCATTACAGTGCACTGAGGGCTATTTCATGTGTCTCCCAGGACCTGGGTCTACAATTCCACGATAAAAGTTACAAAAAATGGACACACTCCAACACATCAGATACTTTTCTCTTGTTACTCCTGGAAAAAAAAAGTATTCCCTGCTCTGAAGCTTATCCATCCTTTAACAATCAGTAACTGGCCCTGCAGCCTTCACCATCATCCCATGACTATTCCTCAACAATGCATTATTTGCCCCCACTTTCAATGCTCTGCTGTCATCCCTATTTATGTAAATACTGCATTAAGCTACATTTATAAATAGTTCATTCTGCACAGAATAATGACTCGTTACCATTATCTATGTATAATCATTTGGCATAACCATAATTTTTAAGAAGATAAGCAAAATTAAAAAGACATTAAAAATTGCTGTTACAGCTAAACAAGCTAAAACAAGACTTCAGGCAAACCAGGAAGTCAGCCAGAGCTAGAGGAATCCTCTGGCCTTGTGGCATTGATGTGAAGCCTGAGGCCTGTTACCAGCCATGGCTGTATTGTATTTACTGGGCTGCAGGGTTACATGTCAAATCCCATGGGAAGAAGAACTCTGGGCAAGGTAGGGCTGATCCTGCTGACAAGGAAACCTGCTCTAGCTTGTGCACATGTATTCAGGGTGAAAACACTGAAACCCAACCATCTCTGGAAGTTACAGTACCTGGGCCACATCTCATTTCTTACCTCCCAGCAGCTGCAGCAACAGGTCCTGCACAAAGCTGCCTAAAACAGCAGCCCCACAAACCAGGGACTCTCTGTGGAGTTTCTCACTGCTCTAACAAATGCTATTCAAGGCTGCTTTGAAGTGCCCTCCCTTTCCCCAGAAGAAGGTATGATCCAACACCACAGTCATTTAGAGTAGGTTTTAGTGACTGTTTTGCTCCTACTGTAATCAGCCCTGAGAGCTAATGCTTCAGTGCAGTAGCTCATTGTCTAAGTCTGTCACCCTGAGCCAAACAGCACCCAGCAGCATTCAGCAAATGATCTGCCTTCTCCTGAGCATTGCAGGAGTACCACTGAGATGGTAGAGACCTGTGGAGATCACTGAGATACCAAATCTTCACCCATTTCCAGTGTTGAGAAGACTACAGGAATGGAAGTGCAGATGCATTCTTAAGTTTGGGGTGTTTTTCTAACTCTTCAGCCATGACAGAACCTCAGGTAACAATTCTGAGTTAAGGGGAGAAAGAACTGTTTAGTTTAAGAGCCCCTCCAGCAGTGGTCTTTTCTTTTGATGTACTACAAGTAGCACAATTACCTTTTATATAAAATGGTCATTTCTGATCACTGTTCATTTGTTTATTAGCCAAAGTAACACACCCACAACCAACACAGCCAGACTCTGCTTTTAGAAAACTAGCAAGTATGAAAAAGTTCCTCTTAATAACATTTCCCTCCCACCCTCATTCTTAAAATTACACCATAAGTCCAGACTCAGGAACGATATCACAAGGACATTTTCAAAGGCCCAACCAGCACTTCATTTCAGATTTGTTTTTTCAAGACACTTCATGCTGCTGCAGCACCACTTATCTGGGGTAAACTACACAAACTGGGATGTCACTGTTTATACTTCTTGTCTGCTCGTTTTAGAAAGCCAGACATTCTTGAGTTTAAGCTGCTGGATGCAAGACAAGTGCTCTGCCCCTGTCTGAGGGTAGAACATGTCCAGGCAGCTGCCTGTGCCAGCAGGAGGAGGGTCCTGCCATTCCCAGCTTTCCCCCTTGCTCATCTCACCAGCCATCTCTGGAAGTGGACAGATTCTGCCCAGCAGAATTTGCAACCAGCAGTAGAGAAATGCACTAAAAGACACTAATACTGAACAGGTCAGGTTTCTGTTTCCATGAGCAACTCAATCCAGCTGGAGCTCACACATTCAGGAACTGTGGCAAAGGCGACTATTTGGGTACAAAAAATAATCATACAGTGTCGCAAGATTTGGGAGCTTAGAAAGAAATAAATTAGGAATCAGAGACAATAAACTTCTTGGGCCTGTTCCCCAGTCAACTGCAAGTTCCCATTTGTCCCAGGTAGTCTCTGTCTCACCCCTATCCCAGGGCAGAGATGCCTCTATAGGTCAAGCCCCCTGCCCCCATGGGCTGGCCAGCAGCACAGCAAGGCCAGAACTCAAAGTGCCAACAAAGTGGAGAAGAGTAAGGGCTGCATCTACTTGCTAAAATTAACAGGGTGTGAGCTAGTCTTCAGTAGAGGAAAAAACCCCAAGAGCCAGCTACTTTTCCTGCTAATAAGACCATCATCAGGGAAATGGGGTATCTTGCTAATCACCTGGTAGTGCTTAATTTTCAGGGAAGTCTTCAGCAGCAGATCTCATTTTGAAAATTAAAAAAAGGCAAGTAGCACTGCCTTTAACCAGTTCATCAAGTAACATAACTCCAGACATCTTAGGGAGAAAGGGGAAGGGTTTGGAGGGGAGAGGGGTGGATGGCCAACTCCTTCCTCTCCCCACTGTGACAAGGTTCACACCAGGATCCCCTCCGCTGCCAGGATGATTTAAAGGGCACTTCACCAACCATTCTGTGGAAGTCCTTTCCCAAAGCTGTCTTCAGTGTTGGTCTGGACCAGAGGCAAACCCAGGTTAGTGTGGACGGCTGCTGGACTCCAGGTGGGAGCGTTTTCCGGCTGCCAGGACACTGCTGCTCTCCGTGGGCTCTGGGAACGGGCGCTTGTAGGTCCGGCCGTGCCCGTTCATCGCCCCTCGCTGCCACTTGCAGATGTCTCCGTTCAGGATGTCTTGAATGTGCTGCACTATGAGGTTTATAGCAACTGCAGAGAGGAATGGGAAATGTAGGACGTGAAGGCCTTCCCGGCTGAGTTATGTGGAAAATGTGGGGCATCCAGCCCTGCTCAACTCAAGTTTTAACAAGCCCTTAAATGTAACTCTGCCTGCTGTCTGCAGCCAGGTCAGACCTCCACAGGTCACTTTTCCAGCCTTCCACAGGCTGAGCACCTGGTCATCCTGATCAGGCTGAGCAGCTCCCTCCCCTGCAGCCCTCCAGCCAAACACCTTTCCTTAGAAGCACGTGCCACCTGCTCTCTTCCTAACCCCAAGGGTGTCTCCCCAGGGAAATCAGAGAACCCGGCTCCCTTTTACCCATGTTGTCAACTCCTCGGGGGATGATCACATCTGCATACTTCTTTGTCTGAAAAACAGGAACAGTGGTGGAGGCTGTTAATGGAACAGTCAGCTTCATTATAAGAAGGAGTCACCAAAGGCCAGAAAACTGGGGCAAAGATGGAGAATTCTGTTCCTTCCAGGTTTGTAAGTCAAAGCTCTCAGTCATTTTAACAGCTAAATGAATTAAGACATCACTCTGGCTAATATGCACTGGATTTAAGGCCAGGGATTGTTCTTATTGTCCCTTTGCAGAGAATCACCAGGTAGAAGCAGCAGGTCCTTGTTTTTACAGTTCTGAGCTGCCTTCAAATATTGACCACTTCAGGTGAGGTCTGTTTACCAAGAGCTGGTTCTAATCAGCATTTCACAAGCCATTGCTCAATCTCTGCCAAGAGCCAAGGTACCCAATGTGCATGAGAAATTCCTGCCTGCCTCTGATAACATTTTATTGATTTTCACCACCATAGCACTCCTGCTTTTTTCTCCCCCACTACTTGGAAAAAAGCTGGCAAATTCAGCAGTTCCAATGAGTTCTTTTACAATCCCAGAATTCCTTTGATCTAGAGCAAGAGGTGCCTGAGTTAGCCTTTTCCAGCTTATTTAATCCACATACAGGATTTGTTCTCAAAGGGGTTTTTTACCAATTAATTGGATTATGTGAGCACCTAAATTGTCCCTGCACTATATTGTACAGGGAACAGTGCTAGAATGGTCTACCCCAGGTTTTCACCAGTGTTCCCTTTGAGAGAGGCTGCTGGAAACCAAACTCTTTTTTCTTCCTACAAGACTTAAGAATAAATGGAGAGTGGGAGTGTTTCAGTCAGAGGGACCCATCCAAAATAGCCCCAGCAGCCAGCAGTGAGGAAATGTGCTGGAGGCATTTCCATGGTGCTTTGCCAGCAGAAGGGACCATTTCAGTTCCTTAAGAACCAGCTTGTAATGGTTGGAGACATGAGGCAGAGGGGAGAGCATGGGATTCATGAAATATAAACACCAGAAGTCCCCACTGCTGTATCTACAGTGCAGCAAATCCCCAGACAACCCTGCTCCTCTCTCCACTCCCCATATAAACCCATAAATCAGATTAGAGAAACGTTCCCTACCGGTAAGCAGAACTCCTCAAAGGCAGGCTTGACAAACGTTGTGTACTGAGTGAGGATCTGCTCGAGGTCCCTCCCACGTTTCATATCTCGCAGAACTGGGATGGGGAGTTAAACCCTTAATGTTGCCACATGGCTGAGGATGGATAAGGAGCACGAGCTGGTGCTGCCCGTGTTGGGGGACGTTACCTCGTCGGGACAGCCGGACATCAGAGTCCGTGTCCACGAAGAGACGAAGGTGGAACATGTCCCGAATGTCTTGATTGTAGAAAATCAGGATCCCCTCAAAGAGGACGACATCAGCAGGATAGACCACCGTCGTCTCTGCCAGCCTGGTGGGAACAAACACCAGAGCACCTTGTTAAATGGGTCTCACATCCCCACCAAGCGACCCAGCCCCAGGCTGGGACATCACAGACACAACCCAAGGCTTGGCACAAAACCAGAACCTACCTAGAATGTGTCACGAAGTCATATGTTGGTACCTCAACCGTCTTGCCCTCAACAATATTTTTCAGGGTTGAACGCATCAAATCGTTATCAAAAGCATCTGTGAGAGGGAGTTTCAAAGAGGAGGAGTTTCAGGGGCAGCTGTATCAAATATTCTGCTTACATTTTTCTAGACCCAAAGGAAAAACTCTCTGTAGTGTTTCACCACAAAAAAAGGAACTTATGGCTTATTCTTTCCTACCAGCAGCCACCCAACACTCCCTGCCCAAGCGACAATTGCTGTGCTTGGTCACAGAGATAGGGAAGAGACTATTTGCAATTATAATTACAAGCAACAATTATAAGCAACTACAACACAATGAAATTAAGAACCTAAAGGTGAACTTGGCTTCCCCAAACCACTTGGTAATTGTATAGTTTTGTGCAACCCTGTTAGTCAAGAGGCAACTGGAAAACCTCAGGCATTCTTAATGGTTTCCAGCGCCTGCAGCGGGACCAGACTCAGCCAAG
The DNA here is from genome assembly GCA_013396695.1 of Sakesphorus luctuosus. NCBI lineage: Eukaryota > Metazoa > Chordata > Aves > Passeriformes > Thamnophilidae > Sakesphorus > Sakesphorus luctuosus. Next base: position 718,551 of record VWZD01000641.1, read on the forward strand.
GGCAGATCCCTGTCCCGCCTGCAATCCTCCCCTAGGCGAGGGGATCAGCTGACAAGAAGTATCAGGAAAGGATTTAGGGAATGATATGGGGTATTACAGAGCCCCTCCAGGGGCGGGAGCGGGGCCGGAGCACGGAGCAGGCCGGGATGCTCCGTAGCCGGCAGAGCCAGCAGCTCGTAACCGGAGCACGAGGGCAGGACAAACGGGTGTTTGGAGGCGGGGGAGGACAGAGCAGTGCTGTCCCCGAGCACCGCTGTCCCCGAGCACCGCTGGTCCCGAGCACCGCCGACCCCGAGCACCGCCGTCCCCGGCCCCTCCCGCTCCCTCCCGGCCCCGCCGCGCTGCGCGCCCCGCACGGCCCGCCCTGCGCTCACCCGGGTGGTCGAAGTTGTACTGCCCCTTGAGCGCCTTGGCCTGCTGCTCGGGCGCCAGCACCTTGTAGAAGCTGTCCTGGCTGAGGATCAGCACCTTCCGCTGCCGCTGCTCCACCTCGTTCTGCCCCAGCAGCTCCATGATCTTCTCGCACACTGTGGACTGAGCGGGACGGGGGCTCAGGCAGGACCCCGACCCAGCGCGGCCCCTCCCGCGGCTCCGCGGGGCGCCCGGTGAGGGGGGCTCGGCCCGCACCGACCCCGGCCCGGCCGGGTCTCACCTTTCCGCTGGCGGTGCCGCCGCTGACGCCGATGAGGAAGGGCTTGGGGTGCGGCCGCTCCGCGTCGGGGCCGCCGGCGGAGGCCATGGCGGGCCGGGGCGGGGCCGGTCCGGTAAAGGGCGGGGCCTCGGGAGGNTGCGCTGAGCGCGCCCATTCTCAGCACCGGGACGGACAGACAGACGGACAGAGGGACAGAGGGAGAGAGGGACAGATGGGCAGACGAACGGACTGACGGACAGACGGACAGCTCTGCCTCGTTACACACAGCGCTGCCTTACCAAGGCACCTTATGTGTGTCTGTGTCCGTATCTGTGTCTGTGTCCGTGTCTGTATCTGTGTTTTCACACCTGTTGCCGAGCGCACACGCAGCACGTTCTACGTGTAAACACAGCATTTCAAAATAAAGCTAAATCATATGTTTATACATCAAAAAACCGCTTGTACAGATCCGTGCCCGTGTCCGGCGCTCCATCGGCGGCGGCACCACGGGGGACCCCGGACCCCTCCCCGGACGGCCCCGTTTGCCCTCCCGGGGTCCCGGTCCGGGGGTCCGTGGCCGGGGCTCGGGGCCAGTCCGGGGCCCCGGGCAAGCAGCCGGTCACTGACGAACCGGCCTGGCCCCGGGGCTGCGCTCCCGCCGCCCGTTGTGGCCACGCGGGGTCCGCGTGGGCCGTCGGGGCCGTTGCGGGGTCCGAACCTCGAGCGGCCGCAGGTGGGGACTCCCCCGGGCACCGGCGGTGGGACACGGGGACGGTGCGGGGCACGGGCGCGGGTGGCTCGGAGGTCCCGCGGGGGGTTCGGGGGTACCGCGCGGGGCTCGGGGTTGGCACAAGGGGGTCTCACGGGCCGCCCCAGCCCCGCGCTTGCGGTGACCACCGGGATGGGTGGGCTGTCCCATCACAACCTCTCTGGTTGTGAGAGAGGTCTTCCCAAAAGCAGGTGGGTGTCAGGGTTCCAGCCCCGAGCCTGGAGGTGCCACCCTCGGCGCTGCTCCGGGGGAGGATGAGCTGCTGACAGATCCTGTGCCTCCCTCCTGCCATGCCGGGCCCGTGGGATGCGGCTCCGTGGTCGCACAGGGGGCACGTGCTCAGTGAGTGTCTGGGCATTCTCCTCCTGAGCTGGCCCGTGACAATTATTTCCAGAGGAATTTTGGACCCTGTCCAGGACTGAAAATAGTAAATAGTGCAGAGCAGCTCGGCTGCCCAGGCTGCTGCAGGGGTTAGTTAGGGGTTATTTATAGCCCTTGGCTGCTGCACGGGCTGGGCACAAGTTTGGGGAGCTCAAACCCCAAACAAAGGGAACACCAGTGCCCCGAGGAAGGTGCCAGTAGCACATGTCCCCTGCCAAGTGTAGGGCTTCTACTGGGGCAAGGCCATCTCAGCAGAGAGAAGAGATTTATAATGGAAAAAAAAGGAGGAAAGAGCCACGGGCAGAGCAAAACTATGAGGGGCACTCGAGAAAACATGAGGCCACACCAGCGCCAGAGGCGGATTCGATTGTCACTTTAATCCACAGACTGTGCATGCACTGTAAACAGGATCATCAGGCAGGCTTGTTATTGGTGTTTTATTTGTCTTTAATATAAAAGTTACAGGTCTGAAATGTTCACAGGAAGATGCCACCATGGGGACAGGGTTAGTGGTAAATCTATAATACAACGGAACTGCTTGTGGGGGGAGAGGCCTGGGAGTGGGGCAGAGGGCTGGTGACTGGGGGCATCGCTTCTGCCCGCTCCCTGCCCCTCGTGGAGAGGGGACTCAGACTCTTCCCCTTCCCCAAAAAGAGGTGATGGCCTCGAGAACGCTGCCTGCAAGACACAGAAACTTACTCATGGTCAGTCTCACACAGGGATGTTCTAGGCTTCTGCTCCCCAGGGGCTGCTCCTGCAGAGAGGGGTCTCTGGTCAGCAAACCTGGGTCCCTCCAGCCCTCTGAGCCTGGGGTTGGGACATCACTCAGCTGGGGATGATGGCAGAGCAAAGGGGAGGACAGGGAAGGAAAGGTGGGGGGAGGAAAGCTGAAGGGCTCACCCCATCACACTGGACAAGGTGCTGCAGCCACTCAGACCTCCCATCCCCACTCTGGTCAGAAGAGTGAAGAGATCGGTGTCTGCCCCTCTGCTGCCCCTCAGGAGGATGATGGAAGACCACAAAGGGGTCTCCCCTCAGTCTCCTCCAGGCTGAACAGACCAAGTGCCCTCAGCTGCTGCTCACACTTCCCCTTCAGACCCTTCACCATCTCTCACAGCCTCTTCTGGACACTCTCTATTGGCTTAATGTCTTTTCTACATTGTGGTGCCCCAAACTGCCCCAATACTGCAGGTGAGGCCACCCCAGTGCAAAGCAGAGCAGGACAATCCCCTCCCTCACCAGGCTGGCCATGCTGGGCCTGATGCCCCCCAGGACAGCATTGACCCTCCTTGGCTGTCCAGGCACTGCTGATTCAAATTCAACTGGCCATCAACCAGGAGAAGGACCCTCATGTCCCTTCCTTCAGCTGCTCTCCAGCTGCTTTCCAGCATTCATTCTCCAGTCTGTCTGTATACCCAGGTTGCCCATCCCAAGTGCTGAATCTGGCATTTGTCCTTGTTAAAATTCCTATGATTGGTGCTTACCCATCTCTGTGATTTTTTGAGCTCTCTCTGCAGGGCCTCTCTGCCTTCGAGGGAGTGAACAGCTCCTGGTGTAAGTTTGTAAGGATTCCTTTGAGTCCTGCATCCAGGTTGTTGAAGAGAACTTGGGCTGAGGATGGAGCCCTGCAGAAACCCACCAGTGACTGATGCCAACCTGATGTCACCCCACTCACTGTAACCTGTGAGCCAGTTGCTCCCCCATCACATAACATGGTTATTCAGCTGGATGGAGACAATTGTACCCTCCTGTCCCTCCGTGGCATCGAGCCCCAGCCATGACCTCTGCACTCCCAGATGGGCTGCAGTTCCAGTGCTAGCAGCACACACAACACTCCCAGAACAGCCCAGACACAGCACCCACCCAAGGGCAGAGCCACCAGGGCAAAGCCTGCACCACACACCAGGGGCATTCATTGGCCTTTTCACCACCTCAACATGTTGGGCTCTAAACAAATCTTATTTACAAAGAGAAACACAGGCATTACTTCTGCATGGAAGGCTGGGAAGCCTTTGGGGATTGCAAAGCCTTGGCTGGACACAACTAACAGCTCCAACACCCTTAGTGCCATGAAAATAAATCACTTTTGAAGTGTTCCTGTTCAGATACCGTGTTTCAGCACAGAAGATTCCTGCTCCTCTTACTCTGGGGTTGTACAGCACAAATTGAGTTGGAACCCACATTGTCCTCTGCCAGAAGACACCCTTGTGGACAAGGGGGTCTCTCTGTGCTTCAGCACTTGGCCCCTGTGTGAGCCCCATGCTTGAATCTTGAGGAAAATAACTGAGCTGGGTACAACCCTGCAAGCAGGGCAGTGTGGTGCCCCTCCCTCCTGGGAGTCAGGCAGAGCTTGGCCAGGGCTTTGCAATCTGTTTGGAAAAGGAGGTGAGTGCAGCTCTGATTGACCCAGAATAAATAGAGGTTTGAGCAGGCACAGAGCTGCAACTGAGAAATAAGTTAAGGATGCTTTGTGAAACTCCATGTCTGTATTCCTTGGGAGCCGCTGCCCTAAAGCCACAGGATTTTGTTAGAACCCTGTAAAAACCTGTGACTGCAGAGAGCTGAGAAGGGTCTCACAAGACTGCTGAAACCTGCAGGACACACAAACCCACAATCCTACTGTAAACCATTGGAGGAGGACAGAGAGGAGAGATGTGAAATGGCCTGGCTGGGGAGGACACCTTGGGTGGGACACAGAGAGGGGACAGTGGGGCTGAATAAGGCACACTGAACAGATTGGGGTTAACACTGCATGTGTGGGAAATGAGACTGCCCTGTGCTCTTCCATGCCTGGCTGCCCCTGCCCTGCTGGCTCTGGCACAGCAGGACTGGGGACAGGGACCTGCTGGGGCTCCTGCCACAGCATGGGGCACAAAGCACAGAACGGAGGGCCAGCCCAACAGGGATCCCTGGGAAAAACATTTGGCAACAGTGAGAGGAGAGGGGAGCGGGGTGGGAGGACGGGGTGGCTCGGACAGGCATAGGGCTCCTTCCCAGTTCCCATTTCCAACCCAGAAATGGATCTGCTGGCTCCACCTGGCTCCTGCACCTGCTCCACAGCCCTGAGCCTCCTTCCTTCCAGCACTTGGAACAACATTGTCACTGGTTGTGAACTTTATACATACTGGTTTGCACTTTTTTTTTCCTATAAATTCATCGGTATTCAGACATGCATCAAAAATCCCCAACGGATTCTAAACACTAGTATGTACAGTCCATATACTACAGCATTTCCTGTGCAAAAGCTAAGTACCATCGCTAAGAGACACGGGGCCAGGACAGCGACCCACGGCACCTGGGCAGGCCACGTTTCCAGGTTCAGAGGGACTTACTGTTGCTTAAATAACGAGATCTGAGAGGAGGGGGATGTGATGACTGGAGATGGCGGGTCCCTGCCCACGTTTTCAGTGCCTCTTCCATATCTACAACCGGTGCCTTCCTCCCATGAGGAAGGCGCCAGAGATCTGGGGCAAACCAAGACCCCTGTAAACACAAGCTCTCTGAAAGCAGAGCTCCTCTGGCAGGCAGCAGGAACACTTCCATCCTCATCTCCTATGGATGAACACGTTCGGAGGTGGCATTGCAGGGGAGACTCAAACCCTTGGCTTCCATGGCTGCTCCTGCCCGACGCCGCCCCAGAGACGAGTCTGTGGGTGCTGAGCCCTCGCTGACCCTTCCTGGTGGATGAAAACAGAAGCCGGGCTATTCCCGGATGGAATGGGCCAGCAAACCAACCACATGCTGGTGCAGGACCCTCCTTCCACACAGCTCTCTCCCCGGGTTTAAAGCTGGTTCATGGCACAGAGGGACGGAGGAGAAGGAGGGCGAGTGCAGCGAGCACCGGCCGATCTCTGCCCTCGGCGGCGGCCGCGCGCGGTCACCTCTGGCCGGCTGCGAGAGCCCGGCGTTCCCAACCCAGGGATGGCTGCCAGCTGGGAGGGAGGAGTGTCATCCAGTGACAGGTACAAACATTGAACTCCAGTCTCATCGCTGCCCTCGGCGCCGCTGTGGAGCAATTCTCCTCGCTGGCACCGCCCCTCCTCCTAGGTCTTCTCTTCCCGATCTGTTTTCCGCCTTGTGATGTTCCGAGGTTTGATTTTGAGGGACAGTTCCCACAGGGCCTCCTCAGCCAGGTGGTCGCTGAAGTCGTTGAAGAATGACACTATGTCGTCGTTTCTTTTGATGTCATAATGTCTGCAAAGGCACAGAGGAGGCTGCAGTTACACAAGGGGCTACGTGGGGACCTCTCCCAGTTTCAGACCACCCCCCCACCCTGCTCTAAGCACACCACGCACTGTGCTCTGTGCCCAGCACTCATGACAAGGTGTGACACCAGAAAGGGTGCCTGTTGCTGAAGTGGGGAAAAAAAAAGACCCTATCACACGGAAATCAGCAGTTAGATCTGCTACCTCTGCTGCAAGCTTTGAAGAAATCACTCCATACCTCAGAGAACACAGGAACCAGCAATGGCAAAACTTGGAGGAAAAACTCATCTTAACAGGAGAGGGAAAACTTTGTATTGGAGCTCAAAACTAATGTCAGAAAAATGTCTTCACAGCTTTTATGTAACCTACAGAGAGAACCACAACCAGAGCTCTGTCATCTCTGTCAGCTCTCCTTACATCTCCATCATGATGCTTTGGCTTTAGACTCCCTTCCCCTTGCACAGGGGCTCCCAGTCACCATCCACCCTCACACAGCAATCCCCACCTGGTGCCCCACAGACAGCTCTGACCCTCCTGTTGCTGCACTTACACTTGTTGGAAGCACCTCATGCTGTCCAGGATGTTGAACTGCTGCCAGCGCTTGGAAAAGTTCACTTTGCTGTCGATGTAATCGGGGTTTCCCAGATGAACAAAGGTCAGATCCTGCAGAATCAAACCTCTGAAAGAGAGCAAGGGGCAGCAGGCCAGGGAGTGGGCAAACAGGTACAGAGGTTAGTCCCACAGGGGCAGGGAGGCCACCCAAAAGGCAGCCCAATGTAATCCAACAGCCTCCCACTGCCACCATCATGGTAACCTTATCCAGAGTCAACACTCCCCCAGCAGCAGATCCAAAGGTGCTCAGGTGCAAGCACCCACCACACACAGCCGAGGGGCCTCTGAGGGGAGGCACTCATGTCATACTAAGAGTGCTGAGGTTGCTCTTTCAGCCTCTATTGAGAGAAGAACGAGCATAGAAGAAGGTTGGAATGGGAAGCATCTGACAGGGACAAAGCCTTCCTTCCAGTTTTATTCAAGAGGGTTTCCCTAGCCAGGGAGTCTGTTCTCCCTTCCTTCTGCTGCCTCCCATTCTCAGCCATGTCTCTGCACAGTCCTGCTGTGGTCCCTTCCCAGAGGAGATGCCACATACCTGCACAACCTCTTCCTACAGAACACTTTCCATGGAAGAAAGCAAAACTAGGGCAAGTTTTACCAGTGTGAACCCAGAGCAAATCTGGTGTCTAGATGAGAAGGCCCTTAGAGGGAAGGACAATGGCTTCAACCTTTCATCAAGAAACAGCAGGCTGTTTGACAGGGCAGACTGCTCATCTACCAGCTCTTGACCTGAGCTGTTGCAGAGGAGAAAGCAGCAGCTTGAAGCTGTGGGATCCATTGCACCTCATGGGAAAACTGTCTTTCTGCACACAGGCCCCCCAAAAACCAGAGATATAAAGGCTCAGTGGAAGATCCAGGCATGTGATCATTCCTTTTCCACAGTCAATTCACAAAAGTCCTTTTACAAAACAAAATCTGCCACCCTGCCTCCCTCCTGGACAGTCACTCCAGGGAGGGACCACAGGCTGATGTGGCTCAGTGCTGTCTCACTCCAGATACAGGGCAAAAAGCAAGTACTGATCTCAGCAGAAGGTGCTGAAAAATCCTTGAAGGAATCATTTTAATGTGGAGAAGTAATGACAGAGGAAGAAAGGGCCCACTCACAGGTAGGGGATGCAGGGGGGCTCCACGTCGGCCAGAGCCGCTCGGTAGGCGCGGAAGGACGAGGAGCTGTCGATCAGGGTGCAGTACTCAGCCAGGCCCTGGCAGGACACAAATCCCATGGTGACACTGCTGCTGCAAACCCATTTTCTTTGTCATCTCTCCCCAGAGAGCCATCCTATCCTGGAATCACCTCTAACTGATTTACTCAGCCCGACCCGCGCTGTGCACACGCAGAGCCTCGCTGCCTTCAGCCTCTGCAAGCCTTGCCTTGCAGAGAAGGGGAGGCTGTTCCCCCTGTGGCTGTGCTGGCACTCCTGCAGCTGTCACAATGCCCAGCCACGCTGCAGGCTTCCAGCACTGTGGCATTACACCCACTGCAGAGCAGTTATCCACCACCCCTCCACCCTGGGATGCTGCTGAGCTACTGAAACCACTCAGCTGTTCCACACAGATCCACAGTTCTCCTCCCTCAGAGGTGACAGCCCCCAGTGGTCCTCACCTCTGAGGTTTGCTTCTGCCACTCCAGCCTTCGGATGGGGGCAGAATCCAGTGCAGAAAGAATGGCCAGATAGGAATTAAAATTATTCAGCTTTCGTAAGTGCTGTGAAAGAGGGAGAATATTCCAGTTACTCAACAGATCTGAAAAGCTTTCTAGCATCAAACAGCTCTACCAACCAGAAGGTCCCACTACCCTCTCCTTTAAGGAGCAGGGTCTGTGATTCACAGGGAAGTCCACGCTGGTACCTTCATAATCTTTATAAATTTAAGGAGCAGCCTCTCTCGGTCCTGGGCCTTCTCTTGTAGCATAATTATTGAACGGACCCTGGAAGAACAGACAGGAAAAAAACCAGATAAACACACTCAAGCAGATCTCAGATTTCCTCTTGTTTCATTAAAAAACCTGATCACTGGTAAGGATGGGCCAGCAATACTAAAAAGTTCATGATACCTCCAACTTAAATGGAGCACTCTAATGCACAACAGAGACAGGTATTAATTGTATAGAGTAGATTTATTTGCAAGGGGAAAGTTTGTTTGAAGGGCTCAGTAGTACTGAGTAGTGCTGACAATTAATTTCTCCTGTGCATTGGGGTCTTTGATGTAAAGAAGAAAAGTTAGAAGGTGGAAGCTCTGCATCTACTTCTTGGCCAAAATTATATGTTATCCCACTTGTAACAAAGGAATCCAAGTCTGCAAGGAATGTCTGGAATATCTGCTAGGCACTGGCTGTTAAGCACAGTTCAGTGGCATGGTTGTTTTAAGCTCCTTACCAGTAGGACATGTTATTAAAGTGCTCTGTGAACTGTGTCAGGTTGGGGCTCTTCTCTTCATTCTGTTCCTTTGCCCAAAGCAAAACTTCTGGGATCTGCCAAGAAAGAAGAGGAGAGGGGTGGGAAAATGCCACACATTAAAATGGGATTCTTGCCTCAGGATTCCCAGTTGCAGTGTGTGTTCACAGCCACTTGCTGACACAAGATCAGCTGTGTCCAACATCCCAAAGGTGTCTGGGACAGCTGGCAGGGAATACCAGAGATTGCACAGGGTGCATGTTCCAATCCCTCCCACCACCCTTTCCCCACCCTCATCTCTGTACCTCGATTTTATAGAAGAGTTCAGCATCCAGGAGGGTCAGCTGCTCAGCTATTTCATGACTGTGGAAATCATGCAGTGTCCCTGGCCTGTGGAAAACAAGGATGAAGTTACAAAGGCTCAGAAAATGTAATTTCTTTTTTTCTTTTTTCTATTTTGGACTGAGGAAACTCTTGTGTCCACAATACAGGGATGCCCTGGCTCTCAAAGGACCAAGACATGGTTCTGTGCACCTTCCCTCACCTGGCTGCCACCCCTCTGGCTGCAAGAGGTTTGATGGAGTTGGCAAAGCTCAGCATTTTCTTCTGATCCACTTTATCCAGGATGTTCTTGCGTAACACCCTGGCCAGGCTCAGCTCCCCACTGCACACCAGCCGGAACACCAGGTCCATCAGCAGCTTCAGAATCTCCTCTGTCAACTCCACTAAGCTGAGAGAAAGATGGAAAACCCAGAGGAAGGCATCAGAGCTGAGACTGAGCTATGGAGTTTGCATCTGTACTGAGTCTTGTCGCTCTTTTCTACAAGCAGAATTGGGTGACTGAAATTCCTCCTCTTCCCAGCTCTTCTTTTCCTAGAGATTTCTTTTTTACTGATTATTTTAAAATCACTGACCCAGTCAGGACACATGGAAAACCTGCTCATCCAATAAGAGGGTTCAGCAGTGCAGGTATCTCACTGATCAGGGTGGGAGAATTCAGCTGTCATCATAGATGGAGTTTGAAAACTACACCTTCCAAAAAAACACATCTTCCCCAAAACTCACATCTTCCCATCTGCCAGATTTTTGTGTGTTACTGACCCCACATTTCCCATCCAAAATGAAGAAAGTAACTCACCACAGCTCATCCACCACTCGCACCAGCACGAAGAAGGTGTTCTTACTGACTCGCTTCTTAAATGTGTCTGGGAAGTGGCAGAACTTCTCATATGTTGGTTGCAAATTAAAGAATCAACTCAGTGTGGTCAGACCAGCATCAGAGCAATTACCAGCTGCCTCAAGGAATCACAAAGTCATTGAATGGTTTGGGATGGAAGGGACCTTAAAAATCAGCCAGTTCCACTCCCCTGCCATGAGTGGGGACATCTTCCACTAGACTAAGTTGTTCAGAGCTCCAGCCTGTCCTTGAACACTTCCAGGGGTGGAACATTAAAACAGCACACTATTCTGTCTTCATGGAAACAGGTGTTCCATTTCCAGGAGATGAGGGACACTGATATGGCTGTAATTAAGATGGCCTTAAGCTGACACCAGCTTCAGGGACATGAGGAGGCATTTACACCTCACAAAACTGATGCTGGAAGAGCAGGTGTACCCTGAAATTGTTCTCTCTAAGGTGGAATTTAATGAGCAGCACTCCTCTGCACTGATCTCCCCCCTGGTATGTGACATCTGGTCTCAACAGATCTCAGATGTCACCTCTACCTCCCTCGCTGCCCAATTTGCTGCAAGGAGAACTGTCACAGGGGAGACAGCACAGGGTGAAAAAGCTTCTGCTGGGTGGACAAAGGGAAAGGGAACAAGGTTATCAGTAAGTCAGGAGGCTGCAGGACTGCCCCAGACAGTGCTGTCAGTGCCTGGTGAGCTGATTCCAGCTGGAGCCCAGGGAGCAGTGGCTCTGCTGCAGGTGGCAGTGATGAGCCACGAGCAGGACACGGTGACGTCAGGCTCCCTCTGACGTGGGTGCTCAGCACCACAGCCCACTGCTCATCCCTTCACACTGCCCAAACCCAGACACTCACCCCTCAGCTGGTGGGGAATGGAGCCATGGAAGTGGAGCCAAGGGCAAGGAACGGCAGGTAGGGTGCTCAAAAACCTTCTCCATCCTCTGCCAGAAATGCCAATGCTCACCCTGCATATCAGAGCCCTGCTTTGTTACCAGTTACATGCCCAGTTCAGAACTGGGGGGCAAGAGCCCAGCATTTCCACTCTTGAGTTTATTCTAGTAAGACAGAGAAAAGGCCTGGATGTTTTAGTCATTATTAAACTACACCTGCTCAACAGGCAATCCCCACAGCCCATCTGGAAGGCAGAAGGTGCTCTGATCCCCACTCTGGAAAACAAAGTGTCTCAAACAAATCATAATTCTCCAGTAATATACAGAAAACCTCAACTGCTCCTCTCCCCTGACAGCACCCTCAGGAGACAACTCTCAGGTCCATTACTCACCCTGCATGGACCTGCCCTGCAGCAATTCCCATTGTAGAATGTAGAGGTGAAGGAATTCCTGCCTGGGACACCTTCAGGGCCAGCACATCACTGGCCATGCTGTCAGCAGGATTCTGACCAAACAACTTGCCATCAGCCCCTCCACGATGACTGCCTGGCTCTGATTCCTGGTGGGAGTGAACTGCCACTCATGCAAAAGGATATCTGTACTGCAGCTTCTTGATCAGCTCTTCAGGGGTGATAAATGTCCTGTATGTTGTCAGAAAGGCTTCACAGTACAGCACCAGATCTAAGGAGGACACAGGAAAGCCTCAGTCAACTCTGCTTTCAGAAAAAGGAAGTTTCTTGTGAGGTTGAATCCAGTTGCACAGAGGAGGACATGGACACATTTTGGCATGAATGGAGTTCCCAGAACTGCCGTGTTGTTGGTCCTCACCAGCAGATGGACCCTGTAACTCAAGAGCAGCAGTGACACTGCCCTGTCCCCACTGGCCTGGCCCTGGCTCCCAGTGGCAGCATTTGAGCTTAGGGCTTTGTTTATTCCACCACCCCAAGGGGTCAGTGAAAAACACCTGCTTGTGGGACAGGAATCTTCAACAATGGGTCAAGAAAAACATGGTTTAGACCTTGGGAATACTTTAAAGAGAAGATCTGATGGTGAGAAGTTGGGTCTGAGCCTCTCTCAGGCAGCACAGAGCCCTGCAGAGAGACAGTCACTCTGCTCTCCTGATGAGGAACACACGTCTTCACATGATGCTCTGGTGCTGCAGATCCTCTGCCCTTTCCTCATTCCCAGAAATCCGTCCCAGGACAGTGTAAATTATAAGATTATTTTCAGCCCAAAGAAGAGTAAATGGCACTGCAAAAACTGATGCTACTGTGATCATTACCCTGCCACAACACAGACGCTGACGTGGGGCAAGTCAGCTTGCGTTAATTCATCAGCAGGACTGGGGGTGCTGCAGGGCCCACAATCACAGAGGCTTTGGGTGTTGTCATGGGCACAAAGGATGGAATTTGAAAAAGCAGGAATTGCAAATGGGAAAGCAGATTTCAGGTCAGGACTGTAGAACACCCCCAGTCCTGGGCAATGCCTGGTCACTGTGGACAGTAGTGTCAAAATGGGAACATTTAGGGCCACTATAAACCAGGCAGCAGGGTGAGCAGTGAGATGGCACCCTGCCCCTGCCAGGAGCACCACAGGAAGATAGGGAGAAAAAGCTCCTGCTGGGCCTGCCCAGGCTTGGATGCACATGCAGAGCTTGTTCCAGCCAGGACAGGGATAACCCCACACCCACCTGCTGTAACATCCATCCACTGCCATGGAGGGTGGGAAGGGGCAGGGCACAGTGGGATAGCTGTGCCTCTCTACCTGCGGTGTTTTTCTTGGCAGGAGGCTCACAGCAACGCTGTTTCCTCCTGCTCTTAAATCAGAGACTGCTGCTGCCTTTCGGTAACAGACAATCAGACATAAGCTCTAAAGCCAGAAGCTGGGTGGTCATGTCAGGGGTGAGCCCCAGGCCCTGTCCAGCTGTAATCCTGCACTCACAGCAAGTTCGAGTGGCTGCGAGCACTTAACTGACCACGGATTTTACTCCTAAAGACCACAAGTCTGTCTTTATCCCTTATTCTATTTAGGTCTTTTAGAAAACTCAAATGGACAAGAAGCATCATGCAACAGGGCGTGGAGTTACATTTATTCTGGGTTCCCATCTGCCCAAAAGGCAACGTGAGGTAATACAGCTGGTCTGCTCTGGCACTTGAAGCTGCCAAGAAATTCATCTTTAAAGGAAAGCCTCTTAACTCTACCCCTCTGTGCCGTTTGGCTGATTGATTTACAAGCCCTGAATTCTTCTCATTGTAAGCGTAATTCATTAACCCTCTCAGTCACCCAAACAGTGGGTTAGCATAGCACAAATTCCTCTGTGCTCCATTCAGCTCCGTGGCTTGGCAGCGCCTGTGAGGCCAAGCCCAGGGACTGAGAACGTCGTGCTGCACCACTGGGCAGATAAAATCCTGCTCTAGTTTTTCCCAGTCCTGAAATGCTCTCCAGAGCTTTCACCCCACTCTTTGCAGCACCCTCAGAGTCCCCTGTTCATGAACTGGAGGTCTAAGCACACATCCCCTTACCAAGCAGTTCTTTCAACAGGAACAGTAGGGAAGTTCTTCCAATGTGATGCTTGTTCCAGAGAACAGCAGGAGTAAATCAGAGTTTTTCTATTTCCACTTTCAGCATTTTTATAAGGAGTATTTCCACTGCCTCATTTAGACTATTTTCTTTAATATACATCCCTAGCCTTGGCACAATCAAGTGCCTCCTTCTCTCTAGTATGTTCCTAACTCTGGTTGTTTCTTCCTCAATTCGGTGCCCAATGCAAACTGGGAAACACAGCTACCGGGGAAGGATGTTCTTGCTGGCTGAATGGTGCTGGTAAGTAATTGCAAACAACTTATGCTACCTGTCATTTAAAAATGTACACGAACGATAATTGCCCTTTGACTATCAAACCTCTGCAATAGGAGCACTGAGTGATTCAGTGGGTTAGTGTTTTGCCTTGCATCCCAGGAGATAAGGAGATCAATCCTGGTTAAGGCCATCAGCACAAATGTGTTTGGCAGGTTCAAGCCACTCTCTGGAAACACTGCAAAGGCTGTCTTTGCCACAGGTCTTGAATAGGAGAGCTTCACATGAGTGGTGACTGGGTTTGGAGAGATAAAGTGGGGTTTTAACAAATCTAGAGCCAAGGGTTGCTAATGTCCCTTTTCCTCCTCCACATCTGCTTTCTTATACCGTGGATTCCCTTGCTGAACGGGAATCACGGGAATCACCACCTTGCTGGGTGGCTACCAGGATGCACTTGGTACAGTGTGTGACTAGGAAGTGACAGGATAAATAGGAAATGAGGGGTGTCAGCAGACCAGCATCTGAACAGCTTGCCCGATGCCCACTGGTACTGCATCAGACCCAAACCAACACCCCTTATTTCCTACTTCGATGCATCAGTCACTCCAGCAACTCCTCCATCACCACTGCCTTCAAATGCAAAGGTCAAGGAGCACCACCGAAAACAGGATCCATGCACAACAGGCTGGGCACATCTGCACTTGCTGAAGACAGTGGCCCAGCTCAGCAGGTACAGGGACATAAATCCAGCGCTGCCAGTGGCATGCCTCGCCTTCCAGATCCGGGCAAGGGCTGTGAGGAGTTAATACCACCCCTGCTGCTAAATGGAACCACCAGGGCTTATTCAGCTTACCTCCATTTACCAGAGATAAGCACAACCCCCCAGGCTGGGGATCCCCTGCAGCCTCTCCCCCAACCCAGCTACCTCCACAGCAGAAGGCAGGGGATCAGCAGCCCAAGGCCGTGCCAGGCTGTGCCCTCAGCCCTGCCCTGCTGCAGGCACGTACCTTTCCTGTCAGTCTCTGTGGCGTGCACTAACAGGATGTCTCCGGATCCACCACGGACATCAGGCCCATCATCTCCCTGCAAAGGGAACACAGACACGTCAGGCACAGCCCAAGGTCCCCTCGGCCTGGTTTGAACGTTGGTGGGGTTCAAGCTCAGCAACAACTGACAGTGTACACAATGTTCCTGGCACTGCTTGCAGTGCAAGCTGGGACATGGTCCTCGATGCTGGGCTAATCCTGGAATTTGAATACATCATTTGGTGTCCCAGTGAGGAGCTGGGCTGATCCCTGCTCGGAGTCTCTGACTCCTTAAGGCCAGGCTGTGAAGCTCAGTGAAAGCTGAACCGTCTGTCGACAGAAGAATGAACAGAAATCCCCCCAGTGCTCCCAGAAGACCTTTAACAGAGCAGCAGTGCTGTGTGAACTGTCCCACAGTGCAGGATCACGTACCACAGTGGCTGTGGGCTGGGAGGTCATGCATTCAACTGGCATGTTGCTGGAACATAAAAACCTAGCAAGTTAATTCCCTAATCTAGAACTATTTGGCCAGAGGTCACCTGAAGCAATCCAGTGACTAGGAACCTTGCTAATTGCTTGACCCCTGCCATACAACTCTCTAAAGCACATCTTTCTCCCAGCTACTGCATTTCACAACTGAAAACAAGCAAAACTGATCCCTCACTCAGCCAGTGGTTCCCACACTGCAGGAAGCAGCTGGCAGTGACAGTTTTATATTGTTTCAAACATGTAGATCATAAACAAAAGAAAGAAGAAGGACATAAAGACACAGATCTACTAGTCCCAAATGCTCCAAAATCACTGATTTTTAAATGTTCTTTAAAGAAAAGAATCCAGCAGGGGAGAAGGATTTTCACTTTAATATGCAAAACAGTGAAAAACCCACGGATTAGAGCCATAGAGCAGCTATGTCTAAGATGTGAATTTTTCAGGTGACCCTCTGGCAAGACTCATGAAATACTACTTAAAGAATGAGTAATAGCTTTTTACTCTCTCCTGCACATCTCAGCTGACCAAAGAACACTCCTTAAGTGCCAGTAAATGATACATTCCCTCTGTTTTCCAGACTAGCCCCCTGACAGTCTGAAAGCTTCAAAAGCCTGCATGTTCCCTCCAGCTGCATGTCAAAGACAGCGTGGCTCAAGAGCACAGTGAGCAAAGCTGGCTGGGAGTGCACCCAAGGCTAGACACAAAGCTATTTCTCAAATACAAAACAATTCCTTTGGCTGCTTTTCCACATCAGTAACATAATGTCCTGCTCATCCACCTGCTGAACCTGCTGTCAGACTGAAAGGCCAACACCATCAACCCACACCTGGATTTATTGTGCTCAGGCTCTCAGGTGATTCATTCCAGACTGTCGCAGGATGAGGAGGTGGGAAGGGGCAGACTGGGAAAAGGGCACAAGATGTGCTGGTTTTTATGGAGACATCTCACCTTCTGTTTTTAACACCTTTTGTTAAAACCTCATTCATTGCTGATGCTCCCTCCCTGTGCCAGCATCTCATACTTCAACAACAGCCTGCATGCACATCCCACTTCTGCTGCAACCTAATTTTTAACATCAAATAAGAGGGGAAGCCTTGCCTGTGCACACAGAGAATCAGATTTCAACACAGCATAAACCAAAGAGTACAAAAGCAAACCCTGAATGCACCTACCTCTTGCTTCAGTGTTAATCTAGACATGATTTCACTGTGGTCAATAAGGGACAGCTCATCTACCTCTTCCTCCAACTGTGATGATTCCAAAGTATCTGGTGACTGTGGCTGCCTGTGAAAAAAGAGGGAAGTAACCTTCATTAAATGACAGTAAGTACACAGACACTGTGGAGGTAAACCCTCTGCAAACAAGCCCAAATGTCTGGCTCTGATTCTGTTGCTTTGTGCATCTCTTGAAACAAAGAAAGATGAACCTTTAGGATCTGGACACTTGTCTGTCTGCATTTCTGGCAGGGTTTTACTATGCCCTGCATAAGTACACACTTCCATGTCTCCTTAATCCTCCAAATTTTTAGTGCACACAAATCTAAGCCCTTCCTCAAATGTATAGAGACTGAGCCTACTCTACACATACATATCTTAGTCAGTTCATGACCCATTGTGCTGAGACGAGGAAAGATGACAGGCTCTGGTTCTGCAGGAAGACAGAGCAGAAAGTTCTGACCATTTTTTAGTGTACATCCCCAGATCTACTACTTCTACCCTCAAAGGCTGGTACTCTTGTGCCTAGACATGTGCTCTCTCTGCCTGTATTCCTAAAAAAAAATATATATATATTTATGTTCTTCATAGCTTTCCCCATACACAGGCCAAAATCCCATGCACCAGTCAGTACTTTGAGCTGACAGTGAGCTTTGCAGAGCACTCTTGTGCTGCCTCCTTCACTGCAGGGATTAAAACCCTCAAACCAACTGCAGGGTAATGGGGGAGGGAAGTTGACTGTCACACACAAATCAACTCTGTTCTCTATTTTTGCTTTAGAAATGCAATTGCAGAGCAATCTCGAGCAGCAGGGAAGCACTCACTCCACTCCTCCTGAAGCCCATCTGTTACAGCTTGCACCTCTTCATTTACATAGGCAAATGATAGCTAAGAGCATTAGAAGGGATATAAAGCCTCCTGCTCTGGGGTTTCAGCCAGCCTCTAACTAGCAGGGTTAGGAAGAAATTTCCCTCTGGAAGACTATTGCAAACAGCAATCCAGGCTCTGTTCACACCTTTCCCTGGAAGCAGGAGGGAGCAGCCAGTGTCAATGACAGCACTGCCAATGAGGTGGCCTGAGGATGGCTCACATGGGCTGCATTAACCCCCACAGGCTCCCTGAGTTCAGCAGGGAAATCTTGCCAGGATCCTCCTCGTCCAGAAGGATCCACCACTCACTGGCTGTCCAAAAACGTGGGCTTAAGAGTTTAGAGCACACAGAGAGGTTGAGGGCAGAACAGGCAGCCCCCAGGATGGTTTGGCAGAGGGTGTGGGTGGGACTCTGTACCCTCTGAGGCTGGAAGCAGAAGCACCAAGGGAGCCAGGCTCACCTCTCAGCACCATCTTTGCCCTCCTTCCCCATGGCACTGCTGTTCACAGGGGAGTCTTTGGAGTGGCCGTCTTTGACAGAGGGAGATTCCTGCCAAGAGAAAGAAGTGTTTCATTATTACATGGGATCCTTGAGCCCAGTGAGCCTCGCATTTGCAGTCTGCCTGCCTCTAAATGGGCCTTTACTGTAAATTCCTACAGAGCAGTTAAAGATTGATGCAAGTTAATGCCAAATGCCAGGAAAACACAGAAGTTAATCAGACAGGAAATTTGGGACCATCTCTGGAGACTCGTGTAATTAGTACTGTTTGCTTTTATCATTGTGAAATGATGCTGAAAGTTACAACACAAGTCAGCTGTTGTCTCAGATTTTAACCCTCTCATGACCTTTTATTTTTCCTCCAGCCATTAGCTGAAGTACACTTGCATCCTGCTTTAATCCAAATGGACAGAGCCAACTCTAAGCTGTCCAGTTTCAGTTCCCCTCCTGATCAGAGCCCCCCTGCCTAAGGGGGTGGATGCTCACTGGTTCCTACCTCCCTTCTCTCCCAAGAGGTTTCACAATGATGCAACGTTTCCACTCCACAACTCAGGGCTGTGGAAATGAGGCTAATGCAAAAAAGCAGAACCAGCTGAACCCACGGCTTGGAACAGCAGGTAGAGAGCTCAGAGCAAAGATACAGCATTTCAAATTGGCTGTTTATTAAGGAGACAAATAGCTATGAACAGCAAATGGGAATATTAATCGGAGTTCAGAATTATTTAACATCATGCAGAGTGAAACTTGGAAATTCAAGCCAGTGAATAGACAGGACTGAAACCACCTACACACTACCCACTCAGTATGGAAACACCCTGGTGGGTTTAGGTTTTGTGGTGTCTGCAAGATTTTTCCAGGCTGTATCTGTAAAGCTCTTTGCTTCAAAGTTGAGAACCCGCTTGCAGCTGCCCAAAAGGTTGGGCCTGCCTAGATGTGTCTCCTGACGGGAAGTGATGGGAGTACTATCTCTTGGCATATTTAACGCCAGCATGGATAAAGGTCTCGGAGACATCCTGCAGGAGATGTGCCTCACAAGATGAGGGCAGGCAAAAGGATCACCATGGACCTCTGCTGCTGTTTCCTATGACCCAACAGGAAGATAGGACCTCCCTGGAATGGAAAACGCCCTGGCTCCTCTAGGAAATACCTAAGATATGAGGCTCAAGTAAAAGAAGAAAAAGCGAAATCAATCACTTATTTTTGTATGAAAACAGTGAAGGAAGAAAAATTTTTAGAGCACAAGGCTTTCTGTATTAAAATGGGGAAGGCAAAGCAGTTATAAGAAAAGACATGGCCCCAGGATGGCACTGGTGAGGGTGCAGCTTTCTGGAAGGGAACCTCAGGCAAGCAGCTCCAAACAGACAGCGAAGCGCAAAGGAAAGAGCGTGGCAGCAAAAGCCGTCCCTGCCTCCTGCCGGGGCTCACTGAAAGCATCTCCTGCTGTCCACCCACACCTGCAGCCAGCAGTGGGCAAGCAGAGGGATGGCCACAAGGCAGCCAGGGCAGCAGGACGGACACAGGAGCTGCAGGGTGTGCACAAGAGGCCGGTGCCAAGCGCGTCAGCCGCGGTGTGAGCTCAGCATGCACCAGGCAGCCCCTTCCCGGTGTCCGTCACTCTCCGGGTACTTACTCCTTCAGAGCCAGGGAGTTCCCCGTTGCTCTGGCCAGAGGAATACAGATTGACGTATTCACCCTCACCAGCCTCCTCACTGGCGTTTTCAGTCTGAGGGAGACAGGACGAAAGGAAATACGTGATAGTGCTCCCCCCAGCTGCACTTCATGTCACTGAGAGAAGGTGCCCACGGGCTGGGGGCAGGACTGCCCTCGGCAGCTGCTGTCACATCACCGGGAGCCACTCTCTGTCTCCGCGGCCAACACTGGCCACTGAGGCTGTACCATCTCAGGGGTCATTATCTTCTGGTTCTGGAGGACTATCCCAAGGGCCCTGAGCTGCAGGAGGACAGCAGAAGGCACTGCTTTGGAAGAGCTGTGGACTCTGTGTGAGGCTGCCAAGGTGCAACGGGCACGTGCGGATTGCAGGGTGCCGGAAGCGGAGCGTTCAGAGCTGGACACGAGTGCCTGTCCTACCCACACTGCAGTCCTGTCACTGAATGCAGAACAGCCCTGCAGCCCTGAGGGGATCAAAGGTATCCTCCAAACTATGCTACAAGACCCAACACACCACAATAAACCAAACTTGAGGGCTTCTGGGAGATAACAAGGACTCAGCGCGAGGATGATGCAAAGCAAGGTCACGTCCAAAGAGTGAAATCCTGCATGTTGACTCGTAATCAGTGACCCTCTTCCAAACCTGGTGAACAGGCAGCACTAGCATGCCCTGTGCTGACAGCTCTAATCCCATCAACTCTCTGCTTCGCAGCAGACGAAAGAGGAACTGTCTTGGAAATGAAGTGTTTAAAAAAAGGAGCTGTAATGGACAAACCTGCTCAGTGATCTGCAAACTGACCTGGGACCTCAAACTAGCAGTGTGGGAACAGGGTTAGCCTAACTTCACCAACACGTGATACCTGCCACCAAGGGCACAGCTGGAGCTGCTGGGAACTGGGAAGAGCAGGAACCTGGAGAGAACAACAGGTTTATGCATGGGAGAGAGAGCTGGACTGCACCCACTGCTCCTGGGGCTCTCCAGGGACTTAGGAGGGAGCAGGGCAGCAACTGCAGGATAGAAACTGTTGTAAGGAGCCTGTGTTTAGAAACTATCAACCTCACAAAATGCTCCCTTACCTTCTTCATCTTTGTATGACAATTGCAGGGAGGTACAGCAACTTCTCCTCTCCCCTTCACCAGCATTTGACATTTTGTGTTTCCTACCCATGTGTTAATGTTTTCTCAAACCTGTTGAGGTTGTTCATTTTTTTCTAGCCACCATTTTGGTATGAAATTTCCTCTCTGCAATTCACACACACATTTGGAAACCAGACTGGACCACACTTAGCATGTATTAATACAAGAGACATTTTCTTTAAAAAACCCAAACAAATAAAGGCAGCCTTGTGATAAGGTGCATTATTATCTCTTTGGATAGTCTCACCGAAGGCGTCTGGAGAGAATCAGTGAGAGAGGTTTCAGAAGGAAGGCAGACAGGAGCATTCCCGTTAAAGCTGCTCTCCTGAGAAGAGGAGTTTGGCACATCCACAGTGCTGGATGACTGGCTGGCTGCGGCGGGCACCGCCAGGTCGGGGCTCGGAGATGGATGCACGGGCGGAAAAGGCGGGGTGGAGCAGGAGGAGGAGGTAGAAGAGAGGAAAGGAGGTATGGAGACTTGGTTGTGAGGCACAAAGTCCTGGGAGTAGGACCTAAACACAGACTTGTACTGCAGGATGCAGAGACGCACAACACAGAAACAAGGAAGGTGGGGAAAGGAAAGAGACAGACAAAAGAAAAAGTAATTAGATCGGCAGCAGCGTAGCAGTGACAGCACACGTCATTTCTGACACAGGCAGCACTACTGTACCATCCACACACCACAGCAGGAATTGCTATCTGGGGGACATCAGCCAGTTTTTTCAGGAGAGGCATGTGCTGGCACAAACAGCAGCTCACTGTGCGTCTCAGAGTGGGCAGCAAGGTCTGACCTGCAGGTATCCAGCCTCTGCTAAGCAGGGGAAAGTCTGGATATCTCACTACTAATGCAGTGATCCTGAAAATCACCTGAGTGCAGGAAAGGATGCGAAGGCATACAGAAACCAGGACTCTGAGCATGCTGGAAATATCTAGATAGAGAAAAGTACTCCAAGTGCTTATTGCTTTTCTGGGATTTTCCACAGGATCCAAATTTAAGATGCTGTTTGCTCCAGCCCTGTAATTTAGCAGCTACTGTGTCAAGTCTGTTCCAGAACACACAGCTCCCAGGGAGGAGTGGCTGGATACTGCTTTCAAAGTTACACTGAAGGATAAAGGGAGATTATGCTGCTACTCCTTCCCATTCGAGAAAAACAGGGAGCAAAAATGGTAATTGCCCTCAGGAGCGATGAATTCCTTATCAAACCAATCCTTTAATGCAGTGCCTCGAAGACTCAGCTGAAGAGATGAAAAGAGATCATCTGCGTAAAGCTTTATTTCACTATCTCTCCTAATCATCAGATTACTGTTCAGATAATATTAAACAGGGTGCAGTGGGAATATATTGTGCCAAGAAAAACAAGAGCAACCCTCTGTCTTTTAACATCTGGTGCTAGTAAGATTTGCCATCAGGGCAAGTCCAAAACAAAGCTGACAACCATCAAAAAAATAAAAAGACAATAACGCTAAATCTGCTGAAGAGGGGTTTATTTTAAAACCTATAGAGCACAACCACTAGTGAGATCTGTGTCAAAGGCAAAGTGGACTGAAGGGAGAAGCACATCATCCAAAAAACCCCACACTGAAACAAAGCTGTGACACTGCTCTGTTGAGAGATCTGCTGCAGAAGGATGATGCAGGACAGAGCTCTCAAGAAGCACAGACCCAGCTTGCTCAAACCAGGCTGAAAAGGGACACAACTCTGATGTAAAAAGAAGGGGAAACAAAGGCAGGAATAGGAGAATTCAGGCAACATTTTCTCAGGAATGCTGAGCAGGTTAAGCAAAGCTTAGTCCATCACCTGAGCCACAGCAGCATCCACCTCAGCAGTGGCATTTTTGTTTCTACCCAGTAAAAATATAAGCTTAAAAATCTAAACTGAGAACAGCCTCGGGCCAGAAGCCTCGTTGAAAAAGCTTTCCCACTACAAAGGAAAGGAAATGTAAAGGTCAATGGTTAGACTTTACCTTCCACCACCTTAATCCTTGAGGGGCTGCCCTCCGCTGTGTCTGGAGTCCGGCAGGGCTCTGGGTGTATTCTCAGGGCCCAAAACTCGTGCAGGCCATAACACAGAGGAGGGGAGGGGGATGCTTTGGAAAGAGAGCTTAAAAGACTACTGAAAAGTAATTAAAATGCAAATCCCCACCACATGCCTGTGGCTAAAAGGAGACTGGCTCTAGGACAGGCTCCTCTCTCTTCCTGCCCGTTTCTTTCCAGATGAGCAGCGCTGGCTCCAGGGACACTGTCAGCTTTTGGAGCTGCCTCAGTAACAATGACAAGTCTAATCTCTGTATTTACTTTCTGCCTGGATAAATGCTCTACATTTATTCATTTTCACTTGCATGGCACAAACCACTAAAGCCCTCGTAAGACACCAGGCTCATGACATCATCTTGGCTCAGCAGAATCATTCTGCCTGCCTGGTATTTCATGATCTCACCGGCACTGATATGCCAACTATCACCCCAAGCCCCAGCCCAGACCCCAAACCACTGCTGCAATGGCTCAGCAAGGCACTCAGAAAACTGCTGTCCTGATAACAAGATGCTCTGGTCCTGTAAAGGAAATAATTAGCTCCAAGAGAAGCTATGTGCCAGCTCCCCTAGAGCTGGGCTTCCTGCACCCACAGGACACAGGCGGCACACGCTGTCCTTCACTTTGAAGATGATGGACACCTTCCACACAGCACTTCCAAGGGCTTTTGTCCCTGACCTGCCAAACCCAAAGGAAAAGCCAGGCTTTTTCAAAGCAGCAGTGGAACTCACGCAGGGCAAGAGTGAAAAGGAAATGACGGTCCTCAGCCAAGTCACTCTGGGACAGGCAGAGCTGTGCGTGAGGCGCTGGCAGGGTTAGCTCAGGGCACACTCTGGTACCCTGCCTGCAGCCTGGCCAGCAGCTCAGGGAGATGAGTTACTGCTTAACATTGGCACAGCTTCTGCCTTGTGGAGTTTCACAGACATTAATCCCAATTCAAAGGCAATTTAGACCTAAATATAGCATAACATTGCATAAATTTTACAAGTTTAAATGCAGATATGTTAGCATTGACAATCACTATATAATTCATCTCTCTTCAGCCTCATCAATACATCAGAACAACATCTTGGCATGAAATATGTTAAAAAAACCAGTTTAAGGCTCAGGTACCCAAGAAAATGCATTAATCTTCATTATGTGATCTGTGAACAATCATTTAAGGATGCAGACAGGCTCTCAGCATGCTGTTAACAAAGGGAACGGTGCAGAGAAGCTTTGGAGCACTGGCATTAATTAGTCAAGACTGCTCTCTACTTCCAATCTTGTTGTAAAGTTGCATCTTGTAGAGAGGGAGCCAGGGAGCCCCCTCCTTCCTCTGGAGCCTGCAAGCAGCTCTGGAATTCCAGTTATGCAGCCGTGCTGGGACAAGAGCCAAGAGTGAAGCATACTTTTAAAGGGGGGAAAAAACCCCACCCTGCAGTGGAGATGATGTCCATATGGCACCCATTCCTCTGCTCCCCAGTCTGACCCAGCCCAGCCAGCAGCTGCAGCAGGAATTGCAGCAATGGCTTCAATGGGATTTGGGTGTTGTACATCTCTTGGAAGCCCTGCCATCCTCCAAGAGACATACTCTTCTGGGGAGGGGACAGTCCATTCAACACAACTGTCACAAGGAAACAAGTCATCCTCTAGTCCTCCCCATAAGAGGCAACAGTTTATCTTGGAAGCAATTCAGTGCTTCTTTTAATCTGTTCCTTGGAGGTTTCCTGCAGGGACAGTAAGGCCTCGGTTACGGCTGTACGGACACAACCTCCTTCTCCATGGCTTTGCTTTAAGGGAAGTATTTCAAAATAATCTCTGGGAAAGCTGGAAAATAGGGTGCAACAGGAATCTTTGGGAAAGGATGCTTTCCTCTACCCAAACTCTGGCCACACTGCCAGCTCTCTCCACAGAACCAGAGGATGGTCTCCCAGCATGAGGGATCCTGACCTATGACAAAAAACAGCCAAGACAGGGAGAAGGGAGAGATCCCTCTGCTCTCACCAGTAAAGTGATTTATAAAAAGACCTATTAGCCACTTGGGAAGGACTTCCACAAAGCGTGCTTTGAGCTGGGAGCAGTCTGTCTCCTGGGAGCAGCAGGAAGCGAACGTGCCTGGCCCTGAACATTCACCACACACCGTGACACACAGAGCTCTCCCAGACACGGCATCTTTCAACCTTTTCAATTTGCTGCCTTTGATTTTTTGCAACAGTGAATATTTTAGAACAGCTTTCCATCATTAGCAGCCCTGTTACAGGATGTCCCAAAGGTCACCGACATTCTGGCTGTTTATTTGGCTTAGATGGCAGGAGATAAGCACTCTAATAGGAAACTTATTTCAAGAGTGGTGCTTCTCCACACTCAGTAGGCATGGCTGACCACAGCTAACAGGGAGACAGGGATATATATGCAGGGAGTTACAAGTATTCATCCTAAATCCAAAGCTGAATTCAATTATATGGCTGACAGAGCATCTGCAGCATCAGCAGACACAGCCTTTACCTTTTAAGCACAGCCTTCTCAGTTACCCTATGGACTCCTGCCAAATTAATCTGTCATCCTGCCAGACACTCCCAGATCAGGTAGAGCATCAGACTTCCAAAACATGAACCTATCAGAGGGAAGGATCAATCTTTTAGATCTCTTCTGCTAATGCTATTAAGAGAATGACGTGGGCCATGTGCCAGAACCGGATGCCCAAATTCTAACAGTAGAGAACTATGTTCACAAAATACTGGGTGTTGCACAAAGTCGTTACACCCTAAGAATATAATTGCACAGACAACTACTGGAAAAGACTTCCTATCTCATGACACAATGCTGGGCTTCCAGGTACTTTTGCTAATGAGGAAGGAAATGCTCCTGCAATGAATGGCTGGAAACACAAGCTGCCAACAGAATGGCTTCAAGCACTGCCACAGGAAAGGCAGCAACTCCTCGGGCTGGAATGTTTCTCAGCAAAGCCTCTGACCCAGCTGCACAACTGACCTCCCTGGTTTTAAGCAATGGTTTGCCCAGCAGATGGATGGGTGGATGGATGGGGTTTGCTGTGTTTCCTGGCTTCTGCACAAGAAAACGCAAAATCCAAACTTCTCCTTAAGAGGCAGGGATTCCTGTACAACTTTGCAACAAAACACAAAAGGGGGTAGCAGGGGAAGAAAACATTTGCAAAATTTATTAACCATGCTGTCACACATCTCTCCTTTGAAACTATCAGAAGAATTCAATCTCATTGCACCAACAGCATCTACTCTTCTTTAACTTGTAGACAATACCACCATGTCTAGGAAGCAGATCTCGAAAAGGCAGAGCCAGTAATACAAAACCCATGGTGCGTGTGGCCTAGGAAGTCAACATGGGACTGTTTAGAGAGAACTACACAGAGACCTGTAGTGCTCCAACTGCAAGGAAAATGTACAAACCACCAGAGGAAGTGGCTTTCAGAAGCAGGATTCAGTGGTGCCAGCAGCACTATTAATACCAGCACTATTAATACCAGCAGCCAGACCAGCCGTGGGCAGTGGAAATGAACACAAACGCAGAAGGAATGCTAAACAGGAAAGGCAAAACAATACCCAGGACTCAGCAGCTGGTTAAATGGATGCAAATCTTTTCTTTACCCCTTCCCTCTCCTCCAAATTAAGGAGCCAAAAGCTTAGGACAGAAATGAACAAACACACTATGATTTCCCAGCCCCTGGTTTGACTGAGGCTCCCACCAGATGAATGAAAACAGCTCAGGCTCTGCCGAGGGCCAGCACCTGGCATGTGCTGCAGCCTGGAATTGTGCTACAGGAATGGGAGCAAGGCAGGGAAAACATGGGAAGCACATGTCTGCATTGTGCACGCCTTTAACCACTTATCTGCCCCCCCTTTTCCTGAACATACGTTAGCACACACACAAGAAAGAGAAACAGTTGCTGTGAATTTTCCGAGAGCTTGCTCAGTTTGTTCAAGAGTGGTGGGAACAAGTGAGAACAGAAGTGCTGAACTGGAGCTTTCCTAAGGAAATCACTTGCGCCTTCTGCTGGAATCTGACAGCCAATTGGTTTCTGGAAAATGACTGGAAATGTTTCTTAATTAAAAAGAAAACACAAGAAAAAACATTTGCAGAGAGGTGAGTTGTTTCTCTGTAGTGGAGGATGCAGCCAAATTTCCACTAATGGCACGTACATGCCTCAGAGATACAACTGCTCCTTGTTTCAGTGAGCAAAAGCTTCCACAAGACTTTCTGCAGCCTTTGGTGGAAAATCCATGGATAGACAGCAGTAGAGCTTGTCACTGGATGATTTCCTTTATCAGTGCAGAGCTCTCCAGCTGCCAGGAAGTATCAAGATTTCAAGACCTGATTCCTGCCACTCAGATACCTGCCCACCCATCTCCAGTCAAACAGCACAAGGAGTTACTAAAAAGAGGGACAGTAGCTCTGTGTTCACATGAAGAAGGGAAGGAAATGATCAGATAGAAAAAGACTGCCAACAGTCACTAAGGAGGGTGCTTATTGCATACCCCCCTTCCCACTGTTTAGTGCTTCCCAAAGAGGTGGGAATACCTAGAATGACCCTTGACAGTGCAATTCAGTTGTCCCCCAGTGTGGCATTTAACACCTTAGCAGTGCATGGGATGGGGAACAGGATGCTGCAGTTCCTTAGGATATCAACCCACGCCACCAGCACAGCCCCTGCTGGCACAGAGGCCAGACACGAATCAGGCTCCGTTAAAAAACAGCTCAACTTGCCAAACCTATGAGGTTTGATCCAGTTGCTCAAGATCTGCTTCTATCCAGTAAAAGCCATTACCTCTGACACAATTTCCTGCAAGGGAGGGAAAAGCTCCCTTAGTGGGCTCCCAGGGCAGGGGTGGCAGCTGGGCTGCTGCAGCCTCTGCAGTGCTGATGGGAGGGAAAGGAGTCGGGGCTCTAGAAAAGAAATTCACGCATGAGAAATCAGAAGATGCTCTGCACAACTTCATCTCTTCTTTTTTTTTTTTTGCTTCAAAACACTGTCTGAAACCAGTCTTTTTAAGCCCTGTAAATCAGTAGTAAGGCACTAATCCTTCACCTGAGCACAGAGCTAACAGGATAACAGGCAGAATGTGGGGCAGGCTTGGCTTTCCTGCTGCTGGCACATGAACAGATGGATACAGGGCCAGCTCTTCCCTCTGGGATTGACTCCTGCTGTCCATCCCAGGCCAGTCTCCAGAGAAGGAAAGAAGAACAGGGCATTTTCTGAAAATTGGCTACGCTTGGCAAAGCTGCAGGGCATTGCTTGTCCTGGGTCAATGGACAACCGTATCAGCTCAGACTTCCTGGTATTGATCCAAGGAGGTTTTTGCTTCCTGTACAGAAAGGACAACAATTTATATGTAGGAGATACATCATTTTAAAAGATCTGGTAGTCACCACTGATATCTGGGTACACAAGAGGTCAGCTGCTCATCTGGCTGTGCCTGGGAGGTGTGCTCTCCTTAGCACTGACTCTCTTGCTGGGGTTGCAGGGAAGGTCATGCTTATTTTTACCAGGTTTATTGTTCAGCACAGCACTCACTTGAGCGGTTTTCTCCCAGGGAGAGAGGAAAAATGAAGATAGGAAAATATGAGGAGCAGAACAAGGTGTTTAAAGTGTTACCGGTGCAGGCTGTGGCATCCCTTGAGGGAAACCACACAGTCCTGGGAGCAAATTGCACAAGGGGCCCTGGTCCTCCTCAGTGCTCCTGGAGGGTGTCACCCTGGGAAGGATCCAAACCTTCCCAGCTGTTTCACATCCCTGTCTCATTAGGGACAGGGGAAATGGGATAAGCCATGGTTATGGTATTACATGGGTCAGCTATGATGCATGTAAGGACACTGGTATTTTGCAGCTCAAAGAGATACTGTCATAGTGAAAATCTAATTTTCCTGTGAAAAAATAGACCAGCTAGAGACATGAGCAACTATGAGATTATCCTAATTTAAGGCACTAATGGAAAAATCACCCTTTTTAATTCAGCTTATTTCCTTTGTGCATTTGACAGTGCACTGTCTCATTGTTCTCATTGTTCCTCATCCTCCAGCCATTCATTTTCCCCTCACCAAATCTATGCAAAAACGAGTAAGGATTTTTAATGAAGTTTTAACATTTCACCAAGTAATGTATTTACAACAATGTAGCCCAAAGTAAGATGAGAATGGGTCAGAACAATTTAATAGGTAGTAACCATTTAATGCAACAAAGATGCTTTTTTAAATCGAAGTGCCCACATATTTTTAGAGCATCACAGAATGGTATTTAGGGCCTCTCAATTAAAATAAAAATAGTCACGAGCTTTTACTTTGTCTTACAGTTTCATGGTTTGCTTGCAAGGACCGCTATCAAATCAGAGAGCTGTACAATTCAGGACTTTTACTTCAAATTTTAGAACTGTTTATCACAAATCTCTGCAAGCACTAACCTTTCCACCCCTCAGCCTTTTCATCTGAGCAGCAAAGCTATGATACTGCTCTCTCTGCAAGTGGAAGCCAAAAGCTTGAATTCATGGCTTGTGAAGTAGCACTACTTGTAAAGCTCTTGAATACTTTCTTCTCCTTCGGACCAGTGATTATCACTAATTTTTAAAGAATGAGTAAGTGTTGAAATGGGAAGATAACAGTGGCACAGTGGGAGGATGCTGTTTTCAAACATTTAATATTGAACTAATTGAGCACCTCTGAATTTTCTCAACTCTTCTCTGATAATTTCTTCTCCAGAAGAAGTCTAATTTACTAAACATCCAGGTCACTGCTAAAAAATAGTCTATTCTCAGTTGTCATCACATGGCAATCAGAGCATAACCACATAGTTTTACATGCAAATGAGCCCCACATTGATGAGCTGGAGGAATCCCATGGTTTGGTTTAATGTCATTATATTAACGCTTTGTTATTACTACCATTTAATTTAAGCAGCTGATCACAGATTTAAGCAGTGCTTTTAATATTATTCTTATTTTTATTTAAATCATTCCCAGCTCTTCTTGATACTTCTCTCTTCAGGCTGCTCCCAAGTGCTGTAGGAGAGAAAATCCTGCTCATCCATCACCTAATCATACAAGCAAACTGAGCTTGTTTGGGACCATGGAGACGTGAAGGGAAGCAGACGGGCAAAAATGAGATGAAAAATCTGGCAGAGGCCATTTTCTAGGAAAAAAAAAATCAAGGAGCTGCAGCCACTGTTCCATATGTTTGACTAAATCCACGTATTTCAGGGATGGTATCTTATTTCTCCAAAGGCCAGGCTCACATGGCAGCCTTTAATCGACTCATCCACATGGCTGGAATTATGCAATGGAACAAAAAGACTTTGCAGCTCCAACGTGCAGCCTGGGGAGTGTGTGGGTCACGGAGTGTGTCTGGGCACACACTCAGCTCTCCTCACCCAAAATGTCAACACAGACACGTACAGAAAGTAATAAAAGCCACACCTCCCCTGGGCTTCGTTTAGGAAGATTCACACACTGTTTTTCCCACCTGGCTGGTGGAACACGAGTTCCAAAGCCCCCAAAGAACCTTCCCCTTGACCAAGCCCTGAATTTATCAGCAATAGGAGAACACACACGTGTGACAGAGCGCAGGGAACTCACCGAGTGCACAGGGAAGGAGCTGTGCCGGCTCAGAAAGGAGTTAGAGACTGACATAGTGAGGCCCTGAGTGGCAGCGCAGTCCTCGGGGGTGAAGGGCACTTTAGTTTGCTGGACACAGTAGGAGACAGAAGAGAAAGAAGAGGCAGCATAGGAGGCCTGCTGAGGAGGGGGGAGAAAGCAAGAGACACAAGACACAGAGAAAGAGAGCACAGAAAAGGCGATGAATAAAGAGTAAGAAACTCCAACTGTAAAACAAGGCATATAATGCCTGGCTAAACAAACAGCTATTCACGCAGTTCAGCAGAGCCAGACACACCAATATGCCTTTCTTGAGCTCAAGAGGCACAGTAAAAATCACAGTTCAAATCTTCTTTGTTTCACAAATCCCTTAAAAACCAACTCCCGCCTCCCCCTTGCAGCTCACCCTTGGACATCTGCTGTGGGCAGAGGCTGTTCCTACTGCCCTTTTCTCCACGTGGCATGAGGGGCACATGCCCAAAGGAGGAACTGGCTCTTGCTTCTGGCTGCTAAGCAGCTGATTCTTGCAGACTCCTGTTTTTGTGGCAACCTGCAGACTGGGAGCTTGGCCATGGGCCCTCACTGGTACTGCTGGGATATGTGTAACAGTGACATCCTGCCATTTCTCTGTTCAATCCAAAATTATGTATCAATTGCACAAGAGGCAGATATTACACTGTAGTCAACAAATCCTCTTAAGGAATTTCTCCTGAATTCCACTACACTGAGGAGTCTGAAGGAGGCTAAGGTATATCCGGGCTTTCTCAGCCTGGACTTGTTGAATATAAAGTACATTTCATAAATAAGATCTGAAGCTCACAAGACAGGACTTTCTCATTACTTTATGGTGGAGTCCATCCAGCAAGACTTGCTACTGCTGAAGCAGCTGATGCCCATTTGATTTGCTATTTCAGAAACTCTCAGGCAGCAGGAGCAGAGGAACAAGAGTCTGGTGGCTCTTACAGTGATTGTTGAATAAGCCACAGCCTGCTTGCACCTCTTTCCCAACAGAGAGGTGAAGGGTGGGAGGCTGCACTTGAACAAATCTTTGCTTCAGGGGAACTGCAAGCAACACCTTGATGGTATCAGCTTGCAAAAAGACAAGAATGGCCAGCGGGCAAAGCAGTGACATCTTGGCTGCCCAGATAACGATTAAAGGGCAGCAAAGAAATGCTTTGCTTCAGCTGACAAATTCAGACCAGGAGCAGGATTTCCCTTCTGCACAATGGCTGCAGCAAATCTGTGCTTTACATGCCCTCACTGATGGCTGTGCAGCCCAAACCACCACTGGAAATTATCCCCTAGAGTGCAGCCAACTTAGAGTAGATGTGACAGTGCAAGAGTCACATTGAGACTCTGGTGAACTGCCTGATCCTCAAGAGAGGAGTCCTGCAGACTCTCCAGTGTCCCTGCAAAGCAGTTGGGACACCAGTGTTTAAGGTCTTGTCCCCACAACAAATTAATACACAATACTCAGTTCAGCTTAGCCAGAAATGTCACTTTATCTTTTTAGGATTCCTACCTGCCTCACAGGAATGAAGTTATGCAAATCCCAAAATTGGAGTTCTTGGGTTGCTTTTCCCACTTAAATAAAAAGTAACACCCCAGGACAGCCAAACTTTAGCAGAGGTACCATGAAGAAACACTGCAACAGTCCCCCTCATGATGGTAAGACCATGGCTCTGTTCCCACATTTCCTCCCATTTTCTTAATGCCAATTTAACTGAACTATATGTGCACAAAAGAATTTATTTTTTTTTTAAATAGAGTAAATCTGATCATTGATATGAACAAAATAGGTTGGAGTTGGGGGGGAAAAAAAGAGAAGAAACGGAAACTGTTCAAAAGAAATAGGACAAGATCCCAGCTCCACTGAGGTTGGAAACAAACTGCTGCTGCCATCACTGAGGCCAGGATTTCATCCCCCACATGGAAAATGGCACTTTCCGTGCTGTTAAACCCACCACCCACACATGTGGATGTGCCTTTCTGTGCTGGCAGTTTGGGGGGCCAGCACAACACTGAGAAACAGTTAAAATCCTGAATCACACAAGGGGATCAATGCAGAGAAAACATGCACGAGTTGAGTAATGGCAACACCAAAGGTCTGTGGCTCTGGCAAAGACAAGCCATACAAGCAGTTATTATGTTTAAATAGTTATTACATTACTGGCATCTTTGACAACAGTTTCAAAACAGCACTGGGGACAACAGTGCAGCAATCTCTTGAAAATTGTGCTGTTCAGTGTGTCAAAATCTTCAAAGCAGTTGTAGTTACACAAGCCTGCAGTCTGGCACAGATTCAGCCCTGCCATGTGGAGGACTATTGCTCCATTTCTAGGGCATTTTAGGACCTTCAAAGCTTATGGGGAACGGTCTGAACGTGGCGTTAGAAAGGAGCAAAAAAGAACATGATGCAAAATGCCTAAAAACGTGTTCACAAGCTGACAAGAAGCATGATGTGGTAACACCAGTGAGACATCCTCCCACCACCACAGCCTGTCAGAACAAGGAGCAGGGAGAACAGAGCTGTTCCTGGGAATGTGGTGTCCCTGTCTGGGGCACGACAGGTGTCACTCACCAGCTGCCTCTGCTTCGGAGGGAGAGCAGGAGGAGGTGCCAGGTCTTGAGAGGCGTCTAAGCTGATAAAGGAGTCATTGATCCCATAGACTTCCCTGAGGTACTTGTTCTTCTTCTGGTAGATGTGCTCGTTCTGAGGGGTCTGGTAGAACATGGATGGCTGTGGCTCTGAGTAGTCCTCCACAAACTGCATGTAGGCCGTCACTGCAATGCAAAGAAAGGTCACACCTGGTTTGCCATCTCCTGCAACAAGCAGGCAAGGTGCTTATTTCAGAATAAAATAAGGAAAGGGTCATGCCACTGTCACCTGGACTCTGCTGCAGGCTGGGAGCAGCAGGGCTGTTCCCAAGGAACTCACAGAGCTGCCATCCACCTTGGAGGAAAGGATCTGAACATCCCATCCTGAGAGTCAGTGCACAACAAACACCATCCCAGGCCACAAACACACCTGACAATACTTGAAGGAACCGCTGAGATCTCCAAACAGCAACTTGAGAAGTCTGATTTATGGTTGCTCAGCCCAAATGCTCATGTAACCCATGGCAATTCTGAGAAAATTCCTCAACAGTCAGTGTCCAAAAAGACTGCCAGAATAATGTCAATCTGCTTTTTAGGAGGCACAAATCATCTTGTACGAAGCTGCAACCTTGACAATAAATCTAAAATAATTCTTGTGTCTATAATAAGTCTCATATCTGTAGTCAGCAAAATTTCTAGGACAAGGAGGCTACAGTGTCTCTCCATTCTGGAAAGCTGATAAAACTGTTATCAGAGAACACCTACCTGTGAGACTGGGTGTACCTCTCCCTCAGCTATTTAAATGCCACTGCCAATGCTGGTACAACATACTTAACTTCCAAAAGCACCACTGACTGTGCCTTTCTTCCCCCTTAGCTCAAATCCAACAGCCTTTGCTCTCATCCCTTTTTAAAGCAACTTATCATCTCCAGTTTGCAAACCCAACTGATTCAAAAGCTTTTGTGAGATGTGGTTCAATAGAAATATTAAATGGGATCAAATCTCACTTAGAGGAATTTTCCTCTTATACAACAGCCTTCCAAAATCCATTAAAAAACCCTCACACAGGTCAGCCTATGCAGCTCTGGCAGAGGATATACCTGCTGCAGTATTTCAGTGTTGGAGGGGAGAATGACATCCAGGGTCATAAACGACTACTACAAACTCCTCTCAATTATTAAGGAACTGGAGGGTACTGAATAAATGTAAAGCAAAGAAAGAACTCTCTTCCATATACCTGAGAATGGGAGAAACAGATGTATTTAAGTGTCATGGAAAGGACTAACCAAGGCCTTTTTGTAAACAGGCTGTCATGCACAAGACACTGTGATCATTCCTTGCTTCCTCCTGATAAACAAGCAGTTGTCCCTTTTTGTAAATCTGGTCATTTGGTGGCAATTATTCAGTGTCTGATGGCATTTCAGTTGTACAGCTGAAATGAATGGATGACTTCAGTGAAAGCTATAAATACAGCCAGCACAATGCAGTATTTGCACATAGTGGAGCTGGTTCCCACACTGGCTGCAAGGCAAAGCCCTCTGTTCACCTGCCAACCCAGACCCCCAGGCCAGCCTTTCCAACAGGATGCAGCCCTGCAAATGTGCCAGCAGGAAGGAGTCACTTTGCACCTGTGTGCTGTACCTTTTTTCAGATTTCCTCTAATATTTTAAACTCCATTTAGGACTGGAGCTAACACAGCTGCCCCTTGCCTAAGAGTTACTCCTCAAAAAAACAGAATAAAGAAAAAAGGAAAAAAAGGTTGAGGCAATGGGAGCACAGGAAACAGGAGCTGATGGATTTCGATACAGGCCGGTAGCACCTGCTGTCCCCATCCTGTGACCCCTGCACTGTCCTGCCCATGGACAACCTGTTCGTGTCCTGCAGTGCAGCCAGCTCTGCCAAGGCTGCTGCAATTCTGACCTCCAGCTGCCCCTGCTACCCAAGCCTTGCTCCTCTTCCTCTCCCAGCCACCCTTCTGCCTTCCCCCCACCTCTTCCCAGACCCTTGCTGGTCGGTCCAGACCTCTCCTTCTTGCAGGTGTGGCAGAGGTTTCAGGCACATACATGCTGGGGTGTGTTTGTGCCACTCACCTGCTGGTGTTTGCACTCAGGTTAAAGCCAGGATCAAATGCACTCATGAATGTGAATTTCATCCTAAGTCCTACCAGTGAAAAGAAGCGTGTCCTGGCAATATTCTCATATGTGGAATCACAGTGAAGGAGTCTTGGTGTAGAAAACAGAATTACTAAAATGCTATTTTCAAATATCAGTGATTCAGTTGACTAAGCTGCTCCTATTAATACCTGTGCCCTGGAAAATGCCTTGGTTTCATACAGCAACCTTAGAGCGTTATATCTGAAGAAGGCTTATGAAAGATATTTCTCTAGCTGCAAAAGTGAACTAAGGATCGAGACTCCTTGGAGAAGAGTAGAGGACAAAAGCTCCAGGGAAAAGATCACATTTTGAGAGCTCATCAGCTGAGCAGGACAAAGGCCAAGAAGGCAGGCCTGGCAGTGCTGGCATAATGCAGCAGACACTGCTGAACTCAGATCAGCCCTTCATGTGGAGTCACCTACAGACCAGTGCTGCACTGAACATCCAGATCTGCAGCCACCACCGGGGATCGAGAGCTGTGAGCTGGAATGACACCACAGCTCGGAAGTGTTGGTGAAAAAGGACATCACATTAGACATTTGTGTAAAATTGAATTACTGTAACTCAAGGCACTGAGCCTGAATGCTGTCAAAAGCCTTAACTCAATCTGCAAGGAAATAATGAAGAGCTCTTTTATCTCGGCTCTTTATGAGGCTAATGCATCCCATTGTCATGGCAGCTCCCATGCCTTGCTTGTTACAACTAGTCCAGGGCAGGTGGGCATGTCTCTGCTTTCTACTTTGTCATCCTTGTTTTTAGGTGAAGTGAAGAACAGTTGGGATGGTGAAATACAAACCTGGCTCAGGAGCAGAGGCTGCAGAGTGCAAATTAAAATGGGCATCACTGAAATCCTGCCAATTTTGTACATGAGAGTAAGGGAGCAAGACCACTCCTAGACTGCTGCGTGAAAAGGGGCTTCTCTCCCAGCTCTCCACCGTGGTTTTGAACAAGGCAGAAATTTGAAAAGCAGATGGGAAATTACATCACCAGCTCAGCTCAGGCTGCACACCCTGCAGCGACTGTGCAGAGGGAGCGATGGGGCTGCAGCTCCATGGGGAGCAGCTGGGGTGGAGTGACAGCCTCAAGGCAGCACCCCGGGAGAGAGGGAGGCGTGAGAGAGAAACCTCTCCCACCACATGCCCAGCTTATGTCAGTTCTTAACCCAGACAGAAAATATGTGAAATTAAAAAAAAAAAACCACATAAAATCTCAGACTGAGGCTAGGAACACCTTCTCAGCAATCTGCTTGCAGTGCCTGGGCTGTCATTTCTGAAGGAGCTAAAGCTGCTCAGGGATTTCCAGCACACACCAGTTCTGCCCATATGGCAGAAGTCACAGGAACTGCTCAGAGCACCCTCACTGTGCAATCACTGATGCTGGAACAGGAGAGGACCAGTGGTTGTTGGAGGCTGCAAGGAATTTCCAGAAGGTTATCAGCACCAAGGCACACCTGCAGAAAGGTAAGGCACAGATCCCAGGTGGGAGGCTCACTGAAGGCCCAGCCCAACACCTGGTGCTGTGTCACCAGCCAGGCCCTGCACCAGCCAACATATATGTGTGCATGGGCAGGAGCCAAAGTAATGGACATTCTTAAGCTATACCACACATCAACTCACTGGAGAAGTCAAGGTCAAATGAGCCTGTCGTTGCTGTCACCTCTGGGAGGGGACCTGTTCTTCACAGAGCCCACATCATCCACTGGCTAAGCCCAGCCTGGGCCCAGCGTGGCTCCTGCAGTCAAATATCAGCTGCTCACAGGACACCAGGCTGCATTTTGTTCCCACTGACAGTGAGGGAAATATGAATAAGTGTCTCACCACTGGTTTTCCTGGTTGTTTGGGATAAGGATCTTGTTATTTCTGACTCTGGGCTCTTAATGGCAGAAGCTGTTCTGTGCCTGTGTCTTGTTCAGCAGGGGCACGATGCTGGTGCTCAAGCAGAAGTCTGGAGTAATTTGCCCTTAGCACAGTAACATATACTCTCACAGCACAGTAAAATAACCATAATTCATGCTAGACTAAAAGCCCTATCACTCCTCTGTTTAAATTATACAGAACTCAACTCTTGGAGGTCCCTCTGAGCACAGCTCACAGCAATACACGAGGTTAACTCCTGCAGATTTGCTGTATATTTACCAGCAAAAAGACCATCAAAGTCTCTGCTGCAACATCTCTGCCAGCTACCAAAAGATGACCCACAACAAAGGGACTACAACCAAGTCCCATCTGTGTGAGCTCTAGATCTCTTTAACACTCCTCCAGATCCCAGGAGTCTGCTGGGGCTATGGAAGCAGCCCTGCTTCACCTCTGTGGTTACACAAGAATTTCTACATGCACCAATCTCTGGGCAAAAATGATTCTGGATGTCACCATACAGCCTGAGTAACACTTTACTGGCCTTTTAATGCTGAAAATAAAAGTAAAATCAGCAACCATAGATCTGTGGTGTGATATACTGTGCAGTAAAGACAATTTGAAATGAGTTCTCATTGTCACATGAATGCAAATAGAAAATCTGCAGCAAACAGGTATTAGCCCCAATACTACAACAACTTTGCAGCAAGGATGCTTTATCAAACCATCAGAGTTGACAACACATTAGGTAACATCTTCTTCCTCTCCTAACAATGCAATCTGATCAATACTCTCAAAACTTCTGATAGTGCCAGATAGCAATTAACGCTAACATCCAAAAAAATTCACATAGAAGGCCTTGATATTGAGGTTAAAATTGTGCTTGGGCAGCAACACAGAAGACAGCTTTTACACTTGTTTTCAAGTAACTCCTTGACACCTCATATGATAATAGAAAACAAAGAAATGTGGCTTAGAGAGAAAAGGAAACAGCCCAAGTCTCCCCTTTTGCTGTTAATGTGCCTCTTTCCCAAGATTCACCCAGGAATCTCCTCTCCACTAAAGCTGCCTACGAGCATTTTGCTGTACCCACCCCAGTGAGGGCTGTGACACCCACCCCTCCTGACTGACATGCAGCCCCTCAGTGCACTGACCCTGCAGGAAGGTGCTCTGCATCACAGCCGGTACCGCCCAGCAGGAGTTTGAACAGCACAAGCCATAACAACCAGCCCTGGCTTTG
Organism: Sakesphorus luctuosus; assembly: GCA_013396695.1. Lineage (NCBI taxonomy): Eukaryota > Metazoa > Chordata > Aves > Passeriformes > Thamnophilidae > Sakesphorus > Sakesphorus luctuosus. The sequence continues at coordinate 756,789 of VWZD01000641.1, forward strand.
CCCTGTGCCAGCATTTATTTCCTGTCTGTTGTCTACAGACAAACATCTCAGCTCCTTTTTAGCTGCTTTTAGCTGCTTTAACTGCTTGATTAGCAGAGAGAGACAAAAGTGATTTCCTGTGTATGGGGACACTGAACTAGAAGATGACCCTCCCTTTAAGGTGACTCAAGTTTTGTGCTCTGAGTAAAATCCTTGGAGGTCACTACTGTGGACTGGCCACTTAGGGATAATAGAAATGCTTTTAGACAAGGAATATTTTTGAAGACATGACTGGCAGAGTACACTACCCAGACAGAATAGTGACCCTGCTGCACAACACACCAACATCACTGCCACATTATTCATAGAATCACAGAATCTCAGACTGGTTTGGATTGAAAAGGACCTTAAAGATCATATGGGTCCACCCCCATGCCATGTGCAGTGACACCTTCCAGTAGAACAGGTTGCTCAGAGCCCCATCCAGCCTGTCCTGGAACAGCTGCAGGGATGGGGAGTCTACAACCTCTCTGGGCAAAAATTATTCTCAGTGCAAAGTCTATAAACTGCAGAAAGGAGTCAGCCCACTCAGCACTTTGAAATCAACTCTTCTCTTGGGCTGCCAGCCATGCAATGCAATGCTCCTCATCCAGATCTTGCACACACACCCTCCTCAAGCAACACACAACTGCAAAGCCAGTCAGTGCCCAGCAAACATGTGCTGGATCTCCTTGTGTCACCCACAGCCTTCCCTGGCAGAGCAGTGTGGCTGAGTGTTTGGCAAGAGGTATTTTTCAGCCATTAAGGATATCAGAAGAAGGTTGAGAGCTTGAGTTGTGGTCAGCACTGGTGTGCCAGGAGCCTGGCTGGGGACTGGAGCCTTCGTTTTAGAGGCTGTTCGTTTTAATGATGTGGGAAATTCTCAGGCATCCAAAGGAAATGAGATCCTGCAGCAAAACAGCAGTACTGGACATTGGGTTAATAGTGTTGTCTTGCACAGCTATGTGGGTGACTGTGCTCCTACTGCCAAGTAACTGCTATGGCAAGGCTTGGTTTTGGACTGAAAACTAGTCCTTTCTCCAAGCTCTTGGAGAGGACCCAATTCTTTTCTGCAGTGGGAAAACATAAAATGGGGAAGACAAGAAGGAATGAACATAAAACAGGAAAATAGACCAGGAAGATCTGCAAGGTAAAGTGCCTCAAATATTCACATTCAGGTAAACAGAGAAGTAAAATGGTCTCACTACAGTAATGAAGATGCTGTGTGATTCCAGCTCCCCTGGGCCTGGCTTGATCCTGGCTCCAAGAGTCACTCCCTGCCCACCAAAGGATGACATTTCCATTCCATGCCTTTGACACTGACTGATTTTGACACTCAAACACACACAAGCCAGGTCACCACCATTACTTAGTGGCCATCAGAAGCATGACAACTGCAGAGAAAGGGAAAGGGACAAGTAAAACTGAAACACAAAAACCTGCTTACTGTGTTTGTTTTTCTTCTCTGGCAGAGGTGGGGGCTTTTCTGGGTCACTGTTAGAATCTGGAGCAGCAAAGTCAGCAATGAATTCCACTGGTGCTGAAGAGTTCCCTTGCTGGAAAGGCAAAACAGCAGCAAATGGTGTGAAGGGTATTGATGGGACACCCACGGCATTCTGCAGGTCATCCTCGGAGATGTTGTCGTACTGGGAAGGGTGTCTCTCATAGGACACCCTGCAGCCTGAGCTATCAGCAGTCTGGGAGGCTGCACTTCTCCTCTTCTTCTCTGGCAAAGCTGGAGGAGTCTCTGTTGGTGGTGTTGCTCCTGAGAAGCTGCAGAATTCCAGTGGAGGAGAGCTGCCCTGTGGGAGCTGGAAAGCATGTCCATGGAAAGGGGAGCCAGACTCACCCAAGGACTCTGGCAGTGGGCTGAGGATACCTGGCACCTGCTGAGGTACCTGATCAGCGTTGGAGAGGTCCTGCTGCAGGAATTCATAGTCTGGATCATAGTGATCCGATTGATCTGGTTAAACACAGGGGACAGAGAATGATGCATTAGTTTCTTTTACTGTTTAGTCCTTCTCAATTCTGCCCCTCCCATTCCATCAGTTAATGGATGTCCCTCCCATTAATCAGTTCATTTTAATCAGAGTGGAACTTCCTTGCAGCTGGGACCATCTTTTATACCTTCTCTGACATCTAGACCTTATAAAACTTACAATCAATTCTTTACACTAGCAAACAAACAACAGAAATTCAATAGGTAGATGACTGCAGACATAGTTTACGCTTCATATTTGTATTTTTAATTTCTTTCCTAGTGTACAGAAACAACATTGCTTTAGTCTACCAGCATTGTAATTTCTGCAGACAAGGCTGAAGTCAACAAAACATTCCACTTGAGAGCCGAACTGAATTAGAACACAATCATCTACAACAGCCAGGGCAACACATTCCCTTGAGCTTTCTCCTACCCGACAGAATAACTGCACAGAACTGCCTGCAGCAACTACAAGACAGCAGTTACGAGCATAACCTATTTATCTCTGCATCCCAGCTATGACAGCTCCCAAAGCAGAGGGAAGGGCAGCCCTGGTACCAGCCCTGCAGAACTCACCCAGGGTTTCACAGCTTGTGTTGCGGGAGCACTGGCCGCTGTCGCGGTCCAGGGACGAGAGCTGCTCGTCAGACTTGCTGAGCTTGCCGATGCTGCTGCAGGGTGAGAGCCGAGGAGATTCCCCCCCATAGGAGTGGCTTCCACCTGACAGTCTTCTCTGGGCATAGCAGTCAACATCAAAATCCTTCAGCAAAAAGAACATCAAATCACCATCACTCCTGGAAGCTCACCAGTAAGCAAGACAAAGCTTGAGGAGCAAACACCTCACAGGAGGGGACAAGGTCAGTGCTGGTGGCCCTCTCCAGGTAGACAAGCCCATGGGGAGCACAGAACCCCCCAGATTTAGTAAATACCCCATGCCAGGGAGCTCTGGGTGTTCTTATTCCAGGCAGGGCATGCTGTGACCCACACTGGACTTCACAGGTGCTGAAAAGATTATGGAGCTCTTCACTGCTGATGACTCCTTGTCACGACACTGATACCAGGTAATGAGACTGCAAGATTTCTCATTAAATACCTGGGGCTTTAGTAAATACTTTGTTGGTTTGGGTGCATGCAAAGGGAAAACAAGCAATTTTCTGTGACCATGACTACAGTTCTAGTTCAGAAATTACCTCAAGCTTATCAACCTGTGAGTGAACCTCTCAACTATTCCCACTCCATCAGAACAACCTTAGTGTGACTGTACAAGTAACTGAAGAATGGCCACAGCTTTATCTGAGTCAGCCAAACAACTGCAGAGGCTCCCTAAGCCAGACCTGAGGCTTTGGGGTTGAGGACGAGATTTGATTTTTGTGCAATTTAATATGATTGAGGTCCTCACTGCTGACTTAGTAAGTTCCTGAATGTGTAAAGCAAACCCAGCCATTTACAACCTCATAAACCCCAGACTAGCACAAGAAATGGAATGTGATTAACACACACCAACTTTTCCATTTTTCTACCAGAAAATTAACAAGTTTCCCTCAAACTACTGCTTGAGTCAAAAGATGTTTTAAATTGTGACTGGGTGAAGACAGACTTCTGATCTCACTGTGCCACATGCTCCCTTGGCCTGCAAGGAAACCACGGTGAGATCGGGGTGAGCTCAGCCAGCTGCTCTGTCCCTGATCTATTCAACACAGCAACATTCAACTGCTCCCATCCCCACACTCTGCTGCAGCTCAAGGCAACAGAGTTGGCAGCAATTTGTTAATTAAACACAGTAACACTATAAAAAATATTAAGCTGTTCAGATTATTTATTATACTGATGTTCCTGCCACTAAAACTCGCTCTCCAGAGCCCTCCCATGAGTAGGGGTGTGCAGGGATCTGTGCAGCTGCAGGTCATGGCACTCCTCTGAGCTCTTACTACACCTCACAGCACGTTTCCCTTGGCTTTCACAAGTTATGCCATTACCTGTCTGTTGATTCCAACAGGTAAACTGGACCCACTGGTAGCTCGACTCATGGGGGCCACAACTGCCACTCTGGTTGGGGAAGGAGCCGACTGACGTTTCTTAGGGGGCAGAGCAGGTGGAGGGCTGCAAGACACAACAGGCATCAATGCTTCCATCACTCTTCCAGCAAAACCACTTTTTAGAGGCTTCACAGGTTGTTTTCCAGAAAGCCTTTGTTGGCCAGGAGCTATTCAGCAAACTGTATCCACTAACAAGCATCAATTTGAGAATATTCCCACAGGTATGGTCCTGTTTGGTGATTTGTAACATTGGAAAAGAGTTGGTATTTCTCAAACAAAACCAACTGCTGTTTAAAAAAATATTTTAAATGCAGCTAATTAGCATGGTAATTATTTCTTAATAAAGGCAGAGAAAAATCCAAATTAAATGTTTTGGTTGACCCAAATATTGTGTCCATTGTACATTCCCTTCTTCTAAAAACTTCAAGGTTTGGAAAAAAGTTTCAAAAATTCACAGGACAGGAAAATTCTTTTTCTGCCCTTTTTGCTTTCTTAGTGAACTTCAGCGAACAAGAGGGTCAGTGCTGCTCTCACCACAAATACTATGAGGGCCCATGTTTTGGCATTAATCTGTTTCCAACACACACATGAGCAGCAACCAGTGAGAATTTAACCCCAGAATTTTTTCCTTTTGCTTCTAACGACACGTAATTCTGATAATCATCAGGCCTACAAGGTTCCCAAGAGCACATCTATTCTGTTCTTTGAACAGGAACCTTTTATAGAACCCATGAGAATTCATAAAATACACAGAAATGTGACTCTTTTTTCCAGCCATAGCCCTTGATGCAGCATTTTCAAATTAACACAACATATATTTTTCACACCAGCCATTAGCACCGCTCCTAGAGAAGAAAAATGTCACACACACAGAGACCAAAAACCTGCAAATTGGGGGTTTTCCTTCTCAAAATAGAACACAGAAACTTTCATGTGGTTACTCGTAGAACAGGGTAAGAATAACCAAGCACAAGATTTTTTTCACACACTATTGGCTCCTTTCACTCTTAAGCTGATAAGCAAAGCAGAACCACCTCTGATAAGCAATGCAGAACAACCTGGCTGTGCAGGAACTGCCAGCTGAGGTTAAAGAAACACTTCCCATCGGATACAGCAGCACAAAACACTTGTGCAGTGTGGAATTCACATGGTTTAACATGAGGTTGTTATGGATTTATGTGATGCCTCTCATGCACGGACCTCAGGGCATGGCACTGTCCTCACACAAAGGGAAGGAAAGGAAAACACAGAGAGAAAATAATAAGACAAACAGAACACAAAGTCATAAACAGTCCAGGAGCAGGGAATAATTACTCTGGAAGACTGGAAAATCAGAGGCAGCACTAACCCTCCTCATGAATTCTCTTGTGCACGTTTTGCAGGACTGTTTAAAAACCAACAGGCTGGCAAGAGGCACTGGTGTTCTTCAGTCAGCTGGCTGGCCAGTATTACCTGTTCTCTGCCACACGAATGCTGGGCAGAGGGGGTTTGGGAGGAGCAACTTCTTCATCCATGGAGTCGGTCAGCAGCTCGTTGGATTGAGCCATGTTAGTTGTTTTGTTGAGGATCTCCATTTCTCGGTCTGTAAGGGGAAGTTCTGATGGGCTGCAACATGCAAAACACAGATTGTAGATCACAAACCACAGCTGGAATGCAGCCTGCTGACAGATTCATTCCTACTTTAAATCATGTGCAATACAACACACCCCTACAGCAAAAGGCAGAATTTGCATCTGCAGGTGGAACTCCATGTATATGCAGAATGCAATGTGTCACAAGGGATGTTTCACTGCCAGATTTTGGGCTCTTCCCTATCACAGGATATTCTCTTTTAGTCATCCCACTGAAATGGATGTAGCTTCACAAAGAACACTACACCACCCTCTGTGAAGAGTAACAGAATGCTTTAACTCAGCCAGCAAAGAGACAGAAATTATTCCATCTCTATTAGTCCTGCACACAGAAGAAATCCTTGTCAGTGACCCACCTGTCAGATTTACATGCTGGTAAACTGGGTTTTACTGGGCTTGTGGGAGAGGGATGCTCCTGCTTTTCAATTGTGAGTCTGACCAGCTCCTGATGGATGGAGAGAGGAAAAAGAGAATAATTATTTGCTGAATGTTGCACTTGAACATCCCAAAACAGAAGGGGATGCTACTGCAGTGAACTCTTTGTTAGCAGACACAGAGAGAGCAGAGCTGGGTGTCGGTCTGGTACAGAGCCACAGAAATTATGCACAGCAGCTGCTGAGGAGCAGCCTGCACCCTGCAGCAGTTTGGCCATGTTTGAGTTAAGTTCATAAACCCTGGCCCCGTGGGGATTCTGCCCAAACTCACATATGTGTCTTTTTGCTGAGCATCCTCTTTCCTCCATTCAAACATGTTCCAGTCCCCACAACACCCTAGACAATGGCAAATTGGCTTTACATATATAAATATAAGTACAGAACAGTCTTACCCAGTAGAGCACTTCACCTAGCCAGTAAAAAATTCAAATAATTGCTTTATATTTTACAAATAAGTATGTATTTTTAATAAAAAGCAAGTTTTCTGTAGGATGCCCAACAACAAATTTAATAGTGAACACCTTTATTAAAAGGCCTGCTCCCCCTGAAGCCACTTTTTAACATGTTAGCAATGGAAGTCTTAATCATTCAAGGAGCCACTGTAGTGCATCTGTTATAGGCAGATAAGGCTCTGGATAAAGAGATAAGGGCATGATAATCCTGAACTCTACATCTGCCAGCAGTCAAAGCAACAATCATTCACGCCAGGAAGATGGAGAGAACATTTTATGGATGTCTGAGGCCAACAAATAGATCTACTGCTCACAGACACAAACACATGCCCTGTTACAGGCAGGCTGGAAAACTGGCAGTGCTTCCTGACAGCATTGGCTTCCCAGCATATTATGCAAAGGAAATTATATGGAATCAATTTCAATTTATTTTTTAAAGCAGTTTGAAGTACAGTGTCATCATTCCAGTATCATTTTCATGTCCTTGTCTGCAGAGCTTGGAAACAACTGGCATTGCTCTCTCAGTGCAGTAACTGCCACTGGAATGTCATCACCATGATCCTTCTGAGGAAGGAAAATATTCTGGTATTTTTACATAAGGCTCTATTTAAAGCTGAACTTCCATGGGTTAACACACTCACAACAAGAGGAATAAAGTGCTGCACTGGATGTGCAATGGATGGCAGACACAGCCCAAGTGTCCACCCCAGCTGATTTTGGTTTCCATGTTTTACTCACATTCTTGGTGTGAGCTTGTGCTCCAATAGCATGTACACAGTGTTAACCAAAACCAGGACAAACACTCAGCTTTCCAGAACCTCTTCTGGAAAATCCCACTCAGGGGAAGGAAGAGGGAGCACAAACAGAGCACACACAGATGTCCATGGGGACTAAAGCTATGAAGATGTTCCTGTTGGGACAGACAGATGAGAGCCCTGGCAAGGAACAGCATGTTCTGATGAGGACAAGCACCAAGCTGACCACAGGACAGCCTGGCCTGCTCCCACCTCCCAGGGCAGGAGAGCAACCAGGAGCAACAGGGATTTCCACAATCCATCAGCAACACACTGGTAATGCAAGTTACACAGTATATAGAAAAATAAAATAATTCAGGTCCTCCAATGTCAGAACTGCTGCAGTGGTAACACAGACACTGAACTGACCTCAGACCTCCCTTGTTACTCAACAGAAACTATTTTAACAAAATGTACTTTCCTCTCTTTTACCTTCTCTTTCAAGATGAACAGTCTTTAATTAAAACCTTGCTATTCCTTTTAGACATTAGAAATTCCCCTGTAAAGTTCACAGACCATCACTAGGAAAAACAAAAATAGGACCTCGGATCCCATAAACCTCAAACAAGGTTTTTCTGTGAATTGGACCATCTGGAAATTACAGTGACACAATTTGACCCTTCCTTATGGCTGCAGCTGTGCCAGGGCTGAGTGATGGCACAATGGGTTGCCACCTTCCTGCCCTCTGGACAAAATTCCATTGCCGAAGAGGGTTTTGGAGACCCTCAGGCACTTTAACAAGCTGAAGTTGGACCCTGAGGGGCTGTTGGGTACTGGCCAGCAAGCCTGCAAATGCACAAGAGCACAGTAAGGGAAATAAAACATTTAAACCAAAAGCCAAAATACTCCTTAAACATTCCCTTGAAAGGGCTATGGAAGGGAAAACATAACGTTTCCTTTACCTCACCTTTCTTCACCACTATTTTGCCAATCATAATGGACACACAGTTGTCCACCATATGGGAGTGCAGGTTAAAATGGGAGAAAACCAATCCAGTTTGACACAAAAATCTCTTCAGAATGATTCAAACCACTGAACTCTGGGAAAAACCCCAAAGCATCTCCTACCAGAGGCACCAAGTCAACAGATGATTATTAATCCTTGAAAGGACTACTTTCCCTTCAAATTTTGACAAATATGACCAGACCTTGACTGTTTCTCCCCTCTGCTATCCCCAAGGGAGAACTAGCACTTGGAAATCAAGCCAAGATCTTTAGCATGCACACAGAGGTAATCAGCAAACAACTGAGCCAGATGCACATTATGCTATTCCTTATCAGCAAGGAAAGAGATTCCTGCAGCAGTAATTAGAGATAATTAAAGCCTCTCTGCAAACTTATGCTACTTCAGCAAGCTGGAAACTCCAAAATGAGATGGATTTTTAAGAAGTTATGTAATCAAAACAAGGAATTTTTTCCCCTTTTATATATGCCTAGCAGGGCTCTAAAACCTGAGATCAAAACTTCAAGTTACAGAGGTGAACAAGCAACTCCTTTATGCTCAGTTCTGAAAATAAAGGGGGAAGTAAGCACTGAAATGTGGAAGTGGATCTTGTGTGATCTGCCAGAAAAACAAAACAGGTTCTGCTGTGGAAAGAAGTGTCCAGCTTCTCAGTTCTGCTTCCAGCTCTGAAAATTGGCTTGGCCCTGCTAAAATAAACCTTGTGCTGTGCTGTGCAGTAGATGAGAGCATGTCACTTCCAAATGCTGACCTGTGGATGGGCAAACACATCCACATCTACCCAGACAGCCACACATCTGCTCCAACCATGTTCCAGGCTGACCAGACACGAGCCAGCTCCAACTGGAAGGCCAAAATAACTTTGAGTCTAACAACAAAGCAGAGACTGATATAACCACAATGCTCAGCACTGCCTGGACATGCCTGTGTTCCCCCCAGCCCAGGCTGGATCACAGAGCAGCCAGTCAGGACCTTCCCCCTCTCTGCCAGCTGCTCTGGCTGAAAGGAAACAGGTACCAAGGGTTTAAATACTGCTTGAAGTGAAAGGACAAGGTGTGTGCAAGTCTCCTGCAATGAGACCACACAATTCTGCCCCAGATCTGGGGATAAAACATCTCTCTCCAGGACTGTGCAGATTCAGTCAGTGACAACTCATCATTTGCTGGGGTATTACAGTTCAGATAACATAGCACAGATTTTCATGTACTGCAAATTGCTGCCAAATTCCAACACCAACAGCAGCTGAGACTTTAGGCTAAAACTCTTTTTCTCTCTCCTGCTGTGCAAATTTAAGACCAGCTTTACTTTTAAAATGTGGAGCTTAAAGAGCATATTGTGCAAAATAATCCTGGAAAATCCATGTTCTTTAGGCGATGGGAATGTTTTGTTTCACAGATATTTATTTAAAAGGCTCATAAAGTAATAGCAGATTTTAGTATCTGTGTTTGAGTAACACTAAAGAAATATCCAGAGGATGCAAACCAAGAGGTCTGAAAATGGGACAGTCAAAGCTTCACTTTTGCATTCAGCTCCAGCTAATAAAAACTAAGCCGAGTCTGAGCACAGAGAGGCCTGTTCCTGATACACCAATCCAGGTGAAACACCTGCTGCAGTTCTTACAACTCGACCCCAGCTTTCATTCTGTAGTTGATTTAAACATTCCCCTTTAGATTGAGCCCTGCTGTTGAAAGAGGTTTAACTCTACAATGTCCAAAAAAAGATTCCCAGGAGATGTGACAGTCTGTGCACTGGTGCCCTAAGCCCAGGTCAAGCTAAGTTTTACCTGCAGTGTTAAGACTGGTGAATGACAAGCCTGGGACACAGAAATAATGGGTACCAAAAGCTTTGAGGGAGGTAGAAGGGAAGTCAACAGCTTTCCCAGTGTGGAAAGTGGAGGGAATGCTACAAGCAGGTCTCACAATGGACACAAAGGTTAAATGTTCCCATCAGTTATGTCAAACTAATCTCCAGAAAACGGAGTTTAGCTCATCACCTGCTCCACACCCTAATCCGACTGCTGAGAGTGGTGATGTATCACTGACAAATTCATCCTAAAAGATGGAGCTGGAGTCTGTGACTCTCTGTGGGCACTGACAGGGAGCATTTTGATTTGATTTTGCCTAGACAGAAAATATGTTAACTCTGTCTTGTAATCTGCATGAGATGCTGGGAATGACTTGCTGAAAAATTCATAGAATGCCAAATAAAGATTTATTGCTTCTTGCAGTTCATCCAAATGCCAGGGTGAGCACTTCAGAAGGTCACACTTAGAGCCAAACTGTTTGTGCTAGTCTTTAACCAACACTCCAAGCTGGATCATGTTTAAGGGATAGTTAACTGAAGGCAAGAATAGGATCTTTTACCTGCACTTAAAAACCTCTTCTAAACAGGTATTTTCTAAAACACATTATTACATTATACAATATAATTTACAATAGTTGTCTCGTGTACCTTGACACCATCCAGAACAGCTTTTATGACATCCTTCACTGTTGTCACCATCTCCTTGTCCTCTGAATTGATGCCCTCCAGCATGACCTGGTCGGACCAGCGGATGAGGTTGGCCAGGCTCTGGTACACGCGGCTGTAGCAGGACGAGATGGCAGAACTGGGCAGCAGGGCAGGGAACAAGAACAAAATGGGATTATGGAGATACCATCAAATGTCAGATTTCACACTGTTGAAAGTTTCTCTCTGACATTGGGAATTGGTGTTTACCAGGTGACAAAGCTCAGGCTTCTCCTCTGCTGCAGTTGCTCTCCCCTTCTCTAGCACCCAATAGGGTGACAATATTAAAGCACAAACCACCATCAGTTCATTCCCAGTTATCAGAAGGAATTACCTGGGCTGCAGGTTAACACAGCAGTGCTAAAAATAACATTTCTTCCATTTTAATTTACAGCTCCATCCTATGCCTTAACTTTAAAGGTAAGTATTTAATTCCCACATTTAAGTTTAAGCTATATTATTTCAATATTATCTGTTTCCTTTTTCCATATTAACTCTCCCCTAAACCACCTTGGATCATTGAGAGCTGACTATTCATTCCTTTACAAATCACTGCCTCACAGTTTATAATGCCTGAAAACATGTAATTAAAATTACTTCTTTACAGAAACTGAACTGAATGAATTTCAGGTTTGAAAGCGGAAGGGTGTTGCTTTGTTTTGTTTTTAATGAGAAACAGAATTGAACCTATTGTTCTGAAGAGCAAAAAAAAAAAAGGAAATTTTGGAAGGATGACAACTCTAAATAAAAGTTAACTGTAACAACAGAGCTCCCAGGCATTTTCCTGGCCATTCTGACAACACTGACTTCATTACTAAGCAAGGTGTGTTAACAGGGCTGCTGATGGCAACGCTTCAGCAACTCTTTGTCAAGTTAAATCAATTCCAGGCTGCATCAAACCCATAAACAGATAAGAGAAGGTGTAATCTTGCAATCATTACTGATACAAGTGTTCCAGCTCTTCCCATTTCTCTTTGGTATCCATTTTACATTGGCTTAACTCCAGTAATTTCTTTATCTGTGAGAAAGGAACCAAGCCCACAAGCTTCAATGAGTTTATTTAGGTGAATGAGGTTTGCAGGACTGGGGAAAGGACTATTGTCAAGTTACAACCAGGGGATACAAACAATGGCAAGGACTTCATTGTGGTGGCTGTTTTTTTTTTTTTTTAAGGATGCTGCTTGCCATTTGCTCTCATTTCAAATGAAATTAGCTTGGTAGGAGATATTTCCCAAACAGGGCCCTCCCCCATCTCTTTCTAAGGCTTTGATTTCTTTGCCATTAATCTTCGGTCCTGCTTCCTCCTAAGGAGGCAGTAATTGAAAGCCCATTTTGTGCTACATTTAATTACTTTTTTCCTTGATGCAAATGCTTCCCCTAAAGCAAAAAGAGGTCCAACAATAATTGTAGCCTTTCTTCTACACTGACACAAGTCTTGCCCACTTTTCTTGAGGGGGATTTGCCATCAAAACCTCCCCTTTGTGTCCAGCCACTAAAGTACAATAGGTAGGCAGGAAAGGACATGGTTTTTGGAGAAAGCCAGATCCCCTTTTTGGCTTTTTTTGGAGGCTAAGACAGGCAGAGCATACATATGGGATCTGAGCTTTAATGCACATTTTGTTTCCAGAATGAGAGACTTATCAGTGTGTAGAGACTCCACTGAGTACTGAGAGAAAATTCTGCTTATATGGACAAATATGGGTATCCAACTGTCAAGTTTTCACGAGTTCACTACAAAGGGAGAGCAGACAAAATTGTGAAGAACAGAAATGTCTGAAATACTTCATCTGCTGAACAGCATTTAGTTGATACTTATTTCCAAATAAATTCTTCCAAGGAAAGATCACCCAGCAAACACTCCTTGAATACACAAATCAAAGCAAGCGACTACAAAAATAACATGTTCCATCCTAAACGTATTTGCTGACATTTCACATGTTCTCCTGGTGTAAGAGGAAAGTTTGTTCTCTCTTTTATTAAGTGAAAGCACATGCTTGTCAGGAATTGGTAACAACTGAAGACACTTTTGGGTCTGTATCCAGAAGCCTGATGAACATTCCCATTCCAACAGCTAATTGGCCCTTGTGGTTTGACAGATCCAACCTAGACTGGATCTTACCTGTCCCAGCCACAGGACTGATACACTCCCACTGCCTCCTTCATTTTGACAGACTTAGCCTGTGCACTGAGGCCATACACAGCTGAGCATTCTGTTTCCAAAGTATTTGGCACCCTAATGTTGTCTCACCCATACTACAAACCCTTCCTGCACCAGAATCGAAAGAAAAAAATTTGGAGATATTCAATGGGCAAACATATAGAAACAGCACAAAAACTGGCAGGATTTCAGGAATCAAACACTTGCATTGCTCTGTTTAGTTTTGTGCTTTTCTCTGTCTGTGCTAACTTTGCTCTTTCTGTATTATTCCACGATGTTTGTTTGTTTCCTGTAAATCAATTGTTCCAGCACCCATGGGATGAACAGCAGCAACGTCTCTATGGCTTGGCAAGTCCACAAATTCTTATAATCCATGATGATCTTAGCTTTGGCAAATTTCTACTTCTTTCATGGCTTCAAACCCACTGCCTAACTGGTAAAAACATAATACATATAATCTCTTAAAAGATAAAACAATAATCTGTTGAGTGCACCCAGGAATGAACTTGGTTAATCTGCTGAAGTACATCTATTTACTTCTGTGTCTGATCCAGTAAAATCCAAAAAAATCAGTGAAGAGTGAAGGCTGAGACTTCTGTAAAATCAGGGTGGATAAACCAAACACAAAAAAGGATTACTCTGAGGATAAACTCCTTTTTCAGGTAAAGCTATTGGATTTGTTTGCTTTTAGGGTACCACCACTGACTGTAGAAACAGTAAAACCATCTGAGGAGAATCTCCCACCAGCAAATGAAAAATTTCCAAGTTTATGCCAAGAACCATCCCTTCCTCCTCTTTTAAACCACTCTGATTCGCTTTATCTTTCCACAGCATGAGCTTCTTCACAGTGGGAAATCTGCTTTTAAATTATGTTTGAAAATCACCACATAATTAGTAAAAATAGCAGTCACTTCATTAGCCACCCCAGCACTCCCTGTGTCCTGCATGACGTGGTTCTCCAGACACAAGAAGGAGGGAAGCTGGGAGCCCACTGGTCTGTCATGGTCCCCAAATCCCCAGGGGGAGCTCACCTTTGCTGGATGCGAGGGTCAGTCTGCACCAGGGGCAGGATGGCCTCCAGCACTTTGCTTGCTGAGCCCGGCAGCATCTCCAGCACTTTGTTATCAATGGCCATTTTATCCACGATAGTCTTGAAGTAGCGCAACGCACTGACGACCTCCTTCTCCTTCTCCTCCAGCCATGACACATTCTAAAGAGGAGGGAAAAACGGGAGAGATGTGTTGAAACTCCAGGATGTTTAAGGGCAAGGTTCCTTTAGCACACCTGAAGTACGCTGACATGAGGTATATTCCATGAGAAGTGGAGAAAACCCCTTTGACCACAATCACTTCCAAACTGAGTTACTGCTCTTTCAGAAGAACAGGCAGTGCAAAATTACACCCACACTTTAACTTTCTGAATTACCTGCATTACAAACTGAAGGCTAATCTTGATCAGTTTTAGGCCAAGATTAACACTACTGATGACATCAAGGGAACTGCTTTGAACCCCACACACCAAACTGGGGAGGGTGGAAGTAAAAAAACGTATCACAGAATGGTTTGGGTTGGAGGTGCCTTAGAGACCATTCAGTCCCACCCCCTGCCATGGGCAGGGACACCTCCCACTATCCCAGGTTGCTCCAAGCCCTGTCCAACCTGGCCTTGGGCACTTCCAGGGATGAGGCAGCCACAGTTTCTCTGGGCAACCTATGCCAGGGCCTCACCACTGTGAAAGGGAAGAATTTCTTCCTCGTATCTAATCTAAACCCGCTCTCAGGTCCCCCCTGTCCCATCACTACATGCCCTTGTAAAACACTGAAAACCTCCAAACAAAAAACTCCACCCTGATGAACCCCCAATGCGAGTAATTTTGTGATGCTGCTGGAAACAGGGGAACTCACACACTTTCCACTGGGACAGAGTGTGAAAGCTGAGTTTTGGCACTGGTGAATGAATGTTACAGGAGGGAACAGTTCACTGGAATGAGGCTGAGTTGTGGTCACCAACTTCCGTGCCACCACCGACACTAGAAGAGGAAATTCAGAAGTGATACATGAAACCTTAATGGCATTCTGGACAGGGAAGGTTTACCAGAGAATGCCTGGAGGACTTCTAATGCCACAAGTAGTTCCTAAGTGAGATTTAAATTAACTCCTGAACGCTGCTAGAAAAGGAGCAGAGAGCTTAACAGAGTCAGATTTCATCCATTATCTCCTCAGTAAATTCAGCTTCAAGAATTAATGACCTGTGGGCATTGTGTGCTCCCCATACTCTTGTCAGCTGTTAAACTGCTGCTTTTCTGCAAAATCAGGCCAGCAGTCCAAAAGGTTTTAGGAAGAACAGTTTATAGCAGCACTGGTTAGTAATTTGGGGCCAGTTGCATAAAAGGATTAAAATCCCAAGTTCTATCTAGCTCCAACTTTAGAAGTCCAAGTTCCAATCCAAGATCTGCAAACCACCCTGTCATTTTCTATCTCATCTGGGAAATGCCCAAACTCTGCTGCTGCTTCCAATTTTTGACAATGCTGCTTGCCAGGCACCTCAAGTTCTGATCTGCAGCCCACAGTGCCCTGAACTCCCTCGCTGAGGAGCATCCTGGCAACTCACTATAACAAAAAAATGACATTTCCCATTTTGCAGGCATGTGCCCTCACCACTGCACAGCCTATTCTGGGATACAGAATCCTAAAAACATTTAGGGTGGAAACAACCTCTAAGATCACTGAGTCCAACATTAATCTATGGAGAGGTTAAGTCTCTCTCTGAAGGTTTTGCACTTCATATGAAATGATCCCACATTTCAGGGATCAGAAAGTCTGTATATTCCCTGAGTGACTATGACCATGGCCCAGCACTCAGAGCTCTCAAAGAGAAGTGAAAAAATGTGGGCTGCAGTTCCTGCTCCGGTGGCTGTTTATGGATTTCATTCAACAACTGTTTCCTGTAGAAAGGCTTGAGACTTAATAGTTTAAACACTCTCCTGGTGCTCCGGAGGATGGGCCTGACTGGGAGTTCAGGGCTGAGAATGAAGAGTGGAAACACAAACCCTTCCTGAGCACACCAGGGCACCTGAATCCAGCACTGGACACTATCAGGGACACAGCACTCTTTTTTTTTCCCCAGCTTCCCTGATAGCTCTTTGGGTGATATTCCCTAAGAACACCTTGTCATGAATCCTATTCCAAGGTCCAAAGATATCCCATGTAGGGGTGTGTGTGTGTGTATGTGTGTGTGTGTGTACAGAACCACAGGGTGGGGTGGGTTGGAGGGACCTCAAAGACCATCTTGTTCCACCCCCTGCCATGGGCAGGGACACCTTTCACTAGAGCAGGTTCCTCCAAGCCACATCCAGCCTGGCCTCGAACATTTCCGGACACTCAGCAACAGGACAAGGGGGCACGGGGGGCTCAAACTCTGCCAGGGGAAATTGAAGTTGGAGAGCAGAAAAAAATTCTTTGCAGAGAGAGTGCTCAGGCATTGGAATGGGCTGCCCAGAGAGGGGGTGGATTCCCCATCCCTGGAGGTTTTTCAAGTGAGCTTGGCCGTGGCACTGAGTGCCATGATGTGGTAAAGGGACTGGAGTTGGCCCAAGGGTTGGACTTGATGATCTCGGAGGTCTTTTCCAACCCAATCCATTCTGTGATTCTGTGATTTCCAGGGATGGGTCATCCACACATTTCCCTTTTGGGCACTAAATGAGAAAAACTTAAAATTCAGGCCAAACAGCATCTCCTCTCCACTCCCCTGCCTGACACATATAGATATTTTGGGATGATGTTTGAATTTTCCCTTAAATAATCATTGCAAACGCATCATGTATGAGACACAGCTGCCCCAGAAAGGGTCACACTGAGCTGTACAGAATACACCGAATTACAAAAGCTGGAACCTTCCCTCTCTTCCCTACATTTTGGCAGTGAAAAACTTATAAGTCTGCATATGGTGTTAAAGGACACTATTGCACCCACAATAGGCTCTGTGATAAGAATCAAACACAGGATCCAGAGGACTAAAGGAGGCTCTGGAAAAAACCCTCCAATGTTGCCCCCAATCAAGGTAAAAGGAGGAAGAGGAGAAGATGTTTGCATGGGCTGAGCACAACCTTCAGCTTCCACATACTGACTTTACATTAATTTCTGGTATTGCTATTTCTGCTCTACAGTGATTATCTACTTCAAGAGCACAAAAATAGCATCTTAAGTACTTAAGGGGGAGAAAAGGATGGTATTTTGTTTATCAAGTGTGCCTTCTGACAGAAAATCTCCTGTTTATCAACTGATGTCTATATTCCAGTGAGAAAACCTGGCGACAATCCAGGCATATGGATTGTCCCCACTCCCTCCACAGAAAGCTAATGAGCTGCCTACATCCAACTAATTGATTAGCTGGACAGTAGCTATTAAAATAGCTAAGAAATGAGCCAGAAATCAACAATATTTCACAGTATAAAAATGAATACAGTTTAAATAATCATGTATTTTGCAGCAATAAAAATTATTGCAAATGTTTTGTTTTTCAATAAAAAAATCCCCATCTGTACATACAGGAAGGTTTTGATGTCCAGCATGGCTTATTAGTAAATCCTCTTGCACTGTTTTTAGGGAAAAGAAAGAAAAGAAAAACTTCATCTATTATTAACATGCTGTATTTGCTAAAGAACAGCATTTTGAAAAGGGCTCTTCATTTTCTAATGTATTTAATGTGGTCACATATCAGTTTAAAGGAAGGCCTCTAAATTATCTCAAGATACCATCCTGAAACATCACTGGAATTAAAAGCCTTCAAGGAGTACTCTCAGATCTATTTTTTATTTTATTTTTAAGTAACTGAGCAATGCAAGGTGCTCAGCTCCCTAGAAAGCATATTCACAGCCTCCTGGGGAAAAAGAAACACAGCCTGGGGAAAAAAACACCACATCATCTTCCACCTGATGGTGCAGAACAGGGTGAGGAAGCCCTGCAGCAACTTCTCTGGGTGTTAAGCAAATCATGCAGTGTCAGATAACTGTATCTTGCTGGCTGCTCTCAATAACACCACAACAACCCTCAGCAGAGATAATCTAAAATTAAAGTTTGCATGTCTGGCACTGCACATTGGGTGAGACCTTTAACAACTGGGAAAGATTTTGAATTATCATAAATAACCTCGATTTTCTTAACTTTTGGCTTCAGTTTATACTTGAAAACTGATTGCAGCAGAATTGCTACAGAGAGAGTCTCCAGCCTGGGTAATGAGGTCCCAACAGCAGAGATAACACTGACAGGTTTGTGACCTCAGCTCTTGGAGGACCCCACATATGTTGGGTCTGAGGAACACTGTGCTGGGAGCAGCTGCTGCTGGAACACGTCTTTGACTCTCCCTGCTGATGTCACCAGAGACTGAGCACATCCTTGGATCATCTTCAAGGATTTGCTCGCCTGGGTTTGGGGTTTTCAATGGATCACACCCCAAAACCAGGCAGTTATTTGGAAGCTGTAAGGGAAGGATGTGTTCCATAATGAGATATTTAAATGCTTATGGAAGAGGTGTCATCATGCTCTCCAAAGGGAAGGAAATGCCTTGATTTAATACCACACAATGCAGTTTATCAGTAACCACAAAGTAACCCGGAGGATCCCCGAGCTGCAGAATTCTGCAGAGGACAAAGTCACGCACAGGATCGTCATAAACTGAGTACCAGGAAGCAAGAAACCAACAGGACTAACAGAACATGGCCTTGGCTTACTTTGTTCACTGACTTCTCTGGTGTTTTCACTGTCAGGTCAGCTGGTTTTCCTTTCTTTGAAGGTGTTCTCTTTATTTTGGGTGAATGAAACTTGCCCTTCAACTTCATAGTGAATGAGGAGAGATGGGAACGCTCAGAATCTGCAAAGACACAGAAATATGTTGCAGGATTAGGGGAATTTGCTGAAACCAGGGATGTTGTGTTACAGCATTATCAGAAAGATACTTGCACCTTGTAAATTTATCGAGTGGAACAGGATAAAAAAAATAATGGTGGCTCTCTATTATGTTTCCAACCTCAATATCACCACCATTTCCTGATTCCCCTTGGAGGAAGCAGAGGCAGGAACAGGCATTGCTGCTGCTCTCTGCCTTGGAGAGGAGAGGAAAAATACCTCTCTTCAAAGCACTTATCTCCAGCAGATTCCAAAGTACTCTACAAAGGAGGGAATCTTCATCCCTCTTTTGCAGATGAGCAACTGAGTCCAGGGGATGAAGTGACTTGTTCACAGACCTCTGGGTGTGCAGCCAGGGCTCTGCCTGGTACCCAGGCTGGAAAGGAGAACACAGTCCAAGGTAACGCCCTGCCCAGGATGCTGATCTCTACCCACTTGGTAGCATCAATTTTGGACGTGGCTCCATGGGGTAACCTGAACAAACTGCAAAGATTTCACTTCCAATGTCCCAGCAAACTGGAGAATAGAGGAACTGCTTTGATACCAGGACATCCCTCAAGGAGATTAACTGTAGAAATGCTCAGCCCCTCTAAAAATTGTTATTTTCATGGGGTTTGATATCTAGAAGCAGAAGTCTCAAAGGTTTGCAATCATGCCATATGCAGACTCACCGCCGAAATGTATTTTTATCTGTTTAGCCACAAAGCTAAATAAAGCCAAGCTGCCTTGTAGAGAGCAATTTAGAATGTATTTTGAGCAAAGAGCACTTTAATAAATGAAGGTCTGAATTGCTCTCTAGTGACCCAGATAATTCAACAGAAGTCATTGAACTTGTCTTTAACTACATCATCAAGAAAAATAAGCAGTTTTGCTGTGTGCTTCATTTTTCCTTCTGATTATTTGGGAATTCAAGTGCACTGGCTGCAGTGAGTCCAAAGGACAGCCCTGTGCATGCAGCACTGCAGCACCTCGTTAGCATGCAGGCTGCAAACAGCACAGGCTGCTGAGTCAAATTAGCACCAGGAGCCAAATGCCACAGTGCAAACACTGCTCCTGCACTCAGAAACTACCTAACCACAGCCAAGGGAAGGAACCTGCACATGCCTCCCTCCCCATAAGGGTTGTCTCCCCTCAAACGTGGTTTCCTGGTAGTGTGCTCAGACCCTGCTGTGAGATGTTCACCAGAGCCAACACTCTGGTGAGGTGTGTCCTCCAGACCAAATTTTGGTGGGATCCTACGAATAGAAGCTTTATGAGCACCGACCCCAATCTAGTTTGGCTGCAGAACTGTTCCCCACTTACAGAAGTAAATGTTTTTCTAAGTTTTCTTTGTAGCAGCACTTGCTTAGTTCACTGAGGAGGGAGGCACTAAAATCCTTGGTCACTGCAGACAAATCCAGGCATATCAGTTGGCCTCTGAAGAATCACTTACAGCAGCTGGTACCCCAACTTAGCACCGATTTACGTCAGTGCTTTACATCCACGAGGGGATCTCCAAACCTTTAAAACCCCTCTGGCTCCACAGGGTGCTGAAGGTCACCACTGAAAACAGTTCCTGGCTGCTGTGATAACGTTCTTGCACTCCTCCCCAAAAAATCACTTGTATTTATTGCGTACACCACGTGAGAATTTCCACACATGCACACATACAAATGCTTGCCAAGAGGAGTCATGGCTCTGGATTAATTTTTTCAGAACTGGCAAACAATTACAATAATTAATCTACAGGGAAATAATGGTAGCAGCAACAAATTGTGTCTGGCTCCTCCATGGGCTGCAGTGAGATCCAAATTCTGGTCTCAGTAAGAAAACACTCAATGCCTACAAACCCCTTGGTTGCCCATGGTGGTAACTTTGCCTTTCAGGGGCAATATTTGAAAGGGAGAAAGACTTCAGAGACTACCATTTCCTTCTTTCCCTTGCCACCAGACATCTTTATCCACCTGCCTTGGGGAAACACTCAAATGGCTGAACCATGGTGTGTGCACAGACAGGAACCTACAAAAGGAGATGTCTTGTCAGCAGAGAAAGTTTCTTTTCTGCTGACAGCAGATCCCCTTCACCACCATCAGCCCAACCATTGCCCTTCACTCTCTTTACCCTTTGGTCACACCAAACACCAAATCATTTGTGCACCACACTCTGAGGGAAGACAAACCCACAGAGCAAGGACAGAAGCAAGTGGCTGGAGCAGAATAGGAACTTCTTAAAATAGTACTAATGAAGTAAACCAGCTGACATTTGCAGAAATAATAAATGTTATTGTTTGAACAGCCCTGCTAAGTCCTGCTTTGAAGATCACAAATTAATGCAGCTTTTTACTGCCATGGGTTTCCATCTACACCAAACACTTTCCAGCTCTCATCTGCTCACAAGTTTCTGATGCATTTGCAGTTAAACAAATGAGTCACAAACCAATATTCTCTCACACTCAATTACACTTAGCACTTAAAATAGCTCTTTTCTTGTTCCAAGCACATTACAAACACATCGTTCTCATCCTTAAACAGTCAGGTCTTAACCTTACCCTGCAGATGGGAAGCAGACACAGAGGTGAAGCAACTCGACTAAACAGAGCAGAGGGTGAGTCAGTGACTGCAGTGCAGCATCTCCATCACACTCAGCCCCTCTGGCCTGTCCATGCATAAGCTGTGGAGCTCCCTGATCACATCCAGTGAATGCCAACAGACATTACTGGGCATGATGGGCTTTACAGTTTGCAAACTGATCCATCATTCGAGCAGTATAAACACAATTTGCCTTGTAATGAATCTGGATGAAGTGGTATAAAAGAGAAGTGACACTTTAGTAGAAAGGTATTCTAGCTCAACAGTGTAAGGTACTCAAGACTTTGTGGATGAAGCCTTAAACCCTCCTGCAAAGAGCACAGCTGAGCAAGACTTCCTAGACTGGTTGCCACAGTGCTGGTCTACTTTGAAGAATACATTTTCCTTACAGTATATCCTAATTTAAATATCTAACTCCCTGTGTCTGTCCAGTTAAAAAGGTTCAAACAGCACAGCATGCCTTTACAGATTAAATCATTTGATAACATACCGAGAGAGGTAGAAAACAGAGCCATGGCAGTGCTCAAACCACTTCTCCTGGCCCTCTGCTCCTTCCTGCCTATCTACAGTAACCAAACGCCTTAATGCAGCATTGAGGTTGTTCTGAGCTTGGGAGTCTGCCCGCTGGAAATTACTCTATCGTATTACCCTCACCTTGTATTGATGAATAGCCAGCAGTGTTTAGCTGGAGTCTCAGCACCAGCTTTCTCAGCTTCTCTTTCTCCTCTCTGATGCACAGGAGGAGCTTACTCTGTACTTACTTCTATGCAGTGCCCAAATATTTTTAAGATGAATGGGAATAGTCAGGGTAATAAACTCGATGGAGCGACTTCAACTGGAAGGGGAAAAAAAAATCAAGTTGTATTAAAGCGTTTCTGTCTCAAAGGAACCACTGATTTTCCATTTCTCTGGATGCTCTGGGGCTGCTGCACACAACTGGAAAAAAACCCACCTTCAAAATAACTTTATTATGGATTTGAGTTTCTTGATTTCTGACTGGAAGCTTTACCATGTCACTGGTTTCACAGTTAATTCCACCCCCTGTCAGTGCGGCTCCAGCAGTTGAGTCATGGCCCTGCTCACCTCTCAGGCTCATCTCCCCCCAGCCAGCACGTGCCTGGGGTCTGACCACACACACACCACCACAGAGCCCACCTTACACCCCTGCTCCAACCAGCCCTGCTCTCAGGTGTGGCCAGAGGGTTTTTTCGGCACCACTTGAGCTCCCCAGGCCAGGAGAGCACAGTCAGACAGGAGCTGCCTCGTGCCCCAGCAGCTCCCCCAGATCCAGCACTGAAAGCTAAATGTGGGGAGGAAAGAACTGCACATTTCAAACAACAGTAGATTAAGGGGCACAAGGGAAGGCAGATAAATCAGCTTATGTGATTGTGGAAGAAGAAACTGGGCTGCTTAGGAGAAAGCCAGCAAGTCAAAGCGCAACGTCCATCCCTGCCATGGTCAAATGGTCCCCTTCCAGTTGGGTTCAAATGAACTCCAGAAAATAAGTCTAAACACGTGCAAGCTGATGGATTCCACCAACCTAACCCAGCAGCCAACTGTTTAAAGTCAAAGTGAAAGTTCAGCCTTTTACAGAGCTCAGTCACAGCAGAATTTCCAGCTGCTGGTCCTGCTCACCAACCACATGTAACCAACACATGGGAGGCCTCAGAGATGGGAAATAACCCCCTGTCTGCTACTGGACCTCCTGGTCACGTTTTTATCACTATGACACAGCTCAGTGGAAGGCATCAGCTGCTGGGAAGGGCAATTTAACTGCTAAACTTGTCTAGTGCTTGGA
This sequence comes from Sakesphorus luctuosus, assembly GCA_013396695.1. Taxonomy (NCBI): domain Eukaryota; kingdom Metazoa; phylum Chordata; class Aves; order Passeriformes; family Thamnophilidae; genus Sakesphorus; species Sakesphorus luctuosus. The sequence continues at coordinate 780,029 of VWZD01000641.1, forward strand.
TCGTATAAAACTAATTGAAAATAGACTTGCTTTTCATTAAAAAATCACCAACTTTAGAATACAGTACCTTTCCTTCACCTGAGAAACTAAACCCTCCATCTTCTCTCACTCTCTGTGTGTTCACACAACAAACCCTGCAGCTTTGGAGGAGGAATAACCTTAAGAAAGGGTTATAGCTCATTTTCCAGCTTGTCCTGACTCTTGCGGCTCGTTAGAAAGAACGAAGTGGAGTCTAAAACTCTCATTCCACAAACAGTTCCTTTTTCAAAGGCCATTTGGGTCTCTGCTGGATGCACATATTTAAAAGCTATCAGATTAAAAATAACAGCAGACATCTCTCCCCATGCCATAATGAAGCTATTGTGCACATTTTTAATCAACCGCTCCTGCCACTTTTGCCACGAGTCCTTTGAAGGCAGCGGTGACTTATGTAATGAGTTACACAACGATGCCCATTAAAATGGCATTTGTTCCCTTGGGCTCAGCTCCATCATTTGGGGAAGACAAAAGGCAAGTTGCAAGGATTCAGCTAAACCCTGGCTGACAGGGATTTTAAGAGTTCTGAAGCAAAAGGCAAAAATAACGAGCTGGAGTTCCAAAGGACCTTTGCACTGTGCTGTCTGTGCTGGGAGCAGCAGCCAGTGAGAGGCTCCAGGGCTGGGGCTGGGGCTCCTCCAGACCCAGCTCTGCTCTCAGAAACTGGAGAACAGGTGATTCAGGACAGACAGATGGGCTCATCAGAGCTTACCATGAGACTCATGAAGCACAGGTCTTTCAAGATTTTATAGGAATACTGCTGCAATTCCCAGCATCTTCCTTTCACCCCTAAGGCAAGGGCTGTATCTGCTCCACACCTGTAAATACACAGATCTGGGACCTGTGCCCTGGCTGAAGCTTTTGGGCTCTGCTGCAATGTAAACATTAAAGCCATAGAGACCAACAGAAATCCAAGCCTTTGAGCTTTCAGGAAACTCAAACAGCCTCTCCCAACAGCCAAGTTGCTCCAGAGGAGCTGGTAGAGCTGGCACAGGAGGCACGTGGGCTGTGGGCAACAGAAAGTGCTGCAGGGGCACTTGTAAAATAATTTTTAATAATTTTGTGGTAGAGGGCAGCTCTGTCTGTCTTGTGACAAAACATTCGAGCTCCTCAGTGTGTAGCTATGAGGATGGAGAGGAAGCACTGGGTTTTTAAGAGGGTTGAAGAAACAGATGAGGAGAACCCCAGCTCTTTCTCCACCCTTTCACACCTGCAATGTGTCACTCAGCTCTCACATCACACAGCAAACAGCCCTCGGTTACATTTCACGCCCTCTTTCTCCAGAAGTCCTGAGGATGTTCAGAAGCCTAAAAATGCTGATGGGCAGGATTTGTGCCATGCTGCATGTTCCCAAAAGGATGAACTGGGATCCCGAGTACAGCAAAGACAGAATGTGACAGAACAGAATTAAAATATCCCTTTTAAACACATCAGCTGCTGAATCACAAGTCCTACAAAAGCCTCAGACCCACCACTTCCAGCTCCTTGAGTTGACTTTTCTCAACTTTGCCACCACCTCCAGAGACTGAAGCAAAGAGAATTTATTTAGAAAGAAAAAAAAGACCTGGTAGGGGACCCGGAAAGGGAAAAAAAAGGGAGGGTCTGGTGTCAATCAGGAAGTTTGCCCACCCTAACCTTTGTCCCTTAGGTGGAGTTGTTTGTAAGCTGCTCCAAGTCCCTCTCCAGGGAGTCCAATTGCTAGGAGAGGTGCCAGGTTTTAGAGGAAAACGATGGAGGAAAGGCAGCTCGAGAATCAAACAATCGTTCTTGAGTGCTAAAGAAACTTTTCCTCCACCATCACGTCACCTTCGAAGCAGCCAACTTTGGGGAGCGGAAAGACCGACTGCCCTTCTTCTTTTTTGGCAACATTACAGTGAGTGAGCATAAACCAGGGAGCATTAATGATGTGCAATGACAGCACACAAACTTCTCTGGAAAAGGGAGGCTCAGTTCCCTCTCAGCTGGCCAGTCAATGCTCACTGACTCACAGGCTTCATTATTTTTATGCCGCCCTCTGGGGCCTCCAGAGGAAGCAAAACATTTTTATTTGTCAGAGAGCACATTTTTATTTTGATTTTTTTTTTCTTTCTAAGCAACCATGAATGAAGCACCTCCAGCTGCAGCAACCTCATGTGGAAAGAGCTCGCAGTGTTTGCAAGGGAATTGGAAGGCACAGAGGGCAACTTATCAATTCAGCCACGTCTCCCGACTGCACTGAAAAGGACTGGGTCAGTCAACAACATTAATTTTATGGTGCATTAGTACTACAGCACTTCCTCCTTCCAGCATCATATTTGGAAGCAAATCTTGAGACTGTAAGGAAGAGAAGATGCACAAGATCAAGTAGTAAGTTCAGAGCACTGACCAGGTTCCCTCCTAGTTCTTTTAACCTGAAGTATTTCAGAAGAGTGGAATCTCTTTGCATGCACACACATAAAGCAGGAATCCTTTAGCTGCTGCAAACTGCAGCAATATCATAGGGAAAAGAAAATAAAAAAGGCAAAAATGTACAATTAATTGAACAAGGAGGGATTTAACGGAGCAAAACTCTGCTAGCCAAGTTCAGTGTATCCTGCAGCAGACCAAAGCTGGCTTTGAGACTTCTTTTTGAAAAAGATACTGTAATTTATTGATAAGCAGCAGCAGCAGACAGGACTTTTGGTCTGTTTTATCAGAAAGAAAGCTGCTCCAGCAGATTGGTGCCATATCAACTCGCAAGCAGAAACGCCGCCGTTCCCCGAATCCCCCGCAAACCTTTGTGCAGCATCTGGTGAGTCTCTGGTAATTTCCCATTTAAGTACTGATTTTGCACAGCCCTGCAAGCCCCAGAGAACTAATGGGATTACAAAACTGGTAACACGACTCGTAACTCCCACCCCCTGTGCCAGCAGCACTAGAACAACAAGAGGCTCAAGTAGCCTCCAACACCAACGGGAATGCCCTGGTCCATGCCCACCCTGCCCTACACGTGGAAACCACCATGACTGTTAATAAACACTGCATTTTAAATGGCAAAAAATAATTCAGCTCCAAGGCATAACACCTGCATTACTTCAGCAAACTGAACACAGAAATTGCAGTGGTGGTGAGGCAAGCTGTTGAATCAATCTGTTCACCAAACATGACTTAATAAGGGGTCCGTGGGCATCCCCACTTGTCTGGCAGCTTTGGGAGAACACGGTCATGACAGTGATTCAGGCATCTAAAAATAAAGCCCTGCAGACACAAGAATGTGTGTGCTCTACCTGAGTCACCTCAGGCTGTGGGGAGCATGTGAGCCAAAGCTCTTCTGTTTCACTGCCACTCCTGCCATGGCCAAGCAAAACCCCTCCTCACTGAGCTCCACTGAAACTCCTTCTCCCCTCCTCTCATTTTCTCAAGAACATTTAGACTTTTTCCACGTTGAAAAACCTCTGCTAGGCTTGGGTTTCAGCCGTTCGGCTGTCAGCTTTGAAACTCAGACCTGAAAGATTATAACCCAATGTTGCTGAGGCTGTTTATCCATCTCCAAGGTGACAGGATGTCGTCACTGCCACTCGGCAGGACACCAAGCAGAAATGCATCATTTCAGTTGCTTCAGGGAAAAGCCTAATTGCTCACAACCTGCCTGCAGGTTCAACAGCTGACAAGCAAGGTTGTAAATGGGGCCTTGACTTTTTCTCTGCCCCACAGCACTAGCTCTGAATGGGAAAAACTCAGCCCTCTTTCAGCCTTGGAGAGTAACCTCAGCTCTCATGGAAAAAAAAAAAAAAAGAAGCTGGCTCAGATCTGCCTGACACAATTTCCAGTTGCTTTGGACATTACTAATTATAGTCATCTTTATTTTTGACCTCTGATTACAGACTCTTTGCACATTCAGCCTGAATGGCAAAGCTAACCCCTCTTTTCTAGTAGGTTTGGGAGGAACCTTCTACCCTGCCCAAAAGCCACCGGCCACACTCACATGAGCACAAGAAATAAGATCAAAACATGGAAAGCATTTGCTTAAACATGCTCGGGTTTATTTCCTTCTTTAGGAAGTGCCACAGATCAAGGGCAAGAGTCCAGGTGAGAGTGTGATGTAAGCTCTTTTCCATGCAGGTTGGGAGATGAGCCCTGCTGAGCCTCCCTGCTCACTGTTCTGACTAGCACTGTGTCCTCGGGGCTCAGATGCTGAAAAGCAGATATTCAGTTCAGTGAGATTAAACATGTCTGCACAACTCCAGAGCACCGTGCTGGGGTCTCACATCTCTGCAAGAGAGACAAAAAGGAGTTTCAGGAACCAGGCCAGCACTATCTCCTAAAGGCACTGCCATACCAGTGTAAACTTCCCTAATACTGCTTACTCAATACAAGGCATCACAGGAGGGCTCTGCAAATCCCTCAGCTTTGATGGACTGCTCTCCTGCTGCCCCAGAGGACCAGCTCTCTATCTCCACACACACAGACAGGTGTGTGTGTGCAAAGTGATAGAGCAGCACTGCAGGTGTGAGATTTCTGATGGCATCAGGTCCGAAGCTGCTTTTACATTATTGTTGTGCTGCTCCTGTAAAGGGTTAAGAATTGCTGCAGGTCATATCCTCAATTCCATAATACTCTGCTCTACACCTGATAGGATCTGCAACCAAACCACCAGCTTTACTGCCTTGCCCACAGGCAGTAGGAAATTTCAGTCTTCCATAAGCACCATTTGAAACATCAGCGCCTCCAGCAAGGGGAAACTGAGATGTTAATTGAACTGAACAGCCCAGGAGGAGCTCCCCCTTCCTCAGCTGTAGGATTAACACATCCCCAGAAACAGGAGGTGGCTCAGGGAGTCTAAGTGGGATGTCTCTTTCACTCTCCTGCACGTAAACATTAAAAGTTACTTTAGCAGTAAACAATCATTTGTGACAAGTTTCTATTTTATCCTGTCTCCTCATGCCTGAACGAAAATCTCCTAAAAGAGGCTTCAAGGCCAAGGCAAACTGCCACAAACACCTGCAGTGCTCCTCAGCCTTTCTGGCAAATCCTGACCTTGAAACAAACAAAAACACTTTTAAAAAGATACAGAAGACTGAACTTCTACAGAAGCAAAGCCCAGCAGAGCTGTACAAGCATCAGCAGCAACACGGGGGGAGTCTGAAGGAATCCATCCCATCTCTGACTCCACTGAGCCTACCGAGGACTTAAAGTTTCAGTAGTATGGCAACAATCACTAGACTTTTACTTGTTAATTTAATGCTGAAGAAAAAGCAGTTATTCCCCAGCACTTCAGAATATCATGTAGCCTAATGCAGCGACAAGTTTGAAAACCCTCTTAACAAGGGGACACCTGAGCCTCATTTCTTTGGTGCTTCACTCTTTGCTGGTATGCAAAGTTATTTCTTGTATCACCTGGCTATCTGCATTTAACAGATAACATTATCTTCAATGGAAACCACCAAAAGTGAGCCCTGCTAAGAATCAGTTTCAATTTTTCCATGACCTTCCAGTTTGCTCACGCAGAAAGCTGCCTGTGTTTCAAGAAGACAGACCTTCAACACTAATATACAACAACCTGACAGCTAAAGGCAAGGATTTTACCAAAACCAAAGCTGCACCTTAGCTCAGCATCTCTTTATAGTCCTGCTGAAACTATTCTTCTATCCCAGAATAAATTTGGAATTAACAGTGAGGATTTTACCAACAGCCTGATCATATCCCATCCCACAGAGCATAGAATCAGGTTTTAAAAGTGAGATATTGCCCAAGAACCAGCCCGACCTGCCAGGGAGACACATAAATGTTTGCAAAGACCATGATCCACTCCAAGAAAAAAAACATGTTCTAAAAGCCAGTGCCCAGATTCTGCGGTAAAGAGACCTTAGGATTCTATAAATAAGAAATACTTTTGTGCAGTATTTCTATTTAATTTGGTTGTGACAAAGCAGCAGAACCACAACTGCCAAAGCTATTTAAGTCTCTTTAACACGATGTGTGACTGTGTGGGGATCCTGCCATCAGCCCTGAGAGGTGAATCAATACCAATTTCAGCTTGTGGTGCACTGAGCAGTACTTTGGAGTTTGGGAAACAGCAGCTGAGCCTGAAACTGCAGCTCCAAGAGGCCCCAGCCATGTGGTGGTGGGTTAGGTCAGGCTTTGCTCCATGGCCCTTCACCCAGGCTGAGCCTCGTGCCTTGTCAAAGCTTCACTGTGATTAACTTCATGCTCCTTCACTGTGAAAAACATGCCATAACCTACTGATCTCTGCAGTGCATATAGGATGTCACAGCAGCTGGGTTGAGAAAACATAAAGAGATGTTTATAAAAATACCTGTGTTGCTGTCACTAGAAGGGTAAATACCTCCCAGACCTTCTGGGATTAACATTATCAATGGGTAATGCACAACCTGCCTGCACAACCTTCGCCCTGGCTGGATTTGGAGTCTCCAGCTGGATCCAGCCAAAGAGTGCAAAAATTTACACTGCAGTAAAGCAACAAGAAACACTACAAAAAAAATCTTCACAGAGAGAGTGCTCAGGGATTGGAATGGGCTGCCCAGAGAGGGGGTGGATTCCCCATCCCTGGAGGTTTTTAAAGTGAGATTGGCCGTGGCACTGAGTGCCATGATCTGGTAAAGGGACTGGAGTTGGACCAAGGGTTGGACTTGATGATCTCAGAGGTCTTTTCCAACCCAATGGATTCTGTGATTCTGTGATCTTTCAACTAACAAACCACTACCTATAATGTTGAAAACACAGAACTGACTTTGTACACATGAAGGACCTCAGCAAACATCTGCTCCCCACAAGGGCAACTCTCCCAGACGCCCTGCACGACTTCACAGCATTTCCAGTCTGTGCTTGGACTTCATTTATTTCAGCACATGTTTTGGGGAAACTTCCCTTTCCTTTCTACCCTGTTTACAAATTTACACAGCAAATTCACTTTGCTTCTCTTCCCAAACAAACACGTAAGTTCTGCCTTTTTTCTCTTCTGTGTGCTCATGAGCTCCGAAGCTCAGCAAATAAACTCTGAGCTGCATCTACTTCTAAACTGCTGATTTCTGTAGGAGAATGGCAGATGGGAGAGAGCTCTCCTGCTTCATTTTTGGCAGCTCTGCAGGCAGAATGAACGTGCCCTCATTCCTCATTAACTTGAGAGCCAGTTACGTACCTACAGCAAAGAGGGCAAAACTGGAAGATGTCTCAAACAAATCTTGGAAAAGACGTTTGATTTGGAAAAAAGCTGCTTCATTAAACTGTGCTGAAGCTCCTGAGTGCCTCTGTGAAAGGCTCCTGCAGGCTATATGGCTTTAACCAGTATCATTTCCATGTCTATCTTGATATTACACACAAGCCATAGGTACAAAACACCCGTAACGGCTTGATTGCTGCTGTTTGATTAAAAACAGGGCTATAAATAGCAGGCAGATAATTATGAAACTGAACCCACTCATTTTGGAACTTTGAAAGATGCCCCTCACAGAAGATAATCTGCAACAGGGATTCAAATCCCTTCTAGAAGAGAATTTAAAAAAATACAGAATTAAAAAAAATTACAGAAAATACTTCAATACAGTCAATTTATGATTTGTTGGCAGAGTGGGTGAAAAGCTGAGCTGGTTTTCTGGCAGATATACAAATCTATACTTTTTGGGAGATCACTTGAAACTGTAACAAATCAGAATTTATCATGATAAAATGGGCAACATTCAAAGTTACAAGACTCTTATAGCTCAGACTTTGTAATGAGAGGGTTTTTCCATCCAGGAAAGTTAATTCAAATCAAGATGAAGGTTGGAAACTCACTCACATTATTACTCCCTATACAGTTTTACTCTGGAATATGACTGGTCACTTGCAAAATGGATTTAGGTACTTAGAAGGCAAAAGGGTAGTATTTGTGGAGAATTCTTATGTATATGGGAAGTTGTTTCTCAAAGATAAAATCTAGCTTTGTTGAACAGAGGTAGATAAGAAACCTCAAAGGAAGAGATTTTTCTTGTAGGAATTGTCATTTTTTATTTAAAGAACGCTCCTGTGCTGCTATAAGGAACCAGGAGAACACAGTCCAAATGCTTTCTATAGCAAAGCAGAAATCCCTGTTTTGTGCTCTCCTGTTAAGAATTGGGTCTTCATTTAGTGGCAGCTCCACTAAAACACTTTGCCATTCAAGAACCCAGTGGCACCCAGGCCTAACAGCAAAGCCTGGGCTTATATTTAAACAATGGTCTAAACAAAGCCTGACCCAGCACCAAACAGGCACCTGGTTTGCACACAGGGATTTGCAGAACGCTCCTTCTGCCCCTTCAATGCCAGAACTGCCACCTCTGTGCCACCAAAATTACTGTGTGATGGTTTCTCACTTCACACAGCCAGAAATTAATGGCACAAACGGGTAAGAGGTGGGGATTCAAAGGACACCTCAGGCACACAAAGATGCAGAAGAGGTGCAAAAACATGTCAGTGTTGGCAGAGGAACCACCTGGATGATGGTAACTCAACTTCACGTCTCTGTGAGTGTCTTTAAGGGACAGACAGACAGACTGTGAACCTGAAGCCACACAATATTCCTATAATGGGCTTCTAATAGGCTGCCAGTCACAGCCAGCACATAACAAACAGTTGGGCAAAGCTGTCCAAGCAATAAGCAGGTTACTGTGAAAGAAATGACCAACCTCCCCAGCAAATGACCCAGCACAACCAACCTCAGCAGCCTCAACGAGCTCTCAGATTGAACAGTACAAATACTCACAGTCACTTTCAACATTTCAGACCAGGAAACTGCTCCCTCATATTCTTAATTACCTCCCACAGCAAGACAGACAGGGATTTGGAGCCTCCATAAATCCTCAGTAGCAGAGAAATCAACCCATTAATTTTCTAACATTAAGTCTACTAGGTTTATTTTATAAAATTACTAGCCAAAACCCAGAGTCCAATAATGAGATGATCTATTTGGAAATAATATTTTGCTTGGAGGGAAAAAAAGAAACCCTGTTTTCATCTATAATACCCATAAATCACTGTATTTACAGACTACAGCCTGGGGATTCAGGGCCAAGGCAGTGATAGGATTTCTCTGCCGTTTGCACCGTGTCAGCATCTGCTCTCTTCATGTGAAAACAAAGAGCTGCCCAAGGAGATTACAGCACTTTCACACCCCGAACCACCCAGGTCCCAAAGAGTGTGCCTAGTTCAGCTCATTAGGAGCACACTACACTTTGCATTTCCTGCCATTTTAGTATCATAAGTGTTTAAATGAATCTATGATAAACACTGGGGAAGCAGCTCTTGTTCAACTTCAAACAGATACGAACCACTGTTTTATTACAAAAGTGGAAGTCAAATGCTCCAAGGCTTCTTTCAGAAAGGGATCATGGGCATAAAAGATGAACACCAATAAACAGTCAAAAGTATGCCCTCCTCTCCTCTTTTCCTGCTGTTCAATTACACTTGGTTGTAATAGTAGACATGGTTTATTAAAGGATTTTTGTGTACCTAAGAAGCCAAATCTGGCAGTGATTTTATTTATTTATTTAAATAAACATTTTACCCCTTTATATACATACTGCTTGTAAAGAGAAGCTCCGAAAAACACCAAAAAACAATCATCTCCAGGGTAAAAGCCAACAGCCAAACAGGAGAAAAATCACAGCAGGAAGAAATTATACCCAGAAATAAGAGCAAACAACACGGATTTCAAAGCATGCTAGGGGGACATGGAGAGCCCACTTATTGCAGATAAGAACTCAGATTGAATTTTGGAGGTCTAATCTGAAATACAGAGAGTCATTCCTGGGGGTAAGGAGCTCCAGAGACCATCAGTGTTACAGGAGGGGCTTCTCCTGCCCAATTACCACCACTCTAACTTGAATTCACACCTTCTGGTTGTGTATTAACACAACAATCTTGTACTATATTGACCTCAGTCTAACATTTTATCTTCACAGAAACAGAGACCAGAAAGGGAATTTCAGAGTTCAAGCCCATTCTCTTGCTGTATCACACAAAAGGTCACCCACTGGGACCTGATGAAAACCAAGGAAAACCAAAACAAGGAAACAAAGCAAACCAGGAAAAATCCTTACACAAAAAGGGAAAATCTTTGAAATCATCAGTCCACCCACTTAAGGGCTGTTAATTCATAATGACCCAGACACTTGGAGCTACTTCTAAATTTTCAACATGTGTCATTTTATTTAAAAAACACCCTCTACATTTGAATTTCTGAGCAAGAGCACAGATGTACACAACGCTTTGCATGCTAAAGACGTGGCTTTGTAGTGGCTGAAATTTCACACGTGCCCATCTTTTCAATGGCAAATCCGTTCTGACACTGCTCATTGTTCCAGGACCCAAAGAATACAGAGACACAGCCCCTGCCATGGGAGTTCTGGAGCACCCAGGCTCTGGCAGAGGCTGCAGACAGGAGGGGAAAAGAGGCCACTCGGTCGTCACTCAGACTCTCTTTAATCAGGTTGAAACGCTTTGCTGCAGAGGGGGGTTCAGCCTCTCCAATCCACACTCCCATTGCTCATGCTGCTTTCTTAATTAGCAGCAAGTGGACAACAGCTGTCAGCAGCCTGGAGGCCAGAGAGTTATCAGCAAAACCGGGGATATGTTAAGGACAGAGGCAGAGGGGCAGCCAAGAGATCCATCCCCAGCCAAGATGGCACAGAACTATGGAATGGGTTGGGTGGCAGGGACCATCTCATTCCAACTCCCTCCACAGGGACAGGACACTGAGAGGAGAATCACAGAATCACAGAATGGATTGGGTTGGAAAAGACCTCCCAGATCATCAAATCCAACCCTTGGGCCAACTCCAGTCCCTTTACCAGATCATGGCACTCAGTGCCACGGCCAGTCTCACTTTAAAAACCTCCAGGGATGGGGAATCCACCCCCTCTCTGGGCAGCCCATTCCAATGCCTGAGCACTCTCTCCGCAAAGAATTTTTTCCTGATATCCAACTTCAATTTCCCCTGGCAGAGCCTGTCCTATTGCTGACTGCTCTTCCTGCTGGCTTTAGTCTGGTTGTTTTAACATATGACTAATTGCAATTCAATTTTTTTAATTTTTTTTTTAGTATTCCTGTAACAGGCAAATTTAAACTGAGAATAGAAGGAAATAGGAAGGCCATCCCAATGTCTTGATGAAAATACAGGAGGGTCATCTCAAAGGCACAGCAGAATAAAGTCTTCAAGATTGTTATGGAGGTTTCAAGCATAAAAGGAGAGAGCAAGGAGGAAAGATGTTTCACTTAAACAGCAGAGAGAAACTCCGGCAGAAAATAAAACTTAATCAGAGGCAACTACAAGCTCTAACCTCAAATAGCACAAAAGGAAAAACCTCTACTCAGTCATTATTATTTGTGTATTAAATCCTAGGAGACCAGGTCATTGTTCATGACCTTATTGCACCACATATTAGTCCAGTGTGGTTCAAAAGAAATTTCTGTCCCAAAGCAGCGATGCCCTTTGGTCAAGCCATGTGCTTATCACACAAGACACTCCCTGGATGATCAAGAAATAAAGGAATTGCTTCCCTGCTGGATGCCCTGATTACCGTAATTTGTGGCAATGGGGAACTCAATGCAACTGGAAGCAATAAAATCTACCATTAAAATTCCCCACTGCCCATTTGGTGACAAATTGTCAACACTCTAACTTCAACTTCTTCAAAAAAGCCACACTTCTTTTGAATTTGGCTTTAACTTACTTTAATTTGGAGCAATTTTCTGAGGCCTGGCTGGCAGTTCTGCCAGTTCTAAATATATCTCAGTTTTCTGAGCTTGAACCTGGGCAAGGGAAGCTCGGCTGAAGATGGAAGCATTTCCCCAAGCTGCCAGTAGACTAGCAAGACATCTAAAAACCCTCATCAAATTAAGTGTTTAATTACAATTCAGACTTCGAGACTCTGGAAATTAGGATAATCTTCTGGGAAATTTAATAGTCTCCCACAAAAGAAATTGCAACACACAAGCCAAAAAAAGCACAGAGCTTGGAGAGTGTTATCCCATCAAATCATACCTTGTACCAGATTCTTCACCCTAATTCCCAAAGAATATGTGGTGAGATCCACAACTTAATTTCAGGTTGTGGAGCCTCTGGGAAAGATTAGGATCAACATAACCAGGAGGCTAAATCATGAAGAGCAGTCCCATGTCAAAAGTTGAGAAATGTTTGTTGAGATGAGTTGATGGATCTTGTCATGCTTGACTTCACGAAGGACGAAGAGGTAAAGCCACAGAGGGCACTGCCTGGAGAAGGTCTCAACACTGCCATGTGCACAGCCACTGAAATTTGGCCAGCAAACCATGGCCACAGCCTTGCCAGCCCGCTCTGCTCCTCTAGGTGGCATGGTCTGTGCACACAACACCACCTGCCTCTGCCCACACGGGGAGATGTCACCACCACACGGCATTACTGCCACTCTCACTACCTCATGGGATCCTTAAAAACAAGAACAACCCACTCACAGGGCTCGCAGCTCCAGCAATCACTGAAGAGCCCACAGAAGCGTAGGGAGAAGTAGAGATCATCTGACCAAAGTACCAAGTTAAACCAGACCAGTGAATGAAAGGAGGGAAGAAGTTGTGCTCGCTGTTCTCACCTCACAAGCAGCACATTCCACCACCACCCGTCGTGAAGTCAGAAGGACAGAAGAAATGTTTGTACAATACTCCAAAAATGTAAAGCTCTAGATGAACAGTTAGCATTACACATTTTCCTTTTTTGATTCATGATATTATTGCTTAAAGGAAAATGGAATCTTTTTCTCAAAATGAGTCAGAACATCCCATATTTCCTTTTGCTGCCACCCTCAGGAGCCATGACCCCAGAGCCACAGTCAGCAACAAGAGGAGCTCTGCTGCTTGTGTAAGATCACAGAATCATAGAATGGATTGGGCTGGAAAAGACCTCCGAGATCATCAAGTCCAACCCTTGGGCCAACTCCAGTCCCTTTACCACATCATGGCACTCAGTGCCACGGCCAAGCTCACTTGAAAAACCTCCAGGGATGGGGAATCCACCCCCTCTCTGGGCAGCCCATTCCAATGCCTGAGCACACTGTCTGCAAAGAATTATTTTCTGCTCTCCAACTTCAATTTCCCCTGGCAGAGCTTGAGCCCCCCATGTCCCCTTGTCCTATTGCTGAGTGCCTGGGAGAAGAGAGCAACCCCCACCTGGCCAGAACTTCCCTTCAGGCAGTTCCAGACAGTGTTGAGGTCACCTCTCAGCCTCCTCTTCTCCAGCACAAACACCCCCAGCTCCCTCAGCCTCTCCCCACAGCACTTGTGCTCCAGTCCCTTCTCCACCCTTGTTGCTCTTCTCTGGCCCCGCTCCAGCCCCTCAATCTCTTTCCTGAACTGAGATGTGCATGGATGTTCCTCTGCCGTGACAGACATTCCACTACTTGCTGGCACATCCCTCACATCTCAGGACAGCCCTGCTGAGTCAAAACCTTGTGACACAGGCAGGATGCACTACAAGCAACCAGAAGACCTGCAGAGTAAGAGAAACAAAGGGCAGTGAGAGGTGACAAAGAAGAAATCATATCCTGGTATCAAAGACAACAAGGATACAAACCAGAAAGCAATATAAGCCCAGAGCCCAAATGTAGAACATGGGAAGTAACTGCACTTGGGCTGGAAGTATCTCAGAAGCTGAGCTGTGACACAGGTTCACTCATGTGACACAGCACAGCTGGAGGGGAAATGACTGGACTGAGATGTCCAGTAATTCACAGCAAACTTTTTGGTGGAAAGCTGAGGAAATCTATATATAATTTCATCAGAAGTCAGCTCTGTGATTACAGAGATAGACTATAACAAAAAAGTCCCAACTTGCTCCTTAGGAAGCTCAGGACAGGGAGGTGACTGCATTTCCAGGGTATGCCCTACCTAATACAGGTCTTGGTAGAAACCCAGTCTAAGCAATAGGAATGCTTGGGAATGCTCAAAGCCATGGATCCAGTGGAGATGCCAACTTACAGAAACTGCCACACTAACTCAACACAGAATAAATCAATTAAATCTGTACCCTGGAGCAAGAGCTTGGGGAGTGTCCAGACAAGCCTTTACAAATATTAGCTAGCCTGAAGTTAAATACCTCTCTGTAAACTATCCTACAGACTTTGATACTCCAAGAACCAGAATGTTTTTCCCAATATAAAATTCCGAGCAAGTGAAAATATGAAAGCAGTTCTTGATAAAGCTCAACTAGACTTTGGTACTGATCACTTAAGCCTGTGCTGCTTCCTACTGATATTAAGGCTTTCACAAGACTTTTCTTATGGCTTACTCATAATGAACAGCTGCTCTGGCAACTGCTGGAGTCAGCAGGTACTTCCTGCCCTGAAAAACAGTCATCAATATATCTCAGTACAGAAAATCATACTCTCTTTATAACAATTCATGATAGGGTTGAGATATCAACTGGCTCCGTGCCACAGACACTCCCTTAAACAATGGTTACACCCTCTATACAGCTAAAAATGAAACAGCTGAAAAGGAAGACATTTTATACAAGTTCCCAGGGTAAAACACATCTGAGGGGCACTGGTCTGGGACTGACATTGTTCAGCTGAAAGAATAAATATCTGAGCCCAAATCGTATTTCCTTCACCACCTTCCCAGACTTGCACAAGCAGAAAATCCCTCTGAGTTTTCCTTTTATACTCCTGGTGCTCTCCAGCTGCATGAAATTTTATAAAACTGTTAATAAATTTGAAGTACTGCAGATTATGATTTACCCTTTTGTTAACATCACTTGTAGTGCCAGGGAGTGTGTTTGCCAGCTAAGGAGAGGTCTGAAACTCTTTCAGTGTTGACTTTAAGCTGAATACAAATACTGAGTGATCTGCCTGCACACTGAGTCCTCAACCACAGTGGAGTGTAGCAATGCTGCTTACAATGCTGCCAGTGAGACAGGGTGTCAAAACAAACATCATTGTATTAATTGCATCTGTTGATGAACCAGCCCGAGAACAGCCTTGTTTCAATCCCAGGCTTTATAAGACAGCACTGAAACGTTACTGTGAGTGTTGAGATGGATGAGTCAACAGACAGAACAGAAAAGCATTTGTAGGGAGAGTCTTGCTGGAGTAATTTGATAAGCTGCACAGATACACAAAATGATGGTCTCTATCGACATGGGTTGCTCATATAGTCCTTGACCTGGTTTTAGGTTTCAGTTTTGCTTTCTGCAGGCTTTCCAGTCAAAGGCAGGCAAACACACACGCAGTGTTACCTTTGCAAAGGTGAAAGATCAGCAAAGGCTTAACCAATCTGAGAACAGTTCAAAAAGTCGTGTCAGACACTAATCCTTCTCACTGGGGGGGTTACAATGGCTCTCCTCGGTATTTTGGAAGCTTTCCTTGACCTTGTGGAGAGGAAGACCTTTCAAACCACCAGGTAAACAGAACACCAGGGGTTTGGGGTCAGAGCAATGCAGGAAGCACTGGCTGCCCACCAGGGAGAGCCTCTCCTCCTGTTCTTACTTGGCTGAAATGATCCCTGCAGTGTCACCTGAGGTCAGCAGATTCAGGTTACTGAAAGAATGACATTTTAAACCTGATCCCTTCTCTCATCCCAAACCACCTGCAACTCATCTTTTAAGGCTGAGATTATTCATCCCAGGGGAATTATCCACTAATCAGTCTTTATCCCCAAACTAGGTCCTCATGCTTGCAGCTGGTCAAGAGCTTGGTCTGGCAAAGGTTTTGGTTCCTTCCACTCTCAGAACAACTCCCACAGGACAGACTCTAAAATAATTTGATGGCAGCTTCTTGTGCTAAGAAAACTGGCACGGATTTACCAGCCAATACATCATATGCCAAGGTAGAGAGAGAGGCACAAAGTGAGGCTCCAAGTTATGAGTCACTTTTCCTTGGGCTGGGCCTTAGTTCTTTACACCTTCAGGCACAGGGAAGTGCTGAGAGAGGTTTTGCACCCCCAGGATTTTCTGAAGCAGGATAAAAACTAAGCAAACCCAGACTGCACAACAAGAAAAGGAGGCAAGGACTGACTGCAGTGTGTCCCCCAAAATAGCAGAGGTCAGCACAGCCCTTTGGCTCCCCAGCACACGTGCTCACCAGCCCAGCTGCTATTCCCTTCAGTGTTTGTCACAGTCAAGTGTGAAACTCTAGAGCACCATGTGGTCAGGTGAGTCAGATCCCTGCATTCTGCTTCTCCTCTCCTTATTATAGTTCATCCGTTTGCTGCAGCTCGGCCCTGTGACAGCAAAGCATTTCATAACCACTGCTCAACCCTGGGAGAGCAGGTCCTCCAACCCCTTCCACTCAATGGCTGTTCCATGTACCAGAATAAAATTCATGCCCATCTCCATCTCCCACAGCGACATCCCTGCCCTGTAGGGCCTTCAAAATGAGATGTGCCCTTCACCTGCAATTATCATGCAAAACCCCCCCCCGAAAATCCAGGCAGATGAGCTGCCTCCTGCATCTCACCCAGAGGCCGAGGCAATTACTGCAAAACTCGCAGTTTGCATCAGTAAATGCAGCACCATGATACTTCGGTTTATCTAAGTTTCAAATTTGAGGGCTATGTTAAAACAAAACCAAACCAGACTCACCTGGATTTCTCCTGGCAAACAAATGGTTGAACTGGCCAAAAATCATATTTTACCAACCGCAAAGGAGAAATTCTGGAGATTCTTCAGCTGGTATGAATCAGGACAAAGGGCATTTTACAGCTGTGCAAGGGAGAATATTTTGGGAAAGAGAGATGTTTTTAATTCCCTCAGTTCATTTAATATTATCTAAACATCATAGCTTAAAATAATCCCGACAGACAAAGCAGGCCAGACCTTCCTATCCAATACAGCACAACATGCACTGTATGAAAAGTGTTCTCTACTCTCTCCTTGGGTAAAATGGCAGAGCTGGAGGAAAAGAAACCATTTGCAGTAAAGAGCAGAAATCTCTACCCAGACCCATTTGTTTTACTCTGGAAGTATTGACAGATGAGTAATGAAAACTTTGCTGCAGACACAGGCTGTTCTTCAAGGCAGCATCAGTTAATAAACCACAACCACAGCTGCAAAAATATTAAGGAATTTAACTAAAAGATTCCTTCAAGGGCACAGGATTGCAGGAGAAGCCAGTTTTTGTGTTTTGTTATCATCTCAAAAGTTAAGATCATAGTTTGCAGCACCAACACAAACCAGTGTTACTGTTTTGGATATAAAAGCTTTGAATAACAATGTCATTAAATGTATACAACTGAGTACTAATATTTCTAGCATGATTTTTTCCATTATGATAATATTTGAAACTTAGTATATTGTGTTGCCAAAGCTTTTAGATGTGAATTATCTCATCCCAGAAGAATTAAATGATAAAACCAAATAACAGGATTACTATAATTCACAGCCTGTTAGCTCTGAGAATCACCAAGGATGGGAGAGACCTTCAAGATCTCCTGGTCCAACCATCAACCCACCATAATCACTCCTAAATCACATCCCCAAGTGCCACATGCAGACTCCTCTTGAAACCTCCAGAGACAGCGACTCCACCACCTCCCTGGGCAACTTCTTCCAATGCCTGACCACTCTTTCAGAGAAAAGTCTGAGTCTTCTCATAGGACAAACCACAGCACTGCTCTGGTAACATGGCTGAGAGTGATGGTTTGAATGAATGACCAACTTTGGATGCCAGATGTGGATCAGGACCTGCATCAACAGCCAAGCCAACTGGGATTGATTTCAGCATCAGTTATGCCTACAGGTGATGAGGGAATATTTTTCATATATTGCCAGTGGAGCTCCAACAGAACAAGGATCACCAACAGCTCTAACCTTTGACACTATTATTTACACCAGTCCCAAGTACTTACAGAACTTAAGAAGTATCAAAACAATGACATAAGCAAACAACAACCTGGCATCATTTTTGTTGTTACTAACACTCTTACACACCTTGTTGCCAGAGACTCACCCTCATATGTTTCCCTCATTTTCTATTCTCTATCATGTTGACTTCAGCCAGAACAACCCACGTAAAAATACACATTTGGGTGGTAACTCTGAACACAGGTAATTGTGGTCAACTGCCAGGGAAGCATTTTTTTCCTTACATGCACAGTAAAAAGTCACAATGATGCCAAGAATCCCAGGCAAGACATGGGTTACAGCAATGCCTGGTCAAATGAGGGTTTGGATCCCTTGGAGTTCAGCACTTGCCAGGCTTCCAGCCAGATGGAAGCACAAAGAGGTTCTCCTGTGCATCACCTGATGGGTCCAGGGAGCCCCAGGAGTGTTACTGTGAAAGGGACACCTCACATCTGAGGGCTAACGAACCAAGATAATGAATTCAGGATAAAATCTAAGAGTGAGAGCTGCCAGTGCATATTTAAGGAATTTATCCAAGTGCTCTCACTGAAAACAGACAGGAACAAAACTGTCTTTGTTTAAAGCCTACCTGGAAATAGGCACAGACAGTAACAGGAACCAAACTCTCTCTTGGCCTGGTTTTTAAGAGTTTGTTTGCCTTGCCATTTTTACCAGGTTTTTAGCAGAAACCCACCCTTCACAGTCCCTGACTGGCTCCTCTGAACTGTCCCCAGAAGAGACACAGAGTTGCTTTTTTCCAAAGGATTCAAGTCAGCTTTGCCAAACAGAGTAGGGGACACTTCCCCTTCAGGCAGGGTTTGCAGCCTCTCTGATTTTCTCAGTCTTCTTCAGAAAATGTGCAGATATTTAAGGAAATTTTAATATCCATTACTCTGCAAACTCAAGTAAGTCCAAAAAACTGGTCAGTAGGTCCAAGAGTTATAAAAAATGGGTAAGTTATCACTTCTGCTTTATTAAAGGATGCTACAGATTAAATAGGAGCAGTACAGACAAAGAGCAAGCTCATCTCTGAGAGGTGCATCGAGTTACACCTCAGAACTCAATGGTTCTTCTTTAAAGGGATATTGTCCACCTGAATATCATGGAATTGGCCATAGCTGAGAGTGCCAGCTCATGGGAAACAATGTACCATTCCTTAAATTCACTGGATCATTTCAACAGGGTAGTTCTACAGCATCTCTCCTGTAAGCAGCAACAGAGCAGATGGACAGAGCAGGGGACAGAAATGCCACCATTCCCAGTGACAAAAGAACCAGCAAAACTAAGCTGAAAACAGAGAAACTCTCCACCTCAGTTTCGGTCAGTTCTCTTCTAGGTATTGCTCATAAAGATACACATTTACAGGTTTTTTAAAGCCACGTGACTGTCCAATGCACGATGGTTTTGGGTACTGAAAATTTCTCCCCCGTAACAGCCCTGGAGAAGGAACTCCAAGCAGTAGAAGTTAAACTCAAACCCTGCACTGCTTGTACCATGCTCTGTCAAAAAATCTGGCATCAGCCTTAACATCTGATTTCGTGTGACCTTTGCAAGGCTATTTATACAGACAAACCTCCTCCTGCATAAACCAATGCTCCACGTTTCCTGCAAATCCCTGCAAATTCATAGATAAGCTCCAACTTAACCTGCTGGCAGATCTCCCTTGCTCCTCAGACTTATTACTCTTGTATATAATTCAGTTTAAAGCTTCTCCTAGCAAGAAAAGCAGAAAACATACACTTAAAAAATGAAGATGGATAGAATATAACCAAAGAGGGATGCTCAGTTTTCTTGTATGTGAAGGGTGCACAAACATCACTCCCAACAGGGAAATTTAAGGCTACACTGAATAGCAAAAGGCAGAAGGGAACCACTCACAATTTAATACTCAGATTGACAAAGTTAATGTAGTTAGAACAAACTGAGAGAATGTAACACCCACAGAAAGCTGTGTTTTAATCAGCACTGTCCTGCTAACCAAGGCAGATGGATTCACGGAGTGCTGCTCTCCAGAATTGATTGGAATGTACTACACAACCAGAACTAAACTATTGATCACCCTGGATACCCTTTATTATGTGGTTTGCAAAGGAAACTTTCTAAATATGGAATGAATTCCTGAGGCTGTTTTACCACCTCTTGGGCAGTAGGGACACAAACCCATCAAAAGGTAAGGGGTAAAACAGTGCCTGCTGTACACTGGGAACACAATCCCATTTTAATTATTTTAAAACTCCCTGCAAACTACACTGAAGAGATACAGAACTACATATCCAGTCTCTTAATAAAATTTTATCAAGGTTTAATCAACCAACCAAGCTGCAGATCTGCTTAGTCCAACTCTACCAGCCATGAGTGACTATTCTTTGATTTTAGCCTCTACTGATTTTTCCCCCTTTTTTTTTTTTAAAAAGCCTAAGAAGGAAAATTCTCATCTATTTTCTTTCAAAATCCAAGATTTTTTTTTACATGTGAGGGATGAAATTAAAGATCTTGCTTAGAATATAAATGGGACTAGTTCAGTGAATATGTTAAGTACTCAACAAAGGGCAGCCCCCCATGAAGCCTTGAGAGAGAAAGAACAAGAGCATGAGAGTGCAGCAAGCTTTAACCTTCCTCCCTGGGCAGAACAATCAATTGGGGTTCACTGGAGGCACTGATGGCCACACCAAGGGGTTAAGTTACATCCTAAAATACACTCTATTTTCATGGCACTGAAAAAGCTGCACCCAATGAGGCAGAGACCAACACCCAGTAAAGTAAGATAATGCAAAATCTGAGTTTGCTTAATTCAAAGAGCCTCAGCCACATAATTAAGAAATCTCTTCTTCAGTGCCACCCCTGCTCAACTGACCTTCTAACTGAGAACCAGAAAAATTAAAAGAACATGAAATCAAAATGCTGGGCTTAGAATACAGCTCTTGTCAATTCTCAAATATTTTACTTTCCTAAATATGACAAAAGAGAAAGCAAGTGTAGGGGAACCAATTCTCCCAAACACTGTGAATATCCTGTCTCCCACAACACCAAGTGAACCATTGACTTAAGAGTTGGACTCGATGATCCTTGTGGGTCCCTTCCAACTCAGAATAGTCTGTGAGTCTGTGAACATTCTGATACAGACCCTCTTTTTCTTGTACTTGTTCCTATTCCCTTCTCCCTTGCTCTCAACAGGAAAACATTATGCTACACACTGTAAAGAAGGTAAGCTATGGTAGCAACGAAAACAGCAAACAGATTTAACATGAAGAGACAGTTTCAAAGCTGAAGAGCTTGCTCTGAAACAGGCAACCCAAATAAAACCAGATCAATAATCTGATCCATCACAGGGCACGTGGGGACACCATTTCTCTCTCGGAGATGAAACTGTCTGCTCTGTCAGAGCTCTGTCACACACCATAGGAAGAGAGCAGAAATGTATTTTTCAGAGTGGATGCTGCAGGTCAGGGAATAGAGCTGTGATCTGTCAGGCTGCAGTAACACGAACAGCACAACTGCACAACATTCCTCGGGCAGCACGTCCCAACCTGCAGGATTCCTGCAGCTTTTCTGGATTGCTGAAATCCATCTCCTGTCTCTCTGCTTTGGAACAGACTCCTGTAAAAGCCACTGGGAACGTCCTCCTCGCCCACTTCCCCCCCTGCCATCCATCCTGCCCTTCCCTCCCTGCTCTCCTCGCACGCGACTCACCCACCGCTCTCTCCTCTCCTGTTCTCAGTGGGTTGGGCATCCTCTCACTTCTCTTCTGGTCTTTCCAGTCATTCCATCAACACACACTGAGATTTAGCTCACTTGGTTAAAACTTGGTTTTAATAAAGCCAAGGTCATGTGTTCAATACCCTGTATGGGCCATTGACTTGAGCTGAACTCGATGATCCTTGTGGGTCCTTTCCAACTCAGAACAGCCTGTGATTCTCTGATCTCCATTTGTGATGTCCCTTTTTCCCCTCTCCATCCACCTTTTTATACACCTTGGAGTTCTGGGGCTGCAAATTCAAACTTGCAAAGATGAATAAATCTGGTTTTCTTTCAAGCTGCTCTCCCTTTTCCTGTAATTCCTAGCAAAGCCCCGAGAACAACACGCTGTTCTCCGTTACCATCCCTGCATCCTGTTGTGTTCTGCAGTATCAACTGAGGACCAAACTCAGGTTATCCAGACAAAACTGCCATATGATGAAGCCAATATCCTTGCAATAGCTTTGTGATTTTAATACTCCTTCCATGCTGCTTGATGACACTGGCTGAATCCCATAGTTTGCTAATGATAATAAAGAAAATAAATGTAACACCAAAGCAGAATTTCCCAAATATTCAGGCATGCACAGCACAATAAATTCTCAATCGTTTTCAGAGACAAAAAAGCTTATTCTGTCACAAATCTGAGAAGCTGGAGGATCCCTCTCCATGCACAGGATTTTTCTTCAAATAATGTAAAGTCTCTACAGGCAGAATACAGGCTGGAAGGATTCATTTCAGGGTAAGCAACGTTACACAGAGGGCAACAGCTCTGCAAACTAACAAAGGACACCAAATCTCTCATTTCAGCAGAAAAATGTTGGGATGATATGCCTTGGAAAACAGAACAAGTTATATCTACTGCATGTAACCAAACTATGCAAAACAAGATGGGTGTGGTGAGGAGGGGGAGAGACGAAGGAGGCTATTAAATCATCTTACCTGTAGTTCTGACATGTAATTTGTTATTTTTAATATATGACATAGTTTGGGGAGTTTTATCTGGCACAAAGACAGGAGATGCTCTTTAGCATTTTGCCTCTGCCCAGGTACATGGACCTTCCAAATTTGGCACTGCAGTAACAAACAATTCCAGCCTTCACCTCCCAACTGAGAACTACCTGCAATACACATAATAACTGATTGAATTAAATCTGATTAGCCATAAATGCCTCTGCCAAGGAAGGTATAACACCCCTCCAGCTTCTCTGAAATAAAGTCTAGAAAGTTAACTCTTCACACTCCTCCACTTGCAGTTCAGATGCTCTAAGATTCTGAACTAAATGCTCTCCTTCCAAAGGATTTGTAAGTCAAGAGCAAAGCTCATCCTGCCAGTTCTACCCACAGGATTTTCACTCTGGAAGAAATAAGGTCTTAATGTATATTTTTTATATACATCATCATTTTATATTCAGCATCAGAGTCTGCCTGCACCTACAACAGAGTTACCAGAATCAGCTGAAGTACCAACTGCAATTCAAAACTTCCAGAAAAACAAAGCCCCAAGGAAACCTGAAAAAGGAGTTACAGTTTGACACCTTTTCTTAGAAACAAACACTCTGGTTTCTTCCACTCAGGCAATACAAAGCCATGCTGGCAGCCTACGGATCCCTGACAGACAAGAAATGTTTGCTGCAGGTGATCAACAGACCTAAATGAGGGGTATTTGTGTCACAATCTTGACTTGACAGTGACCTTGCACTCCTCCCTACTCACCAGGAGGTTAGCAAGAGCCAGTAAGAGTTACCACCACATAAAAATCACACCAAGAGATATATTTAGTCATTGTGGTTCAAGGAAAACGATTGCTTGCACTGAAAATAAATTTAGCAATTGTTTCCAGTTTCTGCTTTTTCACTGACTAAGGCACAACCCAGCTGCTTCACATTCCAGTAGCCTTCAGCTGTCTGTTTTTCCTCTCCAGTCCTTGCCCACTTCCCTCATACAACTGCTCTGACCATCCCAATCCTGCAGCAGTTATCCCACAGGCTACACTGTGGGGAACACCAGAGCACCACAACACCTGTCAGGCCTAGGATGGCTCATAAAAGATGCCAAATTCTGCTCTCTGTGCCATTTTTGTAGGAAAAAAAACCCTAAGCAATGACCATCTCGTACCTGTATTTTGCCATTACACAAAACCAGGTTAAATTGTTGATGCTGTTTGAAGAAGTTACAACAAAACACACGTGGGATGTCACTTTGGGAGGAAACAGAGGTGGTGAAAGCTCGAGTAAGGAAGAATTGGAACTGAATTGTCTTTAGGGTTGTGAGGTGAGCCTTTAGAAGGGTTTAATTCTCAGATTACAAGACAAGAAATTAAGTATTTTTTTACTTTGTTTGAGCAGCACTTCAACTGGTCAACTGCAAAACTTCTGACCTGAGAGCCCTCACTCACACTGAGGAACACAGTGCAGGTGAACACCCAACAGAGCTCTGCCTGGAAACTCACCTGAGCCTGGCAGACAAAGAGAAACCGCGGAAAACTGTACAGGTGTAACAACTCTGCAGGCTGATTTCTACAGAATGATCCAAGACACAATGACAGTTCAAAATATAACCCACAAAGAAACAAGATCCCTGGGAAACTTCACATTAATACAAAAATATTTGCAGATGCACAATTGAGAGTCACATGAACTGGAGGACTCTGGATAAGCTTTAAGTTCCTATAAAGATGGGAATTATCTGACCTCCTGAATTGTGTCTGCTATTTTTGCCATTTTCCTTAAGAAAAGAGTTCTCCTGGGACTGCCCTTGGTGTTCATCCTACCAATACTAAAGGATGAGAATTTGAGATGAATCTGCTTATCAGGCAAGTGTTTATGAGTAAAAGGTGAAGCCAACAGCATTTTTGGTCTGCTGGGAATAAATACATCCAGTTGAGCCCTGGGCAGAATAGAGATGACTGCCTGAACTCCAGGTAGCTAAGGCTCAAACCAGTTACTTCAGCCAACCTTTAGCAGACAGCTGTTGGAAAAGCAAGTTTAGAAGGAATATGAAAACATAAGGGATATGAAATGACAAGATTAAGACTGAAACATCCAAGTAGAATAAACCTTCAAAGTATGGCACTGGTATGTTCTTTGGTTTTAATAAAGGGCACTCTTGAATGGACTTGCTTCAGGTTCAGAGCTTTAGGTTCAGACCTGATGATGTCCAACTGCTCCCTTATCCTCCCTGAATGATGCAGAATAGTTCAATTCCCTGGAGCACGTAATCCATCAGGTAAATAAATACAGGAATTCATGCATTGCCATGGTAACAGGAAACCCCAGCAGAATCTGTGACCTTCTCTGCTCTTTCTTGGCATCTCTATTTTGGATTTCACATCAAAAGGGTGAGAGCAAATATTTTCTGCAAGTGAAGACAAAAAGTCACAGTTCTAGAGTGAAGAAAAGCCAACAGCCATTCCTTCTCTTCAGGTCAACAGGGGTTCTGCTTTAGAAAAGTGTTTGGAAGTCTCCTGGCTGGAGCCTGACAAAACAGGGGCTCTAACACTTGTTAAACCAAAACACACCGTTTTATTCTGTGTTACCAGATGGCTGCCCTTCACTCCAAAGCAGAGCTCTGAATTGCTCTACAGTGACTCTTCTGTTGATTAAACAGCAGCACTGAGAGGCTCCAGAGGGAGCCTTGTCTGCCCTTTCTTCATGGACAGGATGGGAGCTGCTCTCTCTAATCATTTATTATTGTTTTTTATTGGGTGCCAACAAGGTGTTTCAGTTCAGGACCCAGGGAGCAGATGGATGCAGGATCTCTGGGGGTCTAACCCTGTAAGGATAACACATTTTTCCCAGCAGCCTGTCAAGATGGACACACGAGCCAAACCAAAGCCAAGCCCACTCCAAAGTTTGTCACCACGGCTTCTGATCAGGCAGGAGCCTATTTTATTTACAGCATAATGTGTTATGCATGAATTTCTGTTCTCACAAGAAAAACAAATTCCAACGTACACAAATACACAGACCTCAGACCTCATAGCAGTTGTTTCACGATTCCACATCCTTTGTTCTGCTACTGCACACGTTCTGACAAACAGCATCCCAGAATGACTGTGGTTATTACAGCCTGTGTTTACTGGGTGACGCTGTTAACCAAACTGTTTGTGTCAATCAGAAGTTCAAACACTCAGAAGCAGCGATGGAGAAGCTCCTGCACGGGAACAGCTGGTTTCCAGCCCTCCCTCCCTGCCTCTTCTCCTCCCATTTATATTGGGAGTGGAGTTTTTGTAATATCCTTCTTAAAGGAATGAAAGTACAAGCAGCTGAAAGAGGACACATTCCCAGATTTACAGTTTCTCTTGTTCAGCAAATCATCACTCCAACAGACACCCACTACAATGAATGCCTCCACATCAAGGCTTCACCCACTGCATTTTCCAACTGTACACTCCCAGCACCGACCTGGGGATGGATCCTGCATGATCCTTGAGCTCTCCAGTGGGAGCTCAGTGTGTCTGTTCTCTAGGTTGTGCAGCATATGATTTTTATATGGTATTTTACTGCTGTTACATAGTCTTTTCTATGGTATTTTTTTGCCTTTCTGTTCTATTGTTTATGGAACCACTCTGAGTTTGTGTGTGTGTCTACGGAGTCATCTTCCTGTGCTTGAACTCTCCACTCTGCCTCCCCAGTGTGGAGTTCTATTTACTATTCTCACAGGGTTATTTACTGCACACGAATAAACAAAACGTGATCACTTATTTATATGTCTGTAATTACTGTCGGCACTTACTAAATCCCAAGCCAAACTCACCTCTAGCATAAACAAGTGGCAATTACTCCAGAGAGCTGGCCCCAGGTCTGTGTACTCTGCTAACACCTTCCTTACTCAGTGGAGTAACATGCAGGGATATTACAGGAGCATGGAAAAGCACAGCCAGAATCCCAGAGCAAAGTGCTCCATCAGGCATCGTGCACCAGATTAACCCGTGATATTTCGGGACCAACATTTGTCCCGTGATGCGATGCACACTTGTTAGACAGTAACTCAGCGCGAAGAGCTGGAAACACGCCTGTGTTCTCCAGGGCAAAGCGGCTGCCAGGGAGCTGCCCGCTCATCCCCCGGGGCTGCTCCACAACCCGCATCCCTGGAGAGCACATTGGGCACAGGCGGAGCAGCACAGGAGCCAGAGCAAAGCAGAGTGATCAGAACCAGAGCGCCCTGAGCCGACTCCTCTCCTTTGAAACCAGTCCTTCCTCCATCCGTGGCTGCTGTCCTGGAAAGCCTGAAGGCTGCGCTTCCCACATCCCGACTCTGCTGCCCTGCCTTCCCCAGAAGGCAACTGCCTAGCTATTCCTTACAATAAAAATACAAAACAGCATTGATTTTTCTCTGCTAATTAAACGCAACATAATTAAACCACGTAACTTCACTGCTTGATTTGCACAACACTAATTGAATCTTTTTAAACTTACTACTCCCACTACGGAGGAAAACACGGGCATTCAACCATCTAAAGTGACAACTGAGAACCAAGCACGACTCCAGAAGCACAGAGAGACAATACGATCCGTGCTGGAGCGTTTCCTTGCGAGAGCAGGAGGAATCAGCCTCCCGTGGCTCTCACGGGCACCCCAAGCACAGGGGAGAGCTTTGCAAGGGAGACAAAAAAATGAGCAAGTCCCCTCTGACATTTGCCTACGGACCCGTCTTTTCTCATCCTGCACAAACACCAGAAGAGGAAAGTTGGGAGAAGTTGCCATCAATCACTGCGTGTAGGCCCCAAAGCGCTGCACTGCGCTGATGCTCGGCTGCACGGGCAGGACGGCAGCGGTGCGGGAACGTAAGAATTAAAATTAAATAATCAGGAAAAAAATAGAGCAAACAGGAGGAAAAAAGGAAAACGAGGAGCAGAGACAAAGCCTGACTGGGCAGCGCCAGTAGCAGCCCCGGAGGGACGGGCAGAGCATCCCCCGCGCTCCCCATCCCGGCCCGGCCCGGGCCGCGCTCGCCGCCCGCCCCGACAGCACCGNGGGCTCCGGCGGAGCAGCAGCTCCCAGCGCCCGCCCCCCGCCCGCTCCGCGGGGCCGCGACGGGAAGGGGCGGGCAGGGGCTCCGCGCACGCACCGCCCGCAGCACCGCCCCGCCCGCAGCGTCGCCCCGCGGCCAACGAGAGAACTGCAGGGGCGGCGCCGCCGTGCGGCCCGGAATAATGCTGGGATGGCAGAGCAGGGAAAGGGGCTGGACCGAGGGGAGAAAGGGCACGGCGTTAACGTTTGGGTTAGATGTTGGGAAGAATGTTTTTACGGAGGGGAAATCAGGATGAGGTGACCTCATCACTGTCTATAACTACCTGAAGGGAAGTTCTGGCCAGGTGGTGGTTGGTCCCTTCTCCCAGGCACTCAGCAATAGGACAAGGGGGCACGGGCTCAAGCTCTGCCAGGGGAAATTGAAGTTGGAGAGCAGAAAAAAATTCTTTGCAGAGAGAGTGCTCAGGCATTGGAATGAGCTGCCCAGAGAGGGGGTGGATTCCCCATCCCTGGAGGTTTTTCAACTGAGATTAGACGTGGCACTGAGAGCCATGATCTGGTAAAGGGACTGGAGTTGGCCCAAGGGTTGGACTTGATGATCTCGGAGGTCTTTTCCAACCCAATTTATTCTATAGTTCTATGAATTGGAATAGGCTGCCCAGGGAGGTGGTTGATTTTAAGCTGTTTGGTTTAGATATTAGGAGGAATTCAAGGCAGTTAAAATGCCACCCTGACACCTGATCCCATCAGATCTCGGAAGCTGAGCAGGGTCAGGCCTGTTTGGTACTTGGATCTCCTGGGAATATACCGGGTGCTGTAGGTTCTAGTCCTGAAGACTTCACTGTCATCGTCCAAGCTCACTGGGCTGTGGCAGATGAACCTCTTAGTAGTTCAAGGTAAAGCCCAGCCATATACACATAGGAAGAATTTCTTTACAGAGAGCGAAAACAGGAATTGGAATAGGCTGCCCAGGGAGGTGGTTGGTTGGTGTCCCTGGAGGTTTGTAAGGAGAGACTGGATGTGGCACTCAGTGTCATGGTTGGATCAAAGGTTGGACTGGATGATCTTGGAGGTCTTTTCCAACCCAGTTAATTCTATGATTCTAAAGAATCAAATCAAATGACAGAAAGGCATTGAATCCAACATTCCTTTTATTCACCTAGCTGGGAACATAGGGAATAGTTTGCCATGTGTGTTCTTGACTTAAACAATTCTCTATTGAATTTGCTTCTTAGCAGAGAGGATCTTTATTGACTAAGTTCTGTGAAGTGTATGACTTTTGTAAATTAATTTCTTCCAGGTGTGCCACTTCAGTATTCTTTGATTAGCTCAAGGGTTTGATCTTCATTTTGCATTAAACTAATTTAGGAAAAAGTCAACTAAAATGATTAAAATGCAACTCTCTACAAGGGTCAGAGCCTACAAAATTCCTGAACTGTCTGAGATAAAGGCATATTTCTCTCTCCTAACCCCAGCCCTAACCCATTCCTTGCCCAATCAGAGTGGTCCCAGAGCACACGGCACAGGATTACATCCAGACAGGTCTGGGATATCTCCAGTGGTGGAGACTCCTGTGCAACCTATTCCTGTGCACAGTCACAGCACGGGGAAGAAGTTCTCCCTTGTGTGCAGGTGAAGCTTCCTGAGCAGATCCTTGGCACTCCCATTTAAATATTTATACACAATAATGAGGTCCCCTCTCATTTGCCTCTTCTCGAGGCTGAACAGCCTCAGCTCCCTCAGCCTTTCCTCATGTGACAGATGCTCTAGTCTCCCAGTCATCCTCATTGCTGGACCTGCTCCAGGAGCTCCACATCTCTCTTGTCCTGAGGAGTCCAGAAGAGGGCACGATGCAGGGTTTGGGCTGGAGCAGAGCTTTGGAGCCCCTGGCAGTGTGGGGGGACACTCAGCACCACAGGGCTGCTGTGACCTCAACTCTGCACCCCAAGGCAACACCGAGGGGATGGGAGACACCCCTGGGTGTCCTGGTTAGTTCTCCCCACAAAACACAACCCTCTGGATGAGGGATTGGGTTTGGCCTCTTCCCCCAGGCAACAGGAAAAGGGAAAATGGGCTCAAGGTGTGCCAGAGGAGGTTCAGGTTGGATATAAGGAAAAATTTCTTCATGGAAGGAGTGGTTAAGCATTGGAACAGGCTTCCCAAGGAAGTGGAGTCACCATCCCTGGAAGTGTTCAAAAAATGAGTAGATTTGGCACTATGTTTTACTGGGCACAATGGCACTTGCTCAAGGGTTGGACTTGATGATCTTGGAGGTATTTTCCAGCTTTAATGATTCCATGATTTTATGAAAAGGGAGCAAAGGTGGGATTTGCACAAATCTAACATGTTTTTTGACTCCAACTGGACACTGATGCTGACGCCACAGAGAATTCTCACAGTCTCTGTGGACACCCCAAATACACACTCAGGGCATCCATGGCCAGGGTAACCCCAGGTTGCCCAGCAGAGCTGTTGGAAGCCCTGTGGCAGCTTCAGACAAGCACTGTGCTCCCCCTCCCATTCCTGGCAGCTCCATGTTTGCCATCCTGGCCAACACAGTTGCTTTAATTTGAGCCCAGGGAGCAGTGGCAGCTCCCTGGGGACAAGCGGGTTCACTGCAGAGGGAATCGAAAGCAGAGCAAGTGGGGATGGCCTTAGGAAACAATAAAAGAATTATTGGTCCTATTTGAAAATGAACTCATTTCTACAACTTAATTAGGGACAAATATCACAGCAGTACTGTGACTTGCAGGCAGCACCCTGTGTCAGAGGCCAATAAATCCTTGAAGCCTGGTGAGCTGTCTCAGGCTGTTTATTTCCCTTATGAAATAAATCATTCACGAGGTTGCTATTTTTGTCAGCTTTATACACAAATTTTAAAGTGACTTCATCAGACTCGTCAAACATCTCACACCCAGGGCTGGGCACGAGCTACAGGAGGAAATGTTTGAGAGACAGAGTATGCATTTTTCTGTCATTATTTTTTTGTTGTTGAGAGGCTTGTGGAGAGTTCCTGAGTGCATTTACTTAATAAATCTAACAGAAGAGGATTTAGGTAGAGGTTCTTCTCTCACTCAAACAGATGTAAATGGTGGCTGTTGTAGCCACGCTGAGCTGAGCTGTGCTGACTCACTCTATTAGGGAGTGATAGGAAGGAGGAGCTGCAGAGGGTGATGCTGATGGGAGCAGCCCCACTGCCAGGGCACAGCACACACAGGAAGCAGACAGATGAAGTAACAAGCTGCTATTCTTACACCCTCTGCTTTCAGACTTGGGCAAGGAAGGAGGAGCGTGTGTGTAAGAACGTGAGATATGAGCAGAACAGCTACTAAATTGGAAGGTCTTTTCATAGTCTCTGATATAAAAAGCCCCATTTTGCCCATGGTGTGTTGCCTTCCGGGGGTTGCTTGGGTTTCTCTTGTACTTTCTGCATTAAGATGTAGCTCATGCCTGGAAAACCTGATGCTTCTAAATATTCCACGAAGTCAGCTGGGGGAAAATGCCCCAAAGCTGAGTGTGTTGTTACGGAGAGAGACACAGCCAGGAGAGCAGGAGGAGAGCTGTGAACAGAGATGTGGCTTTTTGTGCTGTTACAGAGCGGTTTGAGGTCCCATGGGGATGGTGCTTGCTGCAAACTGCAGGAGGAGGACAGGGGACAATGGCAGCTGGTTCCCTTCAAGAGGTACAAGAAACACCCTACAAAGAGGCAATTTTTCAAGAGTCAATGCTGCATCAGGAAGAAGAGAAGGATATGTTGTTGGGTACCTGCTTTGTTATCAGATGAGAGCACAGTGCCAAAGTTCACCTTGCAGCAAGAGGCACTCAAGGTGTGTGTGAGGGCAACAACCAGAGCCTCCTTCCCCAAACAATGTGAGAAACTCCCTGGCTGCAAATCCACAGCAGCTCTCCAGATGGTTGGTCCCTGCATGCAAACCCCTCTGATGGATTCAGTGCCCAGCGGTGCTGACAGCACCTGGGGGAGGCCAGCAGACAGAAACTGCAGCCCCACAGGGTCATTTCCTGCAGTGAGTCACCGAACTTTACAACTGACCCACTGAATAGGGGAAATTGTGCAAGAAATGCTAACAAGACTATTGAGATGTGCGGTTAGAGAAGAGCTCTCCTGCCCTCTAGTGCTCTTCCCAAATTCCAGGCTGCTCCCGCCCCAGCCCTGCTCGTCTTCTCTCCTCCAGTTTGTGGGATCAGGGCTGGGGTTATGCTGGGTCTATCCCTGCAGAAATGCCAGGAGGCAGCGGCCGTTCACCCCCAAACACAGTTGTCCAAGAGTGTTTCAGAAGCAGAGAATAAGTAGGATTATGTACAATTTAGCCAACTACCTTCTGGACATGATAACATCGCTGGTCAGGGTGGGTTCAATTTGTTTAAGACACAGTGAGCTCCCTGAAAGACCTGATTCAATGTGCAGAAGATTCCCAAGTGACAAACACGCCCCAGTGACCAGATGTGTCCCTGCCACCACCTCAGCTCAGCTTGTGGGGTGGAAAGTTTTGCCACTGGGGAGAGGTGAAAACAAAATTAGTGGAAACAACTGAAGAAAAAGGGAAAGATTCTCACCTTCTGTTAATGGCTGCAAATCTTCAGGGGTGGAAAGAATGAGATGGAGGAGGAGAGGAATTGTCTGGGAAGGAGAAGGGGACAGCATGGGTGACACACTCTGGGTGAGAGACTCAGAGGAGCAAAGCAGAAAAGGACAGAGATTCTGTATCTGTCACCTGGGAAAATATATAGTGATATGGGCAGCACCAAAGCTCATATGAGCAAAAAGGGGCAAATGGGAGATACCGATCTGGGGCACATCCCCACTTTCACCTCCTTGAGGAAGGGCCAGTGTTCAGGTTTTTTCGGTGTTGCAGCTGATGGTACCTGGCTGGTGCCAGCTGTGTGACAGCCCCTGGAGCTCTGTGTGCTGGAGTGAGAGACAAGTTATCATTTAGAGAGCTGGTGGTCTGGGCAGATGGGGCAGATGGGGCAGAAGTGGAGTTTTCCCCTGTGCACCCCCCGTGGCCGTGGGGCTGGTCCCTCCGAGGGGTCTCACCCTGTACCCGCACACAGCCCAGCCCCGGGGGAAGTTTTAATTGGTTCTCTTATTCTGACACATGATGGACAGGACTTGCTTTCCTACAGCTTTTTCTTTTTAAAAAAGCGGAATTTGGGTGCCGACTCTAGAGGGCAGCATATGCCGGCACATGGGGCTGGGGGGCAGCGCTGACCCCCCACGCCCTGAGCCCAGCAAAGCCTCCGGTGGCAGGAGGATATCACGACAGGGATTATCCCGAGGAAGCAGCCAGGAGGATGCTCCCCAATGGCACACACTGACCTCTGAGCACCAAACAGGGGGAGCAGGAGCAGAGAGACCCCCGGTCTGGTCAGCAGGTGGGTTCACTCTCTCTGAGGTGGGACAAGGTGTGATAGAACCATAGAATGGTTTGGGTTTCAAAGGTCATCTCGTTCCAACCTCCCTGGTACTTTCCACTAGACCAGGTTGCTCACACCCCAGTCCAACCTGGCCTTGAACCCTTCCAGGAATGGGGCATCCACAACTTTCCTGGGCAACCTGTCAGTGCCTCACACCCTCATTGTAAACAATTCCTTTATATGTAATCTAAATCGACCCACTTTCAGTTTGAAACAATTACTCCTTGTCCTATTGCAACATCCCAACCTTGAAAGTCCCTTCCCTGCTCGGTCACAGACCTTTGATTTGTTTTGGTTTGTTTTGCTCCCCAGACAAATCTCTGGAAGGGATGAGAGGCCAACACCAAACAAGGGAAATCTCAGCCCAAATCCTCAGCCACTGCCTGCCCACATGAGCAGGTGTCTCTGCCAGGACAGGGCTCATCCTCAGCTCCCTGCTCAGACTCACTGTGGTTTCAGGAGTCCAAGACCAGCAAACCCTTTGGATGTCTGGGATGTGTCACTCAGTGTCAGGGCTCCCCATCTGTAAAACACCAGTGGGCAGAAGAGTAGAGACTCAGGTCACTGGGACTAGCAAAGGTCAGCCAAAAAATAAGTATGTTGCACTTTCATATCTGTTAAAGTGGCAGCTTAAAGTAAAGCTTTTCAATGTCCTTCTCTGAGTCTTTCGTGAAAAGAAGTAAATAGGAAAAAAATTGTTGGCCTCACACTGCCACGGGAGGATGAGGTGGATCTCAGGAGGAAGGCTGAGAACTCCAGGCCCCGAGATTATTAAAAAGAAAAACTGGGAGAGAGATTAAACAACTTTTGACAAACCCTTTGTACCTTTAAAGTCATTTGGAAGGTGAGGATAAAAGCCTATAAAGGTTCTTTCTCTGGTTTAATCTTTTCCCTCTACTGGGCACTATATTTTACAGTGGAAACATAAGTATATGAATCACCAGAACAATGTATACAAGCTAACAAGCTGCCTGGTACTCCAGGGTGTTTCTGTCAGCACTTCCTCAGTGGTCAGACGTCTGGCTGTCCTTTCACCTCCCCACGTGTGGAGGTTCACATCGATAGCTCATCCTCCTGGGCTTTGTTGGGGTAATGGCAGGGAGTTCAATAAAGAACTTTGCTGTGCATGGCTGAGGCTCAGCTGCTGACTTTGCTGACCACATCATGGTCCATCTTTGCTGTTCTGACCCTTCTACCATCTGGCTCTGGAGTCTGTGTTGCTGAGGACAGAAATGGTAGGAAGACCCTTTTTGCTTTCAGAGCCCAAGGAACAGTAAATTCTGGGCAGTCCTTTCCACTTGCAAATTCTGAGGGCATCTTCCCAGATCATCCCAAGTCCATCCCCACAGGACAGATTGAACATCAACTGGTGCCACTCTGCATCACAGACCTTGGCCAACCTCTGCACACAGAGCAAGCAGAGGAGAGGGAGGTTTGTTGGATCAGCACAGGCTGCAGGTACATCAGGTCTGTGGGAAATCTACCTTAGACTCTTCCTGCTACACCTGAGCTTTTCCTTTATCTGGAGCATCATTACCAGTCACTACTGAGGATGGAACATAAGAAGATGGACACATTTCTGTGGCAAACCCTCCCTTTCAATCAGAAGCTGGTCCTGCTGCCCACAAAGATTGGAGTAGCTCCAGATCCAGCCCTCCTTCCTTGCTGTGCAGTTCCCATCCACCTCTTTGAAGGACCTCCTGGAGAGGGAGACAAGTCACCATATAGCCAGGAGGTATTCAGGAAGGACAGGATGGAGCGGCCCAGTTTAGAGATCTGAAGCAAACCCAGCCCATAAAGTGCTCTTTAAAACCTTGCTTTCCTTCCAGGTCATTTTCCATAGACAAGTGACCCTTCCTGCCTAACAGTACAGACCAAGCAGGTGCTGAAGGTGAACCAAGTCACTCCCCTGCAGGAAAGAGTGAAACGAAAAGGAATCAAAATAGGAAATGAAAATCAATATTCCAAAGTCAAATAATAAAAATTGTGTTATGGAAACAAAGGTCACCCAGGGAAAAATGCAATTGGACATGACAGCCTAGATTTCCTCTCTCTGCCAGTCCCAGCTGGGGAGACCTTGTGCCCAAGCCAAAGTGTCACCTGCCCATGTGGCTGAAGCACCATCAGGTCTGTACAGCTGAGAGCAGCTGCAGGAAGGATGGGGGAGAAGACCCTGGGGGAGCAGGGGGAGATGCAGGGGGAGGTGCAGGGGGAGAGGCAGGCGGTCGTGGTTTGAAACAGCAGAGGGCTTGCAGGGCAGGAATGAGCTGTGTTGGCAAATCCACCTGGGGAGCCCAGCACTGAATAAACGAGGCTGTGGCAGGTCAGGTCTGAGATGTGCTGAATCCTGAAGATTCAGGCTCGGGAAGGGCAGCACTCCCTCCGACAGGGAGTGGCACCGGCACCGAGTATGTGCAGGGGAAAGAGGGAATGTGTTTGCTTGAGGAGGAGCATCCCTTTCAGCACAGAAAGCCATCTTGGGGCAGGCTGGCCTCTCTGTGCCTCAGTTCCCCCTCTTGTAAAACAGCCTTTTCACCTTTGCAATTAGACAGGAAAGGCACAGATGCCTCTGGATCTCATTAATGAGGACAAAAACCAGCCTGGCAGCCTGTGAAGATGAACCAGCGATTCCCACCCAGCCCCACGAGGTCCCTCTCAGGACTGAGCAGGGTGATGAGCTGCAATGTCTGGTGCAAGCCTTCACTTTGGCCCTCCAGGCCCTGCAGGAGGGTCAGGGCCACCCCCACGTCGCTCCCATTACACCACACGAGCCCCGACACATTTCAGACAGCATTGGAAATGTGGGGCACGTACCTCTGATAATGATGCAAAAACCTCAAACCATTATTTCCCAGCCCAGAGCGCTTCCCTTCATCATCAGGCTGGTGCTGATGGCTTGTTTGGTGTAGTTTGTTCTTCTTTCCTTTATTTTAATTTTTTTTAAACTTGACCTCCTGATTCCTCCTGGGAATTTATGTTGGATTCTTTTTATTATTGCTTCTTTCTTTTTCATGGTGTTTTTTTTTTCTTTTTTTGCACAAAGTCAGCAGCAGGGAGATAAACTTCCCATGAAGTCCATTTGCCAACAAAGCTTTCTTTAGCACAGCAGACAATGGAAAAGCAAAACTAATGCTCTGGCTGGACATGACATTTCCAGCACCGTGGTGACCACAGTGGCTGCTCTCTGTCCCCCCACAGCTGGCCCAAGGCTGACCTTCAGCTCCATGAAATGCTGATTTCTTGTCAGCTGAGTGTTTGCCTACCTGGACTGGGGGGGTCCCACTGCAGGAGCTGGAGCTTCTGAATTCTCTGGCAGGCCCATCTCAGCAACACCTCTCCAATTATTATTACCAGCTTCATTACCTTCTTTTGCTTCTTTTGGGCTTCAGTGCTTCCCTGCAGGCTGTGGCATTTGGGGGAATGTCTCCTGTATGGCTAGGGATGGCTTGATTTAACTGAGGAATAAAGAGAGAAAGTAAAAATGGTGGTGAGATGGAGGGTTTGGACTCTCAGGGTCCTGTCTCCATTAAGCACAGAAGCTCCAGGGCACTGTGGAGAAGGCACAAAACTCACAAACCTGAATTCTGCCCCGGTTTGTCTCTGCCCATCTAACTGGAGTGCCCCAAAGCAGCCAGACTGTCCAGGTAGGGCTGGGCTGTGTGCCCTGGCTGGAGCCCTGGGATGGCAGCATGGAGAGGTGATGGGTGGGCACAGCCAGCCCTGGTGCTCCTGCATCTCCTGCCTGGCAGAGGAGGCAAGATGAGCTCTCAGCAAGAGCAGCCCCTGCACTGCTGCAGGTCGCTCAGCCTTCAGCACAATTACCAGGGGACCAACTTCTGTTCTCTCCCCAGCTTAAAGGTGGACAGGGTTTAGTTCTGTTTCTGATCCAACTGACATCGCTGTGGTCTGGATGGCAGAAAACCCAGCATGCAGCACATTTCAGATGGACACCAAGACTCATCTCCTTGTGGCTGCGACAGGAATAAAATAACCCCCAGCAAGCTGGAAAAGCAGTAAAAGCCAGACTCCATCTTGAAGGAGATCCAAGGGATAAAATCGAGGATTCATAGACCAGACACTTTCCAACTAAAAAAAAAAATTATTTAAGTAATAAGGTATGCAAGTGAGCAAGATTAGTGGGGAGAACCTCTTGGCAAAGGGGTTTGCCCCCCTGAGACCCCCCCAAGAGCAGGACATACAGCACCTGCCATCCCCTGAGCTTATGAGATCTCCCAAGGACTCAAATAGTTCTGTATAAATTGGGCCATCTCCTCAGTTAAATGGGAGCTTGTGCACTGCCTGCATCCCCCTGTGGGTTTGGATTTGCACACACAAGGAGCTGCTGAGGCTGTGGATGTGCTGGGAAGGGGCTGGAGCTCGTGGGAGGCTGGTGGGAGGAAGCCAAGGAAGGGGGACACGATTGCTCCCCGTTACACAGGGATGCTGTTAAGGCACTGCTGAGTCTGGAGGGGCCAGAGGGACTCTGGACTGTGCAGAACAAGACCTGGAGGGACTCAAAACAGCTCTGTGAGTCCCAGCAGGGGCTGAGCAATCCAGAACTCAGTAAAGAGCAGGGACTGGGAAACACGACTGTGGATTTCAACTACTGTGACAACACCAATGCAAACACATGGAGAAAACCACAGATCCTTCATCTGGTGGGTGGGGTCTCTCTGAGAGATGATCCCCCAGGGAAGCAGCCTGGGTGCTGCTGCAGGAAGGTCCAGGAGTGTGGAATGTGATGGGCAGAAGCTTCCCAAAGCCAGCGGGTTTGGACAATGCAGGGAGAGGCAACAAACCTGCAAATATTGCTGTGACTTTATAAACTTCACCTTCAGAGTCGTCTGCTCACCACCCCATCATCTCAGCCAGGAGAGAGCAGAGATGGAAAAGATCCAAAGAAGGGCAACAAATAGTATCAATAATCCATGAGAAGAGATTAAAAAGATTTAGGACTATTTAGTTTTAGAAGAAGAGGGGATGGGATAGAGGTGAAGATAAGGAGGGCATGGCAGAGGCATACAAAGCAATGGCTGGTGCAGAGGAAGTGCCTGGGAGCCCCAGTTTGCCCCTGCAACACCAAACCAGGAGACATTCAATGTGGTTGGAGAATGGTACCCTTCAAAACAAGAACAGGCAGAGCTGCAGGATGTCCTGCCATGGGGATTCATGGAAATGTGGAGTTCAGCAGGATCCACAATGCCAGTGGGCATAAACTGGAACAACACCAGTGTTTGCCAGGATTAAATTTAATAAGATACAAATTGCCCAGGAATTTGTACCTTTGAGGTCTCTGGCATGGACTCTGCTGAAGACAGGACAGTGGGGTGGGGAAATAAACCTCTGGGGGTAATTCCTGCACCTCAAACAGCCTCATGGTAAACAGCCTGAGGACAGGCCTAGAGCTACTGGTGGGGAAACAGGAGCTGGATTTCAGCATCTGCCTGGAATAGATCCCGTAAGTGTCCTTGAGGGACTTGGCCATGAGATGAGACAAAGACATTTGAGGACCTATAAAAAAAGCAACAGTGAATGATAATACCTGGCACCTACAGCATGTCCTTCGTCCTGGCCCTCCAAGTGAGAGCCTGTGCCTTGAGAAACTGAGGCACAGAGAAATCTGGGCACAGGGACAGCGGATCAGCCAAGAGCCCAGGGCTCCTGCACACATGCAGAGCACCAGCAGCTCTCCCTCCACAGAGCTGCACTTGTAGCTGGCAGCAAGGTGAGTCAGCATGAGCACAGCAGAAACAGGAGAGCAGGTCATAAATCCAGGGCCAAGGGGGTGCTCAGGGAGGGCTCAGGGGGATGGTGGGGAGGATTCTGCCATGCTGGGGGGCTCCTGGAGCACCAGCTGCATTGTCTTGTCCCACCACCCAGCATTCCCAGGAATGGTGGGACAGTGGGTTCTGCAGCCAGCACAGCTCAGCTGCCTCCTGCGTGGCAGGGGGACAGTGGCACTGGTGGGAAGGGGGCACAAGTTGTGCCTGGCTTGGAGTAATGGGACAACAGGACCACCTGCTCCCCCTGGCTTATTTAGAGGGTTT
This sequence comes from Sakesphorus luctuosus, assembly GCA_013396695.1. Classification (NCBI taxonomy): domain Eukaryota; kingdom Metazoa; phylum Chordata; class Aves; order Passeriformes; family Thamnophilidae; genus Sakesphorus; species Sakesphorus luctuosus. The sequence continues at coordinate 819,061 of VWZD01000641.1, forward strand.
TGCTCGTTTGCTGTAGGAGGCCAGAGAGGAGGATTACACAGGAGCTGTCAGGAGGCCAGTGACATTTATGAAGTATTAATCCCTGCAGTGTGTCGCTCGCCAGCGTGTTTGATCGAGGCTCTGCGCTGGCCACGCTGGGCTCACCCCTCTCTGCTGCTCAGGAGTGGGTTTGAGATGCTGCAGGGACTTGTTGGATAGTCTTCCCCCCAGTCACTTTTTCTACCAGGAATTCCTCTTCCTCCTCCTGTCCCACAGCTGGTCTTTCCTCCTGGATTCACCTCGTGGCTTGCTTTGATCATCTGCTCCCTCCCTCTTACCCCAAACCCCCAACTTCTCCCCAGACACAATCCCCAGTGCTGTCTCTGCAGGCTCAGCCCTATTTCATCTTTAAATGAGGCTTAAAAGACTCTTTACAGGGGAAGAAACAAATATTCCTCCTCCATATGCACACTGGTACCCCATGGATTCCCTGCCCAGCCCAGAGGCACCCAGGCATGATGGGACTCAGGGAGCATCACGCCAGGTGACACCACAGTGACAACTTCTGTTGCTCGGCCGCCCTCAGGGAAGAGAAAAATGAGCAACTGTAGCTTTAAAACAAAGATTAGATGCAATTTTCCCCCCACCTCTCTCCCTCCCTTTCTCTCTCCTTTTTTAAAGGGAACTTGTCAAGGTTTCCATCAATAATAGATAATGGTGCATCACTCTGGCAGGTTACACCCTCCGGCTGTTTTGATATTTTCCAGAGAATTTGTCAGCAATCTTACAGCAAAGGAGGGCTGGGGGAGGGGTGCAGGGGGGGGAAAGAGGCCTCATTAATTTTTTGTCATTTGCATTCCTGCTGTTAAATAATGTATTGATTGCTCTTTCTCTCTCCCTCTTTAATTCTCTCTCTTCTGCGGCGTCTCGCAGCCCGTGGCCCTCAGTCCGTGACAGATGAGTTTGTCAGAGGCACCAGACAGCTCACACTCCCCAGGACTGGGCTGGGAGAGCTCAATGTGACCCTGGCACCAGCTCCAGCCACACCAGTCACAGCTCTGGTGACACCAGCTCCTCGCAGGGGGACACCAAGGTCTCTCCAAACCAGTTGCTGAGACATCCCAGTCAGTGACTTGATGATTCACCTCCATACCCAGCTCGGTTTGGCAGGTTAAGCACAGCAGCATGTGGGTCCCAGCACACTTGGATGTCAGCAGAGGAGGAATTCCCAAGAAGTTGGAGGAATGGTAGTGATGCACAGCCAGTGAAACCATCACCCTGCCCTCGTCTGAGCTCCCTGGGCAGTTTGGGGGCTCTGCAGGAAGGAGCTGCTGGAAGAGCCAACACGGGCAGCTCTTACCTTGGGAGGGCAGGAAAACGGAAATGCTGAGGGGATTTTGGTCCTTCTACCTTCAGCAGGCATCTGCTTCCCCAGCCCTTTGACAGGCCTGAGCCCAAGGCCCTGGGAGCCAGAATTAAGGCCCATTGAATTGGCAGCTGAGCTAAACAAGAATTTGCACATGATTTGGGCTTTGCTCAGCTTAATGCGGCTTGGCTTCCTTTTTAATTAATAAATACTTAATTACATAGTTAATATTTTAATATTTCCTTTTAAAAACGTCTGATTTAATGGAATTACTGCCAGCTATTTGTTTTGTATGACTTTTATGTTTATCTTCCTCTTTCATTTCTCATCTCCCCCTCCAACCCACTGCTCTAATCCCTGAAGCTCCCAGTTGATCTTGGTTATGGGAAATTAGGAGCCAGGCTTTTAGTTGAAATGTAATCTGGCCCTTGGCACTAAAATCCACCAGCCGAAGGTGCTAATGTGGGTTATAAACACTCAGATACTTCACTGCCACTGGAGAGGAGAGTGGAGTGAGATAGTGAGGAGTTTTCCAGGAAGGGGAGCTGGGGTAGTGGGCAGGTACTCCCGAGGTCAAACCCAAAGGTGGGGAGAACCCTGAGCCCGTGTTTGTCTTCCACCAAACCTTCCCTGTGTGCACAGCCTGTGTCAGGAGCAGCACAGCTGTGCCCAGCAGTGGGGGATGACAAGAGATGGGTGTCACCTGCAGCAGTGACAGCTCCTCACCTCCTCTCCCAAGCCCTTGGCTCATTGCTCCAGCTCCTCTTGCTCCAGGGCAGTGCCCACACAGGTGGGTTGATGCATTGAGAGAGACACTGAATTAAAGCAATAAGGCTTCCTGCAGCCCCTCCTGCCCTCCTTTGCTTCCTCCCTCCCTCCCCAGCAGCCTCTACCTCACAACCAGCACACCCAGCCCACAAAGTCCAGCTCCAAAGCAACACTGCCACAGCAAGGGTGGGCTGAGCCACGGGCCTGTGCCTCACCTGGGGTGGGAATTCTCCTCCAGCCTCCCCAGGGGAGCAGCTGGTGGGGAAAGTGGGTGTTTTCACAGTAATCTCCATGAGCAGCCTGTTGGGATAATAAAACAAATACACAGAAGAGTTACAGCCAAGGCACTTGGGGCACCATAAAACAGGCTGAAAGCAAATACAGTGTCGTTAATCCATCATAAAATAAAGCCTCTCAGGATCCTGAATGCATCAAAAATGAACAGAGGACTGGCAGGGTCGCAATTCAGCCAGGGATGTGTTGCATGGGAAGTGGGGCTGGAAGGGGCAGGTCAGGCACAAACCCCAACCTGCTGGGTACCAGCAAAACCAGCACTCCAGGAGCTCAGACCTTCCCACCCAGCTGGGTTAGAACCAGCAGCACCAGTTCAGGCCAGGAAGTGAGGAGGGCTGAGGAGAGATGTTGTGAAACCAGAGGTGATGGGGCATCATGTCAGGAATGGAGGAGATGAAACAAGTCTGGATGGAAACTTAACAGGACTCTTTAGTGCTCCATCTTCGCCGCTAATGAGGGTTCTGCACACGCCAGGGCGAGGGAAGAAAACCCACCAGGCACTAACAAAGCCCCGTGACTTTGCTGACTGGAGGCACAGGCACTAATGAAGCCACCAGAGAGATGGGATTCCTTTGGCAGCTCTGACATTGCTCTGCAGAGTCGTTGTTTTAATTCAGTCTGAGGAAACAACAGTAGGAAATGCTACGGACTGATGTGACTGGCCCAGGCAGCTGCTGATCCCTCTGGTTTGCCCAGTGGCTGCAGAGCCTGGAGGGGTGATGGGTTTGGGAATGGGGATATTATGAACTCCTGAAGGGATGGGATGCTCAGGTCACCCATGGAGTTGAAATCTCCCCAAAGTTGGGCTGTGAGCACCTCCCAGAGGAAAGATCACCTCCTGGAGCAAGGAGATGACCCAAGGCTGTGCCAGCAGCCCTGGGGACTTGGAGAGGAGGGGACAACAGGCAGACACAGATGGACAGACACCAGATTTCAGTTCAAAGTAGTCCATAAATGCCACATGCACACTCAGCATGGTCAGAGCCATCCTTGGCAGTGAGTGCCTGGCCAAGGGTGGCCAATAGCCCTGCAGGTCAAAGATTGTTTCCTGAAAGCAATGGCTTTACATATGCAGACACATTTAGGTATATAACCTAAATATATAAATGTATTAGCATGTTTATACCTAACATATCAATATATTCAATAATATCCCTAAATAGTCTCCCTCTATGCATGTGTTTGTGTATATATATATATATATATGTGTATATATATATATATAACAGCTCAAGGCCTTAGTCTGGCACTGACAGCAGCGACTTCTGCAGAGGTTATTTTTGGAAGCCTCACAATGTCCACTGGGCCTCCCATTTCTCGTTGCCAGTGGCTTTTATTTAAGCAGAGAAGTTAAGGAGGAGCTGCTTTGCCATCCCGGAGCCACCAGTGCCCACTGTCCTCATTGTCACCTCAGTGGGCAGGGAGGAGCAGACAGATGCCCCTCGGGGTCCTTCCATGCCTCTTTTTAATTAGAAACCTTGTCTCTGAGTCTTACATGCCCTTCTGCAGGGTTAGTCACTCTCACCTGCTTAATCCTGGGAGATTATTTTCTGGTCTCTTTTAAAAAATAGCCCCACCACCCCAAACTCTTCAGTCTCTTTCAACTCTTTTCATTTCACCTCATTTAATTCCTTGCCAGCTTAATGACTTGGTAGTAATGAATAAGATGAAAATTAGGGCTTAATAAGTGTTAAGAAAAGACAGTTTTCTTGCTGATGAAGGGAACTCAGTGGTGGGAAAGTGGAGCCTGGAAGGAGCACAGAGATAACCCCAAAGCTCCTCCCGACCTTGAGAGGGATGATGCCAACTGCAGGCTGCAGCTGGTGACAGTGACAAGCTGTGCCAGACCAGGGACATGCCAGTCCCAGGAGAAGGATGCTGGAGGAGAGCAGGAAGGGATGGACACACAAGGAGGGATAGACACAAGGAGGGGCTGGCATGGGGATGCTGGAGGGGAGGTGACTGTGCCCAGCTCAGCACCCCAAACCCCCCAGTGCCTTCTGGCCAGAGCAGGGGCAGCTCTGCATTGGGAAGCCAGGAAAGCTCAAGGGCTGTGATAACCCCCATGTTTGGGGCACCCCCACACCCCACCTGGGGAAGGTGCTTTGGCCTGCTAAGCCCTGCAACTTCTGCTGGGGTGGCACCCACTGGGTCTGTGACCAGCGACCTCAGAGCCCAGCACAGCAGTGGTAAATCAGCCCCAGGGGTGGTTACGGGTCCAAAACTGCTGTAATATCACCTATTATTGAATGTCCGTGCAGGAAAATTCTTGTCTGGTCTAAAAATCCACTGTTTTGTGGAAGGCACCTCCAGCAAAACAGCACTTGGATTCAAAAGGATGCTCCAACCCCCAAACCCTCTTTCTCAATTCTTCTTTAATTCCTTTTTATTATAAGCCATTTTAGTCTCCTCCAGGTCCTGCTCTGCTGTGACAAGCAGCTTCAAAGAGCCCCTTCACAATCAAATCCGATGCTGCTCCCACACAGCCCGAGATCAGAAACACCTGCAGGGGGATCGATTGCCTGATCAGGGGGAATTGATTGCCCCAGCCTCATTAGCATATCGTTAGTGCTGACCCCATGGCTGGCCCCACTCAAGTGGGCTGTGACCTGGATGGATTAAAAAGCGCAGTGCACGGGAAGGGGATGGGAAATCAGTGAACAGGAGAGAGGGAGGCAAAGATCTCGATCGATAACATCCACATCATTACCCCGCCGAGGCTGCGAGCTCTCCACGGCCCTGGGAGCATCTCAGGGGGAGACAGCTCCTGCAGAACAGTCCCCTGCCCACAGCAGTCCCCAAGTGGAGCATCCCCGTGGGGACCATGGAGAGTTTCTTCAGGAGCTGCAGCCCTTTTGAACGTTGACTAACAGGTTTTTTTTAGTGCCGTGAGTCAGTAGCCCCAGATAGGATTTCCATCTGCGCCGTGAGAGGCCTCGCCAGACTGTGTTTTGGGCCTCCATCCAAATAAAGCTGAAGAACTAGCTGGGTTTGATTTGGTTTCTTTTCTTCTTGTCTTTTTGGGGTTTGGGTGTTTTTTTCCTCCTTTTATAAGTTTTGCACACAAAAGAAGGGAGGAGGACCCGACTGTTCCTGAGGTTCCATCCAGCCTGGATCTCCCAAGGATCCACTTGCCTGAGCTCAGGAGAGCACCTGCAGCAGGGAGCCTGATCCAGCCTGGTGTGCCATGGGCAGGGCATTGCACTGAGGGGATGGAGAGCCCCAGCACGTGTTTTGCAGAGTGACCTGGGTTTATCCTGAAGAGCTGGGCTATGGCACACCACAGCTCTGCTGTCAGCAGCTGAGGAAAGTATTTCAGTTTGATTGAAAGAGCAAGAACGAGCCTCTGGGAGTGGGTGGAAAGAGGAGATTCTCCCAGAGACCTGGGATAGCTGCTGCCCAGTGCCCCAGGGCCAAGCTCCAGCCACATCCCTGGAAGCATCTTGGTCCCTCCTCTGTACCAGTCCACACAGGAGCCTCTGTGCATGCTCTGCTTTCCAGTGGAGAAGCAATTCCCATTCCCAGGGAGGGCAGGAGCACTAGCAATGCAATCAGACATGCAGCACCAGCCCTGATGTTTGACTGTGAGCTAATGAGATCCTGGCTCTGGGCAGGAGCCGACTGGGCATTTGTCCAAGGCCCTGTGAAGTGCCCAGGGCTGTTCAGGAGGAGTCAGCGCCAGCACAGCCCAGGGTCCCGGCCAGGACAGGTGCCCCACAGAGGTCATGGCCATGTGTGCAAGAGTGCAGTTGTCGGGAAAGTCCGTTCCCAGACATCCTTTGAGCATCCAGGATCAGTTCTCTCTCTCACTTTTTTTTTTTTTTTATTTTGGGGTGTGGATTTTTTTGGTTTAAAAAAATCTGGTGTGCAACAAGATCCAGCAGGAGCTGGGATGCTCCAGAACCAAAATGTGCAGCACAGGTGACCTTGCACAGGGCAGTTGTCCCCAGGTGGTGGCATTCAGGCACGGACACCCTGTGCCCATCTCAGGTGATCACATCAGGAACCACCATGGGCTGGACAACACCAGAAGGACACAGGGTCTCTCTCCCATGGCCCCCTGTCCTTGCTGTGCCAGGGGGATCCCACTTCCACCACCATTCCTTCCTGTCTGCAGGATGGAGGCGTTCTGTCTGATTGACAGCAGTGCTGTGGGTGTCACTCAGGTTCATGATGCATTTTCAAATTAAAAGGTGCTAACAGCAAATAAACTGTGATTTCAGAAATAATCTGCTCAGATCTGGCTAAAAAAAAAAGGGGGTTCCTTGTTTCCACACTGCTGTTTGGGATGTTACTGCAATGAAAGTTCAGGAGAAGCTCGGGATGCAGCAGGATTCCCACATGGGATGAATCCTCCCCGTTGGTGCTGTCCATCAGCTCTCATTACGGTTCATTTTCTCTGTTGGGTGAATTATTGCAGGAGCCTCCGAGCCGGCAGCCCTTTGCCAGCCACTGTAACACAGCAAATTAATTAGCAGCGATGTGATAACTACCCGTGAATCTCATAACCGTAATTGCACCCGCCGTGCTCGGGCCAGGAGCATTTGATCTCCTATTGATTAACCAAACTGGCTTCCCCCTCTCACAACACGCCTCATTTCCCGCTGGCTTTTGTGCCACCATTTTTGAAGAGGAACAGCTTGGCCAAGGAAGTGCCAGAGGGCAGGAATGGCAGTGCAGTGGGATGGAGGCAGCAACCCCTGGTCATCACCCCTGTGCTGCAGCATTGCTGGGGGAGAGGAGCAGCAGGGACCATGTGCATCCCACGGCATCCCTCAGATCCATCCCACGGGTACCCTGGAAATACAGGGCAGAGCCCTGTCCAGTCCCACTTTTTGGCTGTTGTGCTCTGAGGAGGCCCCTCCATGGTCACAGATGCTGCCCAGCCCTCACAGACTCGCAGAGAAGGTGCTCCCTTTGCCCTTCTGCATTGGGACAGAAGGGGCAGCTGCTCTGCCCTTCAACATGGACCACGTTTCAAGTTTTTTTCCAAAACCAACCTTCCTGAGCTTTGCCTGTGTTTCTCCAACTGCAAGAAAGCTGAGTGCCCCACTCCCCTGGGTGCCAGACTCCACCATCCCGACATGGAAACACCTGAGCCGGATCCACCTGAATTCCAGTGCCCCCTCCCACCCTAGTGCTTTACAGAGATGATTAAAGTTATGCCATGAATAAGTAACGCCTCGCCGCAGATTTCCACCTGTTCCGAGCATCTCCCTGTGATCTCTGTGGCTTTCAGAAAGGAAGCTGGGAACAGAAATCTATTTTGCAGGCAGCAGAGGTGTTTGAAGCCTCCTTCATCCCACGTTTCAAGTGTTTATCTCCTCTGCTTGGCACAGCTGCGCCTCTGCCGTGGCAGCCGGGTGGGACCAGGCAGATCAAGCTCTTGACGTCAAGTTTTCGCTGCTGTGGGTCCATCTCCCAGTCCAAAGGAAAAGTTGTTTGTGAGCATCATTAAGCCACCAAAGGGAGACAAAACACAGCTAGACTGGGTTGGCAGCTGGATCCCAGAGACTGATTAATTAATTGGCTGATTAACCATCTCTGTGTCCGACCTCAGCGGCTTCTCTGTTGCTTTTCTCACCAGAGTGTGCAGGAAGGTGCTGGGGTGGCAAATGTGCTCACTGAGACAGGAAAGCCCTTGTGTGCTTGGCATGTTGGAGATATTACTGTTGTTTAAGTATCTTCCTTCTCCTCTACGTAACAGCCCAAAAATTAAATAGCAAATATTGCTTTATTGTCCCCGAGCACCTCCACCCACCCAGCCAAAGGCAGGGATAGAAAAAACTGTTGTGGCCTTCAGGGAAAAAAAAGGAAAAAGCAAAAAAAAAAAAAATACAAATGCCCCCAAGCTCCTTCTTTCCTTCCCGTGTCAATATAAGCAAAGCGGTAAAAAAAATGCTGAAAATGTTTTGCCACCAAACCTAATGCCTCACACTGTGTAGGTGTTCTCCTTCTTTATGAAATTAGTGTTGGCCAAATTTAGTTATTTTCACATCATTTCAAAACAAAGAGTCAAGGTACTCCATCTTTTAAGGATTATGAAGAAACATTTTGACACCAAACCCAACCCCCCCATTCATCAACCCCTCATCTAATTCAGCACAAGTTCATGAATAATTTTCATCAGCCTGAAACTGCTTATGCGTGATGAGACTCAGCCTGAAGTGCCCGTATCGGTGTGGGATCCTCTCCCCTCTGGGGAGCTGCAGCAGTGAGATGAGATGTCCATCAGCTCCTGGGAGCTGAGCACCCACAGGATTTGCTGGCAACAGTGACCCCAGAAGTCCCTGAGGATCTTCTCCCAGGCCCAGCATGGAGCAGCTTCCACCTTGTCTTCTTGCTCTGCAGCAAACCAATGAAAACGAGGATGAGTGGGGTGAAGTGGAGCAAAAGCTCCAACACACCTTCCTCCCCCTGGTGTGGCCACATCCTGGTAAACTGTTGGCACCAGTTTTGCTGTTCTGGCAAACACCACCTGTTTGGAGTGACAAAGAAAAGCAGATCCTGGAGCAAAAGCCACGAAACAGGGGTTTGTGGAGCCCCCAAGGGTCCAGCCACACCCCAGCCTCTTCCTGGCACAGGGTGAGGGGCTGTCCCTGCAATCCTAGAGAAGATCTGGGTCATGTGGGGAATGATGGGCTGTCATGGACACGTGTCCAGTCTCAGCTCTTCTCTCTCCATGAGGCTGTAGGAGCCTGTGGAAGCTCAGCCTGGCCCAGCTGCAAACCCTGAGCCCTGGGAAGAGGCTCTGTGGGCTCAGACAGCAGCACTTGGGGCGTTTGGGAGGGACAGGAGGCAAAGAGCTCCTGCCTTGCCTCCCTCCTCCTCTCCACACACACTGGGGGCACCAGAGGTGCAGGTTGCCCTCAGGGCCTCTCAGGAGGCTTCACACACCCCTCAGCAGTGCAGGGGCTGCCTCTTGCTCTTGTTTTCCTAAATAAACTTCTCTTCAGCAAAGATTTTTCCACTGATTGGTACTGGCACTGGTGGGTCCCCCCAGATGTGGCTGCAGCTGTGATGTCTCCCTGCACCTCCTGCCTCCGCTGGGAACCCGGCTGTCAGACTGCTGGCAGACTTGCAACAGAATATTTTTATCATTAATTTTTCCTTAAGAAATACTTGAACCCTGTTTTCCCTTCCTGGGATCTCCTGGAGTCAGCCTGTGGGTGTTCAGTGTGGTTTTACACATCCAGCCTCGCAGTGAGTGTTGGATCAGGGGGTTAAGCTAAAACCTTTTCTTATTCCAAAGCTTCCATCTTTGCACAGTTGATTTTAAGCTGATAGTAAAAATCTAAGCAGGGGGCCCAGCTAATAAATGCTACCAGCTACCCTTGCAAACATTAAATGCCATTTAAATCACCCATCTGTTGTCACAGAGGTTGAGCTGGGGGCAGTTTTGGCAGCCCAGGCTGCCCTTGGAACATCTGGGCAGATGCTCCCATGGTTTTGCCAGCCAGCCTTTCTAGCCCTGTGCCCACTCACACCCAAGGAAAGTCTCTCAGCCCCTCTCCCTTCCATGCTGCCATGCACAGAGCACCCTCATTTTCCACGGGGATCTCTGTGCTGCCAGTTGGGAGCAGATTCCAGCAGAGATTCCAGATGCAGTTGCCGGGATGGTGAGGCAGGAATTGATTCATTATCCAACGCCCTGAACTTCAGGACTTGGAGCAGCACAGACTCTGTAGATGGCAGAGGTCAGAGGTGGATCTGAGGTGCACATTGAGCAGGGGGTACCCTGGGGAAGCTTCTCCCTCCAGGCAGAGGTTCCAGAGGCAGAACTGAGGTGTCAGTCAGACAGTGCCCTGGCACAGCTCAGCTGGTGCAGCCACATCCTCTCATGGTGGGAAGCTGCCTCTGCCACAACCACCTGCTGAGAGCCCCAGGAACAAAACAGGCCTGTGTGGGGGAAAACAATGAACAAAAAAAAATGAAGGAGAAAAAGAAAAAGGAGATTAAAAATTATAAACGGCAACAGACAACAACAACAACAAAAATATACAGCTTTCTCCTCAAACTGTTCTTTTAGTCCCAACAGCTTCTGCTGAGCAGAGCTCACATCTCAGAATTCACAGCTGCTCAAAAAAACCCCCCAAAAACTCATGAATTATTTATCCCTGCTCAGATCAATCCTTCAGCGTGCTGTCAGTGAGGAATCAAAGCCCCAACAAGGCAGGCAGGGGAGGAAGCAGCTCCCAAACTCCCCAAGCGACCAGCAGGTCCCTCAGCTCATGTGCTGCACCTCCCCTGCTTCCCTCTCCATCCTCATTCCTGGCTCCAACCCATCCCCATCCCTGCCCCTGTCCACAGGAGGCCATGGTGCCCATCACACACACATCCCATTTCTGAGCTCCTTCCAAGACCCTGCATATTAATAATTGATGGCAAATGCTTATTTTAAGGAGTGTAAGCTACCTTGTTCCCAGGGAGGCTTCTCCCCCTCGCCCCCAAATCCAGGCTGTGTCCCCCAGCACAGCACTATTTGTGAGCACTTTATCCCCAGCTCTGCCTTGCCCAAGGGATTCTGTCTCTTGCCAGCAAACTGTGATACTCTAAAATCCTGTACCTCCCCCCACACTGTCTCTTTCCCCCTGTAAATGGGCAAGGAAGTTAAAAAGGAGCAATTGGAGCAGCTGAGGGAAGGAATCTTCCCCATCCCTGTCCCCATCCCCTCTGTCCCTTCTCTCCAGGGCTCTGTAAGTGTTCATGGAGCTGCAGATGCAGAGGAGAGCAGAGGACAGGGACATGTGGGGCCTGCAACAGGGGTGAGGGTGGGATGGAGAGAGAGAAGAAACGTTTCAGATTCTTTTCCTTTTTCTTTTCAGGTGAAAAAATCCAGCCCTGCAAAGAGAGATGGGCAATGGCCCTGCACTCAGGGGTGCCCCAGGCTCTGAATCGTGACTGGGAGGGCTTCAGGCTCTTCCCTTGTCACATCAATGGGAGCAGCTCCCACAGGAGGGGTGATGGTCAGATCCCACAGGAGGGTTGATGCTGGTGATGCTGGTGCCAGGCACACACACAGGTTGGCAGAGCCACTCACAATCCCACAGCACAACATCCCAGTGTGCCAACTCAGTGCCTTGCCTGGTTACTTTGGAGACAGGTGAGAGGAAAACATCCCTCCCACCATAATTTCTGAATTCCAGAACATTTTACATCATTATTGACAACAGTGGAGAGCCCAGTGCAGCATCTGCTTCCTTTCCCATGAACTCCAAACCAGCCCTAATTCTCTCGGGGCCCCAAAACGCTGCCCCATTGCCAGGGTGAAGACCTGTCCTCCTCCAAGCAGTGGGTTTGGTGTCTGTTTTCCCCACCCCGAGTTTTGTGCTCTCAGAGCTCTGGTTTCAGCCTCCTTCCTACCTCACCTCTCCTCGAGCATCTCCGTTTCCCCAGGCAGATGCAACGCTGCTTAATTAGTCCCTGCCAAGCGCTGGCTTCATCATTAACCTCCCTCCTGCTCTCGGTGCAGCGTCTTTGCTGCAGCTCCGCTCCTGCCAAGCCCAAGCCCAGCTCGGCTGTCGGAAGGACAGGCAGGAGCACCCACTGGACACCCACCCACCCACGCCCTGCCCCGCCATGCCCGCGGCCCTTGGTGCGTTTCCCTTTGCACAAACCCGAGGGTGGGCAACTTTGTGCCAACCCCCCCGACAAACCGTGTTTCCCGCAGCCTCAACCCGCCTGCTCTGCCCCGAGCAAGGGGTGGTGGGCACACAGGGCACACAGCTCTGCTGCTGGTGCCCCCCCGGCCCTCGCTGTCCCCATCCAACCCCCGCGATGCTCCCGCAGAGCCTCCAGCGCAGCCCCGGATTCCCGCAGTCCCTTCCCTGGTGCAAAGCCATTCATCACGGCACAAGCAGCTCCCCGCTAAAGGCCACGCCGTGACAAGTCGCCAATAGCTGTATTTACATTCAATATGTCCCGCTAATCTGGCCTTCAGAAAGCGTCTGCTGAACCTGCCCGTTCCTTCCTGGGCATCACCTCTTTAATCAGTCTCTTGTTACTGATCACAGATTGATTTCAGTTCCGGTAGCCAATAGGTTTTCCTTTTAATTTTCAGCATCATGTTTAATTAAAGCAGGGTGGATCTGACCCCATCAAATCATATCAAAGTCTGTCCAAGCCCCAGGTGAGTGAAAACACCAGCATAAATTATTGACCAATCTTTGTTCAGCCTAATCTATCACTGCCTGTCCTGGGCAGTGTGAGGACGGGGCTCCCCAGGTGTTTGCCTCGTGGCAGGTGCTCTGTGGCAGCTCAGGACACGGTGCTGTCCCAGCCAGGGAGAGGAAAACCTGCTCCCCTAAAGCATCACATCCCTCAGCCCTTTCTCACACAAATCCCAACCAGGGACACAGCAGGTGCTGGGAGTTGTTGGGAAACTTCCAGAGCTTGTTAGGATGCAAACCACAGTGAGAAGTGGGGTTAAAGAAATAATCCCCATTTCTGCACAAATCCCAGACTAAAGGCCCTTGGGCTGGAAGAACAAGTGTTTTAGCCCAGCTTTGGAGATCCTGGAGCTGTGGGATGGATGGAAGTGATGCTTGAGGCAGGAAACCCTTCTCCCCTGCCTGCTGCAGATTTCCAGGTGGTCAGTGGAAACCACCACAAAGTTCATTCCTGGAGGCAGTTTTGTCAGCACACAGAGGAGATGAGGAGCAACAAGAGTGGGTATGTTGGGGAGAGAAAACCAAGCAGACACAACAGGAGGTGCTGCTGCTCAGCCCAAGCCTTTATCCCTACAAGCTCTGCCCCTGCTGGGCTGGGCAAGAGCCTGAGCTGTGAAAAGATCCAGAAATGCTAAAAACCAACAGAGCCTTGAAGCACCTCAGAGGTCCTGCGGGGTTCAGCCAGAGCCAACTCCTCTGGCACTGCAGCAACCCAAACCCAGAGAGCAAACACACCTTTGAATCATGAATAAAGATGCAGGGGAGGCATCCCTGCCTCTCCCGAGGCAGCCAGCAACCCTGCCTGAATGCTGATTGCTCTCTGGGCTGAGACCACTGGAAAGTCTCTTTGGGGCCAGGGTCTGGAAGAGACAATGATGTATTTGCACCATCCTGGGGGGGGCTTTGCTGGATCCAGAAAACTTCTGTTCTTGGAATAAACTTTGGATGCTGCCAAAACCTGGGAGGGGTGAAGGGCTGCATGGAAATAGCTGGAGAGTGGGGAAGGATTGCCAAGAGCATCAGCTCAGCTCGTGAGTCAGCAGCATTAGCTCTCACCTCAACAAGCAATCTGCAAATTGTGCAAATCTGCTTTTCACAGTTCACCTACCCCACGAAATGGCCTCGGATTTACAGCCCCAGTGTTCACGCTCAAACACAACGGCCTTAATGAAGGAGCAGAAGGGAGGGGGGAATGCACAAACACAGGGGTTGGGGTTTCACCAGGAGCCATGGCTGGTGCCATCCCACACGAGGGTTTCTGCCACAGGATGCTTGGGTTGCAGTTCCATCCCCAGGAACACCTGAGGCTGGTTCCTGAGCTGGGCATCCCTTTGGCTTCCCTATTTTTCCACCTGCTCGCTCCAGTTTCACCCCCCATGTGAAGCCCTCACCATGCAGGGAGATTCTTTGATAAGGTAAAGATGTCCAATCCTTCTGGATTAAAACCCTCCCATGATCAGATGCAGAATGGACAAGAGGATCAGTCTCTGCAAGGAGGAGATGAAAGGGGCTGTGTTTCCCCTCCCTTTGTAAAGTGGTGAGATCAATACCACGTTTCCACTGGGATAAAAGAGCCAGGTGGGCTGTGGGACAATTGCTTGGGAAGGAGGAGGCAGGAGCAGAAGGAAAGGAGCCCTCCAGGGTTTACCTTTTAAGTATTTTTAGCATCGAGCTTGGAAGAAAAAGCTGCAACCCACTAGTTCAGAGCAGGACAAGTAGAGGACATCAGCACATGGAGGAGCTCCCTTTGTGCACAGGTCCTGGAGTGAGCTGGGAATGGAGAGGGAGCTGAGCAGAGGAGAGAAGGTTGCGACAAGTTCATCTGCTTCTTGTGCTGAGCTTCTGGAAAGTGTGTGAAAGGAGGATGGTGGCTTTGGAGCATCTCCTGGGATCTCACCCCTTGGCTTTTAGATCTTTAATAGAAAATCCATCAGCTCTTCACGCAGGGCTGTGTGTGAGAAAGTGCCTGTTAGTCAGTCCCATGTGTGTGACATCTCAGTGCTCAAACCCCCTTGGATGATGTGGTGGTTAATCCCCAGCATTTCATGGAGCTGTGCCACCTTTGGCCCCTCCATCCCCAGCCCAGCCCAAGGCTGAGCCACCCTGAGCAGAGCACAGACACCCACACTTTGCTGCCAAGCTGGGACCAGGGGCTTTTCCATGGGAACAAGCAGCCACTCACCTCTTCCCACAAAAACTGGGACTGCCAATCCCATTCCAATCCTAATTTCAGATGGTGTTTGCTCTCTTCCCAGATAATGTCATCTTAATGTTCTCCAATGGGCTGCCATTAATCTTGCTCCGCGGACGGACGGATCGTTACGGATGGGGGAGTGGAGGGATCTGCAGCACGGATTGATCCAGCCTGTGACAAAAAAGTGGTGTGATTTATGTCCATATTACACCACACAGTCAGGTATTTCTATAGGCTGGTCCCTGAGCAAATACAAGTCTGTTCCCCCCACCAAGGGTGTTGTTTCTTTGAGGAGCTGTGGAACACAATGTGAGACGTTCCATGGGGTGTAACCAAATCCTGGTGGGAGAAACCCCTTCCTACAGACAGTGGCTGGAGAAGAGGACAGGCCATGGGGACCTGACACCCCCCATCCCAGTGCTGCCCATGGGATGTCAGGTCTCCCCATGCATCACCCCAATCCCTCTTTCTGAGGTCTGGACCCCTTAACTCTTTTTATGCCCCAGAAAAAAGGGTTCATTTCCCCTTGTCACACACTGCAACTGAGTGAGCACCGAGCAGTTCATCCATTCCCATCCAGCATCCCTAACCCCAGACCCCATGGGCACTCTTTGGGGCCACCACCACCCCTCCCTGTGCCTGCCCTGCAGCCCCAGCCCCCACTGCTCTGTGAGCCTCAGTCTCCAACAGTCCCACACTCAGAGGCCACAGGGACACCCTTGGGCATTATTAAATCAACAGTGGGATCCAGGCTCTTTGCCCAGACCCATCTCTGACCTCTTACTACTTCAGATCCAGGCTGTGAGCAACCTGGATTTTATTCAGGCTGATAAAGCACCTCCCCTTGTCCTGGAGCATCAGCTGGGGAGGTTTAACAGCTG
Source organism: Sakesphorus luctuosus (assembly GCA_013396695.1). NCBI lineage: Eukaryota > Metazoa > Chordata > Aves > Passeriformes > Thamnophilidae > Sakesphorus > Sakesphorus luctuosus. The sequence goes on from VWZD01000641.1 coordinate 834,712, forward strand.
CTGCTTCCCCTCCAGAGCTCAGGGCACTGCTGCTCCCTGGGGCCAGTCCAAGAGCTGACAAACCAATGGAAAACTCCCACTGACATCCATCAATCCGAGACTAAAAAGGGGGTTGTAAAGCCTGTGAGACCTCAGGGAAGACAGGTATAAATATAAACATTTTTCAACATTTGCATTTTCAAGAAAGGCAATTTTCCAGGACCAATGAAAAACCAGCACTGCCTGTTGTAATGAAAATCAGATTGTTCTCCTGATTGCAGGAGACACTGAGCACAGGGGGAAAGCTGCTGAAATCTCAGCACAAACTTGGAGGATGGAGCAGAGAACATGTGCCAAAACCCCCCTCAGAACTCGGGTCAAAGGATGCTCCAAGCCAGGAGACTCTTCAGCCCCAATGGCCTTGGAGTGCAAAAAGAAAAGCCATGAAACTCTGGTTTTGGCAGCTTCCTTCAAATAACAGGGGTAGAGGACAATATGCCAAAGTTATTTCTTTGAAATAGAGGCCCAAAAAAGGAGCAGCTTTCTCTAAAGGTGGTGAAACAACAGAACTCAAACAGCATTTGAGCAGACCAAAGGATTGTTCCTCTGTGCTAAGAACCTTAGAGGAGAAAGTTCTGGTTGGCAGCACCAATTTAAAGTGCAGCTTAAAAACCAGTGACTTCAAGATGGTTTTTTGCTTCTGTTTTTTTTTTAGTGTTTTTTTTTTTGAAATTTAATTACTTTGTCTTTTGAATGCCCTTCAAAATCTTTACCTTCTCTCTCTCCAGCAATTCCCACACTGTGCTTGTGCAGAGCCCTGACTGCACCAGACTTGGGAAACATAAAGTAAATCCACTTTTAATCTCAAGGGCTGAAGGTGTTGGGTTTTGTTTATATCACCACTATTTAATGTTGAATATTTTCAGCACTTCTGATAACCCGAGTGAGGGTGTATCGATTTCTGCACCTCGTGCTATCAGGTGGTTTGTATTAAAAAAGAGATAACTCAGCTCTTTTCTAGCTGAGAGCCTGCCCCTGTTTGACTGCTTTTTAAGCAGTGCTGACCCACCCCTCTTCCCCAAGAAAACCCTTTCAAAATGTTCATAAATGAAAATTAAATGCTAACCTCTTTGCTGAGTTTTGTAACAGTCCATTAACAGTAAAACGACCAAAAGGATTCTTAACAGCAGCAAATAAATCAGTTTGGAAACTGAGATGTCAAACGTGGGGCTACACCCAGGGATTAGAGACAAATTTCTGAGGACAATGAACAGTTTTCAGGCCTCTTGAGCAAGTTTGGGAATTTCTGTCTTGCAGCAGCCCCTGCACATCTTCAGCCTCTCCAGGAATCAGCTGTGATGACACCAGAGAGCTCACCTGTTCTCTCAGCACAACTGGCACAGTTGACAGGGGAGTTTGGCAGGACTTCTCTTCCTCTCTGATCCCCCACTGCTGTTTAAGGATGGAAGAATGTCCTGCCCCAGCAATTTCAGTGTTTCTCAGTCTGGCCTTTGCACTCTCTTGCATCAGCAATTTGCAGTTTTAATTTCATGGATGTCTGTAATTACAGCGAGGGGCACAGTGGAAACAAAAAGCAAAGTTGAAGAGCTTATCAGGTTTGCTCCTTGCCATGTTTTGTTGCACACTCTGGGTTTAATTTCCTCATGTTGTTCAGTAGGAGGAAAGTATTTAATACAAAGATTAATTTCACTGTAGTCTCCCATGGCTGTTGCCCCAGCCCTGGGTGCAGTGGTGGCACCTGAGCTGAGCAGGGGGCTGAGACAGGAGCAGCATCAGTGGCTTCACCCACGGGCACCTCCCCAAGCTCAGGGAATCACAGAATGGATTGGGTTGGAAAAGACCTCCGAGATCATCAAGTCCAACCCTTGATCCAACCCCACTGTGATCACCAGCCCAGGGCACGGACGTGCCCTGGGCTGGTGATCACAGTAGGGTTGGATCAAGATGTGGTGGATTCTCACTCAGTGCTACATCCATTGGATTGGAAAAGACCTCTGAGATCATCAAGTCCAACCCTTGGGCCAACTCCAGTCCCTTTACCACATCATGGCACTCAGTGCCACGCCCAAGCTCACTTGAAAAACCTCCAGGGATGGGGAATCCACCCCCTCTCTGGGCAGCCCATTCCAATGCCTGAGCACTCTCTCTGCAAAGAATTTTTTTCTGCTCTCCAACTTTAATTTCCCCTGGCAGAGCTTGAGACCCCCATGCCCCCTTGTCCTATTGCTGAGTGCCTGGGAGAAGAGACCAACCCCCACCTGGCCAGAACTTCCCTTCAGGAACTCCCCAGGGCCTGAGCAGAGCAGACCTGGCCGTGAAGGACAAGCACAGTTTCTCCCCCCCTTCTTAGCTGAGGACACATCTCAGCTCTCTGTCAGAAACCCGAGGCTTGGGGAACTCAGGGAGCGGCACTTTGGAAGCACTTGGGCATTCCATCAGAGTCACCTCCTGGCTCAGGAGGAATTCATCACAGGAGCAGGGTTTATAGAAGAGCTGGGTAAAACCTCAGAGAAAGGAAACAAAATGTAGTTAAGCCTCCTGTTAAGGGGCTATTTTAGCCATTTTTGCTGGAGTTCAGCATTTTGGGACATCACCTGCCTGTGGCTCTGTCCCCCCAGGACCAGCTTTATTCCCTCCATGGGATGCAGCACCACCCGGAGCCTCGGCACTGCTGCCATTCCCATCTGACATTTCCCTTCCCCTCAGGTCCCCCAGCAGGTTCCAGCCTCCCCAGCTCCTGGAACTGAGCTCTGACAGACTTTTCATCCAGCAGAAAATGAGCAGCAGCCACAGGTCACCTCTGCCCGTGGATTGTTCCGCACCGAGGGGAACCCACAGCCCATTGTCACCCCCGAGCCCTGGCTGGTGACACTTCAGGGCTTTAAAAAAGCACTCCTGCTTTCTTCTCGGCCTTTTAAAAAGGGATTGTCAACAGTAGCAAGGCCTCAAGCAAAGAAAAAAGGCTAAAAATACCTTAATAAACCCAAAATGCACGGGGGAAGTGCAGCTGGCGAGACACAAGGGCACAATCGCTGCACCAGCACGGGCTGCCTCTCCCCTCCATCAGCTTTATTTTTATACCAAGGCTACACTGAAATTCCCTGCTCATAATTCTTCACCTGAGGATGCAGAGAGAGCAGCTTGTTGTGAAAACTCAGGAGCTGGAATGTTGGTGCCACGGGTTAATTGTAATTGGGTACATCAATCCCAGCCCCCGTCACTGGCCGCCAGTGCAACTCTTCTAATCACGTTCTCGGCGCAAATATTTGTTCTCATGAATTGGAAATGATCTCACTGTTAATATTTTTCACATATTTGTTGTTTTCTGGCAATATTCCTGGGCTGATTTGCAGGAGCTGTTGGAGATGCTGAAGATCAGAGAGTGGGGCAGAGGCAGCTTTAAACCTGAATAACAAAACTTCTCTGTCCTTGATCCCGAGCCTCTGGTTTTCAGAGCAACTTTTTGATCAGCAAAACCCCCTCTGTCACAAACTAAAAGGACTCCTGTTTTAAATTAGCCTCCTTATTAACATAAAAAAGTAAATAAAATAGGAGACACTCAGCTGGTTCTCCCAACCCAACGGACAATAAAAGCCCATTTACATTCCTGTGCCATACTTCATTTTTTTTTAATCCTCCTTTCATTTTTACAACACAAACCCACTAATCAGGTTTTGGTGCTGCTGTTGAACTTTGCAGAGGAAAAAATGCCAGATGATAAAACCCCTCAGTCGCTGCAGACACACCCCTGCCCTCCCAGAGGGTCACAGCTCCCTTCTGTTAACAAGGAGCACTTCTGGAGATGTGCCTTCTTTTGATCATTTGCTTTTAAAAGGGAAGGAAAAAGACAACCTCAGAAATTCTAAGGAGTTCATGACACACACGTGTCTTTATAGGAACTAATTATCTGATATTGGAATCTCTGTCCTTCAAAGCAAGAGAGGTGACACAAACCCAGCTTTGTTTGGGGGATGCTGCTCAAAACCAGCCAACTCCACCCAAACTCTGGCTGCCCCACCAGGGAAAAACAGCTGAAAGTCTGCAGGGAAGAAGCCCAGATGAACTGACACTGCCCAAGTTTACCTGCAGCAAATCTTCCCATCTGAAGGACACCAGGTGAGTTTAGAACAGAAGCCCTGCCTGGCAATGGTGGGTTCGTGATAAATCAGGGGAATCAGAGACCTTGGCATGGGCTGTGGGATTCAGCCTTGACGAGGAGACAGTTCCTCCCTGCAGGGAGTCCAGGACTTGGATTAAGGCTCCACTGCATGTACTGGAATTGAATCCCCCCTGGATCTGTTCTGGGGGCACACTGATGGAGGTGTGGGGGGCAGGAGGAACATTTGAGGTTTCCCCCCAGTGTTGGGCAAGAGCTGGAGTGGGACCTTGGCCCTCTTGCCCCGCCTCTCAGAGCCAGCACCTGGAGCCACATCTCCCTCCTCCAGGGGCTCTGCATGTCCTGAACAGAGCAAGGAGTGACTGATTCCCAGATTAGTATCAGTAGAAATACCAGTCCCAGGGGTGTGAAGTTGCCTGGTCCTGGCACTGCTCCCATGCAAACCCTCCATGGACAACAGCTGGTGCCTCTGGAAGGGTTTTGCACATCTTTGTAGTTCACTCATCTGGAGACACCAGAAACACTGGAAATGGGGATCCTGACACACCCCCAGCCCCCCATTGGGGCTCTTGCCTGAAGGAGCAGCACCTGAGCCAGCCCTGCAGCCCCAGAGCTCGGCACAGGGCTCGAAGCTGCCAGTGGGAGACAAACACCCTCCTGTTCAAGCTGCATTTTCCCCTTGAAAGGCAATTTGCAAACCCACAGAGCGATTCTGCCAAGCCTCACTGAGGCCACATGCACTGAGTGTGCAAGAAAGATGCTTTTCCCGTCCTGCCAGCCCTGGGATCCAGGTTGGATGGAGCTCCTTCCACTTCATCATCATCATCATCAGGGCTTAAAGTGCTGTGCAGGACGAAGTGGCTCTCAGGTTTGCAGAACTGCAGAGGGTTTCAGAGCTGCAGGCAGTGGTGCTGGGTGTGAAACCTGAGAGCCTTCCCTGGGTAAGCCAAGGATGTCAGTTTGTGGTGGGAGAACCTGCAGGAGCCCAGGGAGGCACCCAGAGCCAAGTGCTGCCCTGCTGGGATGGGCGTCCACTCTGCTCCATAAAACTGAAGGCTGTTGGGAAAGGCCAAAGACAAAAGGCAGCACCTTGTGTGTTCTTCAATCCCTTCTCCAAAGGTTTGTGCAGGAATGAATCTGGCTTGGGAATGGGACAGCTCCTGGCAATTCCCACTCTCTCTTGCTGCATTTTTGGGTTAGTATTTTCCTGTGGATTCAGCACCAATTAACCCAGGGACTAATTCAAAATATGTATTTGTTTTCAAACAGACATTAAAAACTTTGTAAAAAGGCAACAAATGCACAAGAAAGGAAAGAGAACTAAAAGCCTTTGGTTAGAAAATTAAAGTTGTTTGCCATGGCCTGATGGCTTAATCAGTCGATCAATATTGTTCACAGGGCAGGCAGGGAGGGAGCCATGAGCTGTGATGAAAAATGCATGAGGGGACAAGGGAGACCTGGGAGTAGAAAATTAAAAAGTCAGCCTGTTACATTTGTCCAATATTGGCAGAGAAATTAAAGTGGTTTGGGGAGGGGAGCGGGGAGGGAAGGGGAGAGGCTGCAACGTGAGCTGCGAATCTGCTGCGGGTTCCCTTCACCAGAGAAACTTTCACATTAATTAAGTTGCTTTCTTAGCAAAAAGATGGATTTCGTAACCTTTAGCACTCCCAAGCACCGCGAGCACAGCGGGAGGGGCTGGCACAGGGGAAAATAAACAGGGATCTCTTCCCATCAGGGATGTGGTGGAGGAGCACGTGGGGCAGTGACAGCAGAGGGCAGTGGCACCAGAGGGCAGTGCCCAGGGTGAGGGGCTGCCCCTCTGCTCAGCACGAGGGGAGCTGGATTATCCCTGTGTAGGAACAGCCCCTGGGATGATGCAGCTCCATCACATCAGCCCGAGCCACTGAAGCAGGTCTGGTTTCTGCACGTGGATCCGTTGCCTTTCCCTTAAATTCGGCCACTCCTGATCCTGCAGGTCACTCACCTTGCAGGGATAACTTCCAGGGGAAAGGCAGGTCTGGAAGATGCTGTGGAAGAGATGAGAGCCAACCATTCCTTGTGGATCAGTCCTTGCTGTTTGCCTTGGAGATCAGAGCTGCTCTAAAAGCTGCAAAAAACTCCAATGGCAAAACAAGAGCAAGGTCACCCATCCTGCAATTAAATCACTTCTGGTCACCCATCCTGCAATTAAATCACTTCTGGTCACCCATCCCTTCTAACAAAGGGTGAAAAAGAAAAATGCCCAGTAGAAGAACACTGGAATGCTGCACTGTGAGAACGGCTCTGGAAACAGAAGTGACCTCCCAGTTTCCATCCCTCACATTCAGAACTGGGAGCACCTTCTGCTTGCCTTGGAAACCCACATTTTGGGATACCCAGGCACTGCCAGGACAAGCAGCAGAGACAAGCACAGACTGCATCCAAACTGCTGGGATTCCTAAGCTTTGGAAGAATTTGGACAGTTGCATTCCACTCCCCAAAATGAAATATTCCAACCTCTTGCCCTTAAAGGCTTGCAGGGACAGAAATCCCTTCTCCTCCCAGGGCTTATCCAAGGGAGAAGATCCCTCTGCTGCAGTTCCTGGGGAAGGAACGTGACCAACAGGTTTGTGCTGCACTTCAGTTAAGACAATTATTTTTGCACTGAGGTACCTACAGTGAATTCTGTGACTTTCCATCAGACTCTCCAATTACAGGTTTAAAATTTCAGGCTCAATTAACACACAGACTTGGAAGATGCTGTTTTCTGCAACTAATTATCTCCAAGTGCCAAGACACGATTCCACGTAAAATACTTGTGTGAACTTCAGGCTTTGCTTTCTGCACCATTATTTAAGCATAAACAGAACTGAGCAGCCAGCAGTGCCTAAGGCAGCCTGGATACCATATTATGACCTTTATATTAACGAAAAAAATTGCTTACACTGTCAGAAACTCAGGCCTTTAATTAGCAGAGTAAGGGGATGGAGAGCAGGGCTGTTTATTTCCAAGGCTTGGGCTCATCGGCGATGCCAACGTTGTTCTGTCTTGGGTGATCTTTGTCCTGAGAGGGCTGCTTGGGTCAAGTAACAGCACAAAAAGTTTTCATTAAGTAGTTCAACTGCAGCTGGATTTAAAATGGCCATTATCCTGCTGCTGTGGCAGTTCTTGCTTGGTTATTGATAACATGGGGAAAAAAGAATTAGATCTCATTATCGACATCCTCAAACACACACACACACACACACACACACTCAGTCTTCACACACAGTGTTGTACCTCCAACATAAACACAGATATTCTTTCAATTCCTCTCTTCCATCCAAGCCAGTCCTGCAGGGATTTCTGTGCCTGGAAAGCTGGAATTCCCACATCACACACTGTCCTGTCGGGAAGAAGCTGCTGGCTGTGGGAGCTCAGCCTTTTGTGTTACCAGCAAACAGTTAATTCAGTGCCACACAACTACACAGTGATACCCTCCCAATGCCTTCCTTTTTCAGTTTCCTCAGCTCTGAAATGGGCTTTGCAAAATGTTGTGTGTTTAAATTCAATTAAACAAGTGCTTTACAATATCTTCTTCCAACTGACTGCAAGAAAAGGATCCCTCCCATCTCTGCCCTGTTTTTGTGTCCCCCTCATCTCCTTTTTATTAAATCTGATTAACTTTATTCAACATTCCTCACTGAAAGCCAAACTTTGCACTACCAAAGTCTCCAGGAGGGGCAGCTTTCCTTCCTGCAACAGAACCTTGTCCACAGGCAGAAGGAACATTGAAGATTAATCTGCAGCACCTTAATGCCAATGCATTTGAAAATAAACAGTGACAAAGGTTCCCCAGAGCTCCCCTTTGCAGCTCCCAAATCCAGATGATTCCTGAAGCCTTTGTAGCTTGTAGAGGAAAGAGTGGAATTAATCCAAGTTGCCATCAGGAGAGGACAGAGGAAATGTGGAGTCCTCAAAAAATACCAGAGAAGGCACTTTATGTCATCCAACCCCAGGGCTGGGCCAGGACCAGGCACCTTCCCTGTCTCTGGGGGAAGGGAAAACATCCAAGGCTTGTAGGAGCAAAACTCTCCCATGCTTTCCAAGCACAGCAGTTGCTGGGAGGGATCCTGCTCTTCTCCAGTGTGTTCCACATACTTTTTAAATCATTTAGGAAACTCACTGTACGTCTGTGCTGCAGAAACTGCTTTAGGGCTGAATTATTTCACCATTTTCAGTTCTCAAACACGACTGTCACTGCTCATCACACGTTTTCTAACCACTTAATACATGCAGATTTTGCTACCATTCCTCATTACAAGTTTAGTAAAGGGAAACATCTGTTTCCCCCTGCCCTTGGAAAGCACATTGCATCTTCCAAGCTGCCACATGCCTTTGAAACTCCATGAGTAATCAATGCCATAATCTCTCCCACAGAAATACCCCCAGCAGGCAGAGAAGCAGCCACACAGCAGCCCCCAGCCCCCAGCCCTTCAGCAGGTTTAAATGTTCCCAGTTTCCCTAAAGAAAAATCCACACCAAACCCAAGGGTTTTGTTGATCAAATAACGAAACAAACAGCACAACTCTGGGAGTACAAAATTTATTTCAAGCTTATAAAAGTCTTCAACAGGGGAAGTTCTGTCTCAAAACACAAACTGTACATGGGTATTTTTATCAGGGTGTGGATCAGACCTCCCCAGACAGATCAGTTCAGATCACACTGAGACCTTCACATCAGTCCCACATGACCAATCGCTTTGAAAGAGTCAAATCAATGTATCAGTGCAACCTCAGTGCTTAATCCAGGTGGAAGGGTGAGGAATGGACCCACCTCTGAGCCCCCCAGTGCCCTCCCAGGTGTCTCCTGGTGGTCTCACTGGGCTCTTACTGCCTGCAGGTGTCATGGAAAGCCTCCAGAGTCCGGAAGTCCCTCCATGTGGGTGGAAGGCCATCCTGCAGGAACTTTCCGCAGCGCTGGCACGGAGCCTGGAACAGCTTTATGTAACTTCTTAACCAGGTCTAAAAGGAAAAGGGAGAGAAATTAAAGAAAACTGGCTATGGATGTTCCCCTTTGTCATCATTCTTGTCAAACAGCAACAGCAAGGACAGAGGATGTGCTTTGGCGAGGCCCCAGTGAGGCACACGGTGATTTTATAAACAGAAACACACCGAAGATTACAAGGTCAGTGTAGAGCTGAATTCCCACTTTATTAATCATCTTTTGCTTTTTTAGTCACTTAAGCAAATTTGTTAATAAAAATTCCTGCCCTCTGAGTTTGCAGCTCGAGAATCACGAGGGAAGGTGGGGGTTGTGATGAGCCTCATATTTTTCACTGGAATATAATTGTTCTTGATCAGTGCCTTCTTCAGCTGAGTATTGGGTTGTTTCTTCCTGGGATCATCCATCACCCTCTGCTGCAAAGGGCTGGACTCCTCAGGTGGAGACAGAAGGGCTCCCACATCCAGCCAACCAACTTCCCCTCTAATGTGATTTTAGGATCAATACTCACTGGTCATAAAAATACTGAACCATTTTAAACCTGATTACACTGATGGCTGCACATATGAAAGGCTGAACAACACACAGTAAGTTCAGGTGTTCCCAGGTGAAGTTCCTGCCTCTGAGTGGGTTGTTCCCATCGTTATCCACAGCAAGGAGCGTTTACACAACGCAATTCCCAACTCGAGGAGACACACAACTAAAAGCCCCACAGACCAGCAGGTTTATCCTGTGAAAGATGCACATGAATCTTGTCATTTCAAGTCCTCCTGAATTACATCGATACGAGAAAATTGTTCTCTGAAGAAGAGGTCAGGTGAGTTTATTGAAACAAATCCTTCCATCTTCATCAGAGCCTTCTCTATAGCAACCAAACCCTTGGCTGTCAATAACTCTCCTCCAGAAGAACTAGATCTTCTCTGGCTTTAGCAGTAAATACAGGGACAAGGGCAACACAACTCTACAAGTAAATTGCTGTTATTTACTTCAGCTTGGATGGGCTCTGCTTGCACTACAGAGAAATCGAATTTTCTGAGCCATAACACAAAAATAGTTAAATGAAGTTAAATTGTGTGCTTGAGACACCTGTTGACAGGGGGGGAAAAAAGGAATGGGTTCTTCATTCCCATCAAAGATCAGGGCTTGGGAACATCCTGCCACGTGGATGGCACAGCTGACGTGGGGCAGGCCCAGCACAGACACTTGTGCTGCAGGGCTGGGTGTGCCTCCTCAGAGGGTTTGGTGTTTCTCCCATCAAGTGGCAGGTCCTTGGTTCTGTCACACACTCATTTCCAGCAGCTGTTGCACATGGATCTCACCAGGAACAGCTGCTTTCACCTTTCAAAACCTACTGGGGAGAGGCTGAGGGAGCTGGGGGTGTTTGTGCTGGAGAAGAGGAGGCTGAGAGGTGACCTCAGCACTGTCTGGAACTGCCTGAAGGGAAGTTCTGGCCAGGTGGGGGTTGGTCTCTTCTCCCAGGCACTCAGCAATAGGACAAGGGGGCACGGGCTCAAGCTCTGCCAGGGGAAATTGAAGTTGGAGATGAGAAAAAACTTCTTTGCAGAGAGAGTGCTCAGGCATTGGAATGGGCTGCCCAGAGAGGGGGTGGATTCCCCATCCCTGGAGGTTTTTCAGCTGAGCTNCTAAGAGAAAAAGGCCTTTGCAAATCTCTCACCTCAGTGGTCTTTGTGTTAAATAACCAATCCAGCCCAGCAGAGAGGGGAGTTGGACTGTTCTGAAATTCCACAGTGGAAAATTAAGGATGTAAAAGGACCAATGCTACAGACTGTGAATGGCACAATTAGACTGTAGTTTTCCAAAGTCTCAGGTGCATTGCTCCAGGTGGAAGGGAAGGAAATGAAGGAAAATCTAAATTGCAGAGAAAACCTCTCCCAAAAGTCTCCCTTGGAGACTGTAGCTGAGAGAATAGCAGGAGTCTCCAGTGCCAAAATTCATCTTGGTAGAAGGAATTTTGGATCATAACTCCTTCTTCTCACCATCTCATTAATGGGGCTGCTTATATCCAAGTTTATTTCACAAATATAATTCTAAACACAAACAGAATTAAAGGTGATAAACTTAAATCTGCATGTCAAGCAGAATAGTATTGAAGTAATTTTACTCAGTAAGAAAAGACCTGAATGCTCCAGTATTTCCTTGATTCTCCAAAGCACCTGCTGCTCTCCCAGGAAGTCTGTGCAATCCCTGAGGAACAGTTTGGGCTGGAAGTGGACACAGAAAAATGGGACCTTCCCCATGCTCTCACCCTTCTCTAAATAATGCCCATCACTCCCCATACTGGGCAAGCTGACAAGCTGCCTCAGCTGGAATACTCCAACTGGAATTCTCCTCCTACCAGGGAACTTCCAGTGGAGCTTTTGGTACATCCAGAACTCGACTGCTGGTGCAGCAGAGCAGGGTGAAAGGGCTGGGCCATAAGGGAGGAGTTTGGCTGGGAGAGCTTTTACTGGCTGGGAGAGTTGGGACAGATGACCCAGACTCTTTTCAAGCAGGAATCACCAAGCTGATAGTGAGACCTGTGACAGAAGAGCCATTTACAGCTCAGCCTTCTAACACTAATTACCCCACGGTAATGAGAACAAGCTCTTTGTCCCTGTATGAGAGACAAAGAATTAAAGTCCCCCCAGTCCAGCTTATCTAAACAGGGGAAATTACAACTCTGTGGGAACTGCCTGGTGTCAATCACAGTTAGCAAACTCACACCCAGCTGGAGAAATGTATTGTGCAGCACACTCACCATGAAGGACCTGACCACCACATCTGGCATCTGAGGCAGCTGGTAATGCAGCAGGGCAGTGGTGGCATGATCTGTCACCTGCAGCAGGCACAAGAGAAAACACTTTATTCCTTCTCTCTTTCACACTGTTAACATGCAGGAAAACTGTATAAATTCCATGGGGAAGCAGCAAACCAAGGAGCACAAGGATTACTCAGTTTGATTTCCTCTGAAACCAGGGATCAATTAATATGATTATGGTTATAAATACTTGCACTGTTAAAAGATTTCTGATAGAAAGCTTTTTAATTTCCCAGCCAGAGCCATAACAAGATCACACATCTGGGAATTACTGCTGGGCACAACAGATATAAAATAGGTATTATAAATATAAATGTATATATTTACAATGCACAATAATTACAAAAAATTAGGAAAACTAACAATTTCTTTAGAAATACTATAATTTGTTGATTGTTCTGGAAGGGGCCAGTTTCTGGCAGCTATGATACAATTCTCTAACAGTACTCAGCCTGTCAGCTTCCTCTGCTATCAGTACAGCCAACAGTGGCTGCTGCTTAGAAATTCCAGGCTGAATGCAGAAACTATTGGAAAAATTCCTTGGGCTGGACTATTCAAAACCTCAAACCAACACAACCAGGAGAGCTTTCTCACATATTTTACCTTGTAAATCTCATAATGGTTCTCAATATCAAGGTATCCATCAAAATAGAGGACTTCATAGAGAGTGATTAAGCTGTGCTGGTTCTAACATGAAGCCGTGCTCTTCCCAGGGCTTGGCTATAACTATGGCAGATTCTGAGTGAGACAAAGTGAATGCAATTCCCATTGCTATTCCCAGCCAACTCCAGCTGTTCCCATGGTCTAGTTCAGCACTGGGAGCTGTGCTGGAACACTCCAGCTTTCAGTGGAGAAAGAGGCTCATGCTTGAAGCTGCTCAGGGAGGTGAATCTGTGAGATATTCCTGAATAAACCCAAGCACAGCCAGGCTCTCATTCCCCCCACACCTCCCTCCCTCCCTCCCCCAAGGAGCAGCTCATCCCCCAGCCTGTCCCGTGGGGCCATCCTGCTATTTCAGCCCCAGGATCTGTTCCTGCCCTTCACACAACCAGCTCCAACTCCTGCTCCATTCAGCAGGAACAAGGACATGTGACTCGGACACTTGGGATGGAAAACGTTTGGGGCTGTGCAAATCCTGGGCAGCTTGAAAAAAACATTCACAAAACGGACCTCAGCCTGTTCCAGCCATTTCTATGTTACCACATGAAAAATAACTAGCAGAAATAATGTGATGAACAGTGAAGGATAGCACAGCATAACTCAGAGCAGCCATTTCTTTAAACACATCTCCTCTCCTGCAGTGCTCAGAAGCCAATCCAAGCCCTAACAGATATCTGAATATTTTTCTTTTGAGATGGTGCTTTTATAGGATAGTACCAGACATGTCAAAGAATAGAAAGTTCTGAAGATATTTATGAGCAGCCGCTCTCCTTCTGCTGTATTTTTACTTCTAACAAACTGTGGTTTGTTTTTGTTTTGTTTTTTTCCTGAACAACAAAGTTGTTTTCTCTTGGCACTGACGAAAGTGGCTTTAAAAAACACTGCTATTAACAAATTTAAATTGACTGGCCACTTTGGCAAAGTTACCCATATGCTGTTCCTATTGTAATGTGGAGCTAATGAGATTCCTTGGGGAGATAAAAGCCATCCCAGCATGGCTGGAACACTAATAATGCTTCCTGAACAGAAAGAAGGCCATTTCCACCAGGAGCAACTGCTGATGCCTAAACAAGATCAAAGTGGGTGCCAAAGCTGAGGAAGAGGAGTAGGGGAATGACAGCGCTCCCTCCCCAAGCCAGGAAAGAGCTGGGCAAGGGATAAACTGCCCAGGGTAGGGGAGTGAAGGGAGAATTAAACCCCCAAGATGACAGAGATGATGAGAGAAAGCACAAACTGGCCACGATGAAAAAAAGAAAAGAGGAAAAAGGGAAAAAAAGAGGAGGGGAAAAATAACCCCAGCAGATCAATACCCAGCTTTACTAATGGCAATAGGATTTCACACCAAAGCAGAGCAAAACAAACTGCATATGCACCAGCTCACTTAAGGGACACACTTTTCTTCCAGCCAAGCTGGAATCAGAAACTGATTTATTCTGGGTGTAGGATGGTATTTTGTACATTTCAGGGTTTTATTTTATTAACTTCACTTTTATGGCTCTGCCTTCCCCAAGTTATGGGAGGCTTTCTAATTTCTCTACCTCTTTTTACAGGGGAACATATTCAGGAGAGCACCCATCGATTGGGACTGAGCTGGACCTTGAAATAGATTTTCAAGAGATCTTGCAGAAAAGCTCAATATTTCACAATTCATCTATTGAAAAACACTTGCATTTCTTGTCTGAAAAAAGGTAAAACGAGGCAATCTCCTGCAGCACAATTCTGCTAAATAAAATAGCTATTGTTTAACTAAGCACTTGGTGACTGAGCAAAAGAGACTTCACTCACCTGGGAAAAAATATTCTGGCAAAGAGACTCAATTTTTCACAGAAAGGGTTGTAATGCATTGGAACTGAACTGCTCTGCTGGAATGTGCTTTGCAAAAGTGACATGTCCAAAAAATGGCTTTTTTGGGCTTTGATGACACTGGTTAGTCACAGAACATTCCCAAAGCTGGAAAATCCATTAAAAAATACAACTCTGTAATTCACAGGTGGAGAAAGCTGAGCAAGTGCCTCTTGTAACTGGGAGAAGCAGCACAAAAGCAAAGAGCTGAGATCCAGCTTTACTCCACCACAGACCAGGTATGTTCCATGGATGGATGAACCTGTTCTAAAAACTAAACCATAAAAGTACAAACACCACATGACTAAATTATAACGTATCTCTCTCTCTCCCCCTCTCCCTCTCTCTCTCTCTCTCTCCTGGTATTTTATCTCACTGCCAGAAAATACACTTTTCAAAAGTAGGGGCAAAACTTCCTTTAAGAGCCACAACTTTTCTTGCCACTTATTACTGGTTTATTCTCTCAGTGGCACTGACAAGTCCTTCTAATATAAAGGGATTCTCAGAATCCCCTGGAAGGTTTTAATTTTTTTTTCTAAACCCCTGTAAGTTCATGGCCTTAACAGCAGCCTGGAGCAATGAGCTTTGGAGGCTGATCACAGCACTAAGAGGAAAAAAGGAAATAAGAGGAAGTTATTTTATTAGTGTTTAGACATTTTACAGTGTGGGAAACTGCACGAGTGCCTTTGCTCATTTCCAAGGATTCCCATTACTCAATCTTCTCTCCAGGAACACATCTGAGTGTCTCTGGAGGGAATGTGGTGGCAAGAGGTGCTGGGAAAAGGATGATGGATGGAACAGGCACTGAGGAACTCACACAAATCCTTTACACACTCCCAGGTCAGGAAAGCACTACCAGACTTCTTTGAAATGTAGGATTTATCCTTTATGTATTTTTAAAGCTCAGAGACTGTTTAAGTTATTATTTTGCTTGTTCTGCTTATTTGGACTGGGTCATGGAGGTTTTGTTTTGCCCAAGGTCTTTGAACAGAGCCAGGGACTGATCCTGCACAGGTGACCCTGGAACAGCCCAGCTCCTCTCCTTGAACACAGAGCAGAGCCCAGGATTCCTCATGCATGCATTCATCCTGCATGTGATTCCACTCTGAGATTACTGACAGGAATACATCTTCATACATTACAATATTTATGTGTCCTTATAGTGGTGGAAATTCCATCCCTGGGATCACAGAGCTCCCAAACAGCTGGACAGGCACAAACAGCTCCTCAGTTTGGGGTTAAAATGTGCTTTGGGGAGAACCACATCAAGCCAAAACACAACCATTCTGTGCCATGATAAAACTGAGAGAGCATTGAGGTGAAAATAAGGGTGGGTCTCCAAGATCAGAATGAAAACTACAGGTTCAAAGCCTTTTCAGAATGAAAACTACAGGTTTAAAGCCTTTGCATGTGACTTAAGCAGCCAACCTGACCACAGGACCCAGCACCACCAGCTGTGCTGCCCTTAACTGAGCAGCTGGAGAAATGACAATGAATGTTGGACACATCTCCCAGGCTGAGCCACTCACAATTCTGTTTTTCCCTCTTTTTGAATGCAAAGTTATGAATATTGCACCATTCTCTACAATATGTACTTTTTTAACCCTCTGCACAATGACCTGGAATTATGCAGCCCTCATGTATATTCTGCCCACCAAGGTTTAAGCCCCCAAATCTTTCCTTATCTCCTGTTTTATTCCTCTTCTTGTGTTAGTGGATCAAGAGACACGAGGTGTTAAAGTAAGGAGGTTTAAGATGAAAAACAGCTGCCACTCCTGCAGAGCTTAAATGTCACACCAACGTGGAAGTCTGAAAAACCTTTTCTTTGCTCCTTGTGCTTCTGCCCTTTCAGCCTTCCCTCTTATTTCCCAGCTCCATTCTCTGAATCCAACCCTGCTGGTCTATTCAATGCCAATAAGGTTTATTCACCCCAGGACCAGCCTCAAGGAGTCTCCAGGGAACTGGGAAAATGACTGTACACTTTACCAGTAATGGGCCCTGGGGGAGCTGCCCCCAGATTAGACACACTCTGCTCTCCTGCCTAATAAGAAGGAGAGAGAAAAGCCTTGCTGACACAGCCAATGTTTGCAAACAAAAAGTCAGGACAAATTTAGCTTCCTTTGACAGGGTTGGATTGGAGATCAGAGGTCTGTCGTCCTTAACCCAGAGGGTTCTGCAGCCCTGGGAGGGTCTGACAGGCCTGAGCTCCCCCAGGAGGGATCCAGGGAGCTCCACGTGTTGCTGTATTATCACTGAAGACACAGTTTGAGAACCTGGGCCAGGTTTTAAAGAGAAACAGCCCTGCCCTTCAGAGGGGTGATGGATTTTACAGCACTGAGGGCAGCAGAGTGGAAGGGCTGCCCAGCCTCCTCCTGGGGGTTCTCAGCCCTATTCTCCCTCCTCAGCCCAGCACTTCCACATTGCCAAACTGATGACTGCCGTGAGAAACACAGTTCAGGAGCATTCAGATGTGCTCTGACACCTTCACTGATGGTTATTTTAATGGCATGAAAACATTTGTTCTGAAGATCCTGCAGTACAGATCCTACACCAGTAACTGTAATAGTTTCTGTAACACTATTTTATTTATTTCCTTCATTTTGCCACTTGGGAAATCATTACTCCTGGGTATTTTAAATAGACACAAGTGAAGCTTCAGAGAATAAAATCAAACCAAGCACAGCACCACAGAGAGAAAACTGACTATGCTGAACCACAGCACTTTTTATCTCCTGTTCTAAAACTCAACAGAGGTCCCAGACTGAACTTCCTCAACTATCAGCTCGACTGTGCAGAATCTGTTGATTAGAAAGTGCCACCCCCCTTGCATTTTTATCCCATTTCTCAGGCAAGAACCTGAGAGCTGTGCAGCCCATTCAGTGAGAGCTCCTGTGCAGTCAGCAAGGACTGCCCCAGCCCAAGGGATGCTGAGGTTTAAGTTGTCCAAGGTAACAGAGTGACAGAGCTGGGAACAATATCTATAAAACTACTATAAAACCCCCCCAGACAGTTCAGCTGTTCAGCTGGTTACAGGCCACTCTTCCCCTAAAGCCTTTCTGGTTTATTTTTTGGTAATTTTTTGGGGGGTAAATGTTAATACACTTAGTGTTGTTAATCAACAGAGAACAGAAATTAATATCCAGGTTGTATCATATTTTAGAGAGTTAGGAAAAGAACAAAGATTCTTATTTGCCCATTCTGTAGCAACAGAGGCAGCAGTAAGAGAGGCATTTCATGTTTTCTCACTGACTTCTTCCACTCCTGATCTGAAGGCATCACCTGGACCTGAAGAGAAATTTCCTCTGCTTATTTATCTCTCTTTGAGTCCTTAATGTGGACATTAAAGCAAACTGTGCATTTACTCTACTCTGTTATCTTGCTATAGACAATTAAAATTATATCATCAAACCCTCATGCTTTAATATCATTTAGCACAAATTACAGCAATACCATTTCACCCTAAACCAAAACATCCAGGAAGAAAATCTTATGCCCAAATGAGCGTCCAACCAAACACACACAGTGGGAAATGGAGATGATGGCAAGGAATTACAGAACCTTCCACTTCTGCCATGGCAAAAATGACTTTAAAGCACACTGATAAACAGATGCTGTTTTACTTCCTGCTGTATTACCCTACTCACTGCTAAAAAAAAAAAAGGAATATTTAATCCACCAGTCTCTGGGGTAAAGAATCAACTGCAGCAAAATTTCACTGTAATGCTCAGCAGAGGGAGAGCCCCAACCTCCCCAGAGCTGTCCTTTGATCTCTGGCAGGTTCAACTCACAGGTCAAACTCCTTCCCTCCTGCCTGCACTGGGAATCTTGGAAGGGAGAGGCACAAACACAGCCAATATGCCCCATTTTTGACCCCTGTTTTTACGCCCTTTCGAGTCCCTGACCCCCATTTGCTGCACAAACTACAAACACAGATGAAAGGAAGAGGAGTCTCAGCTCCTTGAACTGTGGCTAGAAGGGAAGGAAACTGGAATTTAAACCAGGATCAATCTGAACTTACAGCATTTTGACAAGAGGCCTTCAAAGAGAAATCTCTTTGTTGAAAACAGTGAGACACAGATCTTTCTAAAATGCACCTTAACTTCTCAGTAGTTTTATTTTACTGCTCCCAGTCTCTCATCCATCTTTCTTTATTTTCTGGCATGGCATTCATTCATCCCAGGAAGTCCCTCCTTTTGCTCACACCATCTCAGGAAAAGGAGCAGGCAAATTAAAAGCATGGAAAAAAATTCCCAAACTCATTTTGGAAAGTGAGTTCTGCTGAGTTATTAAACTCAAGGCCTGAGGAGAGGGAGACAATTAACCCCATTAAAACCAACAAAACAAAATCCAAATTAACCTGGGACAGTCCTTCCTTCCCCAAAAGATTCAAACTAAAGAAAGAGCATCTGAAGATTCCTCATGGAATTTTAAGGCTGGTGGAGTATAATCTCCAGTTTCCTATTCCAAACCATGGAGTGGAACTGTGATGGGAAATAAATCCAAATTAAACAACAGCAGGACTGACCTTCTCTTCTACTCACAGTTTTCCATCATTACAGGTGATTGTTTGTTATTTGCAAGTTGTGATGACAAAGAATAAATTCTGGATTTTTTAACATAAGGGCCTGGATATTTAAAATAAACTCCAGATACCTCCTGTGTGTTTTAGGCAGAGAGAAATGATGTGAGACTTACCTTCTGAAAAACTTGGTAGTTGGATTTAGACCATATGTCAAGCTACAGAAGAGAAAAAAAAGGTGATATATTACCACACATGAGGAAGCAGCTGTTCAAATTACAAGAGCAAACAGATCAACAGAGACACAGCTCTCAGTTCACTATTTTGACCCACTGCCTTCACCTGCTGCAATCCAAGAAAGGGAATTAAAAATGTGAAATTTCCTTTGTATTGCAATGAAGAATGAACAAAGTTCAGCACAATTCAATAAAAATATTATATATACGAGACCTGTTGAATTAATGTGCTCTCTTTAAAAAGCAAAATCTTCATTTGTATGGGGTTGTGGCTGATCTATGCAAATATTCATCAGCTTCAGTCTGTTTCTAAAATGAGGGCATTTTTCCTAAGTTTATGCTTCTTATGTTGAATAAGTGATTCAGTTACAAACGACACAAAGAATGTTTAGCTGAATTAAGCCAAAGCTCTGGTCTACTGGGGCTAAATAAAACATCCCTTAGGAAACTGCATTTACATTTGCAGACAAAAATCACACTAGAAGAGATGTAAGGTTGTAGATAATTGCACACATCCATGACTTCAGTGTGTGTTCAACTGTACACAAAGAGAAAGAACAGAACTGAACTGTAGGTTTTACTGGCCCCCAAGCCCAGAGGGCAGGGCTGGGTCACCAACCCTTGGCACACAACCCAGTGTTGAACAATTACACTGACATGCCAATGGCTCACTCAGCCCAGCCCTGTGCAGTATCTTGGATTCTGAGGAGGAAAAGCAGCAGGAATAAACCAAGAGGAATTTCTATCCCCTGGCCTGAAATTCACTTCTTTCTATTACAGATCCCAGTGTACTCAGTAATTCCATATGCCCAAAACACAGAATCCTAGAATGGATTGGGTTGGAAAAGACCTCCCACATCATCAAGTCCAACCCTTGGGCCAACTCCAGTCCCTTTACCAGATCATGGCACTCAGTGCCACGGCCAAGCTCAGGTGAAAAACCTCCAGGGATGGGGAATCCACCCCCTCTCTGGGCAGCCCATTCCAATGCCTGAGCACTCTCTCTGGAAAGAATTTTTTTCTGATCTCCAACATGTCACAGGAAAGGTGTTTAATTCAGCATTAACCTCTAATCTCAGAATAGAAAGAAGAAAAATTTTGAATGAGTTTATGAAGCAGGGGTGGCTCCTCTAGTGCCTCACACCATGGCTGGTGTTTCCAGCCTGGGGTTTATCTGCTTTACTGGTACAATTGATTACTTTAGTTCTGACTTATGTACCCAGAAGTTCTAACTGACATTACAAGTCTTTTAAAAGGCACAAGAAGAGTCTGAAATTAAGGAAGTCAGGAAGGGAGTAAAACACAGGAGGGTGTTGGGATCTGAACTCACATGATTAATTAATTCACAGTGCTAACAATGTTCAGAATGCTGAAAGCTCTCATTCTTTTCAGAGGAACACCATTAAGTGGCCCATGTCCAAACACTGGTGCACTGAGACTCCTGTACCCCCAGCCCTCAGCCTGGCAGGAGGGGATGTTAAAGACTTCAGAAGTCCCTCCAGGATCGATGTTTCAGGGCTCAGCACTGCTGACCTTGCTGTGAGACAAAAGGCAATGTCTCAGTGCCTTTCCCAGGCTGGAGGAAGACACAAGTACCCTGAGGCACATCCCTACAACCCTTTTTACATGTCCTGGCTCTAGGGGAGGGATCAAACACCTGTGTGAACACCAGCACGCAGAAGGTTCAGCACAGACTTGGCCCCAGGATTGATTCACATGGTATTATTTGACCTGGGAAGGCAGCACTGCACTTCCACATTAGAGAAGTCCACATTTGAAAATGAAAAAATAATGTATATTTTTTAAAAAATCTGTTTTAATGTAATTTAAGGCTTTCTTTGACTGCAGAGCTGCTGTAATTGGAATGAATATATATGGTTTTGCTAATCTCCAGTGATCAAACCAAGTATGTGATCCTCTCTAGTTAGACTCAAAAAAAGTCCACTTCAGATGCTGCTTTGAGTCCAACAGGTTCTGAATGTTCATTAGTTGGCACGGAGATGGAAAAGCTGAGAAAGCAATGAATGTCTGTCTTACAGACATGATGTTCTCCATGTTAAAAAAAGAGAAAAGAAGAGAAGAAAAAGCTCCCAACCCCCCCCCTCCATGCATACATCCTAAATGAGTGGCCACCTTTCCCCTGAAACTGAGGATTAAGGCAGAGGCAGATTAAAGAATGCATCGTTATGGGTCTATTATTCTCCAACTTCTCACTTTCAATCAAGGCACACATTTGTAACTAAAAAACTGCTGAAAGCACAATTTCAGGGCATCCTCTGCATGTGAATTAAACTGGGGCTTTTTTTCCCAGTGCCCCCTCTCCCCACCCAGCCCCAGCAGCTGGAACAGGAGGCCACTTTCTGAAGGTCGTCTGAACGATTTCAAAGGCGATAACAAATCAGAACGTTCCTGCATCTGATATCAAACAGGTCTGGTGCCAACACTTATTAGAGAAATCGGATTCAACCCCCCCCTCACCCAAACACACACACAGCCAGCTTTGAAGTGGTGAGAATGCAGGGATCAGAAATTACCCGAGAGACAGCTCTGCCTGTCTTTGAAGCTTTCCTTTGATACGACTATTTCTTCTCCTCTCTTACGCTAGGAGGCTAAAAGCTGCCTTTCCTTATTGATATGGGGTAATTAATGAAGCCATAGAATTAACATAACCCAAGTTCCTTAACAGGAGAATTCAACAGAGACACTGATGTTTCTTTAGTTAAGTCTAAGGGATGCAAAAATAAGAATTTGGCAGCGATGTGAAGTTCCCACTCTAAATATGCCCTGTCAAGGTGGTTCTTGGCCTTCACATATGCCAAAAATTCCCAGTATGGTTTTATTTTTTATGGGCAGACTTGGGCTACTGATGGCTCAGCTGACCACACACCTGCCCTGCAAGGCTGAGCTGCAGGACTTCATTTATTCAAGAATCAGGACAGCACTAGTAATTAATTACTATCCATGGTTAAATTCCAGTGCACAATGAGTTTGAAATCAAAGGTGGCTCTGTGCCATCACTAAAATCAGGAGGTAATTAAAATGCAGCAGTCTGTGGTGGACATGACGGGTTAGGATGGAGAGCAAGAGACTGCAGAGTGAGCAGGTACAGCACCCAGACATGTCAGAGCTGCCAGTTCTCACCTATTGTTTTTGCAAAGTGTCACCAAAAATGTCAAAGTTATGCAGCTGGCAACTTGGCAAAGACATATTCTGCAGGGTCTGTGAATAATTCAGGAGAGAAGTACATGAAGCACTTAAGGAATGCAAGGATTCTGTCTGTATAAGCAAAGCTTGAAAATAAAATGCCAGAATGGAGTGTCTTGTTTTACTCACTGCAAGCTTAAAATTTCTATTTTTTTCACCTAAATTTTGGAAGTATTTAAATCCATTAGAGGGAGGACCCAATTTAACAAGACTTCACAGCAGAAACCACGTGGAGCTTTCACGTAAGTAGCTGTCAAACTACACAGCACACGTGAGGGCACAGCAAGATAAAGCAGCCTGGAAAATGCAGAGTCAGCTTTCCTGGGGACCTGCTGAGATCTCCCTGTGCATTTCCACAGCTAGGACAAACACCCAGATTTGGGTTTTTTTCTAGACTTGCCTGACTGAAGGACCAGAAGGCTATCAACCCCTCTGCTGTTTGCACTCATCTTTTCCCTCTTTCTTCCCAGTAATGCAAACTCTGTTAAAACGGTGTATTTTTAGTAATAAATGACTCCCTTATCAGTGAGGAAACCTTTGGCCTTTCTGTGCACAGCCCATTTCTCACTTCCAGTCTGTGTGACCAGTGATGCCCAGGTGTCCTTTTGCTGAGCACCACTGAGTACATTTGGATGCCCCAAACCCAGCTGTGCTTGAAGAAAGTCCCTCACTGAATTTCTCTTCTGCTACTTAAAGGACTTTCCAATTTGTGCAGCTTGGAGGGTGACTCAGCAGACCCTCATCCAGCTGTTCAGGTGTAAAGCAGCACAAGGACTTACCCAGTGTCCCCTCCTCAACGTGGCTCACAGACAAGACAGGCACTTCAGCACTGCCATATTGCATGATAGCACCTAGTTCATCTCCTTCCTGCTGTTTCCAAATCCTAAATGCTTCCTGGGAATAGATAAGCCAACTCCCAAATCAACAATAACTATAAACTGCTCACTGGAAAAATGATCATCTCCTACTGTGTTCCTGAGGGTTCTCCATATTTCTGGTGTTTAATAAAGATGATACTTACTTATGTTTTCCTTACTCTTTCCTGTCTCTCCTGAATGCTGGTGCATTTCTCATGCCATCAGGCTACAAACTGAGAAGTCAGAATGGTTTGGTGAAACCTCACTGAAGTACTTTCCCAACAGCACCTGTTGTGCCAGGGAAGGAACTGCCATGGACTGTTTGTAACTGACTGTAATCGCTCATTCCCAGCAGGCACAATAAGGAAAGCAAATCATTGTGAGAGCACAATCTTATTCTTATTCTCCAATTACCAGTGTAGTTAATTAGGGGGAAAAAAAAAAGGAGCTCACTGTTTGTCAATATGGGCTCCAGTTGGCAAAACTAGCAAGCTACGCATTTATTTAATCTTCCAAGCCAAATTTACTCATGATTTAAGTGGCTGCAACTCCAATTCTACTGAAGTCAAATGAAATGTTTCTATTTATACCTGGAGCACAGACTTCCAGGTTTGCAAAATCCCTGGGATGCCCAGTGGAATAGCAAACTGCCAGGTAAAGGTCACAGAGGGACACTGTGGGAGCAGTCACACAGCCCAGCTTTGGACACAGAAAGCTGAATCAGTAGAAAACAGACTCCCCTGCAGACTGGCTTAAAGCAAGAAGATAAGCCAGGTGTTAAGATTGATGCTCTGGGGAAGCTGAATTGCTCCCCAGTGACAGCAGCAAAGGTCAGTGCCCCGTGCCCAGAGCTGGCCTGGGCAGGTCCTGCTCTCCCCTCACAGCGATCGCTGGCACAGGAGCAGCGTGAGGCTCTCGGGAGGGTTAACCTTGAGCTCAACAGAAGCCCAACACCAGATGCTGAGTTTCAGAAAGGAACTCCTTACTTAGCTGTTCAGCACACAGAGCATTATTGTATTTCAAGGGAGCTTCAGAGGAAACTGGATTCATCAGAGACAACGAGCACACTCAAATGAAGTGTGACACAGGAATCCATCACCCACTGTCACTGCTCTTTGGGCAGACTATTATTTCACTTCCATGCAGAACTTGGGGTGAAGAGGGGCTGGGGCTGTAACTGTGTATTTATATGCTAATATACAGGGACTACAGAGCAGCTGCTTCTGTGGCAAACTGGTATTTAAACCTGTGTATTTGAATAATGCAAATCAAAATCAAGCAGTTTTTATTTTACTGCTCCTCAGGCCAGTCCCCTGCCCTTGGAGGGAGAATCTCTCACCTGGGAAATTCAGCTGCACTGTTTCCTTTGGTAGCTCAGCTCCTGGCCTTTCCCAGAGAACACAGAACTCAGAGCCACTGAAGTCTGGGGCAGTACACAACGTGCCTCTGTGTGCTAAAACAGTTATCACTTCTGAAAGGAAAAGAAGTCTCACCTCATTATAACATGGCCTATGGGTGCCAAATACTCATCTTGATATAATGAACTTTTTATTTTAATAGGTTTCACAATCAGAAGAGAAAGCTCCAGAGAGACAGTGTGAAACATGGAGGTATTTAGTGCTGTTACCAGCAAGGGAGTGTCCTGGATGTCTCTGTAAGAGAGACCATTCTGCTGTGGAAGGAGAACCACGAGGAGCTGGAGGCCGTCAGGTCCCGTTACCATCTCCTGACGCGCTAAAGAGAACCATATGGAGGGTGTGCGGGCAGGGAGAGCTCAGGGGTCAGGCAGGGTGAGCTGCTCACAACACAAATCACTTGTGCAAACAGGTAACACTTGCTTTGGTAGCTGCTGCTCAAGATGTGCTGCCACTGACATGCAAATTATCGAGGACTTACCTACACATGATCCTCTCTGGTGTGTTTGTCAAGTTGAGCACAAAACCAACCCAAGATTTCCCCATGGCTCTCAGAAAAGAGAAAGCTGAACCCTGGGCTATTGATGTGCTGCTACACTGCAAAAGGGTTTTCTCAGCAGACACTACGAATGCAGCAACTGGAGTCTAAGGTGATAAACTAGATATTCAAGGAAAGGCTTAGAAAGAAGTCAGAGATTTGGGTATGCAAAATCCAAGCAAAGCACAACAAATTGAAACCAGTGCGGGTCCAGAGAAGAGCAACAAGGCTGGTGAATGGACTGGAGCATAAGTCCTATGGGGAGTGGCTGAGGGAGCTGGGGGTGTTTAGCCTGGAGAAGAGGAGGCTCAGAGGTGACCTCAGCACTGTCTAGAACTACCTGAAGGGAAGTTCTGGCCAGGTGGGGGTTGGTCTCTTCTCCCAGGCACTCAGCAATAGGACAAGGGGGCACGGGGGGCTCAAGCTCTGCCAGGGGAAATTCAAGTTGGAGAGCAGAAAAAAATTCTTTACAGAGAGAGTGCTCAGGCATTGGAATGGGCTGGCCAGAGAGGTGGTGGATTCCCCATCCCTGGAGATTGTTAAACGCAGATTGGCCGTGGCACTGAGTGCCATGATCTGGTAAAGGGACTGGAGTTGGCCCAAGGGTTGGACTTGATGATCTCGGAGGTCTTTTCCAACCCAATCCATTCTATGATTCTGCAAACACCCCCAGCCTTTGCCAGTTTTGTTCCCAGTGTACTTGTGAGGGGAATCCCTGTTTTCTGCATGTAAATACCAGCTAAAAATGAAATGCAGTGTTGCTGGCTATGCCATAACCCACCTTGCCATCCTCAGTGTAGACATTCTCGTGGTACCCCTTGACGATTGTCCGGTCAATGAAGAGGCTCCTCATCACCACGATCACTTTTAGCACTTTTCCCAAGGTAACCTGGGAAGAACAGAAGGACAACAACAAGCTGAAGGCAAGTCGATGGTGTCTGAATTCATAAGACCATCAAGTTAACAGCTTAAGTTGATGCAATTTCAGTTTTCAATATTTTATGGGGAGACCAAAATAAAAGATCTAAAAGCAGCGTGTGTTATGAGGAAGAGAGAGACGATAAAGTGCAGAACAAACAAACATTCATTTGCAACTGAAAATGTACGAGTTCACAGAATTCCCTTGTGCAGACATGACACTGCCAAGCAATTCTCTCCATTTTATTAACACCACAACTCAATAACTTGTCAAAAACAATGGGCAAATGTGATTATTTCCCATGAATTTGATATTCTCCAATATAAGTCCACTTAGGGAGAAACAATTTGAAAGAAGAATCGGACTCTCCTAATGCTGGCTTGTAAAAGCATTCCATGAGTTTAATGGAAAACATTTTCAGTCCAATAAAAATGTAAAATTATTTCAAAGGAAACTACAGCTTAAAGTAAAAACGTTACATTTTCAAAGGTTTAATTTTCTCCTGTCAAAGTGCTAAAGTGCAAAGCCTAAAACTAGTATTGTGGAAAACATATAGGGTCAGTCAGAGTATAACAACAGAAATAAGCTTAAATTGTATTATTGACAAAAATGCAATAATGAAGGCATTTTAATCTAAAAATCAATTTACATTTCAAAGATGAACTTGCACTTCAATACGGTTAAGATGTGTGTCTAACAAGAATTCTGTCTTTGTATTTTGTTATTCAGAGGTTATTAGAGAGTTTTTCCTCACCCACAAAAGCAGAAAACTGAGATAAAAAGGAAACAATTCATTTTATATTTCCCAACCAGCAGCAGCTCATTTGCTGTCAGTGTTACAACATTTCATCCCATCCAGATTAACACACACCAGGACAAGGGTGTTTTTACTGCTGACCTCAGCACACAAATCCACACTCAGAGATCGGTCAATGAGCATCTCCAGGCATTTGTTACATGTTTTTGCCTTTAAACCTCTGCTGGTGACTCCAAACCACCACCTTGTGCCAATCTGGTACCTCTAACCTGGTGTGACCACCTGGAAATAAAAGGCAAACAACTCTCAAGTGCCAGGATGTCTTTCCCTCTGAGGAGGAGGGTGGGAAATCTGCCCCAAAGGCTCCATTCAGAGCGGATGGAGGGAAGTCCTGGAGGAGAAAATGGGGTAGGAATGGGGTGGCCCAAGACAGCTTTGCAAAAGTGACCCAAACTAGTGCACATCCTGCACTTTGTAATCACCAAACAGCAAAGCAGAGCTACAAAGCCTGAGGACAAGTCCTTGGTGTGAGACAGGGAGAACTCCAGGAGAGCCTGAACAATAAGGAAGGACAAGTTCATAGCAAGAGAGAGGGCAGGGAAATATCAATGACAGCCTTCAAGAAAACAGGGCTGCCAGGCATAATACTGCAGAAACATAAAAAGTGGGTCAGAAAACAGGTAAATTTCTGAATCACAGAATCATAGAATGGATTGGGTTGGAAAAGACCTCTGAGATCATCAAGTCCAACCCTTGGGCCAACTCCAGTCCCTTTACCAGATCATGGCACTCAGTGCCACGGCCAAGCTCAGTGGAAAAACCTCCAGGGATGGGGAATCCACCCCCTCTCTGGGCAGCCCATTCCAATGCCTGAGCACTCTCTCTGGAAAGAAGAAAAAATGATGAAAATGAAGAAAAAATGTTAAAGGCTGAAGGACAGTAACTTATCCCAAGACCTGAGCCATGCACACACCATGAACACCACGACTGGCTGTGAATTTTGGTTTGTATGTAGCATCTTGCCAAGGGACTCTGTCAAGACCCAGTTGGTCTGCAAATAAAGAAAGAGGAATGAAAGAAACTTTGAAAAAAGCTGCCAGCACATTTAGAGTTAACAGGTTTTTATTTCTTTTTCTACCTTATTCTTTTTCTACCTTATTAAGAGTGGCACCTCACTAGGATATAGGTTGGCTGAGAGAACTGACTTACAGCTTCATGATAGACATCAACCATACATAACAAAATCAAAAGGAGGAAAAGAAGATATTTTAAACAAAAAAAGAATCTTAATGGAAGAGTGATAAGGCTGCCCTACAAACACCCAGCTCTTTGTTTAGTATTTCCCATCCTGACCACCTTTACACACTTCAGTTGATGTTCACTTCTTTCCTCTCCATGACATCTCACACTGCCAGGCAGAGATAACCTGAGGGTGATCCAAAGCCTGTCTGGGATGTTCCTGAAAACCCTCAGAGGGAACAGTGGGATGGAACAAGCTGAAGAATCCCGTGTATGTGCTGTGCCACTCACTTTGACACGGGATTCCCACAGATCTTACACTGGCTGGGAGAGAGATCAAGACTTCCAGGTGATTTTTTTTTTAGGGCTGTATCATTAGTTAAGTCTGACAGAAGCAGAAATTTTGTAAAACTGAGGGAAATTATAGCTCATCATTTTAACAGCCCTGAAAGAATGAGGGTAGTAGCTCAAAGAATGAACAACAGCCTGTCACTAGACTGGAGGATGCTGTGAGATTTCAAAGCCAAAAGTATGTTCCACAGCTATTTTCAGGGTGAAGCACATTCCATATAGTACACAGTAAATAGCCTTTATTTTTTTCCTCTAGTAATCAAGATTTGTAACTATTTTCAGGGCTTGATGTTTTTGTTCAACTCAAAAGTATTTTACAAATCATGTTTTTCAGCAAACCATTTTCTTTCAGTTCCTGCTCAACTTGGCTACTTGGAGTCTGTGTTCAGAAAACATCTATATATGGAATTATAATTTACACTCTAGTCCCTACAGACCACCTGAAGGAAGGTAATAATAAACTAATGGCTTTGGTAAAACAGGAATCTGATAGTTTTACTCCAATCTCCAACTGTGCAGGTCTCTCTTGGAGGTCAAGACTCATCCAGATGGTCCCTATTTAATGGGCACTGAAATGTCCCTGCATTTCCACAGGTACAGCTGAAAGAAATGTGTTTCCTTATACAGAAAAGATACTTTTCAATTGTGACAAAAAGGCAACAATTTCCTTTCTAAGCCAACTTTTCCCATTAAATTTCAACTCCTCCTGTCGATATCCTGTTAAGACAGCACTTGGCTTTTTAATATTTTGCCTGAAGGATATATGCCAACTCGTCCTTGATGTAGAAAATTTTAATTCAAATCAATACATGTACAAGGTCACTTTAAAATTCAATTAATATGAATGAAAAAATATGCCCCACAGTTCTGTGAGCTGAAAATGGAACAGTTGCAAGTGAAATACTTCTGTAGCTTCTGTTTTGGGCTGTGTAATAACAACGTACTTCCAACTTCCTTTTAACTAAAGTCTACTAAATTCAGGCAGTTAAGTTATTCCTAAATCCCCTGCTTCCTAAAATGGAAAGCTCCAGAAGAAGGTAGGACAGGCAGCTGATTGGAATCTGCAATATCATGCAGCTTTTCTGACAAAGATATATAAAATAAAAATCTTCTTGAAATATCCCAGTTTTAAAAATATTTTGTCTATCACCAAGATAAATCTCAAGGAGCATCTGACAGACACAGAATGCCAAGAAAGGGGGAAGGGGAGACAGAATAATCAGGGAGAATGACTTCGATTTCTTTTAAGACTGCTAAAAAAAGTTCCCATTTAACATCACTTATAACCAGAAAAGAAATAAATATCTTTGCAAGGAAGTCAGAACCAGGGGCCAAATGAGTTTACCAAAAGAAAAGGATGGAAATTAATTTACCAAGGCAGAGCTCTGCCTGGAGGAGACAGATTGAAATCCCCCCATTTCATTTTGCCTCCTCATTGAAACCAACAGCAAGTGAAAAGCCCTTTTATGAACAATTTACACAAGGCATTAACAAATGTTCTTCCTTTCAATTTATTTAAGTTTGAGCTCAGGAAAATCCACGCTGACAACACCAGGCTCCACCACTTGGCAAAGAATTCCCAAAGCTGCAGATCCCCCCCAGCATTCCAGGGAATGTGCTGCTGGTTGGAGCTGCAGCTGCTCTGCAATGCAGGGCTGGGAGAGAGAAAACATTATTTTCGGTTAACTTGGGCACCTCCTGCTTCTATAAAAAGGAGCACAAGTTTGTGTGAGGGTTTTATTCACCTCAGAAATCAGGCAACACCCAGGCAGAGGCGTCTCCAAGCTCCAGATTCCCAGCAAAAGGCCAGACACCTGTTCCCTGCCACGGAACCAGCCAGAAGCTCGGCCTCCCACTTGCAGATTCTTTCTTACTAATGAGTACAATGCGTGGAAGTCTTATTTATATATGCTGAAAAATAAGGGTTTGTATTAAAAATAAAGTTAAAAAACCCCAAACACCCAGACTTTCAACTAGTTATTTTTTCCCCGTCGTTTTTTTATGGCTCATCTGCTGCTGGTATGAAGGCTGAGCTTTCCCTCACACACTCATTATTCTTTAATGATGCCTATTTGTAAATAGCAAGATAAGATGCAATTAAGCCATTAGAGTCTAAATAAACAAACATACTAATTAGGTTCTTTACAAGCATTTCTTTTTTTATGCAAGGGCTGGAATTTACCTTTCATTAGTCTAACCTAATTGCAATAGTGCCTGATAAAAAGTCAACATAAATGAAGGACTTTAAATGATTCCACCATATTAAGGGTGAGCTGGTGCTCCTCTCCCTTGGTAACATTCCATATTTCCTTAATAAGGCAAAAATCCTGGCACAGGATGTTGTCCAAAGGGTCAAGGACATATTTGGCAGTGGCCAGTCACATTTGGGGAAAGGTGACATGAGTCCAACTTGGCCACAGGAGATGCAACTTCTTTTTTCCACTCTAAATTCCAGCACACAGGAATTTCCCAGGCATGGAAACCATGTCTGATCTTGCACACTACAAATCTCTGGGAATATCAACACACACCTCTGGGCTTTAGGCACAGTAACCCTGTGGAGGGAGGACATTTCTCACAGGTCTTTCTACTTTTTTCTCCTCTTGCTCCCCTTCCCATCAAAAGATTCTTCCTCATTTGTATCTTACACAGGCAGAGAGTAAGTTGCAATTTACTTGCAAACCCCTGCTCATGTTCTTTGTTAATTCAAGACATTCCTGCCCTGCAGATGTCACCTCAAATGCTGCTTTTAATGCTCTTTAAAGGCTGGTTCTCCATCTTAAGGCACAAACTGTGGAGCCACTGCAGTCACAGGTTCCTCTCTGAGCTCAGCAGTGATTCCTGCAGCTCACACGAGATCCTTAAACATCCCAGAGTTCCATCAAACATCCAAGCCAAGCTGATGTCTCCAAGGTAGTAAATCCCTAAATGAATATTCATCCTAAGGGACTAAAAATTGGGTGTCTAAGCCATCCAATGTGACCATCAGATCCAGATCCCTTCCATGAACCTGCCTTTTTACCCAGTGCCCACAGAACGTTGGTGTCCTGACACCCCAAACAGGAGAAATGCTGACCCTGCAGAGGATTTGGGAGAAAAGGGGTTGTTTTGGGATTAATAGCACTGAATTGTTTCCAATCAATACAACATCAATACTGATCAATACTTTGCAAATCCCCCCAGCCCTTCCCAGCTCTCCACATCTGGGTCTCTTGCACAGAAATCAGTTTTGGTGCCTTTCTTAATGGGAAAAATAATAAATTTCAGAATCCATTTTCCCAGCAAAAAGAATGATTTTATGTAAAACACTGATAAACACAAATGAGACACAAGGAATTATTCAGTGAACAGATGTCTGGCCTATTTGCAATTAATACAACCCACTGCCATACAATCAGACTGCTTAAAATGCTGGGAACAAGATCTGAAAGTTCAAATGCAAATGTGTCTGGTTTTATGGAGAATGAATAAAATTGTATAAAAACCTGGTTTGTGTTTTTTGTATGAGAGATCTATTAAAAATCGAGGCAGCAGAATAAATTTATAAAAATTAATTCAGAATAAAAAAATTTTAAGACAATCTGAAAAGAAGAAATTATGATTTCTGCCATGAGTTTGGTAGAAACAATTGAGTTTTCCAGAGTGGAAGATACTTGAACATATCATTACACTTTAGAAACAGAAATTGCAGAAAACAAACCAATTATCTGCAAAAGTATTCACCCAGTTTGTAACTTCTGTAGATTTATTATTATTGTTATTATTGTTATTATTGTTATTGTTATTATTATTATTATTATTGTTTCTTTACAAATACTGAGGATACAAAGAATTCAAAACAAAGCAATTCCCAGATGTAGACAGGAAAATAAGTTTTTACTCCTAAGCAGGACTAGCTGGGTGCAGGGTGCTAAGGAAGTCACATTTATCAGCTGGAAAAGTAGGGCTAAATTTTACTGTTCAGTAAAATAGTTCTGATATTAATGAATGGTTTCACACAAAAAATATTTGTAATTTTATTTATGGAAACAAGGTGTGTGAAACGATGATAAAAGAATTTGATGGTGTGATTACTATGCTCGAAAAAACAGTATGTATCTAAGAATACAACTAATTATTAAAAAGCAATAATCAAGGTATTTTTCATTAATGAAAAATCAATTAATGTTTTGCCATCCCAGATGAGGTTTATCTATTTAAAATTTCTGGCATTTGACCAACAAAAATCTCACAAAAACCTTCCAGATCCCACAGTTCCCTCTGCTGCTGCTGGAAATTAATTTTGCAGAACACACTTATTAAAGCTGATCTAATTCCATGTTTAGGCTATTTTATACATAGTGCGATTAAAAGATTAATTGAGGAATCACTGCTGAAGGTTGGGATTAAGCAGCACCTTCAAGCACCACGATAAAGTGCCTCTAAAATCAGTGAGGATTCCACACAGCTTGGAAGGGTTTCCATTATTTATGTGTTTGGCCTGTGTAGCACAAATCCAGACTAATGAGGTGCAATTGCTGTGTATAAATCTAAGGCATAAAACAGCTCCTGATTGTCTGGAGGAGCAACAACCTCACAGGGCTGGGAGGGAGCAGCTTTGCAGGACACACCACTGTGATCTCAGGAATAAGTTTGTTTTATTTTCTGCTCAGAGCTCTGTCAGGGCAGCCACGAGGGTTCCTCGCCAGGAGTTGGACCAACAGGCTCCCATGGCTGCTAATTATGGTGGAATCAAAACTGTAGGGTTGGAAGGGACCTCTGGAGATGCTCCAGTCCAACCCCCCTGGAGCAGGTGACACAGGAATGTGTCCAGGTGGGCTTGGAATGTCTCTGGAGAGGGAGACTCCACACTCTCCCTGTGCAGCTGTTCCAGTGCTCTCTGGAAAGAAGTTCTTGATCATGTCACAGAATCACAGACTGTTCTGAGTTGGGAGGGACCCACAAGGATCATCGAGTCCAACTCTTAAGTCAACGGCCCACACAGGGGATTGAACCCATGACCTTGGCATTATTAAAACCAAGTTGTAACCAACTGAGCTGATCTCAGGTTCTGTTGAGACCATAACAGTGACACATCTTGTCTTTTAGTTTATGGCCATCACTCCTCATCCTGTGGCTGGGCACTGCTGGGAAGAGCCTGGCACCATCCTGGCACCCACCTTTGAGGTGTTTATATGCATTCATGAGATCCCCTTCAGCCTTCTCCTCTCCCAACTACCTAGGCCCAGCTCCCTCAGCCTCTCCTCACCAGGGAGAGGCTCCACACCCCTCACCATCTTCATGGCCTTCACTGGACCCTCTCCAGTGTTTTTCTTGAAGAGAAAGACATCCCCTTGAAACACCAGATGAATGTGAACAGTGCAAGTCCCCCCACTACAGCAAAGGACATGAACTGATTTCCATGTGCACATGCTCTGCCAGGGGAAATTGAAGTTGGAGAGCAGAAAAAAATTCTTCACAGAGAGAGTGCTCAGGCATTGGAATGGGCTGCCCAGAGAGGGGGTGGATTCCCCATACCTGGAGGTTTTTCAAGTGAGCTTGGCCGTGGCACTGAGTGCCATGATCTGGTAAAGGGACTGGAGTTGGACCAGGGGTTGGACTTGATGATCTTGGAGGGCTTTTCCAACCCAATTGATTTTATGATTCTATGAAGCTGTAGAGCCTGGGGCTGGAACTTGCTTTTTCCTAAAGAGAATTTGTTTGGCAAAGGCCCTTCTGAAGCTTCAAAGAGTCCCAGAGCCATCCCCTTCCCCTTCTTCCCCATATCCTTCCAATCATATCACATTTGTAAGGTATGGGTAGTGCTTACCACTGCATTGAAGACGAATACATGTTCTTTTTTCTGGTAGGTGGAATGATTGTGTTTAAAGACATTATGAGTCACAGAATCATAGAATGGATTGGGTTGGAAAAGACCTCCGAGATCATCAAGTCCAACCCTTGGGCCAACTCCAGTCCCTTTACCAGATCATGGCACTCAGTGCCACGGCCAAGCTCACTTGAAAAACCTCCAGGGATGGGGAATCCACCCCCTCTCTGGGCAGCCCATTCCAATCCCTGAGCACTCTCTCTGCAAAGGATTTTTTTCTGCTCTCCAACTTCAATTTCCTGTGGCAGAGCTTGAGCCCGTGCCCCCCTTGTGTCAGACCTTTGTGTCAAGAACTTTCCTAAGCAATGGCAGGTATGATATGAACAGTCCAGGGATGAAAATGGCTGAGATAACACAGTTAGTTAATTAACTCTGGGCAAACAGGACAGTTGTGAAGTATTTTTGAATAAAGTGAGCATTATCTGAACACTTTGGTGCTGTGTTAAACCACAAGGAAGCAGCTCCAGATGCAACTTGGGCCAAGTTCAGAGCGAGAAATCAGAAGTGGTGCAGAAACCTCCCTCCCTGAGGGGGAGGTGCTCTCACACTGCCCATCCTGCAGCACCTTTCCCTCAAGGATCTGTGCCTGGAAACAGCAAAGCTTTTGGAGCAGTCAGGGCCAGATGGAAAGTGCCATATTGGCAACATCAACTGAGACAGATGGGGAAGAGGGAAAACCTGCCTAAAAGAAAAAATGATAAACCCATCACACAATCACATGCAAAAATACTTTAAAAACAATCTTTTTGATCTCTGATCCAAGGAAAATATGCACAGCACTGGTTCAACACGGGGCTGCATCCTTGTAGCAACAAAAATGGCCTTGATTTAGGGAGCCACTGCCACATGGAATTCACTCCATTAGTGCTGCTGGGAAAAGGGGCTCCTTTACAGTCTCCAACCTACATCATTCCTTAGTCAGTCCAAGATGATTTGCCTCATTTCCTAATTGTGCCTGAATCTTGAACAGCAGCATCTATTTTCTGGGCTCAAAGAGCCATCAGAAGTACAAGGCACTTCCATATGCAAAGAGAGGTTCTGAGAGAATGGAAAGGGTTTCAAAGCAAAGAAGCAAACCCAGACATTTCTCTACAGCAGAACAGATAAATAGAAAGTCAGCTTAAGAGGGAATGCAAAAACTTCCATGACTTAGAGCTTCTTAAGGCTGCACTGATGAATTCCATTCTTTTCTGGAATATATTGTTCCACTTGGTGAATCCAACAACTGCAGATGAAATGTTTTAATGCCAGCTGTTTATTTTAACCTCTGCCTCAAGTTAATCTCTTGTGAATTTGGGGCTGTTCAAAGAAAGTTAATAACAAGATGTTAGACAGTTGATTAATTAAAACTAAACACAATTCAAAAAAATTTAAAATTAAAATTAATCACAGCAATACTTATAGAGAAATTAACAGAACTTTAGAAAAATGTAGGCAAAAATCTAACCATAAGAGTGGTTTAAAGTCAATAAACTCACAAGATAAAATCAAAAGCACAATCCTAATACTGACTTATGTTGACTCATCCGTTTTGTTTTGACAAAATATCTGATTTTCAGATCCATTTCTTTGGGAACAGAACCATTACTGACACGTACACTACACCCAAGCCTTTTGTAACAGTCTGTGTGAGAAGGGAAAAAATAAGAGAAAGTGCCATGAGAAATGTGAGATGGAAAAGAGCAAACTGGCCTCAGTTCTTCATCTGTGTAAATGGTGTATTTTCTTTAAATTTTTAAGATTTTTTCTTTTTTAATTTTATGAATTTCTTTAAAATTTGGCAAAATATGTGCCAGATTCTGTCTTTCCTCCTACTAGAAGAAAATCAGCACCCACTTGCCACACTACAGACTCCACCTCACGTTGCTGTCTTGGAGGAAGAGCTTTAAAGGCACAACAGCTGCCTGTGGAGATGGAAGTGAACAATGAGCTCCTCTGGAATGAAACCTTGCTTGGTCAGGCAGAAATAAGTGGAATGTATTGGACTTGTTTATCTCTAATCCAGCCTTTACTGCTCATTTACTTCAAAGGCAAATTCTTAACTTCATCATATAACAGAAACTCACTGACCCAAGAACAATGTGAACAAATTTCAATCATATTGGTTTCCTTCTTCTCTTCCTCACAACACTCTCTTCCTTCTCAATTATCATAATTAAGAACCACTCACTGCCAAGTCTGCTGAAAACCACAGTGAATATTTGAGTTTGTGCTCATATTTCTACAATCACATTTAACAATAATAGATCTTTCATTTGAAAGGGAAATTCTTTTTATTACCCATTTGCCTAAGAGCAAGAAAGATGCTGCACTGCTGTGACAAATGACTGATGTGTTTCTGAAAAAAGAGGAATTATCTTTAATAACCTGCATTTTAGGGACATGATTCAATGTGCTAAGAAAAGTCAGCTGAAGGGATTCAGTGACCCAACTCACCAGCAGCATTGCAGAGGTTCCGTTGGGGCGGGAGAGCTGGATGGACATTTCAGGGAACATCCTGTCAATGCGATTGATCACATCGTCGACGTACCTGCCAACCAAAGCACAACAGCAGCTTCAGCACAGCCTCAGACCCTCACTCCTTCCTCACAGACTCAGCTATCACTCCTTCTTAACAATGGACTTCTCTGAATTAACTCTGCCTATTCTTAAGAAACACACACAAGTATGATTCAAAAAGTCACCGATAAAAGGGAACAAACCAAAGCCCTCTGCAAGTTGTTTTGCAAATTAATTATGTTGTTTTTAAAAACAGGCATTCACTTTAAGTCCAAATCTGTCAGTCTCAAACTCCTGCCACTGTGTGTCTGCACCTTCTCCTCAGGGGGGTCAAAGGACACATGATCACAGTGACTCTTCCATCATAGGAATTCAGAAGCTGTCACGTCCTTACTCTCTCTTTGATAAACTCAACTGATAGAGGTTTTATCAGTGTCTTCAGACTATTCTTCGGGGTGCTTTTTTCCCCTGAATCTTTCCAATTTATTTCATGCACTGGTGACTCTGAAATTGCCTAGTACATTCCAGGAGTTTCTCAGGAGTGATCAAACACAAAGGTAAAACCACATCCTTCCTGCAGGCCAAGGTGAGCTGGCACAGTTGTTTCGTTCCCTGGGACCAAATTAAGAGCTGACATCAATTAACACTGAAAACAGCCTGACACAGACCTTGCTTCCCAGGACATGTCACCCCATCCTGTGGGCAAGCCTCACATCCTTCAGCCACTCCTCTGGACACATTAAAATCCAAATTTTTGCCTTAGCAGAGTTTACAGGGCAGTTGGTATTTGTGCACTGACCTGTCCTCGGGTGCTATTTTTGGTTCTCCTGAAGCAGAAGGGAGGAGTTATCACAGAAACACAGAATGGTCTGGGTTGGAAGGGACCTTAAAGCTCATCTTGTTCCAACCCCCTGCCATGGGCAGGGACACCTCCCACTAGAT
Source organism: Sakesphorus luctuosus (assembly GCA_013396695.1). Lineage (NCBI taxonomy): Eukaryota > Metazoa > Chordata > Aves > Passeriformes > Thamnophilidae > Sakesphorus > Sakesphorus luctuosus. Next base: position 872,456 of record VWZD01000641.1, read on the forward strand.
CAGGTTGCTCAAGATGCATCTACAAACTGTGCAACTCCATCACAGCCATGAATGAATTCACATATAAAACTGTTTTCATGCTAATTCACATATGAGCTCTGAAAAAGAGAATAATTTGGAAAAATTGGTTGCCTGAAATAGATTTAACAGTAAAACTAAAAAATCTAATTATTTCCCTTTAATCTGCTTAAATAAAGGCAAAAAAATGTTGAATTCTTGCTCTTCAAAGTCACTCAGTTCTAACGTTAGTGCTGAAACCCCCTGAGCATCGATGAGGTGCTGGGCTCCAATTGCTGCTTTACAAAGCAAAGGATTAAAATAATCAGAAAAAAAATAAAATCAAATCAGGAAAGCTACACTTACACAGCTGGTAAAGTCAGCCCACTTTTAAAAGTAAGAAAAGAATGAGTTATGACAATTTTACATAAAATCCTCAATCCATGCTTCTCCTGGTGCACAACAAAGTTCCCCCAGTCACTGCAGTGACTCATTAACACTTGCTGCTGATGAGCAGAGCCAAAACATCCCCATGCCAAGAACTTCCCCAGCATTGGGAAGGAGGAGGCACAGGAGACTCTGCTCCAGGATGAGTAAGATACACATCGAGGGCACACACCCAACCATCTGAAATGTTACTGAACCTCAGACTTGTTTTATACAGAGTTTAAATTATTTCATAAATGCAATTACTCCAAGCTCTACAAATAAATGAGGCCCTGAGATTGGCTCTGTTGGTTAAAACTTGGTTGTAGCAATGCCAAGGTCATGGGTTCAATCCCCTGTGTGGGCCATTGACTCAAGAGTTGGGCTTGATGATCCTTGTGGGTCCCTTCCAGCTCAGAATAGTCTGGGATTCTGTGAATCTCTTGCTGGTGGGGACAGAGCTGGGTGACCGTGGGACAGCAAGGACAGGCTGTGCTGCCCCATCAACACACCACATGCAGATCATGGCACACCTTAAGCTTTCCACAGTTCTCCCAAGCTTTGGGCAGTAAGGAGTTAAAACCAAACAAACTACGAAGTTGCATAAAATGAGACACTGACACAGTGCATTAAGGAAGGAAAATTCAAGTGATTTGTAATCACGTGAACAACAGTCGGACTCGGGCATTTAATCTGCTTAACATCCTTTGGAAAATCCCAGCAGACATGGACCTTCATCCTCTGAAAATGGGATCCAGCCTGGGTGGAGACAATCAATCCTTCAGTGTCTTTCCTAGGTATGATTATTTTTAGAATGTAAAACTAATCTTGATCATGAGGCTTAAAACCTGACCCAAACCCAACTGTCACCTTGTGCCACCTGAGCAGTGTAAGGCAGAACAAGGAATTCACAGGGAGTTCCGAATTGAAATGAAATTACACATCCAGCAAACCAGAAATCTTCTCATTTGTATTAATCAGCTTCTGAAACCACTTATAGGTGAGTTACTATGACTTTCTGGCCTTAGAAGCCTGTTCATTTTGTACCACTTTTCACAGATCAGCTGACAAAAAAAGAAAATTAAAATCATGAGCTTGAAGAAATACGAAGCTCTACTTTGGCAACTGTCAGGACCATCCACACTGGGAGTATTTTCCTTCTCATTCAATTCAGTGGGATCTCAAAAGAAAATCCAAACCAGTAAGATAAAAGACCATGAAATATGTAGCATTGTTTTGCCTTTTTTCAAGCAGACTTATAGGGCTTTCCTAAGCACTCATCAGAACAGAAGGATTCTTCAAAGATACATGTGTAATTACTAAATTAGCCTGACTACATGGTGGCCTCAAATATAAAATGACAAACAACCCAATGTAAGGCCAAATTCTTCTATAGATGTGCCCTTCAGAGAGGACATCTGGTAAAACATCTTGCCAAGGGATGGATACGATAAATCAGATGCAGCAAACTAATGTAAAAGTGTAACTGGTGATGACTTCAGAGAAAACTGAGGCACACATGATAAAGACAAGATAAAGTGCACTCCTGAGGCTGTCTGGAAAGAGGGTCAGAGAAAAAGCTGCTGTCTGGAACTTATTTTGCAGAAGTGAGACAAGTTAATTTAGTGCCAAAATAAGCGGAGTCACAATTTACACATCTCTGTCCAGTTTTAGCTCAAAAATATGATAGTTCCTATTTATGTTACAGAAACTCCTGCCCAGTCTCAGAGAAGCAAAGCACTTCAGGATGGAGCAAAGTCTAATTTTACTTTGCCAGTAAGCACTTGTAACTTGTGACGTCCTTTCCACATCTCAGCTTTCTCCTACACACAAAGGACGCGGCTTGGAAGGAGCGTTTACAAACCCAGAAGGAATAAAGCAGAGCAGGGAAGAGTGAATGGAAATAAATTTGCTCCAACATTTGGCCTATTTTCATCTTGAAAAAGAAATGCACAGAATTCTCGGAATGAGACACAAGCTGAAATTTTATGTCCTAGAACAGGCATTGTTCTGCCCACAAAGGGCTGAAGAGTGTCTAGACAAACTCCCTCCCCATCCCTTCTGTGATGCAAAGGGTGTTCAAAGATCATACCCAGTAAATCCTGTGTTACAGCACAGCATCTAAACCCTTCATAGACAGAAGTTAATGTTATTTATCCTTCTAGGCCTCAAAAGGCAATACATTAACACCTTCTCATTGCAACACCCAAAGTTAGTCCCATTTTATTAAAAAAAAACTTCCAGGAACTTCATCAACACCTGTCCCAGTGCAGATCCCTGAGCATCTCCTAACTCTGATCCCTGAGCATCTCCTAACTCTGATCCTTGTGCATCTCCTAATTCTGATCCCTGTGCATTTCCTAATTCTGATCCCTGTGCATTTCCTAATTCTGATCCAAGTGCATTTCCTAACTCTGATCCCTGTGCACCTCCTAACTCTGATCCCTGTGCACCTCCTAACTCTGATCCCTGTGCATCTCCTAATTCTGATCCCTGTGCATCTCCTAATTCTGATCCCTGTGCATTTCCTAATTCTGATCCCTGTGCATTTCCTAACTCTGATCCCTGTGCACCTCCTAACTCTGATCCCTGTGCATCTCCTAACTCTGATCCCTGAGCATCTCCTAATTCTGATCCAAGTGCATCTCCTAATTCTGATCCCTGTGCATCTCCTAATTCTGATCCCTGTGCATCTCCTAATTCTGATCCCTGTGCATCTCCTAATCCAAATCCATGTGAATCCCAGTCAGAAAAGCACAATGGACTTGACCAACAGGACTCCCCATCACCAAATCATACCAAGTACTAAAGGCCTCTCACCAGTGTAATTTTACTGGTCAGAGGGAAGATTTTTAAAGAAGCTTTAACAGAATTTGTACCAACTTCCCTCTCCATTTTTTCCTCCTTTTTTTCTTTCCTTCACGACACAGATTCATGATTTTTATAGGGGTATAACAGTTGTGTTTTAGACAGAAAATCTTAGAAATATGCTAATAGTGTCATTCAGGGTTTTATATCTGAGCCAGCCAGGCTGATCAGACCTGCTATCAGATGCTCTCCAAGGCTGTCAATACCATAAATCAGTATTTTCATTTTAATGCAGAACAGTATTTTTTTCTACAAACATGCTGTATTAATACTGCAAAAGTCAAAACAATTTACTTCATGAACATTAGAAATGACTAAAATTAATTCAAAATATTACACTCCAAATGAAGTCTTGTTATGAACATGTACAAAAATCAACATGAGAACGAAGTAATAGAGGTATTTGTTGAAAAATCTGTCATTTTTCAAATAAGCCCATCCATAAATCCTTTAGTCCCCATTAGAGGAACACTGCCTGGAAGAGACAGAAGGCCTCTTTGAAGCCAGTTAGAAAATACTGTTTAGAAGGGCCTAATTATCTATGCAAAACACTCACTGAGAAGTTTCATGCTAAAACATCAGGTTGACAACACAGAAATAATTCAGGAACCATTTCTGTAGATAAATAGCCTTGTACCATCACTTTGATTCACATAAAGGCCCCCCAAAAGACAGTAATACAGAAAAGTAATTCATTATAAATGCCTTTCAGTTCCACACTGGCCAGATGGCTTCGCTCCCTAATGTGACCTCTCTTTTTTTATATATTTTTTTTTCCTGGATTAGATCCAGCAGTCCAGTGTTAGTGTGATGTTTAACAGCTCAGACAAGACTTAAATAGCATTTATCCCACAGTGTTTCACTTCCATGCTGTTCATTTTTTCCACTCAATACAACAATTTCAAGATTAGAAATACAGGTATTAATAATGATTTTCCGAAAGGGTCTTTTGGAAGAAAGAAAACTTTGCTAAATGATCTTGGGGAGACAGAAAAAGGAATGTCTATTTGTAATATGAAAGAGGGTGAACTTTCCTCTACACTCAGTGGAAAACACCACATTTGAGATGAAAAGAAAACTCTACAATTCGGTTGAACTGGGATTTATCACATTCTGGAGAGCAACAAGGAAAACTCTCACTTACCAGCATAGTATTTACTTGCTCCCAGACGTCTTTTTTTTTTTTCCTTTTGGCTTTCAGTTACTCCTTTCAACCCAGCTAATAATCTCTTTTCCCATGTGTGGTATTTCAAAGGCACGGGCTGGTGAAGGCATCAGGACACACAACCTGCCTGCACTCATTCCAAGACTCAATATAGAACTTAAAGCTTTTAGCAGCAACAGGATTTAAAATAGTATAGATTTTCATAGAATCATAGAATGGATTGGGTTGGAAAAGACCTCCGAGATCATCAAGTCCAACCCTTGGGCCAACTCCAGTCCCTTTACCAGATCATGGCACTCAGTGCCACGGCCAAGCTCACTTGAAAAACCTCCAGGGATGGGGAATCCACCCTCTCTCTGGGCAGCCCATTCCAATGCCTGAGCACTCTCTCTGCAAAGAAGTTTTTTCTGCTCTCCAACTTCAATTTCCCCTGGCAGAGCTTGAGCCCCCCGTGCCCCCTTGTCCTATTGCTGAGTGCCTGGGAGAAGAGACCAACCCCCACCTGGCCACAACTTCCCTTCAGGCAGTTCCAGACAGTGCTGAGGTCACCTCTCAGCCTCCTCTTCTCCAGCACAAACACCCCCAGCTCCCTCAGCCTCTCCCCACAGCACTTGTGCTCCACTCCCTTCTCCAGCCTTGTTGCTCTTCTGTGGACCCGCTCCAGCCCCTCATTCTCTTCCCTGAACTGAGGGGCCCAGAACTGAACACAACACTCAAGGTGTGAGACTTCCTAGTTTTCAGGCAACCTGATTAGAGCAATAGTACATTTTAACACATCCAAGGTAATCACAGTTCTAGTGTGATTTATTCGTCACGGAATTAAAGTTTTAATTTGATTCAGCTACCTGCTAGGCAAGTCTCTGCAGGTAGCAAATTCAAGTTGATAGAAGGCTTTTCAGAAGCATCAATTAGCAATAGTTATTAAAACAGTGACCTCTGCCAGCTTTGGTGAGATGACACTTCCTGCTTGGATAGGCAATGACGAGCGTGAAAAGAAATTCAACACCATTCACGCTGCGAAAGCGCCTTCGAGCCTCAAGCCTAAATTAGACAGCTGGCAGAGTCCCTGACACCTGTACAGCGATCCTGGAAGCCTCTGCCTCCTTCCACAAATTCCACAGGTTTTCTTGGAGTTTATTTTATTATTGTTAAATCAGGTTCTTGCTTTCTAGTTCTGTAGAACCTCCATAAAAACGCTCAGGTTTCCTGGCTCTGGTACTAAAATTGATTGCTTTGAGCAACTTCTCCTCCAGCTGTTTCCTTGCCAGGCTGTTTTCTCTTCTTCTCCTTTCTGAACAAACTTCTTCAGCAGTTTCCTCTCTCTTCTCACCCAGTTCTCAAGCTTCTCTTGGTGGAACACTCCAGCCAGGCTTCTCTTGTTGCTTCTTTTCCCTTCTCATCTGCACATTATCTTGGTCTCTGCTGCTCCTTCAGTGCCTCTGTTCCCACTGTAAAATCTTTATTCATGATACGTTAAAAAGGAAGAATGTTCTTTCTTTCAAACAACTTACTGACTTCCAACTACCATGAGGTGAACTGAGGGCAGGAGTAAATCTGAGCCTCTGGAGTTGTACACAGTTCTGCAGTCTTGGGGCTAAAACATCCCACGAGCAGAGGGAGTTTCAGCACTGGAGTGTCTTTGTAATATGAATGCAGAGGTGTGGAAAGAAGTGAGCCAGAATGTGTGGACTGCAAGGAATTAGTTTACTAAGACACCCTGAACAAGGGTCCCAAGGAACAAGTTTGCAAAGATTCCCCAACTCCCCTCTGCCCTGCAGAGGAAAAGGAAGACAACACCCATTCAAAAGCCCTGAAAGATCCAACTCCACCCTGAAAAGGGGAAGATTTCCATTGATTCTTACAAATCCACTTGTCTTCAACTTTGCTATGGATGTTATTTTGGTCATAGAGGAATTTTGCTTTATTATTGATGGGATGCAAAAGATTAAGTTCTGTGCCTAAATATCTTGCAGTGTTTACATATAAACACAGGGTGGTCTGCTGCAAAAGCATATGCACACAGAGCTGTACCAAACACTCACCATCTGCACTCCTCACTCACAAAAGGCCAAACCTGGTACAGCACTTAAGGATTCATGTGAGATCATTTGGACAGTTCTCCAGAAGCCAAGGCAGGGTGTTTAAGGGTTGGCTTTACAAAGACATTTAGAAACCTGAGGCTGTGATTCAACAATTTTCAGCCTTCAGCACCACTAGTGACATAAGGCACTGACACATCCCCTCCTGCACGTTCAGCCCCCTCAGCTGTGCTGTGCTGGAGCTCACAACAAAGTACTAGTTTAAATCTAAACCAGTTTCATGACTCAATTGCCTGTGTGCCAGCACAATTCCTGCTGGGACCACAGGCCAGGAATACGGTGCACTGGGGTCCTTCTATTACAACAAGAAAATATTGGTTTATGGTAAAATGTGTTACTTAAAGGGTGTTGTTTACACAGCAAACACAATCCTGAATCCCTCAGTGCTACCGTGAGCCCACTGCTAAGAGACATAAAACTGCCAGGAATGTGCTCCAGGGTGTGAGCTGACAGTGGTGGTGCAAACACACGCAGGTTCTCCCGTTGGATGTTCCTGGAATGCAAACCTACTGCAGGATCAGCCACTCTCTCTGGACATCTACACACTTACATTAGTGTGAACACCTCTGTAGCACACTCTGAAAACACATGTCAGTGCATATTTTGCTTTTTGAGACAGAGCAAAAAGACATCAGTTCACAACACTGAACTCCAGTGCACCACCTTGAAAAGCGGAACTTTAATAAGGAAAACTTTAAGGTACAAACAGAGACCTTGCAGTCCAATTCCCAAAGCTATTTTGTTATAGTATTGAAATAGTTTTCTTTGTACTTATGTGGAATGCTCTTCAAAATGCCTTTAATTCACAGCAGTAATCATGAGAGGAATATGGATATTAGAATGTGTGAAAACTGGTTAACAAAACAAGCATGAATCTGCTTTACAGTCATCACCAGGATCCTGCCTGAGCCTGCACTACTCTGTGCTTTGTGGCAAACATTAACTCCTTTATACATACCTTGAGAGGAAAAACAGCCCTCCCATAACAAACCAGCATCAGTGGTCAAATAATTTCAGAACCACGTATGCATTGTTTATATTTCCACTTCTTCACCAAACTAGATGTTGCTCCACAGCCCCGCAATAAATGCTAACAACAGTCATTTGCAGGGGCTTGGATAAGAATCAGAATTATTACATCAGTGTTTATCCACAAGATTGTTCTTGAACTACTCCTGACTCAGAATCACAGAATCAACTGGGTTGGAAGAGACCTCCGAGATCATCAAGTCCAACCCTTACCAAGCAATCTGTGCCCCACATGTCAGCCTAAATTTGCACATGCACATCCATGTTTCCATGTGCCAGAATTCCCCAGGAGTTGCCTCCCATGGTGTTTCTGAGCTGGGCAGTGCCCACCCTCTCCATCACCTGTGGCTCAGCAGTTCACCTGAGGCTGCTGGGTCTGCACTGTGGGGTAAAACCACGTGTCCTGCATTGCTGGTCAGCCCTGAGCGAGGCAGAGGGGACTGAGCTGTCACTTGGTGATGCTCAGTGAACACCAGACAGTGCTGTGACAAAGGCCTCGGAATGAGGCACCAAGTTCAGCCCTGCCATTGGAAGATTCAATGGGCTGGGATGGTTTTAGCCCACCTGCCCAGCCAGGTTCCCAAAGGAAGTGCATGGGGCTCTCTGCCATCTGGGAAAGGTCCCAGTGTGTGGCCTGATGGGATCCTGGCACTGTGCATTACTCCACACTGACAGTCCCAAGTTCAGCCTTTTCAAGCCAGAATTCAGTATTTGATAACGTGTTATTTTCAGCCCTGCTATTGAAGAATTACTGCGATAGCAAAGCCTTCTCACTTACTTACTTTGTGCTTTATTTCTCCCTCAGCAGAGCACAAATTACAGTCCTTACCTCCTTTTATGAACAGCAACAGATGATGCATGATACCTATTATTTATTCTATACCTAGGAAAAGCAGCAAGATTTTACCTTTGGGTGGAGAGACTGATGAACAGGAAACACAGGGTTTTGTGCCCAGTTAGACCTTTTTATACACTATATTTGACCATATGACAGGCACTGCTGGAAGGAAGAGATCTCAGTGAGCACTTCTGTTAGACACATCAAATCCCAGAATTTAATGAAGGCATCACAAATTCCAGAGGATGGGAGGAAGGAGGTTTAAGGGTATAATCCCCTGGAGAACAAGTAACATATCAAAACAGGAGGGCAGAGCAGACATTTCATACACAGGACTGAAACACACAGAACAAAGAAGTAGAGACTCCAAATTTAAGCCTCATCAATAGGCTTCAGTCACTCAAAGAGCATCCAATTAGTATTTGCTAAAATTATAAACTGTGCTAAAAACAGGCAGGTCCTAATAGCACTAGTTCTAAGGGTACTTAGGATACTTGCTATCAGCCTTTAAGGACCCTTAAGATCAATTTGTTATTCTGTAATTAAGAGGGAAGTCAAAGTGAAGAAACAAGCAGAAAAGATGACACACAAACGATCACTTGCACAGCCTCTTGTAGCAGCTTTTACCCAATACCCATTTCAACTTTTGGGATCACCTACTTTAAATTTCCTTGAGGGAATTTCATAATTAGTCCCGATTTTTAGCTCTTCACAATTACACTCTGACCAAGTATTTCGATGTGCCTGTGATACTACAGAGATAAAAACTGATCTTAAAACTTAAGAGGTTTATCAAAAGACTCCTTCAAGGTCATCTTTACACTCCAGTACAAAAACTGGAGACAACAAGTACAATTAGGCATTTATAAACTCAAGACTCTCCCACTACAAACATCTAGGAGAGAGAAGCCCTTCAAAACATTATTTTCTGGAAAAGTCATTTTCATCACTTCTTCCTCCAACATGACAAGCTGTTCCTTGGGTTGGGAGTTTTTAGAGGGCTTATGGAAATTAATTGCGTGGCTTCCGCTGAAAGTCAACGTGGGGGAGGAGGGCGAATTCCCGGAGGAAATTCTCAGAATAAAACTTTCCCTTTGAATAAGAGAGTGGGCTAAAGGGAAGGGTTTATCATGGCAGTTACTCCTGGGCTTGCTGAACACAGTCCAGACTCCGTGGCAAAGCCACTGCAGGAATTCTGTGCACCTTTTTGGCCATTTTCCCTCTCACAAGGATCACACATGGAGATCACACAGGCTTTATGTTCACTGTGGCTTTCCAAATGCTGCAGCCTTGGGTGTTCCCTGAGTTCCTCCCCTGCATCCAACAGGCAGAGCTGGGCTTAAAATCCTTCCTGGGGCTGAGGCCTGGACTGAGGCCAAGGACCACTGTAGGCAAATGCAGAAGTTCAGAAGTGTAGTCATTTTTTTCCCTAAAAAATAAAACAAAACCTGCATTTATGGCAAATGTATCTAAATCAGAATAACCCCTTTAGAACCACCATGTCTGCTGCTATCATGGGAAATGTTCAACCTATGAAAAAATAATATGATTCTGTTTATGTAAGTATACTAAAAGTGCCCAAGTGAAACCCAAGGAGTGAAGATCTCCTTAGGTAAATACAAACATGATTATTAGCACTGCCTAGCTGGGTTCTTAGTGATGTTTCCCTAATTCTGAGCATCCACTTCATAAATATTGAGCTCAGAAGTTGTAAAAAGCAAATTCCTTCACGGGATGTCAAGGTGATTATTCAAGGTAAAGAAATTCCAAATTGTCAGATAATTTCTAATAGTGGAAAAAAAAAAAAAAGGACAGTCTTGAGTGGCATGAAATAATCCACCTGTACTTGGGACTGTTGTTGGTCACAAGCCAGAACTGAGACTGCCAAACAACATCTCCAAAGTGCTGTTGCAGATGGGTCAGGAGGAGATTTCTTGCAGAGCCTGAGGACACCACCAGCCTGACCACCCTCCCCTGATCCGTGCCTGGGGTGTCTGGCCTGTCTGTCAATGCCAGTGGCTCCCAGCAGGGACTGCTTTATTATTCCAAAAAGATGCTCCAATAACAGAGGGTCAGCCCTGAACCACTGCCGTGAGAAGATTTAATTAAGAGTTTTACACTGACCACAGACATTCCCTGCACACACGAAAGATTTTAAATATAGAGATAAATGAGAGTGTATTTTAAGGCAAGGTTATTTTTGTGTTCTTTTTGTTTTAAACTTACTGTTTATATTTTTCCCTTTCTTGAGATAGCTCTTTGCATTACCCAGTTACACTGCCTAAGCATAAAGGTTTCTTGTGAAAAAGAGTTCAGGAATTTTTTGATTAAAAACTCTGAGCAAATCTGCTGAAGTGTTCCACCCCATACAGAGCTTCATCTTTTCCTGGGAAAAGGTCTGATGATAGCATAAAAACACCCCAACCATGCTGAACTAGAAATGAAAAAACCAACAAAACAACCCAAATTTGCTTCACCACTAAGTAAAAGCTGCAGAGTAGTTTGATATCAAACATATGTACAATATATACCAATGTAATACTGTAATATGGGGTTCTAATTAAAATATACTGGATAAAGAGAATAGGGCTCAGGTATATTAATACACACAGCTGTAAACTATCTGTATTAGCAGACAGAATGTTCATTAAGAGTAAAATTATATCAAAGATCTTTCTAAAAGCCACCAGAGGAAAGCTGAAGTCAACCATGAGGGCCAGGGCTATTAGAGCTGTTTCAGTCATTAGGAAACCATTATCTCAAATTCCTGCTGCTACCAGGATACAGGTTCACCCAGTAACATGACAGCAAATTACATGATTAATTAGCTCCCACACAGCTCAACCAGTTGAAACTGATGCCCTACAGAAACAGATGAAATATTACTAAATGGCACCTCTTGCCTCAAAAGGCTGTCCTGCAGTTCCACTCCCAAACATCAGTGGATTTCCAGATGTTTGAAGGGAGCTCTCCACCCACACTCCACCTGCATTCACTGCTCACAGCACTGACACTGACACACAGTTCTGTATCTGAGTTTTCTTTCACCACTGAATTATTTCACTTTTTGCCTAATTGCAGTCATCAGCTTTCCCCAGGATCCAAAACACGAAGTACACTTACATTCATCTCATGTCAGACCATTCTTAAGAGCTCTTCATAAGTGTTTTTAAAAAGGAGGCAAAATATTTGCCACTGGTTGCACTGTGTAACTACTTGGCAAAAGACACAAACACTGAACAACATCTCTGGAAAAGAAGCACAAAGATGGGAAAGCTGAAAGTTCCACTGAGAACAAAAACAAATGCAGTTGGAATTACATCCACCGCTGGGAGCTTCACTGCTGCACCCAGTGAGAAGTCACAGAATCCCAGACTATTCTGAGCTGGAAGGACCCACACGGATCATGAGTCCAACTCTTAAGTCAATGGCCCACACAGGGGATTGAAAAGTCAGCAGCAGCGAAAAACTAAGTATGGGCAAACAAACAAAGGGCTCAGTTTACTCTTTTCAGAGGCTTTTAAAAACCCCAAACAAACAAACAAACTCCTAAAACATGAGGTTCAATACCCGTGTGTACAAACACTTCCCAGTATCAGAGGGCAGTGCCCCCTGACTCAGGGCCCTGTGCTCACTCAGAGCTGGACTTCTCTCAATGCATCTTCTCCTTCACACTGAGGAGATGGACATGAACTACTTGTTTAGGATTTGAAAGCAAAGGGAGTCAACTATCTATAGTCATTGTCTATAACTACCTGAAGGGAAGTTCTGGCCAGGTGGGAGTTGGTCTCTTCTCCCAGGCACTCAGCAATAGGACAAGGGGGCATGGGGGGCTCAAGCTCTGCCAGGGGAAATTGAAGTTGGAGAGCAGAAAGAAATTCTTTGCAGAGAGAGTGCTCAGGCATTGGAATGGGCTGCCCAGAGAGGGGGTGGATTCCCCATCCCTGGAGGTTTTTAACCTGAGCTTGGCCGTGGCACTGAGTGCCATGATCTGGTAAAGGGACTGGAGTTGGCCCAAGGGTTGGACTTGATGATCTTGGAGGTCTTTTCCAATCCAATGGATGTGGCACTGAGTGAGAATCCACCACGTCTTGATCCAACCCCACTGTGATCACCAGCCCAGGGCACGTCTGTGCCCTGGGCTGGTGATCACAGTGGGGTTGGATCAAGGGTTGGACTTGATGATCTCGGAGGTCTTTTCCAACCCAATCCATTCTATGATTCTATGAACTATGGGCAGACTTTATGTGAGAGGAAAAAAATCTCTTTCTTGAAATTTGCCAAACAACCGACCAGAGAAGGAAACAGGTAAGGAAATACTTGAAACAACCTGAAAACTAAGGACCATCCAACATTCAGGTTCTCTGTGTACTTTCTTCACACCTGAGTTTTAAGATGAGAATTTCAGCAGAAAATATTCAAGAGATTTGCAAAATGCAGCACTTTAAGAGCCAGTACATGCTGACACTTTAACAAAGCAATTAATGCAAAAGCAAACCGTGGTTCACATGCAGAAGAGCTTTTTGGTGGAGGATGATGCCTAAGACACAAAGAATTAATGGTTTAAATACATACCAGCACAGAGACAGATGATTCAATCATGGCACTGCAGAGAGAGGCAAAAGAGCAGGAGAGAAAGAAGGATATTACAACACTCAGGTTTCAATATCAGAATCTCTGACCCTGTCAATGACTTAATAAAAAACAGAGGGAAAGCAGCAATTGTGGAACAACAAAAAGGAATTAGTAGCAGCAGATAATATTTTAGTTGTGCTAGCAAAAATTATAATTGATTTTCTGTCCGTGGTGTTAGAGTTGCTATCTTTGCACCGAAAATAAATTCTCATTTTAAAAGCATAATCACATGTTAAAATAGTTCTACCTGGCATTTTCTGTCCACAAGCTCATTTACACGGAGCACACAAGAGCCACCACTGCTCTGTCATCTCAAGAAATCCATTTCACTTCCTTAGGAATATCCAGGATTAGACAGCATTAGATTTGCTTATCATCTATTATGCTGTAAAACCACGTTGTTGAAGGAGGAACCTTTTCTCTGAATGAAGAGTAACTTTCAAAGCAGAAAAGATCATGGAAGTATCAACATATAAACTGCTTTTAAGCCAAATTTTCAATTTAAACATACAACTATTATTGTAAATGCCAAGCACTCCTTTCAGTTAACTCATCTGCTTTTCACTGCAGGTTTTTAAGCAGGCTGCTGCAATCTACATTCTCACTTAGTGTAGTTTCATCAAAAATATCTGCTTTCTACTCCACCAGCCCTCAAACCCTCCTTCCCAAGGGTCCAAGTGCTTTTAGGAGAGCTGCCTGACCAAGAAGCACCAACTGCACCTCTAGGACTGCTTTGGTGGCAGCTGCAAACACAACCTTCCCTTCCATCCCTGGAGGTCTCAGGAGTCACCTGGGCAGTGTCTCGGCTCATCTGATTGAGGTGTGACAAAAGGTCATCTCTGAGGGCCTCCCCAGCTCCTTCCAAGTCAGTCTCCAACTAAGGGAATTCAGAGCTGAGAGGCTGGAGCAGCCACTGCCATATCACAATTCCATCAACACTCACTTGACTAGGAAATAAAAAGAGCAGGAGGGAGAGTTTGGCTGAGGTGACACCTGAGGAATAAACACAAACAGCTGGAGGGGTTCCAACTACAGAACCTGTTCACTGTGCTCCATGGACATCACACTCAGTAGCTGGAACACCAAACCAGTGATTACCATCCAGGAATTACGTCCTAAACTTCCAAATTTATGGGTTTGCTGCTGACAATACACCACCCACCTTATCAGCCTTACACCTCCTTAACCTAAATTTAAAACTGAACCATAAAAAGAAGTTAAAAAGCAATAAATGTTTGAACTTAAGTATTATTTGTAATAAAGGTAGAGGACAGTTAGATATGACTATGACTGTTCAAGCTATGAGTCTGCCATGTGGCTGATTAGCCCCAAATTTAGATCCAAGTTTGATTTCTTTCAGTCCTTCACAAAAGGCTCTTTTTAAGACCTGTCTACAAGGCTCACAAAGATTTGTCATGAGCAAAAGCATCATCTTTGCTGAGCAACTGTCAAAATGCAAAAGCCAAAATGAAAGAAGGTTCTGCATGTAAAATAGGGAAGTAGAAAAGCCTGGGATTTGGCTTCAGGGGAGCTCAGTTTTACAGTGCTATTTGGGACAGAGATATTAAATTCTGACTTAAAATACATCAAAACAGTAGGGTATTTTTTACCATTTGATTTTAACACCAAACACTGACAACAATCAGCAAAAGAGCCCAATAGTTTAAAGACTGCAGAAGTTTAGGGAGCTCCACACAGACTGACAGGCTCCAGTAATTATTTCATGTGTTGGCACTTTGTCTTCCATCACTGAAATGAACACCTAAAGGCAGGAACACAAAGGATCCAGGATCATCCATCACCACTCATTTATCAGAACGAACCTGACAGGGGATACCAAGAGCTTCCTATTAGGCCTTGCAAGGAGGAATTATCTGGTCATTCATTCCTCCCAACGTGGCACTCCCAGACTCTGGATTTTGTGAAAAATTAACTGCTCTTGAACAACTGACAATAAAAGACAAAAATCCACACTCTTCCCCTGGATGAAAGCACCTGCCTTATGGTTATGCCTTCTCTCATCTCTTCTCTTATCCCAGCTTTGTACCAATATTACTCCAGTCACTCTCAGTTCTCTTGGAGTTTCCAGATGATAAAATTCACTCTGTCACGTGGGGAAACTGAGGCACAGAACAACCCAACAAAAGAGTAATTTGCTCTGCAAGAACTTAGTTAGGAGTCTCTGTATCTTTAAGTGCTTTCAAACACACAGGGTGCAGAATGAAAAGGCTGAACACTATCCCACAATCAATGTGAGGGAGAGAATCACAGTATTACAGGCAATAATGGAGCATAATGATCATACTCAGAATGCAATCTTTATTTCATTTCATTCTAGGTAAAAGGTTAAAGAAGTGATTCACTACTTTACCTCTGTGCCAAACTCTTACTTTCTTCCCCAAAACAGTATTTGTAAGGACAATCTTGAGCAACACAAAAGAATAAATTTAATTTCAGTGCAAAAATTTCTGCATGGAGATGCTTCTGGTTGCTAAAATTAGAGGACTTAATACAGGATTCCCCTGGCCATGACTCACAGACAATAAAGGGAGTGCAAGCAGTCACAGAAAAAGTCAAAACCAAGTCTGCCAATGTTAACAAGGTCCTCCCTGTGCAGTGTTTTATTCCCTGTGTCACTCATGCAAAGGTAAGAGTCAGTTAAATAAACTAAAAATCAAATGAACGGATCTATGTCCAATTAGAGAAATGTGCATCACACTATTAATACACTTGTTTTCAAAGTAACATCCACATTCTGCTGAGTAACATCCCTGAAATGGAAAGGGTGGTGTTATTCCATTGTAGGTAAAACCTACAGAGCAAAGAGAAAATGCCTTGAACAATGAAACCATCGGGAATGGAAATAACAGCAGAGCAGCATCTGCAAAGGGGTGAAAAACGAGTCACTTCACCCTGTGAAACTTCTAATGGTGCCATTGCCTTTATTTTTCCCACTGGCAGCTGGGAAAATGGGACTAGTAAAGTAAGTGTACCAAAATACCTCAAATCATTACAAATTAAGATTTTATTTAGAGGAGAAAGCTGTGAAGGCATCAGCTGGAATGTGCTACCCAAGCTTTTTTCATTTAACCCATCCATAGGGTTCCTTGTAAACACATGAATACCCAGAGAATGCCCTAAAGTGAAATTAAAAAGTAATAACAGTTATTTTTAACATCAGGTAAAGAAAGCAGAGCAAAGCAGTTCTACTCTGTATTCTCATAGTTAGAAAGGGCATTTAGGTGTCCCCTCAGCCCCCATCCTGCAGTTCATCACTTGGAAAAAGTTTCCCCTTTGTAGAGTTACTGTTGAAACTACAGGGGACTTAAACTGCCTTTATTTCCAGGTATGACTTGCACTTTGAGATCTTTTTACTGTGATACACACCCAGAGCTTCCTCCTCCTCAGT
This sequence comes from Sakesphorus luctuosus, assembly GCA_013396695.1. Lineage (NCBI taxonomy): Eukaryota > Metazoa > Chordata > Aves > Passeriformes > Thamnophilidae > Sakesphorus > Sakesphorus luctuosus. Next base: position 888,922 of record VWZD01000641.1, read on the forward strand.
GCTTCACATCTGAAATCACTTTTATCCCCCTCACTGTGCAGCTGTTTAGTTTTCCTCTCAAACAACCAAAGGTTACTTGGAATCATGTAGAGGTAAAGAAATAAACTCATTAATAAATACATTGACAATAAGCTCACATCACGTTATACAGTGTGATTATACAATAAAGCTGTGCTGCCTAAGCCACCAAAATATGAAGATCTTCTCCCTCCACCTTATTCCAGCTCTGCCCTTCCTGCCCCTCATCTCTGACAAGGGAAAACACAACCAGTGCAGATGGAAACACTTGCTGTGATGCATTTCTGAATTTGGCAGGCAGGAGTTTTAATTTATTCCTTTCAGATGGATTGTCTGCTGCAGCAAAGCAGCTTTGCATCCCCACCCCCCAAACAGGAAAGCTAAAAACCAAAAAAGGGGGGTTAAAGTAATCATGCTATAAAATCACAGCTTTAGCAAAAGCTTTGATATCATTATTAGGTTCATACAAATTTCCTCTCTTATCTAACTTGTTCTTCACTGTCTTAATTAGTTCAACCACTTGTAGTTTGTGTTCTTTATTTTTTTTACACAGAAACAAGCAGTTAAACTGGTATTTGCAGTCTTTAATTACACATTAAAATCTTCATCCTTAACTTTCTTTTTTACTGAAAGTACAGGGATTCCCTACAGTGCAATATTAATGTTCTGCTCTAAATGCTGCAAGGGCATCTCCTAATAGTTGGGACTGTGGAACAACTTTTAATTAATTGCCACCTTTTAATGGCACAGTTTCACACAAACATTACCTTTAAGGCAAACATACATCAAAGAGTCCCAAATTTGTTCTTTCACCACAGAGTTGCAGTTCCCCAGTAACACCAAAATCTGCTCTTGATCTGTGCATGTTCTGGAAAACACTAAAATCTGCTCTGGATCTGTGCATGTTCTGGAAAATGAACCTGCAGATCCAGGCTGGTACATAGCCCAGAGTTCCCAAAAAAATCCAGCTTTTTCACTTCCCAGCTATGGAGTGGACCAGCTGATCTTCCCCACAATAGACTGGAACGATTTCCTTCCTTCCAACCCAAACCAGTCTGTGATTCTCCAGTGCATATTTCAATAATTAACTGTGGATAAAGCAACATCCAAGATCCTTGTCTGCTGTACTGTATGGATAGAAATTATTCTAATGCTAATGAATATCATAAGGAACATTTAGTTCTAATCAAAGTATTTCCTTTGGACAATCTTGTTGATCAATGCCTGCTGGTTTTCTGTAATTACTTTGCAAGAAAATATGCAGCTGTATAGCACTTAATGGAATGAAATTAAATCAGCATATAACTACAGCCAAAAAAAAAGCATTGATTTGGCATAACAAAACAAAGAAGATTACTGCAGAAAACCCAGTTGTCAGATATATCAACATATTAGGAGATTAAAATGTTTAAAATAATTGTATTTCTGACAATGCACAAAACTGTCTTCTCTATCTGTGGCATCCAAACATGTTACAAAGCACCTGAAAGGTTCCAAAGTTAACAGGACAGAGAACCCAAGTGAACAGCACTGAAAACAAAACAGAGCCATAAAGAAAATTAAGAGCATCTCATGTTAAAATTTACCTCTTCTACTGAAATAAAACGTTCAACTGGATTACCCCTTTCTCTCTTTTCTGGAGCAGAGTTTATATGGCAACTTTGGCTACAAACAGCAAGATGACCAGTGTTATATGCCTGGTATGTTGTTGGATTTGACCTCATTAGAGTTTTCTAATACAGCCCCTCATGAATCAAAACTGTGCTGTGGATTTTTTTTTCTTTCCAATTGTATTACATTGAGTACTAAACAGTAAATAGCACATAACTGAGACAGACAGATTGTCATTCCATTTAACAGCAGATTGCTTTCCCCCCATATTTAAACCAAACACAGAGAAAGCAGCAGGATGAAGGCACAGCCCCATCCCTGCTCTGTGCCTGGAACAGCTGGGCATGGAGCTCTGGGACACTTGGCACTGCTCCTGAAGTGAACCTTCCCCTGTACTCTGAGTTAGGGAGGCCACACCTTGAGTGTNACTTCTTTGCAGAGAGAGTGCTCAGGCATTGGAGTGGGCTGCCCAGAGAGGGGGTGGATTCCCCATCCCTGAAGGTTTTTCAAGTGAGCTTGGCCGTGGCACTGAGTGCCATGATGTGGTAAAGGGACTGGAGTTGGCCCAAGGGTTGGACTTGATGATCTCGGAGGGCTTTTCCAACCCAATCCATTCTGTGATTCTATGATGGGGGCCATTAGGAACAAAACCAGGTGCCTTTAAAAGCTCGGGATCATTTCTCATCCAAAGTACAGGGAACTTGCCTGTGTCACATCTGGAATCCTGGAAGGACAACACAACATCCCCAGGCACAGCTGCTCTCCTGGGAATGCGGCTCAGGAGGAGTTAACGATGTGGGAACTCTCCCTGTAATTCATTTGGGCTGAGCCAAGGCAGGGTCTGCCCCAGCCCTGGGATCTGAGTGTCCTGCCTGTGGAATCCAAAAGGACCAGCTCAGGTCACAACTGTCACCACCGAGTCCAAGAGTACCTTTAATCAGAATTTCTACCGCCATATTCTGTGGTAATCCAATTTCTGAGCTTTCTGTTGTGGGGAATCACTGCCGAGAAGAAAATTAAGAAACTGGGATTAGAGAATTAAAAAACTTTCCTCCCATGCTCTAAGAGCCAACTTGAATACTTATTGCTGTATTTCAGAGAACCAGAATTACCCAACAGTCTTCACTAAAACAACCCTTTCTCTAACAGGGTCAGGTTTCTTTTCTGTAAAACAACCTGCCTAAAAGCAACTGGTGTCATATCTGCTTGGTAAGCAGCAGGGAAAATTGAAGAAAAATCCCAACCAAACCACACATGGCTGTATCATAACTTGAAACAATCATATTTTCAATAGCTGCTGAAGTTCATTATGATTTGAATTCCTCAGCACTTATTTTCCTGTGACAAAGCTGTCAAAATACTGGTTTCCTGTTTGCTCATTATTCTCTATTATATTCTACATGGGTTGGTATTTCACTTGAGGATGTTGCTGTTCTCTCAAGCAGAGCTGTAGGTGGCAGTTTGGATATTCTGCAGTTTTCCTTTAAAGAAACTAAATACTACATATACACTATTTGTATTCCTGTGAAAAATTCCACAGCAGCACAGACTGTCCAACCACATCCTTACACCAACTCCCTCCAGCACCACTCTTAGTTATTTAACAAGCTGATGCAGTCCAATACAGAAGGTATTAAAGATATTTTGTATTTAGTTGGACCAGGGGAAATGTGACAGGCTGAGAATCAAAAGCTCAAGCACACAACCCCTGAGCCCCGGGAGCAGAGTGGCAGCCAGGGATAAATGCAATGTCAGTGGAAGGCAATACCCTGGAACTGCCTCTGAAGCAGCTCCACAAACCAGCTGTGCAACAGCTGTTCAGCAATTTACTAAAAATAAAAGGAAAACAGCACAATGGTGTGATCCAAACTGTGCACAAGGCACCAAACACTAAAATTAATGTTCCATTGACGTGGTACATGGCTGCAAGTAATTAAACTTATTCTTGTAAATAGTATTGCCTTACAATATAAAGAAGTGATTTTTAATCTTTTTTTCTTCATATAAAAAGGGATTAATTTGTGGAGCAAAAGGGTCACAGGTTTCAGCAACATGTTCTTTTCCAGTTCCTGTTGCACTGTCTTGCTAAAACCAAGGTAAAGGAATTCCACGAGAAACTTAAACATGAACAGGGATCTGCAATGAGCTCCCAGTATTGAAAGTTATTGGAAACTGATCTCTTCCTTATTAATACAATTCCCCATCATGTACCAAAAGATATCTCCATGTTCCAGAATGCAAACAGAGTTTTAATCTTTAATTATATTCTCAACCTCAGCTCTTCTGGAGAGGAGTACAGGCGTGGGCCTGAGGATTATTGCTTTATTACATTATCATCTCCCTGGTATTTAATGAATATTGATACTTACTGCAGCTTTGCAGTACTCGGAAGGAAGAGTTTCAGGACTGCACAAAGAACTTCTGATGACTTTTCTCCAAAGGGAACATTCAGCCACACTTGGCTCTTCTCCTCTTGAACACCTCAAGAAAGGGCTCAGAGGTTGGAGTCCAGCTCATAATGCTGAATTATTGCCATAGCAACACTCAGATGTTTAATATAAATAATCCCACTGCCCACAGCCTATTGCTGGCTAAAACTGGGGCACCAGATCCATCAAGGCATCCCAGAATGTTTGGGTTGGAAGGGACTTCCCATCACCTTCCACCAGCCCAGGTTGCTCCAAGCCCTGTCCAACACTTGGTTTCAAAGTGTGAATGTCCAGCTGGGATTTCAGAGCTCTAACACAGCAAGGGCAGAATAAATAAGTGTATTTTAAACAACTTATGAACATTTACTGCCTTAAACACTCTTTGTTTTGCCATTACCTTTAGAATATCCTGCCTTTCTTTCAGAATGAAAATCCCAGAACCTGGGAAGCAATTAGATGTTGTTTATAAAACAAGATGCTGGAAAAAAACCTCAAACTCTTCCTCAAAAAAAAACCTCTTGGCAAAGGAGTCATCAGGATTTTTCCTTAATGCAAAAATCAGAAATTATACAAGTTATGTTCCAAATAATTTATTCTGGCAGATCTGATGGCTGGTTGTATAGTTTATAAATAGATAAATGTATATATATATATACACACATACACCTTTGAGTTAACTGTTAAAAACAGCAACAGAGTTTACAGTACATAATTCTATGTACACAGTACACAAACAAAACAGAATCTGACAGTGCTCCTTATATGACAGAAGCATTAAATTGACAGGGAATTAATGCTATGACAGAACAGCACTTTGACTATGTTGGTATTGAATCAAGGTACAATAAACACAGAGTCTGGGATATCTGCACATTTATTTTCCAAACCCAGACAAGTTGAGCCAGTAAACTAACTTTATTTAAGGAGACCACTCACTAAAGAGCATCTTTATCTATTGTCATTCCAAAAGATGGGGAGAGTAGTATATTCAAAAGAAGTCTCTAATCTTCTCTAGAAGAAGAATCCAAACAGATTCTGAGGTGCAGAAAGCACAATAGAGACCTCCTCCATCTCACCCAGAACAAGTGGCTGAAAAACCCTGGCTGTCCAGAGTCTGTATCCTCCAGTCCTTATCATCTCCTAAAAGAAAAAAGTTATCTTCACACAGTTTTTTGTGGCTCATTTATCTAGAACAATATCATGGGCAGCACTGGCCTTTTTTTTTAATAAAAGAAAAGTAATTTTGCTGGTGTGCTCCCAGCAATACAGTACAAATTCACTGAGGTTTTTACTCAATCTATTACAATGTTTTCACTGTCAGGTTGTGGCATCCATCAGACCACAAGAGATTTACAAGACAAGTTGAAGAGCTTTAAAACAAAAAAATTGGACTCTGTTTTACTCAAACCTCTCTGTTCACTGAGCCTCAAGTTGTCAAACAAGAACTGGACTTCCACTTGTTTATTGTTTATAGTGTGCTTATTTTTCCAAAACCACAAAGTGACAACAAATGACCCTAAAAGGCTCCATAAGGGGCAAAAGTCTCAGTACCTTTCATGGTGATCAAGTTCTTCTTCTGGCAATTTTCTGCCAGACAGAGAAGACAGATGATTCATCTGGGAGCAGTGAGAAGGCCCCACACAACTGAGCTATCAAAGTCACAGCGTTTCCAACAGAGACCCCTAAAAATCCCCATTAAAACTTACAGACCCTCTTGTGTGGGACACTGAACTCCACTGCCAGAATAGTCAACATCCTGTGCTTCCTCTTTTCCTTCTTCTTCCTCACCTCACAGTGACTCACTCCCGTCATTTCCCAGCTGGACAGTGACATCCCAGAGCCTGTTGGGATCTCAGGATGGGGTTCCACTGTCAGAAACCATCTCTGTGGGCAACCCTTGGGAGCATTTTGCTCCCTTAGAGAACTCCCTGGGGCTGGGAATTCGCTTTGGAGATGTGATGCCAAGCAAAATAATATAAGATTAATTAACTGCATCAATTACTGCATTTCCAGAGAAAAGAAAAAACTGAGCTGTCGTTTCTTATTGTCTTTATTTATTGATTTCAAACCAGAGGCAGCCACCCTGGTTTTCACAAGGGCTGCATGAACACTTCCCTAGTCCCTGGAAAGGAGCTGACAGCTTTCAGCACTTCAGCAAACACTGCTCTGAGATTCCTCAACAGAAGGAAGGCACCAGCAGCCAGATGAGAAGCATGTGAGGGAACGCATCCATTAACACGTACAGGGAGATGTCTTGTTAATAAGAGGCAGAAGGAGGGGCAGAGCAGGCACAGAAAGCAGCCAGCAGTTAGTCATTTTCTCACACAGATCATTTGGCTGGAGATGAGACACACATCAATCCAGCCTTCCTTTCTGCACTTTCAGAGCCAGTGAAAACCACTACTGAAAAGCAAAACCCAACAGCAAAAGGCCTCTCTTCGAAACTGCTCAGCACCCCGAGGAGCCCTCGGATCACGTAAACAGCAAGAAAATGTGACTTTTCCTGGTAGTGGTTGCACAGCACATGGTATTCAAAACCACCTTTTTGATGCAAAATTGCTGCTGCTGTTTCAGGTGAAAAACTGGAGCTTCTCACTGCCAAACCAGAGCACATCACAAGACATCTTGAGGATGGTGAGGGACAAAGGGCTGAGGGTCCACCAAGAATCGGCTTTGCCAGTAGTAAAACCCTTTCTCCAGCTCCTTCTGTGAGTATAAATACAGCAGGAGATGGCAGAGCCTCTAAGACAGATTGAGAGGGTTTGGGGTTCAGTTTGTTCCTTTGTTTATTTTCTAAAAAAGGCATTTGGGAGAGGCAAGAAGAAAAACAGAGTAGAGAAAGAGACCGAGGGCTCAAGAGAACAGTGAATTGACACAAAACTCGATTCTTGTGCTCTGTTATCACCCTCATGAGAACAAACACCATTTGGGTATGTTTAGTTTGTGGAATACAACTTGAAGTCTGACCACAGCAGTAAAGATCAAAGGTAATTGCTCAGCTTGCACCATTGCCATTAAGAAGGTAATGCAATAACCAAAGTTACTCATGCAGCTTCTTCAAGGAACAGGAACATAAATAAATAAGCAGATTAGTAACATGCTCTCTAATGCTCCCTTTAACTCAAATGAAGACATGTTTAGTATCAAACTATCCATGTGCAAAATCTGCAGTAAATTAAAACAGGTTTTAGAAGATTCTTTGTCCAAATCATCACCTGTGATACCTCATGGGCAAGTGTTTCCTGCATCCTTTGCTGGCAGAAAGGAATGACTGCAGTGCTGCTGTTTGCTCCACTCTGCTCTCCTAAAATGACATTTTGGCATACAGCTGGTTTTAACCACTTATTATTTAACTCCAGATAATATAACTGCTCTGAACATTTAATAGACACTTGACTCATTGTTACTCAGCCAAAGACTTGCCACTGAACTTAATTTTAATAGCACACATCAAAGCAAAAACAGACTGAGAAATAGTTACCCCTTTCTTGATGAATTAATAAAGCTAAAAAAAACCCCAGTCCTTGAATTGCCATGGGAATATTAGTATTCAGGATGCCCTTTCAAGGAGATCTGTAGTTTTGCACCTGGATGTTTTCCTCTTTTGCATTTTATAAAGAATGATGGGGGGGGATCACAGTATGATTCATCATTATTTGCATGAAACTACAGCAAAATCAAGATATTAAAATCCATTTGTCACACTTCTATCTTTTTTAGACTTCTCATAAGCCTATTTTCATAAGTCTTTTCATAATCTGCTTCTGCTCTGTGTTGGAGACAAGATATTGAGCTCAACAGGTATTTGATTAGACTTAATATAAGTATTATTCTCTTAAGACACACCAAGATAGCAAACAAGAACAAATATGGAAAGGGCAAAGAGAAGCCAGAGAGGAGGAAACCAGTGACAGATAAAGGACCAGCTCAGCAGAAACACATTTTCCCTGTGAATAATGCTGGAAGTGGTAATAAGATACTGAAACATAATTCAGCTACTGGCTGGAGTTTAGCTACCACACTAAAATTTCCTTCCATCTGCAAATTCTAGGAAATTGCACCACTGAAGGAAAAATCACCTGCAGATAAAAAGACATACAAGACTTTTAAATATGTATATTATGCATCTTGCATTAAGATTTATACAGCTGCAGCTGTTTGAGAATGGATTTTTCTATGCAAAAATAGAAGCCAGCTTTTTCTCTATATAAAAATATATTTCTAGTAACTAGAGAAGCCATGATTTAAAAAAAAAAAACAAACAAAACACCAAGATATTTTAAGAGTTTATGAAAAAATCGGTATCACAGAACTCCAGTTTACAGACTTCTTGGAGAAGCCCATCTGAAGCTCTGGATACTGCAGCAGAGGAAGAAAACTAATTAGCCAGTTTTTTCACAATATAGAATCATAGAATGGATTGGGTTGGAAAAGACCTCCGAGATCATCAAGTCCAACCCTTGGGCCAACTCCAGTCCCTTTACCAGATCATGGCACTCAGTGCCACGGCCAAGCTCAGGTTAAAAACCTCCAGGGATGGGGAATCCACCCCCTCTCTGGGCAGCCCATTCCAATGCCTGAGCACTCTCTCTGCAAAGAATTTTTTCCTGATATTCAACTTAAATTTATACACCCACAGTTCTTCCACACCTGTGAGAGGAACAACATCTGGTTTTCAAACTTCTGCTAGTCCACCCTTCTAACTCTTCTCCTTTGTCTGATGTATCGATAAAACAATAGAACATTTTATGGATTCTTGAACTACCAGCACTTTAAAGTTAATACACAAGGGCAAGGCTCTATTGACTCTGATTTTTGACTCAAGAAACCCTCTAAATGTTGGCCTGTGGGCTCTGGTGACAACAGGGACTTTTATCATTGCAGCTGTAAGGTTTTTGATAGCACAGTGTTTATACATCAGTGACTCAAACAGGCAGTTTTCACCAACTACAAGGATGGCTCAGGACAATGAACAATTGCTTAGCACTTCATTTTCTACATAATAATCATTTCCTTACATGTAACTAAATATTTTAGGCAGTTCATTAATTTATAAGCTTAGCTGTGGGCACCTCTGTGTTTCTGGCATCAGCACACAGGCTGCCTAAAAGTGTTGATACTCTCTGTCCTCAAACAGTTTCTAAGTGTCCTCATAATTGCTTGTCACCTGTGAGAGAGGTTCAGAATTAACATATGGTGAACAGATGGACTCGGAACAGACGTTTGCCGAGAAAGTGCTCACACCAAAGACTTTTGGCTTCAGTCTTTCAGGACCTTCAGAAAAGTCCTATTTGAAGCTCCAAGTCATACTAATCAGGGGAACATCGTTCCTCAATGACAACCTCGTGTTGCAGAAACTTTCATGACCTGCTACAAAGAAGAATCCTTGCAACTTTTCCATTGTGATGGTGCCTCCGTGAGCAGAAGCAGGACAAGGGGGCACGGGCTCAAGCTCTGCCAGGGGAAATTGAAGTTGGAGATCAGAAAAAAATTCTTTGCAGAGAGAGTGCTCAGGCATTGGAATGAGCTGCCCAGAGAGGGGGTGGATTCCCAGTTCGTGGAGGTTTTTAACCTGAGCTTGGCCGTGGCACTGAGTGCCATGATCTGGTAAAGGGATTGGAGTTGGATCAAGGGTTGGACTTGATGATCTGGGAGGTCTTTTCCAACCCAATCCATTCTATGATTCTATGAAAATATTGGTCACCCAGGGCACCCATCCATCCAGCAAGAACAATCTGTACTGTGTGAAACAAGAACCAAGCGCAACAGTGCTGTTATGACGATTAAAACCACAACAAAACAAACCAAAACAATAAAAAGTTTAAAAGAAATAAAGTGCCTCCCACCATGGAAATTCCTCCAGATATTCCATTACTTACTGAGGAGGCAAGACAAGAGTTGTTGGCTGTGCTTTCGGTCTGCGCTTCGCAGAGACTCCCATCTGGTTGGCCGAGCGTTTCAGGGACTGCTGATTCAAGAGGCCAGATGCCAGCCCAGCATGGTACTGCAGCTGGAGGGGGAAACAGAGAGATCAGAACAGACACCACTGCAGCACTCTGTCTGTGTCAGCCCTCTGCCACCTGTACCACCTGACTCAAACTACAGCCAGTCAGTCAATGTGTGGGGTTTCAGATACACTGCTTGGATGGAACATGACAGGGACAATGCACATGGAAAAAGTCAGCTCTGAAATCAGCATCAGGAGGAAGTTATGCATTAGGGCAAGTAAGAGGATGAATCAAAGACTTCCTCTCAAGTCTAACTCTCCTGAAACCTGTGTTTGTTTTTTAATGTTGAGACTGTTTTTCCTCTCAAGGGACCAAGCATTCTTACTTTTAGGGAGATAAGAGGAAGACAGAGGCAACTCTTCCACTGTATAAACCAGCTTTTCAGAAATAACACTCATCTTTTTCTTCTTAAACATAAAAACACAAAACATTCTCAAAGAAGCTTCTACCACTGTAAATAAAAATCTTGCCTTTAAAATACCTGCTCACACATCTCTGTAGCACTGCAGAAAGATTCACACTCAGTAGCTTTCTCCTCCAAACTTTTCCTTGTCAATAAAAGACAAAGTTATGAAGGATACTACACGAATCTGCAAGATTTTTGAGTGCTCTCCCACAGCTCTCAGACTGAAGAGCAGCTCACAGGGCTGTGCCTGCCCTGGAACCAGCTCCAAGTGCAACAAGTTACAGTTCCCCTCTAAACACCTCCAGTTACATCCTTACTTCCCCAGATTTAAAGCAAAAGATTCGCTGTCAGACACACAATTCCCTTCATCATTCCGATGTTCATCTACGTGTTTATTATATTGCCTAAAGATTTGACCTGAAAAACGTGAACCATTTCACATGTTAACACCTCTAACCCCATGGTCTGCACTCAAAAATTATAACCTAAAAATGTTCAGAAAATCGAGTGGTCTTAGGCCAAGTTGTTCTGCAGGGACTGCCTGAAAGGAGGGAAACAAGGCCTGAAGTGATCCATTTGAAAATGGCTCTGAAAAAGAGGGAAGGGCTCCTGTGAGCCAGTCTGACCCAAATGTCAATGCTCAGCACATCCACAAGGATTTCCAACAGGCTCCTGAGTTACCTGGCTGCTTTGCCATGTGACCTCAGCCACGGCACAGCACGAAGACATATGGAATTCCTNGGAATTTCGCTCAGATTTGTTTTTCTCTGACAGTTTTCTGAAATGAAAAAAAATCAATGAGAGCGATGGAGGCCCCGTGTTTGAAAGGTGATGTTTCAGTGTCAGAGGCTTAGTGTTCAATCTTCACCACCTGGATTGGCAGGGAGTGCAATCTGCAGGGAATTAAAGGGAAAGGCAGCTCTGGCAGAAGCCCCCTTGCACTCCAGAATATGCTTTTCCCTTTTCCTCTTGCATCCCACTCCAGCAGCCCTCCCTCAGCACTCAGTGCTGGGGACACTGATGGTCCCTGTGCACAATGACACCGACAGGTATTTCAGGAAAATAACACCTTTTGGACATTTGCTCAGAGGTGGAGTTAATCACCCGTGTTAATCAGATGTGGGTTTTGAAAGCAATCTTTTAAAAAACATTTCATAACCTCCCAGTCTGACACTCAGACCAACAAAAGGAATTAGAAAGAAATATACTCTAAAAAATAATTCTGTCCTTCAAGGCTGACTCCCAGTGATTGAGCTATTTTTATTAATTATAAGTATTTCTTCATAATCTACCTTTCTCCTAGGAATGCAGATCCAACTGTCAAAATCTATAAGGGCGATTAAATATTTACCAAACCATCTTTATAATGGGAGAAAAGGTCAAAGTTAATACAACTGACAGGCAGCTCCTGTCCAACTTGATTTATGCATTATTGAAGTATCACATCCTGCCCCACACTGGATGCACTCCTGTTTGGGGATGCAGGGTGTTAAATGGATGGGCTGGGACACTGTTTCTTAATCATTTGTTCTGAGGGGGAGAAACAAGAATGAAAATAGTGCCAAGGGGGCACGGGCTCAAGCTCCGCCAGGGGAAATTGAAGTTGGAGATCAGAAAAAAATTCTTTGCAGAGAGAGTGCTCAGGCATTGAAATGGGCTGCCCAGAGAGGGGGTGGATTCCCCATCCCTGGAGGTTTTTAACCTGAGCTTGGCCGTGGCACTGAGTGCCATGATCTGGTAAAGGGACTGGAGTTGGCCCAAGGGTTGGACTTGATGATCTCGGAGGTCTTTTCCAACCCAATCGATTCTGTGATTCAAAGCAGGACCACAAGCATTAAAATTACAGCCAGGAGACTCCTCAGTCTGACGGATAACACAAGTGCCATTCAGCTCCTTTTTGATTTTGCAAGAAAAACACTCTGGTCGGTCAGCACTGGCCATGAGAGAAAATCTCAGCTAAAAACACACCAATCTCACCCAGATTTTTGCTACTAATAAGAGAATTTCTGACCACATTCTGTACACCTTAGGGAGGGAATGCAGGTGAAATGTCCTGTGGGTGCTGAAAAACTCATGCAGGGGAGCTGAGCTGAGCCGAGTCCACAGTTCACAAACACCTTGAGGCTTCCCAGAATGGCAAACAGGAGCTTCATCCACAAAATATGGTAAATACTCACTCAAATGAGTATTGGTGCAGCACAAGGAGTACTGCAAATCATTCCTTTATCAGCTGCAAAGGGATCCCCCATCATACAAGGCTTTATTACGTGTCTTTCAGCTTTGGGGAATTCCAGCTGGTTCCTGTGTCTTTACTGCCTAATGAAATATTCCTCCACACAATTTCAGTAAGATGGATCTTTTTTCCCCAAAACGTGCAGATGAAACAGAAAATCCATTTCAGAAAACCAAGAAATCAAAGACAACGACAACAGAAATCAATTTACAACATTTAGCAGCCAGGATTTACCCCAGTGCCAACTTGCACAGTTTCATGATGAGTCTCATGATAGCTGATATTTTTCTTAAAAGTGCAGTTCCAAAGAGAAGTGTGAATTCTACATTTTAAAATCAAAAGTGACTCTAGTTCTCAAGGATGTAGGAAAAGTACTGGAAATAACACTTCACTATATACAAAAGCTTTACAGGAAGGTAAATAAAAACAAAACTTGGATTACTTTTAAAATTTTCTTAAGATTCATTATATTTCTATGTTAATGGCCACATGGCCTGTATTTTCTAGGAGGAAATATTATCACTAATGTTTTACAGGTGCCATAATTCACATTTTCAGTGTTCCTGAGGATATGAAAACTGCATCCATATATTAACAGCTCTCAATCTTCCTCACTAAGGGAATACATCACAATGGAGAGAGCACTTGGGAGTCACTTTTGGTGTGGCTATAACTGTAAGGAGGGCAATTTCTTCAATCACAGAAAATGTCTTTGGCTTTCCCATGAACCATTTAAACAGGAAAGGTGTATTAGAGAATTACAGACTTGATTTAGCTCTGAAAGCATTAATACTTTTTCAGATGTTAATCACATAATGAGGTGCTGGAGCAGGGCCAGAGAAGAGCAACGAGGCTGGAGAAGGGAGTGGAGCACAAGTGCTGTGGGGAGAGGCTGAGGGAGCTGGGGGTGTTTGTGCTGGAGAAGAGGAGGCTCAGAGGTGACCTCAGCACTGTCTGGAACTGCCTGAAGGGAAGTTCTGGCCAGGTGGGGGTTGGTCTCTTCTCCCAGGCACTCAGCAATAGGACAAGGGGGCACGGGGGGCTCAAGCTCTGCCAGGGGAAATTGAAGTTGGAGATGAGAAAAAACTTCTTTGCAGAGAGAGTGCTCAGGGGTTGGAATGGGCTGCCCAGAGAGGGGGTGGATTCCCCATCCCTGGAGGTTTTTCAAGTGAGCTTGGCCATGGCACTGAGTGCCATGATCTGGTAAAGGGACTGGAGTTGGACCAAGGGTTGGACTTGATGATCTCCGAGATCTTTTCCAACCCAATCCATTCCGTGATTCTATCTCAGTGATTCTTCTTAGCAGAAATAAGGCAGTGCACCTCCTAAAACAATCAAAACAATAAAAAAGAACTCCTCCATCATCCAAAAAATCCCACTGTGTTCTGCAGATGATCCTTAAGGTCTGGAGCAGACACAAAACTGCTCCAGCCGAAGGGCCCCAAGCAGAACTACAGACACTGAACAGAAATGGACTGCCCAGCTCAGGACACGTTTGTGTCTTGGCCTGCAGGATTGCTCTGCACTGTAGGTTATGAAACCACAAACATGGCCATTTATAGCTTTAAAAATTAAAGCTCCATCATTAGAGTGACTCTGGGTCTAGAAGTCTTTGGCTTCCATAATTCATGGGCTGGAGATTTTGCATGTGCTGAGTGCTGAGCAAACAAGTCAGAGCACTGCACTTACTGACAAGGCCATCCAAGGGTGCAAAACTGGCTGAATGAAGGTAAGATCAGGGAGAAAAGAAAAAACAAAAAGAGAAAGAAAAAGAATCACTTGGAGCATTTAGGACTGATCACATTCCATGTACATATTGACATTATTTAAAGGTTTTTAAGCACCAACAGGTTTCCTTTAAAAAGTGAAATCAGAAGAATTGTGTTCTTTAAAATCACATTCTCCTGTTATTTCTTCCTGGCAGACACACCACCCATCGTGGCATTTTCTGAGTTCACTGCAATCCTGGGGATGCACATTTGCCTCCTTTAAGATGCACAGTGTTCTGCCCCTCATCATTAAACTATTTTTCCCTTCCAGCTAACAAGGGATTTGTGCATTATGATAAAACTCTACTTGTTCTTTTGAAAAGAGCAACGAGCAAGACACTCCCACAGTTTCATCTCTGCAGACCAAAGTAGGCAAGAGAAAAATTACACCACCTTAATTGATATTTTTTAGCTTCTCTCAGATAATGAGGCTGGTTTGGAAATTCTCTTTCTCTCCAAACAACATTTGATCATTTTAGGATAGCTGAATTCTTGACTTGACCAAAAAACAGCATTAATAAACCAAAAGAACTGTCTCTGATTTCTTCACTCATCAGTTTTGTTCTTGTGGAACTGGGTTGTAGACTTTTAATAGGAAAGCTGGACATTTTGCCTTTATTCTGCTTTACAGTTTAATTAAAAGATTTTTTTTTCTAATTTTTAAAAGCATTTATGTCCCCCAAACACTTTCCAGCTTACAGGAATATTTAAGCAACAAACACCTAATCCAAAGGTTACTGCACCTTTCCCTAAACACCCTGATCTGACTCAAGTGGAAGAGAAATGAGCTCACACTTCTCTTAAAATTCTCCCACGTGCCCCTGGCACCAAAATGCCCAGAGCCAGGGTCTCATCCTGCTCCATAAGGCAGGATATGGAGCAGCCTGAGAACATCAGCGTGCCAGGGCAATCCTGCTGTTCCCTCAGGTCTCTCCTCCTCCTTCCCTCCCTCAGCCTGGGAGTTCAAAAACAAGCTTAGACCTTTTTATTTATATATATATATATATATATATATAAAACACAATAGTAGGAAATGCATTGGTACATATCCCTGTTTAACACCCTGTCTTCACTACAGTTTTTATTCCATTGCCTTCAAATCCCTGTTTTTGCTGAGAGTGCTGTTTTAATTACTGTCAGATTTCAGCCTTAAAGTGGATTCTTCCCATACTTTTCTTTGGAAAACACTGGAGTTCTGCTGCTGAACGCCTGCTGCTGAATGTTCCCTGACTCCAATACTGCTTGCAAGCCTTTGGCTTTTCACCATGCACAGACAGCAAATCTGGCAGCACTTTCTGGAAGGAATTCGTCAAAACTTCAGCATCTGCATCCTCACTGCCAATAAAGTGACCTGCACTGTTCAAAGTCTCTGCAAAAGCCTCTACTCCTCCTCCACATCTTTTTTTTTTCTTGAAGTATTCTGGAATCCATTTAATAAATCCATTTAATAGTTATAGGAGTGACATATTCTTGATTTTTGGACAAAGGGACACTACAGAGCCAACAGATGATAAGTTTTGGAGAGATCTAGTCTTTGAAGTGGATGAAGAGGCAGAGCAATCATAATCTGGGGTTACACACTACTTTTTTTTACCTCTTTAGAAGAATAACTATTTTATGCTTGAGGTATTTAAATCTCCAGGTGCTCTGATGGGCTTGAACACACACACATTTCCTGAGGGATAACTCAATGAACTGGCCTTTATTTCATTGTATACAGCACCTACAACCCAGACACCACAGAATCACAAAAGGCAAAGTAAAATCATTACATTGTGTTCTGCATCTATATGACAGAATAAAACCACATGCAAGAACAAACTGCAGCCTTTTCAAGTAACCCAGAGCTCAGGGCAGGTGGTTGGTAAAGAGATTTTCCACAAATACAAGCAAATGGTGCTCGTGGCACTCTGTGTGGCATATTCACATTTGTGTGCTCACTTAAAATCCAGATTTCATTAAACACCCAAGAAGTGCACATGATCACTATCTGACAGAAAACCCTAACCCCTTTTTGACAGAAATATCTCTGTACAGGACAAATGACCTGCAGCAGAGGAAAGTGATCATTAGAACTCAAGACTGAGTGAGGACAGACTTGGTACCTTCCCCCAGTGCTCCCTTAAACAGCCAACAGAGCACTGAAGACACAGCTCTCAGGTTAAAATTAGTATTTTCCAAAGCTTTAGACTAAATCTTTGGTGTCAGGGGCTCAGGTGGCAGCTGTGTCAGTAGAAAGAATGACCTGCTGCCTCCATGACAGGGGATGCTCAGGTGCTTTTAGATAAGAGATGTGACAATACTTTAAGCCCAAGTGGCAGAATAAAGGGCTGCAAACAGGGACAGAAACACTCCCCAAACTGTCCAGCAGCACACCAGGATTTGCAGCTCTGTGGTTGGGCTTCACTGTCATGAAGTACTTTTCAGACAAATAAAGAAATGAATACTGTTCTTCAACAAAAAGTCTACAAGGTGCAGGTTGACCAGTCCAGGTCACAGTCAGACAATCAAAGCACAGATGAGGGAAACCCATCAGTGGGTGAGAATGGAACAGTAATGACACCAGCCAGTACTTGTTCTCCTGATTTAATTTTTTCCTTAACTCATTAAATTTAATTGTTTCAATTTCTGTTAAATGCCTTTGGTTGTTTGCACAGTAATTAAAGTGCACAATATATTTAGATCAGTGGATACCCATCAGACAACAGCTCTTAGCCCAGCCAAGGGCCCTTCTGTCAGCACATGGAAACCTGGCTTGCCCTCCTCAGCCTTCCCTCAGCCTTCCCTGCCTGGCCTTCCTCAGCCTTCCCTGGCCTTCCTCAGCCTTCCCTGCCTGCCTTCCCTCAGCCTTCCCTGGCTTTTCCTCAGCCTTCCCTGCCTGGCCTTCCTTAGCCTTCCCTGCCTGCCTTTCCTCAGCCTTCCCTGGCTTTCCTCAGCCTTCCCTGCCTTTCCTCAGCCTTCCCCGGCCTTCCTCAGCCTTCCCTGCCTGCCTTTCCTCAGCCTTCCCTGCCTTTCCTCAGCCTTCCCTGCCCTTCCTGAAGGGCAGCTGTGCTGGAAGGTCAGAGCTCCAGCACACAGTTCATCCCGAGGCAGGTGTGCCGTGGCCACACAGATACACCTTGTCCAAGCCACGCCAGACATCACTACTCTGTTCCACCATAGGTGACCAGCAGAAGGGGTGGCAGGAATATTGTTTAAACTGGAAATAATTCATCCATAAATGTAAATGGTTACTTTTGCTGGTATCTTTCTTTACACCCAGCAGGCATCCCGAAGGAAAGCTGCTGGGAATGCTAAATTCCAGCCCGCTGGCAACAACCAATTAAAGCTTGAAAGTGGAGAATGAATTTTGGAACAGATGCATGTGGCTTATTTCCTTTTAAGAACATTCCTACTACAGCTTCAGAATGCTCATGATCACATTAATTTATCCTCCTTTCCAAGCCAGTATAAGGTAACCCACAGGAAACATTTAGCCACAAATAAGAGCAAATCTTAAATTAAAGGTCACTGTTAGAACTGATTAGAGCAGGAGGTTTAAACTCTCACCCTCACGTGTAACACCACAAACTTTTGCACAGACAAACTCTGGAGTCACCCCAAGTGGCTGAAGTTTGACAGGAGCTGAATTCTGGAGGATGTGTCCAAAAGAAACAACCACAACCACTGTCCTGCCACCAGAATGCTGAAATGCAATGGTCAACAAAACCTGAAATTCCCTTTTATCCCCACAAGGCAATTAAAAAAGAGCTTTTCTGCCCTCGACTCAAGTTTTCTGTGCTCAGAAAATATGACAGAGACCATAATCCTGTCTTCACTCTCACACTGACTTCTGGGAGACAGAGCAATTCAGCTGCAGCAGAGAGAGCTCCTCCTTCTCTGAGAAGTTTCACTGAAAATTTTCTCCAGTTTAAACAACATCATGTATTAATTCTACACTCAGCTGTCTTTTCTATACCTTTCAAAATAGCTATTTATGGCTTACAATGTGAACTTTGAGGAATTTTACCTGAAACAGAACACCAAACATAAGGAAAAATTAGCAACATGTGGTGAAACTTTTTTTTTTTAAAAATAAACTCCCTGCTCTCAGTGATTTTTTACTGTCTGCTTTAGATGACCAAGCTGCAATGCATGAAAAAGCCAACTTCTGAAAAAATCAGGTTACAGGATATTTCAAGTGAGACATCCCAAAACTAAGCAGGCATTTATAAAAGTCTTAGTCAAATTATCTCTTTAGATTTTAAAGAGTTAAGTTATGAATGTACTTAGGAATGAAAAAAGAATCTATCAGGTTTGATTGATAAAAGTGTAGCTTTTAACTAAGACTGAAAACACGGAAGACTGGCAACATTTTTTTCCAGAATAATATGCTTCCTCTGCTTTTTTTCAGCACAGTGCACATAAATCAAAGAAATGTTAAAGAGGCCCATACATCACAAGGTGGCATTTCTAAACTATTTACAAAATCTGTAATAGTCAAGAGGATGGAAAATACACAAGTGTGACCAGCAAAGTTCCTGAAAGAAAAAAAAGGCAGTTCTGCCATCCCAGCAGGGCTAAGGTTGGAAACAGCTGTTGATTGTAGGCTTTAAAACCACTAAACCAACACAATCCTGATAATATGGGTTCAAAAACACAATCAGGACAATGTATCAGCCAACACAGAGGGAAGGGGGGTCGGAGCACGATGCTGGTTCCACCATAAGTGCACAGAGTTCTGAAGACACGTGAGAATCAGAGAATCACTGAGGTTGGAAAAGACCCCTGAGATCACCAAGTCCACCCTGTGACCCATCACTACCTTGTCACCCAGCCCAGGGCACTGAGTGACACATCCAGTCGCTCCTTGGGCACCTCCAGGGTTGGTGACTCCACCACCTCCCCTGGGCAATCCCTTCCAATGTCTGACCACCCCAACAGTGAGGAAATTCTGATGTCCAACCTGAACCTCCCTGGCAAATGCTCTAATAATGCTTGAAGTACAAAACCAAGGCAGACCTTGCACTTGCAAACAGACAGCCCCAAAAATATCAGTAACTCCAGAGCTGAGCTGCGTATCCATCACATTTACACATCCCAACATCTGAGCTCACAACAGACTTAGACAGATTAGGTTTTCCTAAAAAACAACTTTTACAAATGAGAATCTCATCTCCTCTTCTGAAAGGAAAGGCATGGATTATGGAAAGTTTATCTGTCCATCTGTTGGAGATGTCACACTCTGACTACAGAGTGCAAAAAGCACAGAGATGTTTTACAACCAAATCCAAAACTCACTGCAGTCTGAGCGAGTGGAAGAGCCATATGCTTTGCAAAAACACCTCTTTTGCTACACACTTTTTTTTTTACCACAGCACAAAGAGTAACAGTTCGAAAGCTGCTGTAATCTTTATTTCTGAAAATAGATCACATATTCTTACTCTCATCTGCCTCGCTCGGGGAAGGGAGCTGATCAGAAACCGGAAAAACAAGGAAATACTACTCCTTTGGGCAAGGACAGCTGGAAGAGACAGAAGCGTGGCCAGCAGGGCAGTGACCCTTCCCCTGTACTCTGCCTTGGGGAGGCCACACCTTGAGTGTTGTGTTCACTTCTGGGCCCCTCAGTTGAGGAAAGAGATTGAGGGGCTGGAGCGGGGCCAGAGAAGAGCAACAAGGCTGGAGAAGGGAGTGGAGCACAAGTGCTGTGGGGAGAGGCTGAGGGAGCTGGGGGTGTTTGTNGGAGGGCTTTTCCAACCCAATCCATTCTGTGATTCTAACTGCACTGCAGGGAGTTACCTGCACTCAGAGGGGAAGGGGCAGCCTGGAGAGCCTGGGACTGGGATGATGCACAACAGGAGGTTTGGTGCAGTGTCACATGGAATGTTTTTACAGTTTCCTCTGTCAGCACTGAAGACTTGCAGTAGGAGTATTTGAGATGAAGCTGGGGGACCTCAGAAATAGCTTTAGGAGTAAAACAAATGGAATACACTTTATCCTATTTTCATGGGAGCTTGTAATGATATTATAATTAACTCAATTACACCACAAGATTAATAGCCTTTAAAACGCTCCCAGTCATTCATTACAGGCCTAATTAAAACTCTCTTTTGGTGCTGAGCCAGCAAGAAATATGAAACAACTTGCTAAGTAACCATATAGAAGTATATAAGGTATTATCTTTATTGTGCTGTTTGTTTCCATGGTCACAATCCAGTGAGAGAAGTTTGGTTTGTCTTTTTCTGGTTTTTTTAAATATCAAAAACAACAGGAAAAAAGGACAAGATGCCACTTCAGAGGCTTCAACACCTGCAGCAGCATCTCAGCTCACCACAGCTACCCCGTTTATTTCTAGTTTTGCTGCACCAGTTAAGGGCTTCTACAATAGCAGATGCCTTTCCTCCCACACATCAATTAATTTGCAAATGCACTCAGGTTGTAGCAATAATGAAGTGCTGGATGCTTCTCTATTGACAAGTTTTGCTGTCAGGAGGTGGATGCTGTGGGCGAGGTGCTGAAATCCGCTGCTTCCCCACCCGCCGAGGGAGAGACACGCACACCAAACCTGCCCCACAGCTACCAGGGCACATCAATTATTTTATTTACTCCTCTCTCACTGGAACCAAAAGGAAGAAATCCTCTCCAAAAGCTTTTTATTGTATTTACCTAGGTGTTTGTAACACGCCTTTTACAGGGAGATGTGAGGTATTTGAGGAGAAAAGGAGTGTTTTTCAAGGGTTTTTATGTATGCTAAAGAAAGGACATTAAAATTAAGGTTACAAATGAAGAATTCCTTAACTAGGAAATGCTTCATGATGCCTATCCAATCTAAATTAGTCTTCCTGTGCTAAGGATTCAGACTTTCATTATGTGCTTCTTTCCAGACCTCAAATTACCACAGTCTGCAGGATCACATGGATGAAGAGGCAGTTACTCAGCACCATTTTCATGCACAGAATGTTATTTGCAGGATCTCACACAATGCCCACACTTCTCCTCTCACATGTCTTCTATCATATTTTCCTGCTTTCTCTTGCTTCTTTACAAATAGTGTTAAATTTACCTTCACAATTCTTATTCCGCTCATGCTGGGTGTGGATCTGAGGAATCTCAGAGTTTTAAGAACACTAAATGTTTTTACTACTTACTATATTTGTAGTAGAGTTTCTGTGGATAATAACTGCAGTCAGGTGCTTAGGAAGTCTTTAAGGCAGCCAGAAAAGGCTTTAAGCCAGGTCATGGCAGGGTTGGAACCTCTATCCCCATTTCTATCACTTGAAATAAAGGATTAGTTGGAAGCAGCTCACCTGAACTTTCTGTCTTGACCAGCCACTAATTGGAAGTAAAGCACATCCTGCCAGCAGTTCTCTGAAAACAAGTTAAAAATGGAGACTCTGAACCTCCAAATGAAGTTCTAAGCTCTGGAGGACAGCATGTCTTCATGGATACAGACCCTTCTTGGTTCTGAGTCCTCCAATTAGAGGGCACAGAGTCAGTGCCTCACCAGCTGGACTTGATCCTTTTCCAGAACCTTCCTAGAAAATACTGAAACAATTTAAAAGAACTTTAATGAACATTTAGTCTTGCTCTTACCTAATTCAAGTTACTCCTGTCTTTATAATTTAGCAAACGTAGCTAGAAAAATAGAATATACATAATTATCTTTCAAGTCTTCCAAGGAAGGCAAATCCCCCAAAATTCCTCTCCAACTCTTCCAGTGCTTAATTACCACCACTCTTTAAAGCATCCACCTCAGCAGTTGTCCAAACTTCTATTTTCACTTACTGTTTTTTTTTACTTTTGTTTGCTGTGACAAAAAACCCTCTTACCCACTTCCCCCCTTCAATAAAGATGTTGGTGCAAAGTGAGGCTTCCATTACCTTTTGTTTTCTGAGTGAAATAAGTTGAACTTGTCTGATCATACAGAAGGAGCACAGGAACCTCGATGCTTCTGCTAAGTTCTCATGCCTCTCAACTAGAAACCCCCAAATTAATGGACACCTAAATGGTGGTCTTGTAATTAAAGTGATGCTTAAAACCATTTCCAAGTGTTAATAACTGAAAATGTTATTAGTAGAGGTACTAACAGGTAAAGGAATTTGCTGTAAAAAATAGATGATTTTCTGCTTTTTAAAATATGCAATTTTCAGGCTGACCTTGTCCCTTTTAAATTTTTATAGCATCTTCAGTTCCAATTTGAGATTTTCATACGGGGTAGGCAAAGCTTCTTATGTTCTGTATTAAATGCAAGACACCTCCCTGGCACGATCTGCAATATTAATAATATAACAGTACCAATTTCAGGAGCAGCCCTGTAGCATCAACACATGCAGCCCTACACAGATCAAAATTTAACCATGTCTGGCATAGACACCTTTGATATATCACAAGAAAAAAAGCAGTTCTAAGACAGCTCGAGCACAACTTGAGATTTCCTCTCATTGCCATTCAAACACACGACCTTGTCACGCCTCACAAGGTAACACCAACGTAGCTGATGCAAGAAAACATATGCTGCTGTTTCCTGGCTCGAAATAGGAACAGAGGGGCAGGAGAATGACATTCAGGGCCAAAGCCAGGCTTGTAGAGACCAGACTTGCAGCTGTCACTGTACTGAGCATAAAATGTACCCACCCACATAAGCCCCACAGGGCTCCCACCACTGACTGCCACAATGCAACTGGGAGAGGACTTTCTGGAGAGATAAACATCACAGAGTCATTATTTACCCAGGAATCTGCAGAGTTCTGAGACTTTGAGATTGAGCCATTGCTGTGGGACACAGTGAAAGCCATAGGAAAACATAAATTATTGGGTTTTGACACACATTGGACTTTCCATGCACTGTGTCTTGCAGCAACTCTCCAATAATCCAATTACCTCTTAAATGGTCACCATCTAACCCACAGACATTTCAGGTCCTCATCTAAACCTGGACATAAGCTACTTCTATGTCTTGATAATCACTAAAAAAATCTTACAGACTGAATCACAGACTATTCTGAGTTGGAAGGGACCCACAAGGATCATCAAGTACAACTCTTAAGTCAATGGCCCACACAGGGGATTGAACCCATGACCTTGGCACTATTACAACCAAGTTTTAACCAACTACCAGATGAAAATCCAGCAGTTTGTCAGGACCCCAGTTCAAGGTTCCAAGTAAATAGACATTCCTCTCCCTGCTTTGTGGACTTCATTATTAATGAAGTAAAATTTGCAGACATCAATCTATTGCTTCAGGTGGCCACCATCAAAAAAATAAATAAAAATGTGGCTGGGCACAGGGGCTCATCATCACAGAAAATAAATAGGAATGTGGCTGGTCACAGTGGCTCATCTGGCATATTTACTGGAAGGTAAATTAAAAGCACTGATGACCACAGTGTGACAAGGGAGGGAATAGCATTGGATTGGAATAGAAAACATTCTACACAGCTTCATCCAACCAAGGGCTGTGTTTCCTCCCTCAGCCATAAGCCAAACCTCAGTGATTGTTTCAGCTGCTTCACCCTCCTCTACTGAAGGGCAGATCTGAGCTGTCTGACGTGGTATCTGAAACACAGAGAAGGAAGAAAGGTCTTCCTCGTGGTTCAGTTCATTCTATGGTATGTTATCAAATCCACCTCTCTGTTCTGGGCTGGAAAACTCCTAAAAGTCCAGCTGACTCAGGGGAACAGCACTGACCTCCCCACACAGGGTCTGTGTTGTACCAAAATTTCAGCTCCACCCTGTTGTGCACTGGTATCCATCTCATCCCACCAACTGCTTCCCATAAAATCACAATGCATCCATACACGTGGTCTGCCACCCTCCAAAACTTGCCAGTCCTTAACAACCATGAAATGCTCTATCCTTTATTCTCACTTACTCTTCTCTTCCTCACCTCAAAAAGCAAAGCAGTTCCTCCAACAGTTGTGAGCTGGCCAGAAGCAAACTCCCCATGGAGCTGGGCACACCTTGGTGCCCATCCTGCGGGTGCAGAACATTAGAGAACTACTGGAAGTAGTTAGCTTGAATGGTTAATTGAGAATGTAAAAACATTATACACATAACAAAAAAAAACCCAAACAAACCCGCCCTGTGTATTTTTGGCCTTGAAGATAGACAAGGAAATTATATTTAAGAGAAGGGCACCATTGTTACGTTACAACTGGAATTTTGCATTACAAATACAATTTTGAAACAGACCCAGGCTGATCAACATGAAGTTTTCCATAAGTCTCCTTAACTCCTCAGCACTGACAGCCCCAAAAAGGCTCTTTCTCTATGAGCTCATCCCGCCAGCAGCATGACAAACTGGTGTGCATTTAAGGAAACTGGGGCGGTGGTGGAGCAAAACACAGCTCTGTGCAAACTATGATTTTTTAGCTTGTTTCTATCACTTCTCCAGCTACAAAATCTTCCATAAATGAGGACACTGCCTACCTCCCAAAGTTCATTTTATCAAGCCAATAATTCAGCACCACAAACGACTGACAATTCAGCGAACTGTAGTTTTTGCCTGAGGCGTTAACAAAAAAACAAAAGAGCAAGGAAAACTTAGAAATGGTGCTGGAGAGCTGGAGCCTGTGCTCTGGCACACTGAGCAAACAGAACAATTGAAAGCCATGGAGCAGTCAGTAATTTATACTACTGAGCCTAATGCCTGGACAGTAAGGAAAACAGATGGCTCTGCAATATGGAGATGGCTCCATGGAAAGCCGTCGGCACAGGGATGCTGCACGAGCACAGCAGTGATAGTTTGTGGTTGTACCAGCCACAGCACAGGGAAATGCATCATCTGAGAGGATAAAACAAAAGAAGAGTAAAGTAGAACACAACTGAAGTTCTTGTACAGCTGGGCTGTATTCCATGATAAAGCGTGGGCTCGTTCAGAGTTTCTCCGACAGTCCTGCCCAGTTCTGTGCACAGAGCGGGTTCAATCAAGGCAGGAGCAGCTTCCTCTTCCTGTCCCGGCCCCCTCCCAGGAATTCTCCATCACACCAAACGTCTCGGAACGTCAGCTGGTTAGTTCTACTTTTAGCTCTGCTTTAAATAAAAGTGTGTGAGTGAAGGCTGCATGATGAAGGCTCAAACCCATGGAGGTGGCTCAGACTGCACTGGGCAGCGCTACCAGTCTGAGGGGGGTTAGGTTGAGTTTTCCTTTCTGGTAGAATTATTTCATTTGTGGAACAAACCAAAATGTGCCAGGGGAAGTTCCCAAGGACGTGTTGGAGCAGACAAGCAGCTTGTTCTGGATGGAAGCCCCGTTTGAGCCTGAGGAGATGCCCAGAGGCAATGGCAGTGCACACATGAGGGCAGGCAAAGAGCTTTTGGCACACACAGAAAGACCTCAAAATAATCTCCTGTATTACAGTTCAAGGCCATCCTGACTAAGCAATGTACCACTCATGCAAGGACTGTAATCCAAAAATCTAACCTGAAACTTTCCAGAAAGGCCAAAACATTATAAACTCTCTGACCACAGGAACCTCTTAAAATAAGTACATACTCACTACAGACTCAGAGCACAGGTGAAAACCTCAGTTTGAAGCCAAGCATAAGATTCTTCTTCCTCTGCAAGTTTCCTGTGATAAACCAGGTTGTTTAAAGGGCAAGCTGGAGTTAGCAGAGGAAATATTACCTTGCCCTGCACACATGACAGGTGATGCTACTCAGCTATAGATTACACTGACACATTCCTGTTTTACCTACAAGATTATTTTAATAAAAAAAAATCCATTAAAACAAGTGTTCTACTGTAGAATATGTCCATTATTTTTCTTACATCAGAACTCACTGACACAATTGCTGATGCTCATAAAAGGCAGTGGAAACCAAACCCCTCAGCACAGTTTGACAATGTGGTTCAGAGCCAGGGAACTTTCAGCAAAGCATCAGGCCCCCAACCAAGCCTCTGTCAAGTATTTTCCAAATCCAAAACTTCCCCAGTTCAGGAATTTTGAGTAAATAATCTCCAGGTATTGTTTACTCAATGACATTACCTATCAGTGTTTTTTTTTTAATCTAAATGTTTCCTTATGAAGCTGCAACAACTTCTGGAATGCAAATTTGAACAGAAACCCCAGTGAAGGTGAGAAAATTGTGATTTGTAGTGAGTAAATATACCAATACACACACACTGTTACAGATTACAACTGGGGGCAACTGGAATTAAAACAAAAACAAAAACAAAAAACAATTAACTGGTTTGAAGGTGTTCCCAAGTGCAGGGCCAGGGCACTGTCTGGACACTGATGGAGGCAGAAGCTCTGTATTGTTTTCTAAAATAATGATCAAGTAGGACATTAAAGCAAGTTCTCTTTAAGGAAGATATATTCCTCCTTTTCCAGACTTAAGCCTGAGACACTGTACAAGAAGAATTAGAGCAGAACCTGCATGTGCAGTCCCAGCACCCTCCTGTGCCAGGGCTGCTGCTCCTGGCATTGCTCTTCAGGAAAGCAAACTATTAAGATTGATTAAACACCTACTTTGTTTAAGTACTCTGGATAATAAAGGGATTTTTCTTCCCCTTTTCTAATGGTTATTTTATACTGGCAACTGATGGATCCCATATTTAACTGTTTTACTTCCAAACAGCAATCTGCTGCATCAATTACCAAACTGAAGAAAGAAGGAATACAAAGCCCTGGGCTTTGAAGGGAAGATGAGAGGGAAAGGCACTCAGTGTGCATGACACTAACAATCTCACTGACAGGTTTTTCTGACTTTGCAAACTTCCTTTCACTCAGAAGCATTCTTTTATAATCTGACAATTCCCTACAGCCTTGAAACTTCATGAACATGTCATGTATTCTTGTTTTCAACCTCTCTGAAGTCCCTGCAAGAATCTTTGTAACCTACTGAACAAGATGACGTGCAGCCACAGACAGGAGACTAATAACTGCATTTGCAGTACCAGCTACTTCTGCCCTTTACAAGATTCATTGTTTCCCTAAGTATCCTTTTAATGAGACAAACAAACATCAGCGAGGGTAAAAATGACAATTAGATTTAAGCGACTTGCAAGAAAAAACCCCAAATCATTCAGTCAAGGCACTGTTTGACTTCATCAGCCACTGGGGAAAACACGAGGGTGGATCATACAAGTCTCTGAAAACTTTCCCTGGTCCATTATTTATTTAAAAAACCTCCTTTACGTATTTACCATCAGAGTAGTGAACAGGAGACATTCGTTTTCCAGACTTCACACAGTGGCTGACAAAGCAAAACACAGACTGAATTTAGGCAGCCATCAGAGCAAGAAGCTCTGCAAAAGGCCACCTTAAATAACTGCCCAGTAAAAGTCTCCTCAGCCCACTGAAGCAGAGCCTTCAGCCACTGCTCCGTGTCTGTGTCTACTTTAAAAGCAGGTCAGGGATGCTTAAAGCAAAGCCACAGACCCTGATTTCCATCCATCTGGGAATTACTACATTTTGCAAGTTAGCACATATGAAAATGCACTAAGGACAGGACCCTCTGAGTTAATTTAGACTCCGAGTTCTACTACAAATAACCTCTGTAAAACAGTAAACATGCCCTACAACAGGTTTTTGGGGGTAAAGTGACTAAAGAGAATAATCTTTCTGTGTACTGCTAACACAACAACCCCTTACCATGGACTGACCATCAGCAAATACACATTTACTAGCCCCCCAAAAATGCTTGGATACGTTGAAATTTGTTTGAAGATTAGCTAAAAGCACTTGCAATGCTGCACTCTCTGACTCAGCAACAGCTCCCATGCCATTAAGTTTATTCCATTATTCTATGGAAGATCCACACAGACAAGTTTATCAGAACAGGAAGAGCAAAACTTCATGAACAAAACCCTAACAAAAGAATACAGCAATAACACGGTTCATGAGGGAATAAACTGGAAGAATAACGTGTTTTGGTTTATCAACTTAAATTAAATCTTTTTTCCCTCATCAACCTCTTTCTCATTTCAAGACATTCTTACTTTGCACGGAAAATTAATTGTATCTGGGCAGGTCAATGTTCTATGTCCCTGCTGCTTTTAATTCCTGCAATATGCTATGGCAAAGCAGTTGTTTCTGCTTAACAAAAAATTTCTTCACCTCTGGATGCAGATACTGCTGACTATTACATGGAAATACAGCTTTGAAACACCATGTTTACAAACAGATTATTGCAAAGCTGCCTGGTCTCTGTGGACACCTGCGTAATACCAAGACAGAGCATTAAACAGGACTAAGGAGAAGTTCTTTTGAAGGTCTGGCCCATGAAGGGGGTTGTGCTGACTCTCTTTTGCATCTGTGCTGCTCTTTGGGACAGATCAAACCATCCCTTGGATGCACCAACTCAGGCAACTGAGTGGAGCATCTTAAGATGTTGTAGCCAGGTGGTGGTTGGTCTCTTCTCCCAGGCACTCAGCAATAGGACAAGGGGGCACGGGCTCAAGCTCTGCCAGGGGAAATTGAAGTTGGAGAGCAGAAAAAAATCCTTTGCAGAGAGAGTGCTCAGGGATTGGAATGGGCTGCCCAGAGAGGGAGTGGATTCCCCATCCCTGGAGGTTTTTAAAGTGAGCTTGGCCGTGGCACTGAGTGCCATGATCTGGTAAAGGGACTGGAGTTGGCCCAAGGGTTGGACTTGATGATCTCAGAGGTCTTTTCCAACCCAATCCATTCTATGATTCTAAGACATCCAGGCTGCAGCTTTTCCCTGGAACCAGAGACATTTGTTCCTTCCACACCTGCAGGGTGTAATGGACAACTCCTCTCTGCTTCATCTCTTCCACAGGGAAAGCACCGGCTTGGAGGAAGTAACAACTAACCAGCTCCCTCATCGACAGGAGAAAGCGAGCGCATTGACTTGTGCCCTTTATGTATCGATGCTCTGGCTGAGTAAATTAAGATGTACAGAGGAAAAGCAAAGAGCACCAGAAGTGGGTACACGACCCAGAAAAGCACAGCAGCAATTTTATATCTTCTTCAATCTTCCTGAAATGTGATTACAGTTGACCTTTAAATCTAGTAGATCAACCAATCGATTCTGCTGGAACAACCCTGTAGATGTGATCTAAGAGAATGCCCACACTTCCAAACCTTCCCGGGGCTGCCTGGCATAGTCATTTTATTTTGTTGTAAAAGTTACCAACGTTTGTCTAAATTGATTTTACTTGCAAGAAAAACACACCATCAAAACTGCAGCATCAGCAGACACTAAAGGTCTTAGATTCTTGCAGGATGAATGCAATATCAATAGTTATTAGGATGTATTCATACAAGGTACACAAGAGGAATGGAAAGAAGATGGGAGTAATCTCACTTAATCCTACTGCAGCCCCAAGTCAGGTTCTTTAGGCTGTGGGAAAAAAAATAAATACAAGGAAACCTATAAACACTCCAAAGTATTTGCCAGGAAAAACTGAATTTGGAATGGAAAATATATTTAACAGCTCTTTAAGATGTTAGCTGTATTTCAGCTGATAAATTGGGCTTTAACAAATAACCCAAAAGAAACTTCAGGAGGGTGTTTGTCCATAGTGGGCTCCCAAGTGAGGATCAGCAACCACCAGGGATCCTACTCATCTGCAGCACCTCTCTCAAATTTCTCAGAGCTCTCATTCTGTAGCATAACCCTTATTTTATAGTTATTATATCTTTTATAGATGGAAAACAAAGACATGCAGAACAAAGTGAGGGAAGAAGAGGATGCCCAACTCCAAAGTCCATCCAGTCCCATTCCAAACTTGGCAACACTGCCCGAAACCTTCATCCTCCCCATTAGAAGCATTTTGAGAAGTCTACACCACACATTTGTGTTCACAGAGTCATCTGGACAGCACGTTCTTTTAAGCAAAAGTCATTACTTCACTTATGTTACATGCCAGGGTGTCCAACAGAACCAGAAAATTGGAGATGAAAGGTTAGATTTTGTTTAAAGCTCTCTTGTGCTTGACACAGATTTGATCAGCTCTGTGATCTATGAAATTCCTACAAACAGCTTTGGAAAAGGCACCAAGAAAGTGCAGCCAGCTCAAAAAAAAAAAAAAGTCACTGAGCAAACTGCAAACGCTACACTGAAAATTCTGCAAATACAGAATTTGACTGGAGTCAAAGCAGAGCATACGGCAAAGCAGGGAACTTGTGAAGTCTGAGCACAGAGACAACTGCAGAGGACTCTAAATAGAACCCAACTGAAAGCAGATGGGGAGGGCAGGGAACATTAGAATCAAAATCTAACTAATGGTAAAACACACAGGGATGTTTTTTTCTTAAAAGAGAAACACACATCCACCCTCACTGAGGGATAACCTCAGGGGAGGAGGAGCCATTATCCTTTTAACTGCAGCTTATTTGATACAAAAGTGACATTTTCTCTGAATGAAGGGGTTTTTTTTCCACAAAGAAAAGCCAACATCTGAAATGAGGCAGAGCCCAGTAACACTGCAGGAGTTGAGAATGTCGTGATTTCCATCAAAAAACTGTTTTGCAGAGACCAGGAACAGCTGTTTCAAACTGAATTAGACTAAAACTGGAAACAAGCTGTCAAAACCCAAAGAAATATATTTTATACATAAAAGAAGGTATTTGATTCAGCTGTTTTATCATGGTGGTCAGCCAAAAGAGAGAAATAAAGTAACATTCTGAGATGCAGACGTTGTCACCAAGACTCTCTCATTTTAACACTCTTTATGTAGATTTATTCCTTTGAGCATTTGGAATAGGAAAAATGTCAAACAGCTCATATCACAGATTCTTGAATATTTTCAAACCATGGGCAGCTTAAAACAGTTTAAAGACACCTGAGGACTCTTTCTGCTCCAGTCCACATTCTCTGCATCTTCTGTAGCAGTAACAGGCTGGTGCAATAAGGAAAATATACTCAATTGCTGTTGACATGAAAAGATTAAAATAATTCACTTTAACCCACCACTTGTGGGTAATAGCACGTGTATCCAGCTCCTTTTGTGCATGTTTGCAGATCCTGGGAGGCTTTTAGTGGGTATTTTCAATATTGATTTCCACAGGAATTGCAGTTTCATATAATGAGAAGTAAATACATCCATTTTGGAGTACACTGTGAAATGTCACATCTAGATACAATTCCTTTGTGTCTAATGGCCTGTGCAGGACACAAAGCACCTCTAATGCCATGCCCTGCCACTTAGAGAGGGTTAGAAAATCCAGATACAACAACCAAATGAATCAAGACCAGTGCTGGTTTTGAAGAGAACTATTTGTTCCAAAGCACAGCTCTGAACATCAAAGGCCTCTGTGATTTTATTACATGTAAGATGTAGTCATTATACCCTACCAAGTCTGAAGTTATCTTGAAAGTATCCTTAGCATTTCAACACGGTCATTACTTCTCATAATGTTGATATATATTAATTCAACCTAATAAGGGTATTAGTTATTACTGTCAGCTTGTCAGTATATGGGCTTTTGAAGAAGAGATATCTGGGAATAAGCCAATTCATGGGCTTATAAAAAATATACACTGCAAGAAATGCATTTTTAATTCAGTAAAACATCAGGGAAGTGTGTGCAACTGCAGCTGGGGGCCACTTCACCCTTCCCATTACTCACACTGCCTGGTTTTAGGCATTTCACTGGAGCACTCGAGTTCTCAGCATACTCAGTGGAGCTCCAAAGCAGCACTGAAAACTTCCCACCAGGCCAAGAGCCTCACAAAAGAGTCCAACACTGTAATGCTGCTCAGGATACAGAAACTTTTGATCTCTCTGTGTAAAGATCAAATATGTGAAAGACTAACACCTGGTAGAATCAATCAGCTTTCATTACATCTGCTTTTATTAATTCAGAGGACATCTTTCTCTAGGCATGCTGTAACTGAACAAGTGTCAGTATCCAAAGGATTTTATTCATGGTTTCTGTTTCTTCTGCAAGTGGCAGCTTTACATTTGGGTGTTTAAAATTAGATTAAATGAACTGCTATATGTGCTTGGGCTAATCTTGTATCAGCAAAGGAAGTGATAACATGTACTGGTAAGTCATCTTTACTTCTAGAACTTCAGATTTTACAACTCTAGTAACTAGATCCAAATGCCAGCTCATACCAAGAGGTACAGCAAATGCAGTTAGGAGTGAAGTAGTTCTGAGTGCAATGTCCATGTTCTGATCCACTCTAGTAGTTTTGAGTGCAATCTCCATGTTCTGATCCA
The DNA here is from genome assembly GCA_013396695.1 of Sakesphorus luctuosus. NCBI lineage: Eukaryota > Metazoa > Chordata > Aves > Passeriformes > Thamnophilidae > Sakesphorus > Sakesphorus luctuosus. The sequence continues at coordinate 921,511 of VWZD01000641.1, forward strand.
TTCTAGTAGTTCTGAGTGCAATGTTCATGTTCTGATCCACTCTAGTAGTTCTGAGTGCAATGTTCATGTTCTGATCCATTCTAGTAGTTCTGAGTGCAATGTTCATCTTCTGATCCCTTCTCTACTTTACTACCAACCCCCAAACCTGCCCAACGTGGCACTACTCAGAGTCCAGATGTGTTTCTGGAGCTCCTCAAGCAGCCCAACAGCCAGACAGAGGTACACAGGCCACAGTCCTTACTCCAGGAACAGTCCTGATGTCCTGGGCTGTAATTCCTCATTCATTCTTCACAGCATCAGAGCCACAAACACCACCACTCCCCCAGGGCAGGATTATTCTTCTTCCCTCCCAGAAAAACAGAAATCAGTTTTCACTGACCCCCACAAGGATCATCACAGACCCTGTGGGTTACACACACACCTTCAACATCAGGAACTCAGCATTAACCACTGCTGAGAACAAACTGCTGCCACATTTTTGCCAATGTGCATTTCCACAAAGCAGCAGCCAAACCAGTGGTCAGAACTGCACTTGTGATTACAAACAGCTCCTTACACAGACTTTTCCCAATTTTACCAGCTTTTAGGTCATCTCCATGTTTTGTAGCCCAATTATCAACAGCATCTGATTAGGATCCGATGGGTAAGAACTGAGTACTGCTTATATGCAATTCAAACAGTTGAATCACACTGAGGGGAGTGACTTCAATAACTTCAAAAACTTCAAAAGAGAACTCCAACAAAGAATAGAGATGAGCACACCTCTGCATTAAAAAAAAACCCCAAATAACAGTCACACAAAAAGGCCTGACAACAACAAAAGTAGAGAGCAACAGGGCGACATCATTAAATTTTCCATTTTATTTGATTTCCTCTAGAAGCTAAAAAAAAATCTTTTCCATATAAAGAATATGAGTGGGATGCTTATCACCTGCATCAGGTATTTTATATTAGTGTTCGTACTCCTTGAATGCCCTTCACATGAAGGTCACTGAATGCTTTACAAACACCTTTAATTTGCCTCAGAGAAAGTGAGACAGAAGTTTTGAGTCTCTGCAAACATCCTTTGTGCTTTCATGGTGGCACCATCCACGAGATGGTCGGGCTTTCATCACCACCAGAGTCAGTCCGAGGCACCCAGAGCTGGGGGAGCAGCAAACTGGGAACTCAAAGCAATGCTGGGGCTGAGGGTTTCTCTCAGTTTCTCTCCTGTTCTGCAGTCCTGCATATTCATCAATTAATCCCCAGACAATAAGGATTTCCAGCTGTACTTTGTTGTTTTCTTCAGCTTCAGAAAGTGAAGCCTTTTCTGCTGATCTAACGGCTGCACCAGAGTTACTCACCCACATTTATGTGTCTGTGCATGGCTCAGCTTGATTCAAACTCCATTATACAGAGCAATGCAGGTTTAGGCAGTTTGGCTTGATGATCACACTCTACAGTGATCACTGACACAGGAATTACATAATGGAGCCATCCAACAGGAGCTGTGTGAAGAGTCCTTGCAGAAGGGGAAAAAAAGAGTGAGGGGGGAAAAAGAATCAGGAGTTTTGGTTAAAACAGAGGCCACATCAATCACTTCCATCCTGAAACAGGCTAACAGCTAGAACATTAATACCTATCAAAGAAACAGGGGAAAAAAACCCACTCATTAACAAATAAAGGTGTTGCAAAGCATTAAGTAATTCCCACCAGCTGACAAGGGGGCTGTGATTTATAACAGTGTGTATTGATAGATCACTTCCCATAATTAGGAAAAGTGAGACTGGTACTGCTTACAGCATTATTTTGATCAGAGCCTTGAAAAATACTGTTGAATAACAACAAACACCAGGCACAACAACAGAAAATCACCACTGCATGCTCTCAGGCTGCTTTAGATTTAAAATATTCTAACAAAATTGAGTAAGAATGCCAAATTCTGTTTGGACACGTAGAACCTTACTGCACAATTACATCCTGGTATGAATTATTACTGTAACTCTGGGAAGATTACAGATATAAAACATTCAAACTATGTAGCAGATAAGTCAGAATCAAAGGCTAATTACTTCTTTTTTTTAAAGCATCAAGTTACTCATCATCACTCTTCTACTCCTGAAGTGATAAACTAACCTCATATTACTAAAATGTCAAAGAAATTCCACTTATCTCTCTACTGACACAAGGCAAAATATGTGGCAAATTCTCTCACCTGCTGGAGCATCTTTCTGCAGTGCAAAGAAAAAGGACACTGCTCATTTTAATTTCCATTCATTCAGATTATGAGGTGGCAAAAAAGCACTTTTATAGGCAGACATGGTAACAGTAAAATAGTTGTAATAGCCCTGGGCTGGAATTCTGTTGAAAACCAACAGAGGAGAATCAAAGGCAAAGAAACACAAGAGCCCAAGGACTGAGATTCCAGCTGAGAAGGGAGGATGGACATAATTAATGTTATCCATCCCTAATACCCCTCAGAAAAACTTTGTGTCTCACCTTTTTCCTTCTCCAGTAAAAAGTAAATGTAGACTATTGAAATTCCTGTCTGTCCCCCACTACATTTTGGTACACAAACACTTTCTTCCTCATCATTGTGACATCAAAGATAATCTGCACATCACCTGGATTCACCATCCCTGTCACTGCTGGTCACTAAAACCAACCCTGCAATAGTAAGAGTTGGTATTCTCCAGGCAGACAACTGAGCAGTAATTAATAACTGCAGCAGTTGGAAGCACAGAGGTAACCACCTGTTTCCTAGTCATATTTAAAAAAAAAACAGGAAAAAAAGAACATTAATGTAATTCTGAACAGTAATAAGGGCATTTCACCAAAACATTTGCCTAAAATCACACAGAATTAAAAGCCCATAAAGGGCATTTTTCCAGACTGCCAGGCAAACAGCATTAGTCACTGGCTATATAATACTTGGCATCTACAAGGCATTTCTGTCCAAAGAACCCAATGCACTTGAGACACATTTAGACTAGAAGAAGTAGGTTAAGTATTATTATCCTATTTTATCTGTAAGAAAAACGAGGCACAGGAAAAAATCATGCATCCTGTTCAAGGTTACAACAACAATTAATAAGAAAAGCAGGAACAGAATCCAAGTGGCCCAGCTCCTGTTTTGTGCCCAGCGTACAAGAAAACACCAGTTCATGTATCATTCATTTCTCCAGTGATGGGAATGAAAACTCTCAGGGCTTATCTGCCCAGGAAAGGAGCCCACAGCTGGTGACCCCTGTGAGCCTTTCTGGAGCAGCTCCCTGCAGGAAGCACCAATTCTGCTCTTCCAAAGCAGATTAAATGTGTTCTTCAGTGTCCACCAGAGAAACCTTTGTAGGGGCTTGTCACTTCAATTCAAATCTGATTTCAGTTTTTCATTTCTTCCCTTCTGTGAGCAAACCAAGAGATTTCAGTCAAATCTCTTCTTGAAGTACAGAACCACAGAATGGATTGGGTTGGAAAAGGCCCTCTGAGATCATCAAGTCCAACCCTCGGTCCAACTCCAGTCCCTTTACCAGATCATGGCACTCAGTGCCACGGCCAAGCTCACTTGAAAAACCTCCAGGGATGGGGAATCCACCGCCTCTCTGGGCAGCCCATTCCAATGCCTGAGCACTTTCTCTGTAAAGAAGTTTTTTCTGCTCTCCAACTTCAATTTCCCCTGGCAGAGCTTGAGCCCCCCGTGCCCCCTTGTCCTATTGCTGAGTGCCTGGGAGAAGAGACCAACCCCCACCTGGCCACAACTTCCCTTCAGGGAGTTCCAGACAGTGCTGAGGTCACCTCTCAGCCTCCTCTTCTCCAGCACAAACACCCCCAGCTCCCTCAGCCTCTCCCCACAGCACTTGTGCTCTACTCCCTTCTCCAGCCTCGTTGCTCTTCTCTGGCCCCGCTCCAGCCCCTCAATCTCTTTCCTCAACTGAGGGGCCCAGAACTCAACACAACACTCAAGGTGTGGCCTCCCCAAGGCAGAGTCCAGGGGAAGGGTCACTCCTTTAGAGCTCACTGAGACTCCCAGTGGCACCACCAACCTTCCCACTGCAATCCCAGCAGGCACAGGGATCCTCAAAGCCACCTCCAGGAGCAGAGGGCAAACAGCAGCTCCAGCTGCCACAGCCCAGTTCACTCAATGCCACTCACCTGTCACTGAGATTACAGTTCACACGCAAAGAAAACCTTCCCCAGTTTGGGTGGGTGAAATCTCAGCAGAATAAGCTGGATTTCCATGCAACAAAAACTATAACGCTGCATTTCTGTAGAAGAAAGTCCTGAAAAGGACAAAATCCTGGCCACCTGCCTGAAATTCCCAAGAACTGCCAACACAGTAATTCAGTTACATTGTCTGTGCCACTGTAAAACTACATTAAATTCAAAATGTTTGGGCACATTCAAAATTTAAAATTAATGTTCCTTGGAAGGAACACTTCATTTTACAATCAAGATGAAGTAATTTTTTTTCCAGTTCAACAGGGGTTCTCTACTATCATGGTTAACATTTAATGTCATTTATTGTCATTAAACTCAATATTTGTGTCTAATCAATACTAAGCTACCAAGGGCAGCTGTAACAAGTCTGGACTTTCTCTACATGCTCTATTGATTTCTCTTTTTTTGAGCCCTACAAACACAATTTATACAAATAATTTATCAGGGAATACATCAAAATAATTTGATAAACAAAACCTATATATACCTTTTCTCTTCAGTCATGGGACAGAAAATCATTTTAACTCATTAATGGTAATCTTAACAGTTCGATTTTAAATTTATGTAAAAACAAGAGGAAGCAATGAGGCAACAAATTTCAATCCAAATATTTTTAGTGCATTTCCACATGCAGATCAACAGCATTTTTCTTTCATTTTGTATTTGCCAGCATATTACTTTTAAATAAATTTATGACAACTCCTGTCCAGCTCTGTATGCACGGATACTGTAAAGTTTATGCAAGTTGCCAAAATCATCTTTTCATAGATGAGTAAATTAAATAACTTGATCTAAATCCTACTCCCCCAGAAAGTCATAAAGTTAGAAAAGCTGATTTTTTGCTTTCTCCTTCAAGCAGCAGAAAACAGGCTTCCCAAACACACACTAAGTACCATCTCATGAAGACAAAACAAGACCAACATGGGTTCCAGAGCTGTTGGAATTGGAGAGAAGCACATGGAGAAATGAAACACTGCAAACAGCATGGAATGCAACACTGCACTTCAGTGGGGGTAAAAATCAAGGAAAGAAATGAAAATAACATCACCTGTTCAAGCCCACAAATGCTCTGACTTCTCCCCACTTCTACTGCTGTTGATAATATTATTTGAAGATCTGAAAACAAATCCTTTAGTGCAAAGAGGAGGAAGGAAAGGAAAGACAACTTGCAGACCATTTTCACTTAGACAAGTGAACTCTGCTGCTCTCACTCAGCAACTCAGGGAAGCCCAAGTTTGCTGCTTTCCAACACACACAGAGTTTCTGCAGCCTGGTAGAAGGAGTAATTCCAGAGCCCTGGTTTGGGAGTGGATCCATTTGCACACACCCTTCAACTAAACAGATAAAACAAAGAGGCAAAAAAGCTCCACACTGATTAAAGCTCAGATGTTGGGCATGAACTCCTTGACATCAGCCCATCAAGAGAGAGGAAACCTCTGCCCATAAAAGCCTCTGCCCTGCTCAGTGGACACACAAGGCACTCCTTTCTGTTCCACTGAAGCCAAAGGAAACAACTGAACAGACACTGCCTGGGGCACCCACAGGGCGAGGGCAGGGGAGGCTTTTGCCAAGGGCAGAGGATGCACAAGCACAGACTGCAGGCAACAAACAACCTCCCCAAAGCTGCAGGTGGAACACAGAGGTTTAAAGCACTCAAAGAAGGAATTCACTCTCCTGGATTCCAAAAACCTGCCGGCCACCAGCAATGCTGGAGCTTCACCAAGCAACAAGGCTATCACAAGCTTCATTAGGCATTTTATAGATGGAGAAATATATAGTAACATAATATATACACAATACTTTTGCCCCACAAAACCTTTGTCACCAAGTATTGAGAATAAGTATTAAGAAATGCAGTTGCTTAGTAAATGATGCTTTTATTCATGAGCTGATGGTCTCACCTCCTGCAGAAAAGCAGCAGCACTGGGAGCAAGGAAGGGCAGTTTAAAGGCACTTGCCACAAAAGTGTCCTGAAGAGCAACTGAGAAGAGAGTTCTTCAAGTGTCTGTCACAAATCTGAGGCCACAGCTCTTTTTTTTAAAAACAAAACAAAACCAACCAAACAAAAAAAACAAAACAAACCCCCCCACAAAAACAAACAAACAAAAAACAACAACAAAACCAAATCTTAATCAGTATTTCAGTCTAGTAAGTGACTTTTACAAAAAACCTTTAATCTAAACATAGAGCTGATGCCTTTTCCCTGTGGTGGTTTCCCCTGAATTCCAAGACAGCACAACAAGCAGGTACCTGGTAACGAGGGGCAAAGCAGCAGCACTGCAGCCCCAGGCCTGACTGTTCCAGGCAGTTTCAGGCCACAGACACACAAAATAGAACTGTTTCTACTCCTCCTGACTGCTCCTGTCAGCTCAGATTTCACCTGCTCAGACACAACAGGGTATTACCAAGAAAAAAATCAAGAGCCAACATGTACATAACTCCTAAAGCCAGAATTCAAGTACAGTGACTAAACAGAGACAGTCCATGAGAAAAAAAACCCTGCTGGTATCTACAAATCCTTCTATCCTACCCATAATACCCTCTCTCTGCATCACCCTTGCAGAATGATGGCTCATTTTTATCTTATCTAATATTGTATCATCAGTATTGCATTAGAGAGCACATATGGATCCTTCTGGGAAACAGCACTTCAATTGTAATAAAGATAACCTCTTTTCTTAAATAAAAATTGAAGAGGAGGGGGAAAGAAATTCATCAAGCAGGGCTAAATACAGTTCCATGGCTACAACGTGTCTCCATGTACCCCACAGTCAGCAAAGCAACTCACTTCTACAGTTCCTACTGATGCCTAAAAGAAGTTAAAGCAAAGAAAAACCACTTAGCTCCTACTTGCAATAAAATAAACTTCCTGTGTTTGCAGTTATAGCTTGGTGAGTGCTGTTAAACACCTGGAAAAGGAAAGTTCCTTTACATCTGCATGTGTGTGTAATTAATGCATTTGACAAGCTGTTGTGTTCCCAAACAGCTGCTTCCATTATACTGACAACTCCACCATCTGCAAAACTATTGGGTAAACTACAGAAAGTAAATATCAGGAGAGCAGGTGCTAATAAATAACAAGCACTGCCAAGAAAACACACTTCTGGAAGGGAAGTTTTCATTTTTTACTTTTCCATGCTCCTGGAGCAGGTAAATTTAAGATACTCAGAATTGGAGGAACTAGTGCTGAGACTCACAGGAGCAGTAAAATAAGGTTCAGGGCTAAACAGCTGTAAAATCCTAATTAAATGCAGCCCCTCTCTACTGCTCTAAGCCAAAAAGGTCAGTAAATCTGCACCTAAAAGTGGGTATTCTTACAATATATATCTAAACACAGTTAGAAGGATTAATTATGGCAAATAAAACAAGTTGATAAGTTTCAGGTCAGTTAAACTCCTGTATGAACAGTCACATCTTCAACAAAGCATTTTCCCTTTATATCTGTGACCATGATCTTCATCACACTCAACACCCAGCACTGCTCTCTAACCCAGAACTTGCCCATGCAGCCAAGATCAGCCCCAAACTGGACATTTGATACGGAATCCCAGACTGTTCTGAGCTGGAAGGGACCCACAAGGATCATCGAGTCCAACTCTTAAGTCAACAGCCCACGCAGAAACCAACATCAAAACAGAGCTGCAAATATAAAGAACAACTATTCTAACATCTCATGAGCCACAAGGAATGATGATTATAAAGCCTCAGTTGAAATTTAGGAAAATAAAACTAAACAAGCTATTATTTTTACAACCAATAAAACCAGGGTCACATAGGTAGGTGTGATCCACCTTCAGATTTACAAAACTGCTTAAGTTTTAGGTTCATTCACACACTTGAAAAAAGAACCAGTTTGGTAGAACTATGTTTTAAAGAGCTTTATGTGGTTTATGGTATTGGGAAAGTCACTGTCACTGGCTGAGACTCATCTCCAAAGCAGGAATACTGAACTAAGTAGCCCAACTAAAAATCTTGGCTTTTAAACAAACTATAAAGTCACTTTTGAAGTGCCACAGATTTTTTGTTTGGGTGGGGTTTCTTTAAGAATTATCATTTCAGGCCTCTAATTGTCGTTTCAATTTTAGTCAGAAAATAACACAGAGAAATGGGGATTTTTTGAAACCTACAGTCCTAAGGATAGTGCTTTGATATACTGAATATCACAGACAGAATCCCAGACTATTCTGAGTTGAAAGGACCCACAAGGATCAGCGAGTCCAAATCCAGTCAATGGCCCACACAGGGGATTGAACCCATGACCTTGGTGTTATTACAACCAAGTTTTAACCAACTGAGCTCATCTCAGGGTGAAGATACCTAAAGCTTTTAAACAAAGTTTAAAAATGAAATAAAATTATGGAATTAAATTTATGGACATTGCTTCATCTCTGCAACTCTGCCTGTTGGGAAAACCCAAACCAGATGAGACCAAAACAGGGAAGTTTTATTAAAAGTTTCACAGATATAAAATGCTTGCCACACTTGATCACACATGTTCTTTCCTGCTGAAGTTCTGGGAGTAGCATGCTCAAAGCCAATCTTTAAAACACATTAATTTCCTATTTTTTTCCTGATTTCAGTCTACAATGTTTTGTCTGAGGTCCTTGGAAACTTCCACACAGGAATATTCATTTGCTTCTCATGAGATAGCCCTGCTAATTACCAACCTTACTCATTAGTGTCTTAGAAGTGCCTCCTAACAGTCTCTTCATGTCTGAAAAAATAAACATAATGCATTCAAACACGTAGCACAAAGTCTGTGGGTGTTTATTTCCCCTGTATTTCATGGATGTCCTTTTGGAATTGCAGCTCAGCCCAGAACTCTCCACCTCTCCTGCCCTGGCCGTTCCTGCCATCAGCAATGCATGAACAATCAGAGGCAGAGCAAAGTGCCCTTCTCTCAGCTCATCAAAAATACAAACAGCCAAGCCACGAAGGGGGCACAAATTAAAAATTAAATGCAGGCAGACCTGGAGTGTATTGACACACCAGCACTTCTAAACACTCCCTGTGAAGCCACTGAGAGCAGCAGACACACAGTAAGAACAGAGGGCGGCCAAAAGAAGTAACAAAGTGACACCTACTCAGGAACTGAGCACAACAGTCAGTGCTGCTGATGGCAGAGCCAGCAACTCCCACCCTGCCACAGCCAGCAGGTCACCTGCAATCTGAACAGCACCTTTAGCAGCTCCCACCCTGCCACAGCCAGCACGTCACCTGCAACCTGGACAGCACCTTTAGCAGCTCCCACCCTGCCACAGCCAGCACGTCACCTGCAACCTGGACAGCACCTTTAGCAGCTCCCACCCTGCCACAGCCAGCACATCACCTGCAACCTGGACAGCACCTTTAGCAGCTCCCACCCTGCCACAGCCAGCACATCACCTGCAACCTGGACAGCACCTTTCACTTTAGCTGTGAAACAGAAATCCAAGACAACAGACAAAAAAGAAAAAAAAACCAACTGGTTTTCTCGTCCAACATTTCACATTTGGAGTGCACAGGATGCTGAAACTTCCAGCTTTCTGAAGTCAGAATCCAGGATTACAAAAAATTCCTCTTTAGAGCTCCATAACACTCTAAGTTAATAAAAAACTACATTAGAACAGCTCTGCCAAAGCTATTTCATTACTGACTGAGTTTACTCTGATAATGACCTAGAGAAGTAATTAAATCCCTGAAGACTTAACTGCATTACAAGTTAGAAGTTTTCATACTTCTATTTTTGCTGAAAGTAAGAAATGAATTCTTTTTTCTTCAGTGCCAATAATCTGCTGCTACCAGTAAGAAACACAAGCAAACATGAAATACTTTATCAATTTATACTTCTCTCCTTAAAAATCTTCCCTGTCCCTTTCATCAATTACTAAATCTCTACTTAAAAATCTTTCCTGTCCCCCATTTTCCAATCGTATCATGTTTCTATAAATGCCAAATTCTGCTGAATTTAGAAGACATTACCACATATTTGTATTCTGAAAGATGACTATACAAATATTATTGTGGTATCCATACAAACTTTATTGCAGTGTTCTATTTTAAATCTGAATAGTATCAGATTAGTTGGCTCAATGCATAACAAGAATTTGCCTACGAAGTATTTGTGTACTCTCAAAGTCCTCCTGGCTCATGTATCTTAATAAATAATTTAAAGTGGAACTGTTTCTTTTAATGCTCTAAATATCTTCAGATTTATTATTCCTGCTTACTTCTGCTGTCCTGCATCAGGGTATTAAAAGCTACAACTCCAGACACTCTCACTGGTAATAATTATTGTAACAGAAATTAATCCATATTTACACTTTTTAACAGCTCAAAAGTATTTCAACCATCATTTTAAGGAAGCTTTTAAATAGTTAAAAATTTTAATATTTCTAAAAAAAGCAATAGGCATGCTCAAAAAATTCAGGATGGAAACAGGCAACCTCAAACACAACAGTGCTCAGAGAACAGGTAATTGCAATAATGCCATTTTTACTTATTTAAGAAGATCAGGTGTGAGGAAAGGAGTATTTTTGACCCTCAAGTGTATTGCTCAGAGTAGAGGAGACACACCCAAATAACATCTATAGATACACTCAACATACAGGTTTATGAAACTGAATTATGTTGCTGAGAAAGAATTTTCAACAAAACCAATTTTTTTAATGTAAAAAACTGCATTATCTGCTCCTTTTTTTTACAGTATTTAAAATTCAATGCCATATATACAACATGAAAACACTATAGAAATATCAAAGCTGCTGAATGCAGTTACTTTTGAGAGCACCTGTTTTTAGCAGCAGAGAATGGTATGAAAAAGCTTCAAGGTTTCTGATTATGAAAATTTCCCTACAGAATTCTTTCCTAAATTTTTCTAGGAGAACTTTAAAAGGAGTCCTAAATCCAAAGCACCTGGTTTGGAGGTACATAAGCTGTTGATTCTCTGCTCTAATATCCCACTGCCCTCTGCTACAGTGTTTGCTGCCAGATGCAAGGGTACAACACACTTTATTTTTTATCTATATAAAATGCTAAATATGGAAAGTATTGTTCTGCTTGGGAGTTAACACCCTTCAAAAAACAAGGTCTCCTCCCAATTAAAACACTGTTTTACCCTTGAAAGTACATTTTAGGTATAGAATCATAAAATGGATTGGGTTGGAAAAGACCTCCGAGATCATCAAGTCCAACTCTTGATCCAACCTCCCTGTGATCACCAGCCCAGGGCACGGAGTGCCCTGGGCTGGTGATCACAGGGGGGTTGGATCAAGATGTGGTGGATTCTCACTCAGTGCCACATCCATAAAATCACAGAATCATTGAATCAACTGGGTTGGAAAGACCTCTGAGATCATCAACTCCAACCCTTGGTCCAACTCCAGTCCCTTTACCAGATCATGGCACTCAGTGCCACGGCCAAGCTCACTTTAAAAACCTCCAGGGATGGGGAATCCACCCCCTCTCTGGGCAGCCCATTCCAATGCCTGAGCACTCTCTCTGCAAAGAATTTTTTTCTGCTCTCCAACTTCAATTTCCCCTGGCAGAGCTTGAGCCCCCCGTGCCCCCTTGTCCTATTGCTGAGTGCCTGGGAGAAGAGACTTCATAAAAAACTCGGGGAGTTTGCCGGAGTCCGCTGTGTCACAGATCAAACATTCCACAGGAACACACAACTAAAACAGACCAATGTTTTCTGTTACCTTATTTGACCACTTGTAGGCCTGAAGGAGCTGGCTGTACAGAGGGGTTTTGTCCTGCACAGGGTCGAGGCTCAGGAGGCCACTGTTGTGCAGGGGGTGGTTCTCGGAGGGTTTCCCAACCAGGTTGCTCAGACGCTCCAGTTCCCTGGAAGAAAAGAGAACAGCATATTTTAAACACAGATTTGGGAATCTGAGCTGTACAATCCTCTACAGGGGCAGCCATCAAGGGACTGGAGCACAAGTGCTGTGGGGAGAGGCTGAGGGAGCTGGGGGTGTTTAGCCTGGAGAAAAGGAGGCTCAGAGGTGACCTCAGCATTGTATGGAACTACCTGAAGGGAAGTTCTGTCCAGGTGGGGGTTGGTCTCTTCTCCCAGACACTCAGCAATAGGACAAGGGGGCACGGGGGGCTCAAGGTCTGCCAGGGGAAATTGAAGTTGGAGAGCAGAAAAAACTTCTTTGCAGAGAGAGTGCTCAGGCATTGGAATGGGCTGCCCAGAGAGGGGGTGGATTCCCCATCCCTGGAGGTTTTTAACCTGAGCTTGGCCGTGGCACTGAGTGCCATGATCTGGTAAAGGGACTGGAGCTGGCCCAAGGGGTGGACTTGATGATCTCGGAGGTCTTTTCCAACCCAATCCATTGTATGATCAAGCACCAACACTATTTTACTATCTAAGGAAGTTTTAAATACCTTCACAACTTGATTTAAACCATAATCAGTCTCATTATCCAATCAATTTGAAGTTGTGTGTTAGTTGTGAAGCTCAGCGCTCCTTAGGAGAGAAAATACCAATCAAGAGTCCTTGAAGACAGCCTGGAAAGAGTCAGACCATGGCAGGTCCTGTTCACAACTCGGGGTACCTTCTGAGCAATGCAGACCCTCAGAAGCTACAAAATTCTGACTTTAGCATTGCTGCAAGTCATTTTCTAACAATTAAGCTGGGTGATGTTTCACCATTTCATTAAAGAACTCCAGATTAACAGTGTCCTCATACAAATACATACAAGACCTGGCATCAGTGCCAGTCCTGGAGATGGTCCTGCAAAGTTTGTGATTACTCTAAGCACATTTCCACATTCCAAGTTCTCAGGGCAAGGAAGAAGCTTTGGATTCCCATGAGCAATTTGTACATTTGCAGATGTGCATAAAACACTCAACTGAAGCACAACAGGCAACATTTTCCCCTGAAGAAAACTCACTGTGAAATGATCTTTCATTGCTTCATATCTCACTGAAGAATAAAGACTTTCCACAGACACTCTGCACAGATATAAAACAGTTTTTCAAGCGACATGACTTATCAGGTGCCTTTCCTTTTGACTTCCAAATGTTACATCCCAGAACTTCCCCTAAATGAAAAGCAGAACTTGGACCCTTCAAAGGGCGACTTCTGAAAACCTCTGTAAAGAAAAATCCCAAATGTCTCCACTTGCATTAATGAAGGCCACAAAAACAAACTCTGAAATTAAGGGAACTGACAGCAAAGAGAGTTCCCCACTCTACCACCACAAAATTCTCCTTTATTAATCATCATTCCTTCAAATTCCCATGGCCTACATTCTTTCCAAGCCTCTGGTGCTGGGAACACTCACAAATCTGCTTAGTATTTCTTGCAAAAGAATACAATAAATAAATGTGAATAGACTTAATAACTGAGGATTTGTTGAACAGGGATCTCAGTCAATACTTTCACAACATAAAGTTCCACTGGTAGCTTTAACTTAATGCACCTTGGAGTATTCCCTTCCTACTTGAATGGGCCAATTCATACAATATCCTGAGTTGGAAGAGACCCACAAGGATCAAAGTCCAACTCCAGAACTGCTACTCAGTATTGTTTGGAAACAAGATTTGGAGGTCACAGTAGATAATTCTTCCAAAAGCCCCACTGCAAGACAAGAAGGATAACCAAAGGAACAGCTGAGCTTCCATGGAGGGAACCATGAAGCCTCCTCAACTTGGAAACTAAAATCCAAAGGGATACAACCCAAGTCTCTAGAGGTGGGTACATCATTCCTGAGAATGGTTATCCACCACCTTCCCCAAGAGAAGGGAAGAAATGGGTAACGAATGGTATGACCACAATCAGAACTAAAAACCAGCAAGGCCTGTTGTCCAGCAAGAAACAAAGGCTTATACACAAGACCCTGAGCACTAAACCCCTGGAGGCCAAAAGATGTTCTGGGAAAGGTGGTTAAGTGCCTGCCCTGCCCTTGGACACCTCCAGGGGATCCAGCCCAACCCAATGGCAGGACCGACAGGGACCATCACGGGTCAGAAAAGACCTTTATGATCACTAAATCCAACCATAAACTTCACATTGCTAAGCCCACCACTAAACTATGTCTCTAAAGGTACACCTACTACTCAGTTCCAGTGCCTGACTAAGGAATTTCCATTAAAATGAACAAACCTGCTGAACGACTCTCTCTTCAGCCCATAACTTTCCTCCATCTCTTCAGCCTGTTTGTCTCTACCTACACAAAACACACCTGCTGGTTCTAAACAACTGCACTTACCTGGGCTAACTTTCCAGCCTTGCAAGTTTTGGTAATAAAATGGCCCTTTTTGAACCCCCTGGATCCTACTGAATAGTCTTGAGTCCAGAAAGCGCTTGGATTTTTTAACAAAAAACTTCAAAACACAGAGGAAAAATCTCCCTGCAACCGAACACCTTCACTTTGCCAATGCAATCACCGCGACAGCTGCTTCCTTAAAACAAAACGAGGACAAGAAATAGGTGAATATTACGAGCACATCCAGCCCTATGGGGACTGCAATGGGACACCATGAAGGGGCAACGCGTGAGATGCTGCGGGGAATAAACTGGAGCGTTTTCGCGTTTATTTGCCCAGAAGCTTCCCGGGGAGCGAACACGGCCCCGGGGAGCTCCGGGAGGGGCCAGGACACCCACCGGGGAGCTCCGTCAGGGGCCGGGACACCCCTCGGGTTGCTCCATAAGGGGCCCGTGCAGTGCCGGGGCCGCTCCCTCTGCCCATACGGGGCAACCCCCGCCGGCCCTCGGCGCTCACCCCAGGTCGCGGCTGACGGAGTGCAGGCTCTCCTGGAAGGCGGCCATGAAGCCCTTCTCGCGGCCCTCCAGGGTCTCCTTGTTGCGCATCCCATCCTTGAGGCAGTCGAAGACCCTGGTGACGCTGGAGCGCAGCGCCTGGATGGCGGCGATGGCCTGGGAAAACGCCTCCAGGTTCACGCCGGGGCTCAGCGCCGCGTCCGCCATCTTGGCAGCGCCGCCGCCGGGGCCGCGCGCGGGGCACGCCGGGAAGTGTAGTCCGAGCGCCTGGGCGGGGGGGGCGCCCACAATCCGCCTTTTTAGAGGGTTTTATCTCCTTTTTAGAGGGTTTTGTCGCTCACAGCGCCTCAGAGCGTTCTCCGCGGATGTCACCGGTCCCCTCCCCCTCCCCCCAATAAAATATTGATTTCTTCTTAAGGCGGGAGGAGAGCTCTGAGGTCGTCAAGTCCAGCGCTACCGCTGTAACCCCTGAGGGGCATCACCCGGCGCCGGATCCAGGTGCCTCAAATCACAGAATTATCATAGAATTACAGCAGCACAGAATATCCTGAGTTGGAAGGGACCCACAAGGATCAAATCCAACCCCTGGCCCTGCACAGATATCCCAACAATCCCACCCTGCCCCTCAGAGTTGTCCAAACTCTCCCTGAGCTCTGGCAGCCTTGGGGCCGTGATCAAACCCTGGGCAGCCTGTTCAGTGCCCACCACCCTCTGGGGGAAGAATTTTTTGCTGATGTCCAACCTAACCCTGCCCTGGCACAGCCTCACACCATTCCCTGAGGTCCCATTGCTGGACACCAGAGAGAAGAGAACGTGGAGGAGCTGCAGACCACGATGAAGCACATCTAGGGCATGTTCCTTCCTCTGGATGGCCTGTGGGTCTGTGGGGCGTTTCCCAGGCAGAGAAGTGGAAACAAACCAATTTGGAACGGCAAGCAAGGCCACTATTCCTGCTGCAACAACCGTGCTGAGCTTGGGGCAGGCACTTCCATCACGGTGATCATGGAATCAGAGAATCAGCTGGGTTGGAAAAGACCCCTGAGATCATCAAGTCCAACCCTTAATCCAACCCCACTTTGATTACCAGATCATGGCATTCAGTGCCATGTCCAGTCTCATCTTAAAAACCTCCAGGGATGGGGAATCCACCACCTCCCTGGGCAGCCCATTCCAATGCCTGACCACTCTCTCTGGAAAGAATTTCTTTCTAATATCCAACCTGATGCTCCTGGGAAGGCTGAGGATGTGCAGGATGAGCCTCTGTGCTACAGTTCATGTCTCAGAAACGGGGCTTGGAGCAACCCAGCTCAATGGAAGATGTCCCTGCCCATGGCAGGCATTGCAACGAGACAATCTCCAAGGGCCTTTCCAGCCCCAAAGTGGTTTGTGGTTCTTTGTTTCCATATTTCAGCCACGATTCCTGCTGAAACCAACAGGCCATGGCTTTCTTTACCCAATCTTTGAAAGCACTGCCAAGTCTGAGAGTTGCTACCACAGCACTGGTTTGGTTTTGTAGGAGCTGCTCGTGTTTCTGATGCCACAGCAGCTCTTTTCACCCTCAGAGTGCAGCTAAAACAAACAGAGCTAAAGTAAACGAAGCTCTGCAGAGGCCAATAATGACTACACTCAGAGTAAACTGCAGCACAGGGATGGGGTTTTTTTTGTTTTCTCAGCTTCTAAAGTAAATAACAACCTCTTCCATAAAGGTATTAATTAAATTCAGTAAGCAAAATGCACACAGATCCTTTGGCCAGGGGTGACTCTTTTTACATGTAAAATGGAAATGAGTGTGACAAGGACCAGCTGAGGTGTCGGTGGCCAAGCCAAGCGAGGCTTTGCCCTCCACTCAGTGACACTTCTCTGTCTATCGAGTGACAGATTCTGAAAATTGCATCCAATCAATTAAATGTTCTCAGACAACATGAGAGGTTATTGGTAAGTGAAACCCTTTTACTCAGCATGAAGGATGAGAAAGTGAAAGGGCTGCGGTTCCTCTTCTCTTGAGCTCAGTGATGCTGTTGTGTCTGAGCACTGAGGTAAAGCAAACCTGGAAGCAAAACATAAACAGTGAAATACATAGCAATGTACTTCAAAGAATCAGCAATGGACTGAGCACACTTAGTAAGGCAAATGGGAACAAGATTGGAATATTTCTTTATGTAAAAAAGCACTAAATCAGAGAACAGCAGCCAGAGGAAGCAAGGACAGGACTATCTCAGCCAGACTGGCAACCTAAACTGTTCATGGATCTATAATATTAGTTATTTTAAACATAAAATACCTTTCTTTGGACTATAATAGATTGGACAAGAAGGTACTGTGTTATAAGGGAATACTTAAGATCTTTCCTCCATTGCATTATTCCTTTTTCCTCTCACTACAAGCCTCAGACTCCGGGTGCACATTGCAGAGGTCTGTAACTTATTTTATATGTTATCACTTGGAAATGGATGATTCTTTTCCATTAAAGATTTATTATTTTTAAACATATATTTTCAGCTATCAATATAGCATTTATTTTAATTATCTCCAAGATCCCTGTCATTGAGGTGCCCAAATACAAGGAGTTCTGATTTTATATCCTACCTGGAAGAGTAAAAGGGTTTGACAGTTCTTTGACTATTTTTAAACTAACGACAAAACCGTGGCCTGAAAACAAACCCATAAATATATAAGGAACCATTTGGAACTTGCCCCCATAGAACAAAGAGCACAGCAGAGCTTTGCCTTAAAAACTCAAAGGAGGGCATTCATATTTTTTGCTCCAGGGATCTGCTTTTTCTTGCATAAATGAGGAGCCAAGTTCTCCTGAACAGACAACAAGCAATTCAGAGCACTAAGAGCTCCACTGGCTCCACGGGGAGTTAAGGCAGACTCTGCTTCAACACCTAAAGATAATGGCTGAAGAAGAGAGCAGGAGTTCCTATTCCCCTTGTTATTTCTCCTCCTGTTTTGCCACATCTGTAAGGAAAAGACTGCATAATTTGGTGTGCTCATTTGTAGGCCATTGCCATGCCTGTGTTGCTCGTTTCTTTTAAGCAATATTCCCTCCCTGGCAGCCTGCCCAAACCAAGGCAGTATGCTAATTTAATCTTCATTATAGGTACATTGGAAGTGGGCACTATGGATATAAAATATGTGGAGCCAGGATATCTCCGAGGTACTGATAAAAGTCTTCTTGCCTTAAAATCATTAATAAAACATAGAAGCAAGAATCCAGCTGATGCTCAAAACATCCAAAAATCTTACTATCTGACAGCTGTTGAGTTGGCTCCTGCAGAATTATTGGGGTGGCTCAATATGGGCATGAATCCACACCTGAGCAAGCACCTGAACTGGTACCTTTTATCCTCTCCACCAGCAGAGCAAGGGCCTGGTGCCCTCCCTCCAAAAAGAGATCACATTGAAAGCATATGGGCCACATCCACATTGCACAGCTCGGTGCTGTGCACAGAGATGCAAACAGCAGCCTGGGAAGCACCTGCTGGTAGTTCAACAGCCTGCCCAGGCTAATAAACCTGCCTCTTAGCCTTGCTAATTAGCTCTGGCAGAGCCCTGTGCTAACACAGGTACTACAGGCAGCCCAGTTATCCCCATCCCTGCTGCACTGTGCGAGCAGAGACTGAGGGATGGGAGAGGGAAGGCTGAGCTGAACTGCCAGTTCTGGATCTGTTCTGTGGCTAAAGAGAGAATTTCATTTTGGGTGCTGTCAGTCTCATAATGTACTTAAGCTCTGAGCTCACTTGGAAAGAAAGCGGGGGGGGAAAGTAACAACCCAACCTGGCATCACATGCAGCAAGAGAAGTTCAGCTCCCTCCTCAAGCAGAAGCTTGGCTGGGGAGTGTGTAATTAAGATGAACCTCTCACAGCAAAGTATGTTATGGCAATTTTACTCAAATTGCAGCTACTGAGAACCACGTGGGCTGTAATTAATCAGCAACATCAAAGCAAAGGGATGACTTCAGGATGCTTGCAGAGGTACTGTAAACAATTTGTTAGGGAAGAAAGTGCCCTATTAGAAATGCATTCTCATTTAAGAGAAATTAATTTTGCTGTCAGGAGAGACAATTAATGGTGACTATTTGGTCTCACAGAAAGTGCAGATAATCTCTCATGCTGTGTCCGAACAGGGCTCAATATTTGAAATAACTCACATCATAAGAAATTATCTTTATCTTTCTATGACAGAGATAAATGCTGGTATTTATTCTATGGCAAGCTGGAGTGATATTCATCAGCAGAGCCTCTTCATTTCTTTATACTTTGTTGCTACATTCTTGACAGCACTTCAGATAAATGTAATAAACTGATTTCGTTGTTGTTGTTGTTGAAATAATTGTGATGCTCAGTAATGCAACTGATAAGATATTCTTGCTATTTTTACATTCCTATTAATTTCTTTCAGGTCTTCAGTCTTCAGTTAGCCACAGAGTTTACAACATGATGCATTATTGAAACAGAAGAGAAGCTGAGGGGTTATCGACTCATGTTTGAGGCTTCTGCCAAGAGAAGGGAATCTGTCCTGCCTCCTTTTAGAGAAGGTTGGAATGGCAAGACATTTTCTGATGTGGGGGAGACTTGCTCTTCAGTGCTATTTCTTTCCTATTGTTCCCTGAATGAGAATCCCCCACTATATCCAACAATAGTGAGCAAAAGCCTTATCTGAACACTCCTGCCAGAAGAACCAGTGAAATAATGAACTGAGCTGACAATGATGTAGTTATCATCAGATTTCCTGGGGGATGAATAGAGTTACCTTCCTATTGTTTCATGCTCTCAGGTGACCAGGCTCACATTCCAAAGGATCTTTGCCCACATCACGGTGTATAGGAAACAGACCTGGAGGCCTCCCAGTCCCCTTAGGGGATCTCTGTAACTAGAAACTACAATTTTCAGGTGCCTATTCCAGTCTAGAGTGTTTTCTTTCAGTTTATGGTTATAAAGTGTCCCCATCACACAGAGAAAATCCAGCAGGTAACAGATTTGTCCACAGAACCACTAAGGACTGGATGGATTATGACTCTTCGATTCCCTCTTGCCTGATGCAACTGGCACTCTTGATATCAGTTTTAAGACAATTCAAAGAGATCTGCTGTTGGGTTGTGCTGCTTCTGGAACTTCAGTCTCTGGAGATGTCAACTTAACACCTTATCCCAGCACCGAATTTCCATGAGAAGTGTAAAGCAAAATACAGAAAGTAAACCCTACCCAGCAAAACTCATGGTGTTATTTTATGCATGCAGACTTCTGTCCCGAAATATGTCAAATTTTACTTGCAAAAATAAAAGGCTGCTGTTTTATTCTCTGTGTGTGCAATCTGCAGAGAACTCAGCCACTTCTTTTCTTTAAACATTCAGTGATCAAGTGGGGAATCTGATGTAAAACCGAATGGGAAGAAAGTACCATTATTTAAAGGCTACAGAACTGCTTAAAATTAGAGCTGTGAAGGCATCAAAAAAACCCAGAAATCACAGATGGTTTGCAGATAAATTCACATTGCATTTAGTCCACTCAACATCTAAAAAAAACCCCTATGCTTTTGCCTTGCTTTTCAGTCTATCTGTTGATGCCTGCTCAAAATATTCTTTCTTTAAATTGGGCTTTGAGTCGTGTTCTGTTGCCCTACACACACACACAGATCCCAGTCATTTTGAAAAATCTGCACAAATATGTATTTTTAAATGAGGCAGTTAAAATTTAATATATTTTGCATATTTTCAAGATGACAGCTATCCTGAGCAGGTTAAATAAGACATTGGCAGGGATGAAATAGTAGCAAGAACAGACAAGTAGTTCTGCAATATGCAAGTGACTGAGACAGAATGACCCAGTTGTTTCTTCTTGACTGTATTGATGATTCTGCAGTATTAGAGTCAGTTAAACATTGTTTTCCCTATCCACAGACTGCAGGATCAGGCTTTTACATAACTCTGGGATATTTGTGTATTTTTTAATTTAACCAGTTAAAGCCTATTTCCCTTTTTTTAATGCCTGGGCTGTATTTTCAAATGCTTTTCCCTCTGATACTGGCTTGCTCTGGGGAAAATTCTGCCTCCATTATCCTGAAAGATCAGGATTTGGCACAATCCTTCCAGCCTCCCTGCCTAGCAGCAGTCAGCAGAATTTGCTGAATACATAATGCTGGATTCTACTCCTTCCCAGCTCCTTGCAGAGGTGGGAGTTTGCAGCAGGCAAGGGGAAGCTCCAAGTGTGATGGTTATTCAATACCTGGTTGAGCACATCCACGAGACACTGCTCTTCACTGAGCAGGCACAGGGAAGTTTTAGATGGCAGTGCATCCACTGTTATGACAGTAAATATGATGGAGTTCATGGTACGATATATGGTATTTCTTCTTGCCAGGAGCAAACTCTCACCTGCAATTTGGAACAGCAGAGGCTGCTTTTCCCGGCTCATTAAAAAACCCGACGCAGTAACAGTCTCTAAAACAAGTTCAAAGAGTTCTGAAGTCCCTGATTAGTGAATGTTATTTGTGAAAAGTGTAATCTCAGGACAATAAGGCCTGACGTGAACCAGATTCAGGCATGTTTTTTGGCAACGTTCAGCTTTATTCCTTCTAAATACCAATGCAGCATGCCAAGCAACGATCCTGCTAACTCCTGAGCTTAGCATTCCCCATTCCACCAGCCACTTGCCAAGAGTCATTTGCTCCTGTACTTCTCACAAAAGCCAAGCTACTTCTCATAACTCTCCATCCTAATTAAGCCACTTGCTGGCTTTTATAATCACCTCTCCATACACCCATCAATCTCAGCAGGATATTTAACAGATGAAACTGGGCTGATTTCCCCTTAAAGCACCAGCCATCCTGAAACAACAAGGTCGTTTTCTTTATTCTTTACTGCTTTTCTTGCAGGCCCTTTTTCTCTTCCAGCTGTCAAAAGAGGAGGCCAACAACAAAAATAAACATAGTCAAATATGCTGAAGGCTGAATGAGGGTATGGAAATCTGCAGTTTTTCAGATAAGTCAAGCAGTTCTCGCAACTGCATAGATCAGTATTTTCTTTCAAACTGTTTCACACCAACTATTATTCATCAATCCATCAAGGAGGACAGGCAGCCGTGCTTTTTAAGAGATATCCAGACAAAACAGGCAGAAAGATGCAAAGTTTTGGGGATATTTAGAATGTCAGCATTTCAGAAATTCAGTACCTCATCTTGACCTTTATTCAGGAAAGAGGCTGAACTAAACTTGGAGCACATACAAAGGGAGTTTTCAATCGATAAGCCTTTCTACAGCACTGCTGCCTTCTTCAAGACCCGACTTTGGAATCTGCAGGGCAGCTGAACAGAATTGAGTTCACAGAGCCCACAGCCAAGAGAGCATTTCCACTGGAGAGGCTTCATGTGGAAGACACGTACCTGAAAACTGCACAGAGCATCCTTGAGTCACTGCAGCACCTTCATGTCATCAGGACCGCACTGGCACTGCTCAAATTGCCACCGGACTGGCTTCACCCAGAAGCTTCTAATCCCTCAGGCATTGTTATGGAAAACATCCTGCATGAGGGGAAAAAAAGTTAACCAATTTGTTGTTCAAGGCAACAGCATGTTTGTTGCTGTCTCATAAATGCGATAAAAGGGACATCAATACTTGCAGATAGTGGAGGCGCCGGATGACGCGGAAATAAATCGGCTTCAAATGAAAGCCCAGCTTTGTTTTGGCAGGACAGAACCAGAGCATCTGCACACACAGTGGGGCCTCAGAGCTACCAGCACCCCCAGCCAGTGTCACCCCTCGGGGTCTTGATCCTCCACGAGCTGCAGACCCCAAACAACACGAAGGAGTGAGAGCTGGAGGTGCCACCTGATGCCACATGGCTGTGCCAGCTCCGTGTCCACAGGGTCGGGATGTGGCGTGGGCGGCGGATGCAGAGCAGATTGGACTTTTTCCAAAGGCTATTATGTGAAAAAGACTTTGCTTTATACTTGGGCCAATATGGTAAACTGCATCCAGTTAGCTCAGGGAAAGGTCAGACATATTTTAAAGCAAAGAAAGGCCATCTCTGGCAGGTGTATCCAATTCTGAGAGATATATTATCCCCAAAGGAACATGAGGTAAAAAAAATCCTTATTTATTTTATTTATGCATATTCCACTTACAGTTACCCTGGTGCATTCATGATATGGAATTGAGAAATGTTTTCAAACAGAATCCAGCCAGTCTTTCTTAAAATGAGACATAGTTTGTCTAAACAGACAATCACTTGCTGGAATTTGCAGTTCTAATTCCGTACTTCAGTATTTAAGGTCTCCAAAAAAGCAGCATCCATCTTCCCTCTTAACAAACAAAATAAAAAAAAATCAGAAAGATTTTCCTTCTATCTAGGGATTATTTAGTGCTCTGTTATTGACACTGCTTCTATTGAAAGATTTAAAGATAAAAATGCAGTGTATTCAAGTAGTGATCATTTTTCATCGTCACTTAGTGACAGAACAGCCTGTAGTCAATTCCAGCAGATTTATCTTCTCTGCTATTGATCCTGTGTGGGGCTGAGCTGTGTGCAGGGACCTGCCTTGTGTCGCTTCTGAGCTGCAGCAAGAAATGCAGGAGTGGACAGGAGAGGTGCCAAGCAAGTTTGTTTTCATTCTAAAGCTGGTTAATTAGTTCCCTCTAAGTGGTGAGACAAGCTGCTCCAAGGCAACTTGTTTATCCACACAAGGCT
Source organism: Sakesphorus luctuosus (assembly GCA_013396695.1). Taxonomy (NCBI): domain Eukaryota; kingdom Metazoa; phylum Chordata; class Aves; order Passeriformes; family Thamnophilidae; genus Sakesphorus; species Sakesphorus luctuosus. Next base: position 945,100 of record VWZD01000641.1, read on the forward strand.
CTTCCTGATGGACAAAGGGAACAACATAAATGACATTTCCCTGCGTAGCACAGTCTACAAGGTGTCCCAGAGCTGAGTTCAAGGCATTGGATGCAAATGAAAACTTCAGATACCAGAGGGACAGATGTTTTGTGAAAAGCAGGAACTGCCAGTCAAGTCCCTCCAGGAAACTTCCCATGACCTCCTGTGGAGAAGATGCTCTCCTGTGCTCCTGTGAGGATTCCCATCACATCATGGCAAGATTCTCTCTGCTTTTTGAAGCCCACAGAGAATGCAAAGTATTATCCTGAGGGTTTGGAGCATTCCAGCCTCCAAAGTTCCATGAGCAATTTTTATACTTAAGACACAGGGATTAATTCTGGTCACCTTCAGAGTTTTAGAGTGAAGCTGGAGGGGAAAGAAATAACAAAACATTTAGATGCAAGGTAGAACCTGCTTGTTCTCCAACAGTACAATACTGGATCCCAGACTCTCATCTCAAACACAGCTACTGTTCTAAACAGAGCCAGACTTCTATACATGCTCTTCTTCACTTAAGCCAAATCCATCAGTAAATGCTGATACAGAGGCTGTGAACTTGATGGCTGAATTATGTTTGCAGGAACCCTTCAGAGACCAGAAAGCTTTCTCCAGGAGCTGTCATGCACCTCCCTGATGGATCACTGCTCACAAACCATAAATGCACTTAGTGTTGGGAGCAGGAAGAGCAGATCTCCAGCTTCCTCCAGCAGCTGCTCTGCTAGGGAGCAAAAAGGTGCATTTGGGCTTGTTTCTCTTACCAGGTACTGGCTGGGGTGTGACACAGATGCCTCTGAAGTTCCTATACATCAGGTGTAAGATTCAAATATAAGCTGGAAAAGAGGCCTACAAAGAACCTGAGTGAAGGAACAGTCATGATACCATTTATCCACAGTTCCCCCCAGTGACTTTGAGTCCCTTTTTTAAATATTGCCCATATGGATTCAAAAAGGGGAAGGCAAGCACTGGCCATTGCCTGGCAAAGAAGTTCTATTCTATTCCTTGTGACTGGCGAGACCCAACACATTAATTCATCCAACACCAAAAAGCCCTAAGCATTGTAACTGCAGGAACTACTTCAAGAGGAAAAGAACATACTTTGTTCTACAGTAAGTGGCTTAACCAAACCCAAGCAAACTACACAAATAGAAGACATATCTACAGGTTCACCTCAAGTATGAACTTGAGGATGTTCAAGCCCTTCTTGATAATCATGTGCTCCTGAGATTCATTTTTAATCCCTTCCATGAAAGACAGTTTTCTCCTACAGAGACCTAATCCTGCACTCCTCTGCAGCTCCCTGTGACTCCCCCATCATTTCCTGATCTGAGCCCTTCTGATTAATCATCTCTGAGCAGGTTTATCAGTCTGTTCTGAAGCCTGTGCACAGGAACATACATGTTCAGCAGATACTTCCTCTATGACTTTCTCTGCTACACTATTTTGGAGAACTGTTCCAAGCTGTGCCAGCTGACTCCTGCTATTTGCAGACATGGGAGATGGGATTCTAAACCATGAGGATTTGCCAAGGCAGCTACATGAGTGTACTAGCAAAAGGATATTTCTCCTACTGTATAGCTCGTTCCTGCTCTTCAAATAAACTGTACTAGTAGAAGGACTTCTGCCTCAGCAGAAGGGTTTGTTGATAGATAATTTCACCTCTTTCATTGCAAGCCATTGTAGCAGTGATAATGCAGCTTTTGACCAGGGTGAGTTGTTTTCTCCTCAGTCTTCACAGCTGCCAGGAAAAGGAATATGATCACTGTCTTAAAGAATAACAAGTGGCTTAATGTTGTCCCCCAAAATAACCTGCACTTTTGATCCATTCTGAATTCTTTCTCTTGCAAGGCTTTCCTGCACAGAGAACAACATTAAACAAATTAGCAAATTACTCTCTCTGCAAGAGCCAGGTCATATTTCACCATTAGAGAAGGAGTCTGATTTTGGTTGGGTGAAAATAAATCCACACTAACACTATTTGCTATCATTCATGTCTCAACATTCCCCCTCAAAATAGTTTCATTTTGTTATATTTAATGCTGAAGCATTACATCTTAAAATAAGGCCAATAATTACAAATCTCACTGTTTTATTTTAGGCACTGTTCTCCCGGAGTGACAGAAGCACACAGATTGAAAATGTCACTGAAAGGATTGCTGGAAGAGAGGAAAAACACATCTAAGCTTTGCCTAAGTGGTAAAAAGGAAAGGAATGCTCTTTGGACACAGTAGCAAGGAGGTAAAAAAGTTTCTAATGTTTGTCATCTGCTTAAAGGCTGAACAGGATTGTGAGACAGTAAAGGAAAGCACTGCAGTGTCCTGGGCTCGTGGTGTGGCATTTTGGTCCCAGTGGGATGTTACACTGCAATACTGAAATGAAGGATCACCCTCTGAGGGCTGCAATCTGGTGCCCCTCTCTGGCTGTCAGACCCAATTCTGGGCAGAAGAAACCCAATAAACCATATCGATCAAACTGTCTGATGTGTCAGTTAAAAAATAGCCCTTCATATGTAAACAAAAAACTATGCAGAGCAAAAAAAAAACCCTTTGAAACCCTCCTCTTCTTCAAGTTATTAAAGCTCTTTCTGCTGCCGTACAATGAGAGTCTTTGTGTAAGTTTTATGAGCTCTATCACTGATCTATTCATTTTCTAATGCCTGAAAAATTACATATCTTCTCTCGCCCGTTGAATGAAAAAGCAAAGCCCTTTACAAGCCTATTAGGAAAACAATATTTACAACAAAGCACCAAGGAAAATACTCCCATTAAATTTTACAGCAATTTCCTTGGAAGAGTCCTTTCCACTGAGAACAGCTGGACTTAATTGCAGATGAGCCGACTGAAGGAAGTACATCTGATTGCAGATGTAATAAAATTCATGCTTGACACCTTAATTTTTTTAATATATATTGGCCACCATCAAATCACTGCATTTGCTGGTTTGCAGGCTAAATCTATCAAAGTTCTGGCAGGAGAAGAGACAGGGAACGGAAAAGCTTGTGGAGTCCTTCAAAGCTTGGTGCTTAAGACACAGCTTTTTAATGCTATTGATTCCTAACAATCAATATCTTTTTTTCAATAAAAAGGTCTCATATTACCCCTTTTCCCAACCACCCTTCACAATGAACTTAGTTAGGATGAAAAAGCACTTAATGGCTTTCTTTTGAGGTATTTTTTTTCATGTTCATTGCAGTCTCTTCTTCCTTACAGAGTTCACCTTCCTCAGCCCTGCTGTTGATACTACATGGTTGTGGAGTGGTTGACCAGATGTTTTCCAGTGTATCAATCTGCCACCAGGTTATAATTTGACCTAGAAGAGGTAATTTCTTTCAAATTAATGACATTTTAACTACATCAACCTATGGCCTTTAAGGTTATTTGCTCAGAGTCTACCATAAAAGCCTGTGCTACTATGTGCTTCTTCCTCATCCCTGTTGTATTTCTGTGGATAACTTAATTCTCAATGAGTTTCATGAACAAGGTTTTTAAGTTTAGATAGATTAAATTTGAACCAAAGTAGTAACTTCAGTTGGGAGTCTTTTGTTTTCAGTAGCTTTTCAAAAAGTAGGGCTGGTCTTGTCCTGTTGGTGGGTGAAGTCCTTGTGCATCACCAGGGCTTGAAACTTCCTTAGAGAGAGAACTGACACTGCCCAGGAACTGAGGGGCACTGCTGACTAATTGCAGGCAAATTGCTTCTGCTGGGAGGTATTGAGTGAACAGCAGCAACAGTGCTTGGCTGTGGAGCAGAGAGTTGAACAGGGATGGAAGAAACACTGAATGCTGCCTGATCCTCCTGCAGTGGGAGCACACAGTCCCCTTCCCTCTGCAGTTTGGGATATGGGAGTGTGGCATCATCATCCCACTTCCATTGTTCCATTTTCTGCTGAAGAAGATATTGGGATACTCTCCCAGTTTTCTCCTGTCTCCTAACCTGACAGGATTATTCCTGTGAAAGGAAAACAGATCTCTGAAGCTGCTGATCAGGGCTCATCACAAATAGAGGTGGCTCCTATTTCCTGTTTTTTTTCTTGGCAGACCAACACTGTGTGTGCCACCCCAGCACTTCAAACCCAACCTGCTGCTCCTCAGGTCCTGAGCATGGCACTAATAAGAGCGTCATGTAAGGGATGTTGCAGAATCTATAACAAGAAGCTTCATTTTTTTAAAGACGTGACATTCAGTGCTTGTTTCTGTAAGTGGCTGTTTAACCAGGCCTGCCAAACATTACAGATATACACACAACTGCATTTTAATCAACCACAAAAACACTCTGTAGCATAAGTAGTTACCCAGCTCTGCCCACAAGAGCACAGGTAAGTGGGTTAGTAAATATTTAATCAACCATTGTTGCATGGGATAGTAAACATTAATATTTAGTATAATATTTATTTACATTTATATCCTATGTTTAGAAGAATATTATGTTTAAAGACAAGTATACATTCAAATGTTTGGTCTGGTAATACTACTCATAGACACCTGCTTAGGAAAAATACTTAATACAGTGTCATGATGTAGGCAAGGAAAGGGAAGGATTAGTGTTCAAGATATATACACAGGCACACAACTACATCCATACTTAGCTTTCTTTGTAGAGAAACAAATGCAATGTAAATATCAGAATCTCTTTGCAAGGTGGTAGATCTTGAGTTTTGAACATCTGACTTGTCACCTGGTAGGGAATGACCTTGGGGGGGTCACACTAAAAAACGCTGGATTGGCACGAGGGCAGATTTCCAATGAACACAGCAAGAAGTGCAAATATCACTCCCCAAGGCACAGCCCCAAGCACAACCAGATTTCCTGCCTTTCTTACAGACTAAAATGGAGGGGTTGGTGATTCTTCAGAGAAATGCAGGATCCAATCACTGCAGAGATAAAAATGCCTTACCCAAAGCCCTGGGAACGCATCAGTTCCCTGGCAGGGCTGCGACTCACCCTCCAAAAGGCTCCATCCTGAAACAGAGGTGGCATCCAGTTTGACACATTAATATTTATTGCAGCTTGCAGTGCAGCAATAGTCCCATATTAGAGCTGACTCTATTATGGAAAAGACTTGCATTATAGACAGAGGTGGCCCCTTACAGGGGTTTGGGGTTTCTGCCTGATAACACATTTTGGACTACAGTGTCTCCATATACATTGAAAATTTCCTCTTACAGCTACCCAGCATTTGTGATTACAGACATCCTCCCTCTCTAGTTGAGGGCCTTCTAAAAGAGTTCCTTGAGTTCTGATCTTTTCTTTCAATGAATTAAATAAGATTTCTTGCAAAATATGTATTTGTATGTGGAGATTTGGGTACTAATTAGTGCCATTCATACTGGACCCCTGACCAAAGCCACATTATCAGCTTGACCAGAATATTTTGCACCAAAGTAGAGAAGTCATCTTAGGACCAGTAAAGCACTAAAAAGCATTTAATCTCTATTTCATGACTTACAGATGGCCCATGTTATTCAGGACTGGTTTCACAACAGCTCCACGACGACCTTGGGGAGATGTGGCGTGGCAGTGGGTCTGGTCTTGGGGGACACGAGTTGTCTGTTGTACAAACAACGTTGTCACTGCTGATATCTCTGCCAGAAGGACCTCTGTGCAGCGCTGGGGTTTGCTGCTTTTTCCCTTAGCATGCACTGCCTTTTTAGCAATATGCCTGCTGAATATTAACCACCCTAACGATCCCAGCGCAGCTCCACAGCACTGCTGCTGCTGCCTTTGGTTCTGGCTGAAGCAATTTTCTGCTTTTGTAGCAGTTTCAGTAGAGGGGCCAAGGACTGGCAGAACTACAGCAGCTGGGCAACCTTCCTCCTCTTCTTCTCAGGCAGCTCCCAGCCAGGCACCAGTGCTGACGCACAGGGCACAGGAGGCTCAGTCCTCCCAGGCTGTTTGACAAGGGCATGTGGGGGGAGGACAAGGGGGAATGGCTTTAAACTGGAAGAGAGTAAGTTTAGATCAGCTTTTGGGAAGAAATCCTTCCCTCTGAGGGTGGGCAGGCCCTGGCACAGATGGCTCAGAGAAGCTGTGGCTGCCCCATCCCTGGGGGTGTCCAAGGCCAGGTTGGACATGGCTTGGAGCAGCCTGGAATAGTGAAAGGTGTCTCTGCCCATGGCAGGGGATGGAATGAGATGGGCTTTAATGTCCCTTCCAATCCAAACCATTCTGTGACTGATTCTATGACTGACTTACCCAACCTGCTCTGGATGCAGCTGCCCTGGCTGATGTGGTGGCTGTGTTTGGGTGCCATTGCTGCATGAAAACACTGCTCTTCCTTCTCCCCATAGCCTGGCTGGATTGCAGGGGGTGAAAGAGGGATGGTTTGGGTCACACAGCCAGCATTTTTACAGCAGATTGGTCCCTCCCAGCTGCAGCCAGGACATGCACCATCCAGGCAACTAACCCACCCACAACCAGGGTCTGCTCCATCCCTGACCTGCCCCAGCCTCCCCACAGGCACACTCCATTTTTCACTGACTGACTGGTAACATTGCACCTGACTTCATTGAGAGGCTTTTAAAATCTTCATCTTTGCTATTAGTATTGATTAGCTTTGTCCTCTTAACAGGCTTTTTGTTTTCCTCCTGGCTTGTTGCATCATCAGGTGCTATGTTACTCTTCAGGGTCCTTTCTGTGGATTCATAAATGTGAACACAGTTGGGGATCAGCCCTGGGAAGAGAAGCCAATCTTCTGAACAGACCCCTCAAGACACCTTTCAGAGTTTAGGAGACCATTCACAGTGAGAAAGATGATGAACAATCTGATCATTGCATTTCTCTGTGAAAAAAAAATGAAAAAAAAAAGGAGAAGAAAAAGAGAAAAGAGGGAGAGCCAGTTGCTCTTCCACAGGGAGAGAATGAGTATTCAGTAACTTACTGAGCCAATGCACCAACTTCATCCCTGCAGCCAGGGGTTCTGAGCTTAAAAGTACAGGAGTAGTAATTAATAGTTTGCACTTACAGAGAGAGCATTTTTGCAGCTTAACCTCTCCACCAAAATTTCACCTAAATCTAAATGCAGCCATTTCTGGAGTGGAGACTAGCAGGTGTTTAATAATGCATAGCAACACCATGCAAGAATATTATACAGAAATAAAAATGCAGGGGCAACGTTCACAGTGAGAGAACTCGGCTACTCAGGCTGGAATTGCTTGGCGCCGTCCTGCTAATAACCTGCCTTACAAAGTTGTCGCTGAATTGTTAAAATATTACAAGGCGGTATTACAAGTACACTCCAGTTCCATATCTCATCTCACAGCCAGCGTCTCCCAGAGCACGGTGCCTCCAGTCTGATCCCCCTGCTCTAATCCAATATTGATTCTGAGCAAACGGGGTTTCGGAGCCACCCAAACACTGCTTTGCAGCACAGAAGGTTTCCACTGAGATCTGTCCTCCAGCCACTGACCCAGCACTGCTGGGAGCTGTGAGAGCAGCAAATATCACATTGCAAGGTGAGGCGGGTGCAGCCCATTGATCTGATGGTCTCATCCTGTCCTCTGGGAATGCATCCATTGCACAATTTAGCCTGGATGTCAGAGAAATACTGCAGGCAAGAGAGCTGCCTCACAAACTGATGAGAGTTGTTCTGCTTTTTCTATTTGCCATCTCTATTCCTCACCCAAAGTCCCCAGTCCTCAGCATCGTTTGGCACAGGATGGTTGCCATGGAATGGGGACCAGGAGTCATTTTTAGCCTCTTGCTTGGGTGCTTCGTGCCTGGGGTTTGACATCCAGTTGCCTCCTCCACATCAGCTCAGTCATAGCCCTGTGCCTGTTACTGCAGGTCATGAGCTCTCCAGGAGCACCTGCCTTGGTCCTTCAGCCACAGTGGAGATGCCCTGTGACATCTGGAGCTGGAGATGTTGTTCATGGACAGCAAGTTCAGCTTGTGGAGGAGGGAGAATATGCTGTTGAGGGGGTGTTCACTCATTAGCTGACCCCAGGTATTCCTTAATTGGACTCTGCTTCCCTCAAAATTCTCCCTTGAGAGTTAAGCTCTAATCAAATTAATTTGTCTCTTGGCTAGTGAGGAATAACAGTAAATCTGAAGTCCCTGAAGGCTTATGGAAATTGGCCCACATGAACTATATAATTTTTAAATATGAAGGAGAAAACAGATTTGCGAAAGAAGTTTCTCTGGCAAAACGAGCTGTAAAAGAGGGCACAGCAAAAGGGGGAAAATAGTCTGGAGAATACTGCAACACAGCTGGAATACAAGAGGTTTATCTGAAAAAAGGCATTTTCTTGCGTTTCACCAGGAAGGCATTTCTCTCTGAAAATGAAATCCAGACAGGATGTTACTGATGGTCCACATCTTATTTTCAATAAATGATGAACCTTCACGTCCCATGAAATATGAAAGGAGAAAGCTGCATTTCTATTATATTCAGCAAAGGGTTTTTTTTCCTCCCCTTTTGTTTAAATATATTCATTATCAAAGGTATAGTGCCCTTGAGGAGCTGAGGCATTGCTTGTATTGCTGTGCAAGGAATTTGAGATCCTTACTGAAGTTTTTAGGAACAATGATGCAGAGATGTGTAACGTGTCTTTCAAGACCCCAGATCCATCTATCCAGAGCTGACACTTAAGCTGTAGAGAGACATCCTTGTCAAACTACTTACATATTGCATATACAATGAGATGGCTCTTCATTTCTAGCACACCAGTTGCAGGAGGTAGAATTTAAAGCAGAAGGGCTCCAGACCTCTTATTTCAAACTCTTCTGGCTCCAAGTGAGGAAATCACATTGGCAATAATGAAAGTTCAGTATAGATTTACATTTACATTGAATGCACAGTACATGAGAGGGCAGGAAAACATTGTGATGAAAAAGGACCTGGTGAGACATCCAGTGCCTCAGAAATTGCCACAAGTCAGGGGGGTTTGAAGGGACAAGGCCTGTTTGGGGTGCAGGTTTTCCCTGTACATCCTTGTTCTTCTTCCTGCTGTTAGGAATGACACCAAGGAAAATAAATCCATCTGCATGTACCACACAGCCCTACAATGCAAAAGAGAGAGAAAAGTATCTTAAATGGCTGATCTCTGAAAGTCAGAAGAAAAATAAGGTTCAGTTCAGCCCTTAGTTACATACCAATGGTTTCACCTTATGATTCCTCTTTACCTTTCACATCTCCTACCTTTACTCTTATTTTAATTTACTAACACTCCTACCTTCTCCCTATCCTTTAGACACACTGGTTACTATTCCATATGATATTTTCACTTCTAATATGTCTGGTAACCTCACACATAGTTTAAAAGCAGGAAGAGTTATTTATCTTCTCACAAAGTGACAGTGGTTGCTATTAACCAGATTTTGTCTCTGTAGTGCCATCAGGAAAAGGTGGCTCACGTGTCTTGAGTAGCTCATAACCCAGGAACTGAAGAAACCAGAAGCCAAAGCCTAAGTTGGCAGGAAGCTTTTCCTATGACTGTACTTCAGATGAAAGTGCAGGCTCAGTCATGATGGATAGTAGAGGAAATCCATCTTTATGCCAATTCTTGTCCATGACAATCTCATAGAAAATGAGATGAAAAATCTGAAAATTAACATTAACAATTCATTTCCTAAATTTGCCTAGCTAATGTAAACTTGATAATTTCCATGTACCACCAACCTGGTTGTGCCTGCTGGAGTTCACTGGCTAAGGAGTTCTCCCTGGAAGGAAAACCCACCGTGGGCATCATCTGGACCAGCTCATTCACTGCCAGGAACTGCTCTGATTTCTTGGAATAACGATGACCAGGCAGCTGGTCTTACAAAGCAGTTCAACCCCTGTGAGAAAGGTTTTCTGAGGAAGAACTCCTGGGCAAGGCATGTCTGGGGGCAAGCTGGAGTTTAAGTTCCCTCTGGCCCCACGGGAACGGTGCCTTTCCCACAGTAATGCTGCACAACATCAGCTCAGCCTTACCCGGGCAGCTCCAGCACCTGGGAACCTCCAGAGGTGCTTGGTAAATCTGCCCACTCTCATGGCAGGTGCCACGTCCTGGTCCACCAAGGAATTTTGTTGCATCTGCTCCACGGAGAGACCCAGGCGAGGCTGAAGGGCAGAGCTCTGAGAAGTCCTTGCGCTGAGTGACCTCAGCTGGCTGCGATGTGGGCCCGGGTAAAGTCTAATGGGTTTCATATGACTCAGGTTTTTCTCCTTTGTCCTTCCCTCTCCTTCAACAGAGAGCATTTTGCTAGTTAGTGGTTATGCAGCAACAGCTGCAAAGTACCATTTTAAGGCAAATTATTCTTCATATCACTCTGCCAAATTGCAACAAACTATTCAAAAAGGAATCACTGAGTGGTTTGTGTTGGGAGGGACCTTAAAGACCATCTCACTCCAACCCCCAACCACGGGCAGGGACACTCTTCAAACATTCTGCTCACTGCAACCCCTAAGCAGAGCATGCATTTTTACCCTCATATGCTTTTTTTATCCCAAAAAAGGCTGAAAGGCAGGGGCTGTCCTGCCTGCCGAGCGCAGCCCAGCCGGCCCCGCGGCTCCGCTGCCAAAGCAGCGAAGGCAAAGCGCGGTCCGGAGCGATGCTCTGCGATGCGGCAGCTCCGGAGGTGGCAAGCAGAGCTAATGCTCCAGTGCGATACTAGAGGGCACTGTAAACCTGGCGGTTTTGGCTTCGGGATGGGACGAAGCAAAAATTGAAGTGTTTGCTATCCGCGGTCATTAAAGCTCTCCTGGTATTTAGTGCAAAATTAGCGCTAACCCCTGGGTCCTGTACAAATTAATTTGTGGAATTACATTCTGCTGTCGTAGATCCCTCCCTCACACTCACAGTCTGGGATCCTTATTCACTGCCAGAGGGGCTCCTCTCCCAGAACATGGTCAGGCTTGGAGGAAAAAAGAGCAGGAACCATTAGGAGAACTCAGCAACGGGTGTTTTTTACAGCTATCACTTAACAGTAATGTGTTCATTAATTGGCAGCCAGACCACTGCCTGGCTTCATTTAAAAACTCTGCTGGTTTCCTCTCGTTGTGGTAGCACAGGTTTCATCCTGCATCTTCTGTGTATGCCAACATCAGTTTTTTCCATGTGCTTGCTTAAGGATACACACCTGTCAGAGAGGAGGAGACTTTCCTGCACTGCAATAAAACAAAGTTGTTTTTAAAAGAGTCTTTTAAAACATATTTAAAAGCAGGAACATGCTACTCTAAATTAAACACTCCAATCAATGCCATCGATAGATTAATAGGTTTCAGAACCTGTCTCTTCAGACATTCCTCATGCTCCCATCACTGTAATTTATAATTCAGTATTCAACTTAAATTAGTCAAATTTAAACTGAAACAACAAGGGACTGACAAGTAAACAAGACTTCCCCATTTAAATGTAGAATGTTTACCCAATATGCAGAATCAAGCTCTCCCAATATCACTGCCACACAAAACAAACATAAAGCCACAGGGAATAAGAGGAAAAGGCATCTTGAGAGGTCACCTAGTCCATCTCCTTCCCCCAGGGGAGGATCAACCCTGCCTAAATCGGTCCTGACAGGAGTTTCTCTAACCTGTTCATCCCTGGAGGTTTTTAAGGAGAATTCCACAAGCTCCCCAGATGGTCTGTTTTGGGTGTCAGCTATTCTTATAGATGGAACATTTTCCCCAAAGTCTAACCCAAATGGCATTTGCAGCAGTTTAATTCCACCACTTCTGTCTGTGAGCAACAGTTCATTACTTTTGTAGCATCTTTTACATTTGGGAGATTATTACTGTATTTTCATCAGCCTTAAGTAATGCACCACAGTTCTTTCCTTCTTTCCTTCTTGGGAGGTTTATTTTCTACAACTCTAACTGCTCTTTTCATTTTCTTGATTTCTCTGGCAGCCTGATGACCAAAGCTGCTCCTCCCCAACACTCAGCAGAGATGGGAGCAGTGGTGCCCACCACGCTCACACAGAGGTGGCAGCTTTGCTTTGCTCACACCAGGGCACCACAGCTGGCTCAGGTTTACTTCCTTGCCTATGACATTATCCCTGTTCCTTAGAAATGCTGCCTATGCAGCCATTTCCAGATGCACATTTCAATAGTTTTCATACATTCAGCTTTGCTCTTGTCCTTTTAGAGCATCAACCTCTCCTTCCCTGCCTGTTTCTTCAGTTTGTTAAGATTTTTGAATCTTTCTCCTCTTCTCTGAGAGCACTTACAGCCCTCTCAGCTTGGCACTGCCAGCAGATGCAATAAGTCTATTCCATATTCCATTACCCAAGTCACTAATGAAAATATTGAGTAATACCAGACCCCGCACAGCCCCCTGCAGCGCCGGGCTCAAGCCATCCTTCCACTTCGACAGCAAACAGCCAACAGCTTTTCAGTGTGCTTGCCCAGCTGGTTTGGTACCTTACAGCATTTCTCCTCGACCACATTCCCCCACCTTGCTCCTGGGCACACCACATGAGTGAGTGTCAAAAGCCTCACTGCAGTCAAGATGTATCACAGCTCCAGCTTCTCCCCTCTCGGAGACCTGCTGCCCTGTCTCAGGAAAATTAGATTGGTTTGACATGATTTATTCTTGACAAAGCCACGGCTTGTGGGGCTCCTGCATCCCTCCTGCCAATGCCATGCCTTGCCTTTGGGTCTAGTGAGCAAAATTCTGTCCCTGTTGAAGTAAGGGACAAAACTCCCAGCATCCAAGGACTTGACCCTGTCCAGATTCCACCCAGCCTGCAGAATGGTGGAAATTCCATTACACTGCTGCTCCCATGGATAAACAGGGGTTTATTTCCACTGAGAGCTGCAGAGGGAGAACATTGTCCAGGGGTATCACATGGGTTTGAGTTTTGTACCCTCCGAGTACCATCACATCGTGGGCACACAGTCCCTCTCCAAAAGTGCTTCACTTGGTGCTCCATCATTTCATTGGCACCTCAGTGCAACGGGTCAGTCCAACAGAGGTGAGAGAGGGTATAATTTACACGCTGAGGGGAGCTAGAGGGAGGTGTAAATCACTCAAGCACAAGCTACCTAAGATTCACTTAAAATGCACTCTGAATTTGGCACCAGATATGTAGGAGATAATCAAGTTTTCCTTTTTGAGATGTTGTGTATTTAAAACCTGCTGTGTTTAATTTTTGCAGTCACAACAATGCTCATTCATAAATATTTCCTAATGTTTGATCCTATTAGTATGTACAGCGCAGTGTTTGATTAATGGACTAGAACAATGCGATCAAATATATTTTGGGCTCCAGAACACCACTTTGTAATGCCTAATATTTGATGAGATATTACAGATAGGCTTGTCTTCTGACTAGATGTGATTGCACTTGAATTCTGAGAAACCCAGATACAGATCTTGGATAAGATCTGAATTTCAAGCGAGCCCTAATTAGGCAGCACACTGGACCAAAGCTCGAGGTCTGCACATTTCCAGTGCTGGATTCTTCCCAGCTCAGATGCAAATGCTGTTTCTTAGCCCTCTCTCTCAGGAAATCATAACATATTCATCAACTTGTAGTACCTAAGAGCCCTGTCCGACTGTATTTGGAAGACCTTAATTTGACTCCAGTAGGAGTTTAACAATATTAATAACTAATATTAAACTGGATTCCTAAGGGGGATGCTGGGACAATACTCTTTGATCACTGCATTAATCTGGTGCATTTGTGTTTATATCAGCCTTGTTCATCCCATGTGTGCTCAGTGCCATCTTGGCATGAATATGAAATATGCAAATCTGAGGGATACACGTTAATAGTGGGTCCATCTGCTTGGATCTTTTATTAAAGGGAAGTGTGAATGCAGTTGCCATGCAATACACTCTTACACACAAAGACCATGAGTTACGAAAACAAGAGAAAACATCTCATGCTTTGGCCTTATTGGCATTTCACATTCATCCTTTCTGCAGCCCATTTTCATTTTAATTTAGAAATTTTCCCAAAAACGAAATTGGAGTGCAAGAGCTCCCCAACCAGCAATGACTGTGCATACACACACACGCACATCCCTTCCTCTCTAGTGACAGACAGGATATTACTTTTCCACTGCATATGAAATTAATACCAGAAGCACAAGGAAAAAACATGTAAATGCCAACCCTTAAAGCCTGATCTAGATCTCACTTCTACTGCTTAAGACAGCTACAAAGTAGAGGAAAACCAGTTGTTCAAGTGAAAAAGAAGGTAATCCAGAGGTGGCTTAGGAGAGCCAAGCCCAAACTTCAGCTCAGCCTTGGCTATGGAGTCATAGCCCAGTGCCTCCATAGGATATGGATGGACTGCTGTGTGCTGCTATTTCACTTTTCCCGTAATAAACAACTCTTTCCACTCTATCCAAAAGGAAAAAGCTCCTCTGGCTCATTGTTCTTGTGCAGGGCTGTGTCCTTAGCTTGTCTCCCCTGTGCATGTGTGCTGTTCCATGCTAATAGTTTGGGGGGAGGACACTGTGATTTATTTAACAGTTGGCAGGTCAGCCCTCCGTGCCCTGGATATGCAAGTGCTGATTCACATGTGAGTGGAGAAGGTGTCCTGATGACATAAAGTCAAAGTATCCACCTTGATGAGCATTTTTAATCCAGGAACTGCCTCTTGTCCCCCAGCCTGCAGATATGGAGAGCTCCTGTCACCGTGGTTAGTTCTGAGTCTCACACTCATCCCTGAAGTCTGTATAGAGAGATCATTGTATTCAAAGGCACTGGGATCTGAAGCACAAAGAGGGCCCATATTCTCCTCCTTGATTCACAGATATTTGAGTAGGCAGCAGAGTAAGCAAGAAGAGTTTTTTTTCCTATCTTCAATATGCAAATAGATCAGTGAGCTCAGCTCTCTATTCATTGCTTCCAACATACATGACACAGATGATGCTGTTCCCATTGTCACACTCAAACTGGGGGCTTGATGACAAGACATTCACTGAGTTTCCATCTGCACAAAGCTGAGATGATGGTTGCATAGGGACAGTCACTGCACTGGAATATGTCAGCTCCACTGTCTACATCCACAGTTTATTAGCTCTGTTTGGGATCTGAAAAGCCAGTTGGAATCTGAGTTACTCCTGCATGATCAGCTCTTGGTGCTACCTGGCGTGGCCTCATTTGTCACTACCCAAACCGGCACCTTTCTCCCTAGAACAGCAACTGCCTCTGGGCTGAAGGGAGTGTTCAACCAGCACATGGCTCAAGAAAAAGTTAAGTGTTGAGATTTATTTTATATGTATTTATTAATAGCAGATGAGCATAATTGGGTCAGTTTTCTGGTGATTGGCACATGTGTGCCTGGGAGGGGAGCATGTGCTCAGGTCTCCTGGTGCTGTGCTGTGAACACATCACCTGCTTGGGAGAGAGTGTTTATCCCAGTGCTAAGGCAAGAGAGAAAAAAGAACAAGTCAACCTTCCACAGCGAGCTGATTATGCATTTTCCACATCAAATTGTCAGCATTTATTCAATTACTTCACTCATTACAAGTGTGGCACATTCCTTCCTCAGGTAAAAAGCGTGTGTGGAAGGCATCTCCTCCCAGCACAGGGCTCAGGGCTGCTGAGGAGACACAGCCCTGTCCTGGGCTGGCAGCTCCTCTCCATCCATGCCCTCCCTCACCTGGGCTGGGAGCTCCTCTCCATCCATGCCCTCCCTCACCAGGGCTGGGGGGCAACGCTGGGGCTTCCCCTGGGAATCCATCCAGGGATCGAGGTGAGCCCTCTATGGGGTGGCAGGAGCTGTTTTTAAAGCACAGACACACTCCAAGGCAGGGATTAGAGGAATTCACAGGGCTCTGTCAAACATACAGAGGAGATCCCCAGAGCCAAAACTGTATATTCTCCAAACACTTCCATTTTAATAGTAAGTTAAAAGGAAAGTTCCCCTTCTGAGGGGATGTTAATTATAGATCCCTCCTTTAAACAGACCTCCTGTTTTTATCCCTGCTTACGCCCCCACAGCTGGTAAAGAGGAGGAAAGCTCTACCTTCCCCAAAATTCAAATACATCCTAAATGCTTCCTTGAGCTGATTCACTTGGCTAAGCTCTGATTTGATATATGAAACAAAAGACAAGGCAAGAGAAAGCCACATATTTTCCTTGTGTCAAGGTGAAGCGCTTCCCATCACCCAGCCCATCTCTGCTGGGGTTAATGTGCGTCAATAATATTTAAATGATCAAAGTTTTTCAGCAGAGGCAGGGATGTTTTTTTTTCTGACTTGTCATGCTTGTTTTCCTTAAAGAGGCAATGACCTGCTGTAGTCAAGGCTTGCAGTTTGGCACCCAGGAGCGTTTTGAGAAGCGTTATCTCCCGAACAGAACAGCAGCCTCATGTTTCCCTGCACAACAACCTTCCTTAGCCTAAAATGCTTTGCATCCCATTTCCTTGATCTGGCTAAGTGCTTGCATGCTGAAAATCCCACCCTCCCTCCAGCTGTCCTTCTGGCAGGGAAGAGACAGCATCTTCTCTCTGGAGAGCACAGTCACTGCTCCTTTGGTTATCTAATCAGGGAGGGCAACATTCACTCAGGGCCCTGCGAAACCGGCTGAGCTGCACAAAACACATCCGAGGTCTTGTGCAGGAGGAGGGAGCTGGGGAAGCCTCCCCTCCCAGAGCAGATGCTCTCTGCCATTTCCCCAGTAGCTTTCACAAAGGAAGAAAAATGTGGAGTACTCCAGGGACTGAAGCATTCGATTCGGCTCTTCCCTCTCCTGCTCCCCAGGTCTGTGTGTCCCTCAGAGCAGGGCACGGGCAACACAGAGGCCAAGAGCAGAGTGTGCAGGGAGGGCAAGAAAATAAATGTCCCCCACCCACCCTCCCAGACTGTGTGTGCCAGAGCTGGCTCTTGCTCAATTTCTCAGGCTTTGTGTGGGTTTTCCAGCATTTCTCCTAACTACAAAATATTTTGCCTCTCTGCCTTTTAAAACTCCGTGATTTTGTCTTTGCACCAGGCACAAGGAACTGGGAAGCACAGAGCTTCCCATCATGGTCAAGCTGGGAACTTTCTTCATGTTAAGAACAAAAGGGCACTACAAGGGTGGTGAGATGAGACAAATCCCCCTGATAAGCACAAGGTTCAAGCAGCCTTCGCCTCTGTCATCCATGGCATCCCAAAAAAAAGCACTTTTAAGTTATTTCCTCCCTTTTCCCAGCAAACTTCTCCCTGGAGGTTCTGGTGGGCTGAAGAGAGTCACTGCTGGAACAAAGGGTTGGACTGAGCTGTGCTGGTCAGATATCACCTGAGACCCTCCTTCACAAAGGGGTCTCTCACCTGCTCCCGGGCTCAGAGCACAATTCCAAGCCGTGTGTTTCCACCTAATAAAATGCTTACTCACTTGCAGGAGGCACTTTGACACTCTTGGCCGCACATTGCCAGATAAGGACTATAAAATGAATGTATTGCTATTAGAGGTGATACAGCAATATGTATCCCCAACTGAAAGATCCTTTATAAGCCTGGTTATTATTCTGGCAGTAATCTTGGATGGCTCTCCGTGGGCTCAACTCAGCTCAAGTGTTAGCGAGCGCATCGCCACGGTGGACAGGCACTGGGAGGCGTCACGTTCCCCTCCTGTTCTTTCAGTGTATTCTCCATCATCCCAAGTCGGGCAAACACTTCCCTCTTCCCCCATGGCGCATGTCAAAAGCACCATTTGCCATTTAGATATCGGGAGCCGAATATAGCCCCGGTATAAACAGGTGCGAGCCCGCATATGTCAATAGAATTACACCTGCTTAAAATGGGTTTACATTTGGCCCTTGAGCCTTGGGGATTCCTTGGGGAGCAGAGGCTGTATTAAATATTAAGGGACTTATTCCCCACCCCTGCCTACACTGTAGTAATTAAATCTCAGTGCAGACCCATTGATTTTCAACCGCGCTCTCCTCGTGCGAGCAGGGCGGGGGCAGAGCTGTCCCCTCCAGCCCAATCACATCCACTTTGCTCCTCGCAGAAATTTCATCCAGAAGCAAACTACACCCAGCAAAATGTTCTGGGGTAAAAGAATGCAAATGGTCTAAAATTAAACATTCGCTGCAACTCTTGCCCATCCCCTCCTGCCTGTGGCGGCCGCGCTGCCGGCAGCTGCTTCCTTTGGGCTCAGACCATCTCTCTCCTTCCCAGCATCAGGACCCTCAGAGCCAGACCTGTGTTTAAACCAGGAGCTGGGTGATTTCCCATCCTCCCGGCCTGCTCCTGGAGCTCCTGAATCGCTGTGTAACCTCGGCCAAGCCCCACAGCTGCTGCCGGCCTCCCCAGGGTGTTACGCTCATTAGTTAATTCTGGTGCTTTGCCTGGAGCTAGCGCCTTTTACCTGTGTCTATACAAGTATTATTGCCAGCTGCTGATCTTTGGAGCTCGCAGGGCTGAGAAAAACGACTTTGGTTTTTCCTTAAATGCCATGGAGTTTAGAAGTGTGACGACTCACACTGTGCTGTTATTCTTTCCAATTGAAACCTAATGATGCGTGCATATCACTTAACTCTGATGTCAATAATCAGCACACCACTTGGTCTTTGCCGTGGCTATTAGAGGGAATGAAAATGAAATACCAACTCCTTTTTATCCTGTTACGGTACCATAATAACTAATAAAGAAGTAATAAGTGAGACGTGGGGAATTTCCAGGGGAGTCATTACTACAGAGCAGACCTAAAGGCACAAAGTGAAATCCAGGAATATCAGCCAGCCCTGGATTCCCAGCCAGTGCCTCTCACTTAAGTTATGCTGCTGCTGTAAAGTAAGTGTTTACAGAACAAGTTAGCATGGGGAAAGTATCAGACTGTGTCCTGACCAGAGGAGGGGAAACTGAGCCAGGTAAAGACCACCCTGTGCATCAGCATCGCGTTTGGGCTGGGCCACAGTCAAGACTCAATGCCAACATTTCATAAATCTCACTTATGCTCCAGAATATGGGAAACGTTTCCCAGAAGAGCTCTAAATCACGTCTGTCTTGTCACAGGATGGATTGTGCATTTTCCAGGGACTCTTAGATGGGAGAAGCCACACAGAGACCTCAGAGCAATGGGCCAAAGGAAATCACATAACACAACACTGAGTCAATGAGGTTCAAACCACATACAAGCTGGACAACGCATTTTCTGGCTCAGGACTTATTGAATTCTTGGTTAGGAAGGAACAGTTATTTTTTTTGGTGGCCGTGTACATAGGAGGCAGTGAGAATTCTTTGGTTTCCTCCCCATAAATGAAGTGCCATTTGTCCATGTGCAAGTCAAAAACCTGTCGCTGCTTAGGAATCCTGTGCAGGGAAAACTTGGACCTTTACCTGCCAGTTTTATCCACCTCATCCCCAGCTGGAGCCTCCTCTGCCCCTCAGCATGGACAGGACAGGGTTGACCCAAGCAACTCCTATTTCTTCCCCAGCCCCACGCTGGAAGGTGCTGTCACACTTTACAGCCCTGCATGTCAATTCCCCACCCTACCAACGAAAAACCCGGTTTTACATCCCAAAGCACATTCCCACCATTATCAAGTATTTCCCTGCCATCTGATTTCCCCATCTCCGAGTTCCTGCTTTGTTTATCCTATTAATTCCAACCACCCCCTCTTCCCCCAACACACACGCACGCAGCCTCATTTACAGCATCTTCGCCAGCAGAAGCCTCCCCAAAATATTCAGGGCACACCAAGCGAGGACTTACACGTGTGGGGAAACCCTCGTGACTGGAGATTTTTTTTTCTTCGAGCAAACATGATCTCATGATTTTAATTTTTTTTTTAAGATCTTAAAGGAAAAAAAATTAAAGAGAAGCCCCGAGGAGCGGCATTCCCGGCTGGCGTTATCCAGCCGGGGGCAGCGGGACGGCGCGGATGCTGCACCGGGAGCCGCGGGGCCGCCGGGGCTGAAGGCTCCCGCGAGCATCCTCCTCTTCCCCGGGTGGTTTTTCCCTCCCTCCTCCTCCTCCCCCCCCGCCCTGCATTTCCTCCTGCACCTTTAAGAAGCCCATTGCCGCCGGTGGGATGGTGTGTGCTAAAGCTGCACAGAGGAAGTTACGCAGCCGGGATCAGGCACGGAGATAAAAGCTCCGATTGTGATTGAAAGTGAGAGCAAAAGGGATTTCAGCCTCGGCATTAACTTGCCAGGGGAGCCGGGATTGCACAAAGCTCCCCCGGCCATCTGCCCTTGGGGACCGGCGGCGCAGCGCTGCCCGCCGCTTGGCTGGGCTGGGCTTGGCTGGGCTGGGCTGGGCTGGGGGTGTGTTTGGGGTTCCCCCCGGCCCCGAAGTTGCTCCGCCGGGAGCCCCGCACCGCAGAGCTCCCTCCCGGTAAGGACCCGCAGCGCCGAGCCCCGGGGATGGGGGGAGAACGGGGCGGAGGGGGGGGCGGCCAGCGCCGGCATCTGCCCCATCCCCGAACCCCGCGCGTCCCCCCGCGCATCCCAAGTTGTTCCCAGGCTTTTCTGGGGTGTCCCGCGCTGTGTCCGCGCTCCCCGGAGCATCCNGACTCCCACCCCAGCCCTTGCAACCCCCCCAAAGTCCTTTGGTGGCAAAGAAACCGGCGGGGATGGGGCGGGGTGCGGGGGGAGCGGAGTCGGGTTTTGCTGGGAACGCGAATCCATCGGGGCCAGCGGCGGGATGCGAGCGGCATTTACAGGTTCTTGTGCGGGGAGCTCTGAGCCTCGCAGCGCTGTCGGGGGGTTCGGGGTCCCGGCACCCCGCGGGGGTCCCCCAACTTCGCTGCCGAGGGCGCGGGGAAGGGATGAGCGGCGTGGGAAAGAGGAGAACAACCCGCTCCGTGAGCGCGGGGGGAGAGCGGAGGGTGCGTGGGGAAAGCGACACTTCTAAGAGAAAATTAAAAACTCCTTCATTGAGTTTACTTTCTGCTCTTAATTCCGGAGCAGCTCAGTTGTTGCTCAGCGTTGTCCCTTTATTTCAATAGGGTGTTAATCCAATAATAAGAAAAAAAACGGAGCCAGCCAAGTCAAGACACAATCTAATTTTGTGTTTTTAATACTCCAGCTATCAGTCCCCAGCGAGTGCTGAGTACTCTTCAAAGAGAACAAAGAGCATTGATTCTATTTGTTCCCATGAACTGCAGTTTCTTAATAATATCAGGTGAAGATTTATTTTCTGAGAATCAAACCGAATCAAGCAGGGTGAAACCTTTAATTCAGGGAGCCTCTCTGCCCCGTTCACGCTGTGTTGGCTCATTTCAGAGCAACACTCCAACTCTTTCTGCAAAGGGACTGGACTGGCAAAGTGTTGCACCTCAGATTTCACCCCAAATCTGCTCACCTGGCTGATGGACTGAGAGTAAATACATTTTTTCCCAGCGTATTTTTATTTCCCTGGGAATGTATGACATTCAGCCAGCGTAACAAGACACTAATAGATATTATAGATCCTTTCTACCTGGGTTTTTCCCTGACAGCCATTCAAGTGCAAAACATAATTGTTGAGGCTGTGAAAATAGATCCATAAACTTAACAGCACTGGAGTCCTCATTAAAACTACTCTGCTTGTTTCCTACACAATAGCAGAGTCTCACACTCTCGCTGTTATCAGGCACTTGGCAGTGACCAGTTTGATGTAATAATTAGGAACTGACTTGTTATAACTGAAAAGACAGCTCTGATGTAAGTAGGACTTATAAACACTGTGTCACACCGGCTTATTATTTTTACTACATTTACTCATAATGTAAAAATAGCAGCCAGTCTATTCTTTTTCTGGGAGTTTATTCAGGTCCAACACAGCTATAACAGGCTCTTTGCTGAGAGCTGGCAATGAAGCATGAGAGACAGCTTCTCTTTTCTGAACTCATTCATCTCAATCAGCAATCTCTCAACCAAAAAGGGGGGAAAGGGAGATGGTAGCACAGCGATGTGAAGCCCGTGGACGTGGATCAATGCGTCTGTTAACCTGGAGTTTCTGAGCTTTATGAGAAAGCAAACACTAAACATGCTGTTGGAGCAGACATCCCTAAATTGTGGAAGAAAAGTTGGGGAAACAAATAGAAAGGGAATTATCCAGAGCTAAATTTCTGTTTGGATACATTCCCTCCCGCCTTCTCAGATGAGATCTCCCTCCTGAATCTATTGCTGAGAGAGGGTTTGACTTTTTTTTTCCTCCTTCAGTTCTTTGTCATTTTGTTTTGTAATTACTTACAGTTTTTATAGCTCTACTGGAAAGACAACAAAATTGCAGAAATGTTGTTCTAACCTGAAGTGAATACTGGGAAGGTCATTGCTCTTTGTATTAGGTGAACCTAAATGTTATTAGGACTTTAAATTGTTTTTTATTAAATGTTATTGTTCAGATAAATCATATGTGGGATTGCTGGACAATGTATCTGTCTCCCCAGCTGTCTTACTTATTTGCTTATCTTTTTAAGGCTGTCAATTTGTCTGTCTGTCCCTGCTCTGTGTCTGCATAATCTCCATCCTCTAATGACCTATAGCTCCTTGATATTATTTGGAGACCCATTAGAGCTCCTGTTGACCAGTTGCTGTTTCAAAGCAGATACCTTAAATGGGCCAGCACTCCTTCCCTTCTCCCAGACAGCAGAACAGCCATAAGCATCTTACTATGGATTGGTTTTTATTAAAGTTGTATATCTCCCTGTTACTAAAACCTGTCTGGTGGCTTGGGAAGCCCAGCTGAGGGCTCTGCCTCCTCGGGGTCCCCTGTGCTTACAAGTCTTGTTGCTCCAACTGTCCCCCCTTGCCTCCACCTCATTTCTCTTCCAATTTCTTGCAGGTGCTGCCTGCTGATGAGCTCTGCCTTTGCCCTGACCATGAAAGAGAGAGGAGACCTCAGGTAGCCACATGGATTGCAGCTGAAGGCTTTGGGAACTTGGTGCTGTGTTGCCAAAAGGCAGAGTTAGACGGAAATCCTGCGAGTGCCTTGCCACCACCACAGGACACAGCAGGGGAAGCAAAGGCCAGCACTGCTCCTGTCAACCCAGTGACCACCCGGTATCCTGCTGGGACCACCACGGATCTTGGCTCCTGACCTGTTCATGTTGACACAACCATCCTCTGGGAAAAAGGAATTTTAGCTCCAAGGAGTCTCTCTTGGCAGAGTTGTACTCGTGACCAGATGCTCTATTTATTTTATGTGTTAATGTTCCAACGCCCCAAGAATTAAGGCAGACACAGTTTAAGGCACTTTCCACAGCGACGTATCTGCAGCAGACGAGAAGGTTGAGGAAAACCTGATCCAGCACCATCTCACGGCCTCTCCAATTTACTCCTATCAAATTTCATCAGCGACTCAGAACTTGATCTTTCTATTGATTGACTGGAGTCACCTCTAGATATTTTCATGCTGATTTGGAAGACCTTTCGTACAATAAAAGGGGGGGAAAATGAGGCTAAGGAAGACTTTTGACCACTGATCAGCAACTCTGGCCAAAACTTTCCCAATCAAGTGAATTGCAAAGTTGGCTTGTGTGCCGAGAGAGGAACTTTCCACATCCAGATACAGCGTGCAGAGCGGGCTCATCCCTGTTCCCTCCTGGATCTCCTTCGACTGGATCACCTTTAGATGAGGAGTTTCCATGCTGATCCCGAGGGGAACCCCTAGCCCAGTCGCTGCCTTCCTCGGGACTGTCGGCACTGCCCTCGCCCAGGGCGCCCGCGCCCGGCCGCAGCTGCCATGCTGCCCCTGCTTGCTCTGCTCCTGCACTGGCTCCCCCTGGCCGTGGGACAGTATGACATTTGCAAGTCCTGGGTGACCACGGACGATGGCCCCTCATGGGAGTTTTACGCGTGTCAGCCCAAGGCCATGAGGATGAAGGATTATGTGACGGTGCGGGTGGATCCGGCAGGAATCACGTGTGGGGACCCGCCCGAGAGGTTCTGCACCCATGTAAGTGTTTGCCTCCTTGTTTGGGGGGTTACAGCAGGCTCTGCTGGTGGCCAGAGGCAGCATCCTGCCAATGTGCCATTGTAAGGAGGTTTTGGGTCAGGGTGGCAACAGGGGCTGCTGCCTTGAGTTCTCAGTCTCCTGGTCTGCCTGGTGGGGAGAAGGAACCCTGCCCATCCCAGTGCTGTGCTTAGCCCAGTCCTACAGCAGGGATGGTGCTGGCACGCTGAGCAGAGGGCAAGGATGAGCTGGGGAGGGCTGAGCTAGTCCTGGGTAAGGTCTGAGTTTGGAAAAGCTCTGCCCTCGGTGAGCACTAAACCTGAGCTGCTCCAAGCACATCCCTCTGCTGAAGTGTGTGGGGTGTGCTCTCCAGTGCCATCCCCCCGGGCTGCTCCAGCACTGGGGTTTTGTCAGACGTGGGTACATGATCTCTGTAAGACTGAAGGCAGGTCAGTGGGGCCCCCAGTGTGGCCCCCACACTCCACCAGCTCTGGTAGTTGGTCTGACAGCCACAAATTTCACTGAAGTCTCTGAAAATGGGGTTCTCCCTCTCTTGTAGCCTCCTCATGAAAAGACTCTGTGGACAGACATTTGCCCTTGTAGTTAAAATCTTTAAGTTATTTTCTCTTAAATATTAATCATTGCATTTCATTCCGTGCACCACAAAGCTCAGCAGGAGCATTTGATTTATAATTCACAAGGCTTTACATTGTTAAAGAGTTCAGGGGTCAAAGCAAAGAGCAGAACAGTAATGCCCCCTTTCAAATGTCCCCCAGGAGTGGTCCAAGCACACATTTAAGGGACAGGGACCAAGCCAGCCCATGCTTACAGGGTTTCCATTGTGGTGAGCGCTGGACAAGGAGGTATTCTAAAAGAGTATATTATTCTTTTATTGCCTGTAATGAGGAGTTCTCCCTCTCAATCAGTACAGAGTTTCACTTTTCATTGCCAGTGTTATCCAAGCTTGTGTACCCCATGCCTCAGTTTGCCAGCTAGGAAATAACCCTGGGCCCCACCAGCTCAGGGCACCTCTTGAAAATCCAAGAGAAAAATGCTGCTTTGATACCAGAAGATGCCAAACATTCATGACCATCAGAACATGCTGCCAGTAGTTACCCAGTTCCCTCCAGCCTAAGGGGTCTCATTAGTACCAGGGAAGACATTTCCAGTAATTCCAGATAAGTAGCAGCTTTTCCTTTTAAAAGATCTTTGAAAAGAAAGATTAAGTCCAAGGTTGCAAATAAAACCATCAACTATTGATGGGTCAGTCTGTATTTCCATTTATCTGATTGGCTGCAGAAGGATTAAAAGGAGAACCCCAGGCTGCTTTGCACTACACTCACTGCAGCTCTTCCCAAACCCTTTCTGGCTAAGGATGCTCCAGACTTCAGCTCCACTGACCTCCAAGGAAGCAAAAGACACAAACTGCAATCAGCTCTCCACATCTCTTGATTCAGTCAATACTGAGCTAAAATCTTTCTATTCTGGGCCCCGGTGGCGTTTCCGTGTAGCGTACGCCTGCCATGTGCTGCAACACTTGCAAACACCGTGTACAGCCGTGAATGAGAGAGCTACACAAATGCAAAACATGGATTTGCCTTCCTGTCCCTGCCTCACCCCAGCCTGGCCCAGCCCTTGGCTCCCAAAACAGCAACAAGCACTCACAGCAACGTCCCTGAGCAATTCCCTGATGAGGAATCATGCTAAGGACAGGAATAATACATTGCAATATTTTTTTTTAGATTTTTAGGATAAGTTTGGGTATTCATAGCCCTTTTCCCCCCACCTTACACTAGTGCTGTCCTCTCCAAAGGAGTAAGGAGTTAGAGAAATGGAGCAGAGGAAGAGCAGCCCTGCTGAGGTGAGCAAGGAGCCCACCCAGTACTTGGAGCACAGGTGGCTGCAGGGGGGATCCAGCTTTAGGACTGGAGTGGGCTGGGAGGCCGTCAAGGTACATTTTCACAAGGAATGACATGAGGCCACTTACTGCTGAGCATCCCCTTATGGTCAGCAGAAAGTGGAATCAGCAAGAACTGGCCCTTCCATCGCCGGCCCCGGGTGGTGCCTTGACACCTATTGACGTGCGGGGGGAGGCGAGCGGAGCCCGCAGAGGATGCGCCGCGTTCTGCTGCCCCGGCACTGAGGAAGTGCTGCACAGAAATCGATGTCTCTGCCCACCGATCGTTACCAGCTCCGAGCCCCAGTGCTCGCTGCGAGAGGGGAGGGTGAGCCCTCACACCAACCTGAGCAGCTCCTCCCTGCCAGCCCACTCAGGTGCCTTTCAGTGTCCTCTTATCCTTCCTCTTCAGGTTTTAATTATTTCTTTGTAACAGGTGGGTTCTCATAGGAGCCTGGCTTTCCAGCAGAGAGGTTCTTACGGTGACTATATTGCTTTCTTAGGTGTCTTTCAAAACAGCAGGGGACTGTCCGTGCAGTTAAACTCGCGTTACTCAGAATTAAGCGCAGCCCAGCAGGACACCTGCCCTGCTCAGACAGCCGAAATCAAAACTGAAGACACACAAACACCTCTCCCTGCTCAAAGCAGCCAGACAGGAGGGAGCTGGACCGTGTCCCCGTGCAGGTCACTGCTGTGGGCAGGCAGAGGGGCAGAGTCCTGGGGACAGTCAGGACCCTGTCAGACAGTGAGTGTGTCCTGCGAGGCTGTACCAGCACCAGGAGGCATCACAGAGCCCACGGCATCACACACTGCCCTGCCACAATCCGAGCACTGCTCACAGAGAGTTCTGCACAAGGAGGCGTCAGGGGACAGCAGGAATTTTGGAGGACAGTCTTTTGTGTTTTATAGCAATTCCAGTCACATCTGGCTGCTTTCTTCTGGTTGGGAAGTGTTTTGCTGCTTATTAAAGTCAAGGGTTTTGCTTTTTCCACAGTTTCTGAACCTGCTCCTATTCATGTCAATGCCTTCCTGGCAGGGTCACCTGAAAAATGAATTGTACTTTTCCTCCTGGCAGGGCAGGGGGAGTGGTGGGAGCAGGAAGACAGATGGATAAGTAAATAAAAGCCTGAATGAATCTAAAAGCGTGACTGAAGACTAATAGGGAACAGATCTTTTAACCAAGGATGTCGAGGGAGGGGTGAGACTTCAGAGATCACATGCAGGGCATGGCACGGAGCAGCTGAACGTGGATTTCAAAGGAGAGGGGTTTGCACCATAAGCAGGGCTGGGGAATGGCAAAGCTGCACCGTCTGCGGGGCAGAGGGGAGATGGAGTGTTCCTTCATCTTCCCACCCTCCTGGGGAGGAGAAGGAGGATGGCCCAGCTGGCAGGGTGCTCCCAGGTGTTGATGCTCTGAGATGCTGAGCCACTTCTTTGCTACCGAGCAGGGACCTTGGAGAATTTCACTTTCAAGCGTCAGCGCTTTGCACAGAGGATAAAACCCCCCCTCAGGCTTTGTGGGGAGTTCACACGTGGGGTGTGCAGTGGGGAGCAAGCAAACACCAATCCCAGCTCCAAACAGGCTGGTAGTTCAGGAGGTTTCCAAACCACCTTAGCAAAAGGAAGGAGATGTGTCCATAGCAGACGGTCTGCATGGAATGGATTTTCTGCTCCTTGGCATCCCAGTGAGAGCTCCCTGCACCAGCAGCACTGGGAGCCCACCCTGCTGCAGGAATGGGGGCCTTTTTCCCCCCCTAGAGGTGTCGAGACAGTATTTCTTGTTCTGACAACCCTCTTTGATGCAGGGCCGAGCTCTTAGCCCATATTGATGGGTCAGGGGTATTTTTATTTGGAGTCAGCATTGTTTCATCAGCTAATAGAGCTTGTTGACTTTGGCACGGGCACATGAAAGGAAAAGGCTTTATTTATTCATTACACATGCAGCCAAATTGGATGTTTAGTTTAATTCTTAGCTAAACTTTTCTGAATGACATGTGGTTATAAGGCTTGTACTAAGGGACTATTTCTCTTACTAGACAGGGTACTAAAATTGGAAAAAGCAGAACAAACCTTTGGGCACAGACACTCTTTTTCCCTACATTCTTAGTGCATCTCATACACCTGTTTAGGTGCAGACAAAGGACTGTGGATTTGGGGATGGTTAAAAGTAAAGCCAAAGTTTTTGAAGTAAGAGGGGAAAAGGAGTTGCTTCAGAAAAGCTCTTCCAAAAGCATTTTTGAAGATGCAGCATGATCTGGTGGCTAAAGAATGGATTCATCCCTTCTGGTACCCTGAGCAGAGACCCACAGCCCTTCCCCAGCCCACTGGAGGTGCCTGTGCTGCCCTTGCACCCGGTCTCAGGTAGAACCAGGGGGCAAAGCATGAGGCATCCTCAGCCTTGAGACTCTGCCCCAGGTTCAAGGGCATCCTTTGGGCCAAGCAGAGCCCATATACAAGTCAAATGGAAAATCCTTTCCAAGAAAAGTGGATGTTCTGCCTCCTCCCTGAGTAAATCAGCACTACCCAGTGCTGGTTGCACACCCATCCTGGGCCATAGCAGTGGGCTGGGAGTTGGAGCTCTCCTTTGCCCTTCAATGCCCTTCATTTGCCTTTATGCCAAAATTCAGCAGCACAAGAAACTCACTCTGCTGTCACGTCACTCCTCAGGCAGGGTTGTGGGGACAGAAAGACACATCTTTCTTTTCACATCTACAGAGTGCTAACAGCCCCCTTGAACCCTCCAGTACAGTAAATTAACACCTGGAAAATGCTTCCCTTTCCTTTGAGGAGAGCCATTTCCATCTGGATGATGGAAATCCACCCCTTGCACCCAGCATGGCGTTGCTTTCGAGTCTGGGAGAGAGAGCTGGAGCCTTTTGGTTCTCCTCACACCCTTAATCACTTCTCAGCATCAGGGTTGCTGCAGAGGACACTGTTTGAAGTCAGGATCAGCGGCTCCTGGCTCTTGGGGCCAGACCCTTGGCTTGTACATTATTAGCTGCTCAGCAAATTACACTCTGCTGCTCTCCTACCACCGAGGCTGCTCTGGAGTGTGGCAGGATCTTGGTGCTACAAAAGCAAAGGCTCCACAGACAAATAAAAAAATAATACAATTCAGCTTTAAATTAGAGAGTGCTGAGCACACAGCATTTTCCCCTCACAGTCTGTAACAATTTCCTTAAATGCCCAGTTCGGGATTCATCTTGTTGTAAAGTGGGATGCTACTCCCCTAACAAGGATCATTTCCACTTGCTGATGGAAAAGACACAGCGATAAAAATGAAGCTGTCAAGTAGATTTAATTGGTACAGTGAGCAGAAAGTTTATCCCACCTTGAAAAAGATGAGGAAGAATAAACTGCTTTTAAGAAAAGCTTTGCTCTTCAAATGGAACAGTGTCCAGATGGGAAAAGCACAACAGAAAGGACTCTGAAGACTGGCTGGGGAGTGTGGCCAGAGCTGGAAGAGCAGCTCTAACAGCAGCCCTTGTATCAGACACCAACTCCAGGTGCTACAGTTTTCCATAAGCAGCTTCTGAAGCCAAAGGTGTTCAGGAAAATCCTTCCTCTTTATTTATTCTAAAATCTGTGTTGTATTCTACAGCATAGATATGATTTTCCATTAAGCTTTAAAAGGAATTCTCCCTACAGAAAATCCTGCCCGAGTGGCAAGGAGTGCTCTCCTACCATGCTCTGGTTTCCCTAAGGGAATGTCCAGTTCCAACTTTAGTTTCACACCCCAAACCACCTTTTTACCATTGAGTTTTTGAGACGTGGAACTTCAGCTGAACCAACCCCACCACCCTGCCTGTTGTCCCATGCAAACAATCCTGATGCCCTCCATTGGGACCACCCAATCTCTGCACCTGGTTTTGGAGAAACCAAAACAGAAACTTGTCCAAACAGTTCCAAACCCCCTGTCTGTGGCACAAGCAGCACAGCCCCTTCCTTCCCAGCAGCCTTGTTTCCTCCTCAACCAAGCAGCTGCCTCCATCTCCACCAGGGCTACAGCCCTGGCATTTGTGGCTTTGCTCCTCTGTGCTGAGCTCAGTCCCACTGGCCAGGAGCAACCAGGCCCACGTGCCAGCAATGGGGGACAGGCTGGGGAGGAGCCAGTGGCTGTCCCTGTTTGCTGGGATAGAGCTCACAGCAGTGCAGCCACAGCCAGGAGGTCTCGAGGTGAAGGAATTCCTCCTCTGACCTACATGGGGAGCTCCATCAAGTGTGAGCATCAACAATGCTTGGCTAACAGAGCCCGAATTTGGGACTTGCCAGAGTTGTTAAGCACGTGGGCTGTTGCTGACCTTGGCAGGAGCTCTCCACCAAGAAAGGGTGAGCACCACTGCTGCCACCCTCTCCGAGCTGCCCCGCTCCCCGGGCACTCAGCTCTGCTGCTGAACATGCCCTGGGTGTTAACTCAGGCAGTTCCACACAGAACGCAGGTTTCTGTACTGGAATACACCAAAGAGGCTTTTTCCTCCCCAAATCGTACAACACTTCTAGGTGACTGTTCTGGAGATGCCTTTGGGGAGATGCTAATTCCTGCAAAGCCTTAGAAAACAGCAGTTTGGACTTCCCAGCCTTCCCCCCAGGCAGATGAACATCCTCTGCAGCCTCAGATGTGTCCCATGAGGTTCCCACAAACCCTCCCATCTTTCAGGCAGGGTCACCAGCACCCATAGAGGGGATGTGTTGTACTGTTGGCCCTGCTCCTGCCCTGCTCCACTGCCCTGCCCTGTGCCTGCTCCAGCCTTTGGCACTGCTGCCTCTGCACATCTGCTCTGTGCCACACATGGGCAGGCTCAGGGAATCCTGTCTTGGCTCTGGGGTGGATTTCTCCCATTTCTCAGCCATCCCCGAGCTGGCTCCAGCTGCAGGAGGGCACTGGCTGGGGCTGCTCGTCCAGGAGCTCCAGAAAACATCACAGAAGCACCAGGCTGGGTCTCCCATGCCCATATCCCAGCACCACCCCCGTTTGGCTGCACCCTCCAGGATGAGCCACAGGTCGCTGCTCCCTCAGTGCTGAGCTCCACGTGGGTGCTGCTGCCAGCCCTGCCACCAGCCCTGCCTCCACGCCCCTTTCAGGGGGAATATCCCAAAGGAACAACTAGCACAGATTCAGCTGGTCCTAATCCCAGCTAAAGGGTTTGTAACTCCCCATCTGCTGGCTGAGTCAGCTGCTTCAGCTCCATGGGTGTGTGGGGAGCCCTCTCAAAGCAAAGGATCACTGTCCTGCTCTTGGGGACAGCCAGGACACGTTTTGGGCTGACCACAGCTCAGTCCCAGCCTCCAACAGGCACCTGCTGAATTGTTGCCCTGAAACAGAGCATAAAGCAGCCGAACACTTTGCTCCAACAGCAGAGGCAGAGTGCTGACACAGGAGCCCTGGGCAGGGGTTGGGGTGGGTGCAGGGGTACCCAGCCCCCAGCCATGCTCCCCATCAAGGGCTTTGGGGGAGAATCTGCACCTCCATCTGAGGAGCACAGCAGATCCTCCACTCCCTCCCTTTCCCACCCCCAGCCTCCACGTCCTGCCCTCCCCCATTCAAACTATCAGGGCCTCTCTTGCAGAATAAATTATTAATAGCGGCGTAGCGAGCCTCTCTGCAAAGGCTGCATGTATTGAGCTTACAAGGCGCACAGGCTTTTAGAGAGCAGGACACTTTTCCTACTTCCTAAGCATTTTCTTAGTCCTGAATCAATAATGCACTTGCAGCCCAGCACACAGGTCGCTGCTGCTGTGCTCCTGCTGGTAGGGGCTGCGGACACAAATCCATCTCTGTAGCAAGATGCAAGGGTTTAATAATCTGGCAGAGAAGGGACGGGGCAGGATCCAAGCAGCTTAATTTGTAAACAAGCTTCAGGGAGGTGCCCTGGGAAGAGCAAAGCTTGCAAGTCCTGGGTACAGAAAGTCCGAGTTTGGAGACGAGCTGAAAAGCAGTCAATGGGATTAAACGCCTGCGTTTTTGAACGCGTGCCCGTGGCTGCCAGCTGAGGGGTGTGTGGTTCATCAGCCTCTGATCCCAGGCTCTGGGTCACCCTGCAATCCCCACTGCCAAAGGGGGGGCTGCCAGGGTGCTGCCCCGGTGGGGAGTGGAGGTGGAGGTGAGCCCAGGGCGCCAGGAGGGATGGGGTTAGAGCGGCTCACCGGGGGATTAGCAGGTCACAAAGAAAGAGCTGCTCAAAAATGCTTCCCTGGGAAGCCGGGGCCGTGGGTGATGTGTGTGTATCCCCAGCACAGATGAGATTATCTGCTTAGGAGTGGAATTTTCCGGGCAGTGTTAACCCTTGGGGGCCCCCAGAGCAGCTGCACCCGCATCCCGTGGGACGAGGGGCTGGACAGGAGATCCAGCAGCGGGAGCTGAACTGCTGCCCGGCCATCCCGGGGCGTGGGCAGTGGAAGAGCTGCCCTGATGTCACCCTGCAAACATCGTGCTCAGGGTCCTTCTTGGAGAGGTCACCCATTCAGTCTGGAGGTTAGATTTCATCGTGTAGCCAGATTTTCTGTTTCTGGCTTAGCCAGAGTGGGCGGGAGGGGATTTGTGGTGGTGCCCGAGCGTGGACAGGTGCCTTGGGTCAGCCCCTGTGCGTGACAAGGAGCATCTCCCTCTGGATGCTCCCTTTGTGGGAGGATGTTCCTGCCTGGATGTGCCTCCTGCCAGGAGCATCTCCCTCTGGATGCTCCCTTTGTGGGAGGATGTTCCTGCCTGGATGTGCTTCCTGCCAAGGTTGTGCCATGTACAGTGCAAAGACCAGTTCAGACCCTTTTCCTGGAGGAATTAACAGACCACAGGAGAGTTTGAGACAGCGTGGGGTGAGAGCAGAGATTCCCTTGGCCCTCATGGTTTGCCTTGACTCTCACATCAGGATTGGGTGGTGGAGCCACTACTTTGCCCAGCTGCAGATCCCTGGTGGGGGGGGGGGAATTCCATCCTCAGAAAGGTGGAACCCTCAATGCTCCCGATGAAACCCAGACCTGCTCCTGAAATCCGTCCCTGCCTCAATTTCCCCAGCTGGGGACAGGACACTGAAGTGCCACCACCCCGCCCTGTCTGGCACGGTGATGTTTCCCCAGAGCTGGTGCAGGGAAGGGCACAGCCCTGAGCCGGGATGAAATACGAACGAGATGCTTCTCGAATTCAGAGCAGGCTGGAGGGGGAAGGGGAAGAGCAGCCACGAGTAGGGCTTGAATCTCTTCTCTGGCGGAGAGACGGGCCCAGGGGAGCCCCAGAGCCTTGAACAAGCGGCGCTGCTCGGTGAGCGAGGATCTGCTTGAGGCCAAAGGGGAGAGGCAGAAAGCAGAATGTGTGTGCGTGTCCTGGAGTGTCTGGGCAGAGCCGCGCGGGGCGGCCGTGCTGACTCACGCACTCCCGAATCCCGCACCGGGCACGGCGTGTCCTGGTGCCCCTGCCAGGGTGACCTTGGGCTTGGACAACCTCCGGTCCCGGAGGAAGGGGAAGGAAGCGGAGGAGCAATCAATCCCCCCAAACCACGGCCGGGGAGGAGATGGAGGGAGTGACATTCGGCTGAGCCAGAATTAGCAGCAGATCTGTGGAGGGACCCCATTTCCACCCTATTAATAATTCATTCCAGCTCTGCCTTTACCTGCTCATAAACAGCAAACAGCTTGTTAGCAAGGATGGTTTTCTCCCCTTTTGCTGTCTCTGCTTTAATAAGAGCCCCTTGCAGATGGCTGGGGGAGGGAGGCGGCATGAGAAGGACACATGAGCAAGCAAACCAGCCCACCAGCCCACCCTGAGCTTCCCATCCCATCCCACCCCATCCCAGCAATGCTCCTGCCCCAGCACCCACTGCCTCCCAGCCGGAGCTGCCTGTCCCCTGCAGAGGTGAAGGCTGTGAAATAACCCCTCAGCAACACCCAGGTGCTCTGCCAGAACCTCCCTACCCACACAGGGCACTTAAAAACTCCCTCTGGAGGGACACCAGGAAGAGGAGAGCAATGCCTGGGGAATACATGGATGGAGGGGGGAGCATTCCCGAGTGGCTCCCGGGCTGCAGCTGCACAAGCAGCTCTTGGGAAAACTGTCTCTGCTCCCATATGAGACAGCTCCTGGTTATCTAAAATATATAGAGCTTGACCAAAGTGGGTTTTAGAAAGAAAAAAAATAGAAGAAAACAGCATCTTGAAGAAAAGTGTAAAGATTTTGCTTCCAGAAGGCACATTTCTCCTTTCAGAGCATCCCCAGTGTCCCCACAGTCCAATGCTGTGTTGCTGGACCCATCAGGGGCTCATCCCGGCACACTGACAGGCATCCCAAAAAGGCACAGGCAAGGCTGTTCCCGAAATGTTTTCCAGGCTCAAGTCAGAGCTAAGCTGGCAGGGAAAACCCACTTGGGCAGTTGGATGGAGGAGAATTAATGCAAGAGAAGTGAAGCCTGGCCAGGCAGCTCCCAGTGCCCTCCCATGTCCCTCAGAGCATCAAGCAAGGAGGGCACAGACCTTCACCTGGGCTCACAGGGAAGGGCCAGGGTGGGGCTATTTGGCACAAGAGGGGCCTCATATTTCTCCTCATCTATCTCTGAGCTCCCAGCCCTCTCTGCAGTGAGTTATGCCACTTGCCAGCTGTTGGAAATAATCACTGTAAATTAATTACGGTTGTTTCACCCCTCTGATCCCTCCCAGCCCATGAATAGAGTGAAAATTAATTGTCAGAGAGTATTTCCAGTTCTCTGGGAGTCCCATCCTGGCCACTGGCAGGTTATGGTTTATGCCCTGAAGCATGAGATTTAATTACTAGCAAATGTTATTTTTGATCATAAAATCCCGTTGTCTTTTCATAAATCCAGACAGAGCAGTTGAACCCTCAGATCAGGAGGTGCAAGAGTGAAAACACCCTGAAATGACCTTAGGGCGAGCCTGTGTTTTCTCCTGGGTGAATGCAATTGTTTGGGAAAGAGCATCCCATCCTGGAGCAATTATTGGAAGAAAAGACAAGGAAGTTTCCCAAAACACACATTGCTCAGTGTGACCCTTGTCAAAAATGTGTGTTGCAGAAAATAGGTTTAACTTGGTGTCCATGGGGAGGAAAAGGTTGTTTGTCCAGGGATTGGGCATCTTCCCACCTCAGCAGGTGATTTTCTGGTGCTGACAGAGAGCAGAGCAAACCCACAGCCCATCCAGGATGGGCACAGAGATCCCTGTGGAGCCCTGGCAGAGCCAGGAATGCCGGAGCAGGGGATGGAAGGGAAGTGAAGCCCCGCAGTTCAATCCCAGCGTGAACTGGGGGAGCTCAGCCGAGTGTGAAGCTGGAAAGCAAATGTGTTGGGATGGTCCTTTCAGCTCCAGCCTGTGGAGCAAATGGATCCAATTTGGTGCTGAAGGGGGAAAGGGAGGGGGGAAATAAAATACTGGGGGGGAATGTGTTGCTGAACACCTGTAAGAGAGGCAGGGGTGGGGCAGGCTGGCCCTGCTCCCCTCCAGGGGCTGGGGACACCCAGGTCCCATGGCCACCAGTCCTCCCATGGCAGACAGGGTGTTCAGGGAAGGGGAAGCTGCAGGACACCCACAGTGGCACGTCTCCATGGCAGGGACATTATCAGGGCAGGAGGGATCAGGTGCACAGGAAGATTTTGCTGAGCCAGTTGTTTTGCAGGATTTGGAGGAAATTTGATCCCAACCTCAGGGCTCAGTTGCAGCTCGAGGCAGTGCAGGGGCTTTGTGAGCCTGGCCAGCTGAGCTCTGAGCAGAAGAGCAAAGGCAGCATCACAGGTGCCCTGCGGGAAGCAGAAGGACCTTGGGGTGCAGGAGAGCTCCTTAAGTATCACAGCTGGGTGGGGTGGGTGCTGTGAAGGGAGAATCATCTCCTCCTGAGTGGAGGGGGAGGTCCAGACCAAGGTTTCCTCAGCCATAAATGCTCCTGAGGAGGGGAGGAGGTTTCTGTGCCATCTCCTGCCTCTCCTCATGACAAGGGAGCCAGACATGGCTCTTCAGGCTGTGCAGGGGGCTGTCAAACAGCCCCCCATCCCAAGCATCATCAGCACTTGCAGGAGAGCCCGGAGACACCCAAGGTCTCTGGTTGGGTTTGAGAGCCATTTCTTAGAGAAAAAAAACCACTACAGAAGAAAGGACCCAAGAGAAACCCACACAACAGCATAGATCCTTGTGCCAAATAAAGACATTTCAATTTCCCCCCTTGGATAAAAATCTTCTATTAAAAGCCAAGAATTCCCCCCAAGCCCCACAATTGAAAAAAATACGAAGTTTTGTTTTCCAAGACTGGTCCAAGCTGAGGAGACTTTGTCATTACTCTTCTTAGGAGACTGCAATTAAAAAGAAGTGGCCCCAGGGTGCTCTGGGTTTAGCAGAGGCCTTGGCTTAAACAACATGATTCCATCAAGCAGAAGAGACCCCACAAACAGAGGAAGTCCAGGGAGTTCCCTGGGCCAAGACACCATTAAACAAATCACACCAGGTATGAGAGCTGTGATGAGCATCCTTGGCTGAGCAGTACAAGCTCTCACATCATCTACTTATTTTTCCGTGCTCAAATCTTGGTTCTTGTTTTTTATTTCCCTTTTAATATTATTATTATTTTGCTTATTTTTCTCCACTGTGCAGCTAGTGGTTGCAGCAGCTTTCCAGCTTCCCTTTGGCGTGGAGATCTGCAAGCTGCAGTCTTATTTCTGTGCAGCTTCCACCATTCACAACAGATGTCTAGTTTGTTTAAAATATTCAACAGCTTAATGATTAATCAAGCAATTTCACCTGCAAAAATACATAATTTTATGCTATGAGGCTTAAAAATGGCATTATCTGCTAGAGGAGGGGAAAAATAGCAAACTAACTTTTGCACTCATTAAGAGCCCTAAAAACCAGCTGAGCTTTGTAACACTGGGGTCTTTTATTGTGGCTGTTTTCCCCCATTCCCTCCCTTCCCAGCAAGGTGAGGAGCAGCTCTGCAGCATCCTGGAATCCTGTCATTGTGCTTTGTCAGACTAAGATCTTGTTTCTTAAGAATTCCTCCTCAAGGAGCAAATCTCCTCTGCCACCTTCAGAAAGTGCCTTTTGCAGCATTTCTGCCCAGCACAGGCTCCAGGCACCAAAGGGAGGCAAAGCCAGGGGCTGGGTCTGAAGTCACCAGGTCTGGGACACGGTTCCAGCTCGAGGAGTGGGTCCATTGGAACATCATGAGGTTCAAGAAGGCCAAGCACAAGGTGCTTCACCTGATCAGGACACCCCCTGGTATTGATCCAGCCCTGCCAGGAGGGACTCAGAGTCCCTTCCAGTATCTAAAGGGACCTACAGAAAGCATGGGGAGAAACCCTTTGTCAGGAATTGCAGTGATAGGATGAGGGATAATGATTTTAGACTAAAAGAGAGTAGATTCAAACTAGTTACAAGGAAGAAAATTTTTACAATGAGCACTGGCACAGGTTGTGCAAAGAGGTGGTGGATGTCTTGTCCATGGAAACATTCAAGGTCAGGTTGGATGGAGCTTTGAACAGCCTGACCTATTTGAAGATGTCCTTACCCATAGCAGAGGGTTTGGGCCAAATGACCTTTAAAGGTTCCTTCCAACTCAAACCATTCTGTGATATCCCCATGGAGGCACAATCCTGCCCTGATGCCATTTGTTAGGACCTGCTTGGCCTCAGTGAGGCTCGTGCAGTTTGTCCCACCGAGATTTGCCCCTTTGGGCTGAGCAAGGCTGCAATGCCCTTTGGTGCACACCCAAAAAATGTCCAACCAGGAGAGCTGGAGAGCCTGAAAGCTGCAATGTCTCGTTGTGAGGACACTCACGACTGATTTAATAGCGTGAGACTCAAAGTGAACTGGTTTATTTTAGGCTCAGTGAGACCAAGTTTGCCTGGCTAATGCATCCTGACTTTTAGATTGAAGACTTAAATATCTTGAGACTTTGGACAGATTCTTTGGAGGACACACGGCTTGGGGGAGGAAACCAGATTCAAAAATAATACCTGGAATTGTTTCAATAGTGCTATATCTGATCTTACCAGGACCAAGGGAGCAGCCAAAGGATGGCCATCTGTTTCCGCTCCCCCCTGCCCTCCTGGCTGACTTCAAACCACCCCCCAGCAGAAAAGGCATCGAGCATCCCACAGAGGAAGGACAAGTCAATAAACCTAACCCCAAAAAGGAACACTTCATTTGAGCAGAGGAAGCCGTAGTGGTGTGACTCACCCGGTGGCTTTGGAGGCTCTCCCCCACCTTCCAGCACTGTCACTTGGAGGTGATTTTTGTGTTTGCCCTGTCACAACCATGCAGCCCTCGAGCCATGTGCCTCTCCAGAGCATCAGGGTGGTTAAAGGCACCTTTGGGGTTGCTGCCTGCTGAGCTGGGCACACCCACAGGCTGGGATGTTTGGGAGCTGTCAGGGATCATACACGTCCACTCCCTCATCCCTGGGACAGGCATATGGCAGACAGGCAGAGCTTTGGCTTCACTTCTTCCTGCTCCTGACCCGCCAGGTCCCCTGCCAGGGACATGCCTGGCCAGCCCTGTCCCTCCAGACGGGACACTGGGAGGGGGATCATGCTTTGTCAGACTCAGTTGCTTTCCCCACAGCTCCAGAGAAACCTGTCCCACCTCCCATCCTGGCCACCTTTACTGCTCTGGGTAGTGTTTTCTTATTGTGGTTTTGTCTCAGAGTCCTTCCTTTGTTCAATTTGGCCACTGCTTAAGCAAGCCCCCAAAGAAAGCCTTGATAGGAGCGTCATTCATAGCCCTGGAGGTGAAGGTGGCCATGCTGGGCACAGCTCAAGTGGCAAATACTCAGTGGAAATTCATCTTCCACCACTTCAAGGGCTTTGGCAGCCCCAGGGCAGCTGCACAAGGGAAAGGAAAGTGCACAGCCAGGGCCAGGACAGCTCCGACACAGACTCCTTTCAGACAGAGCCACTCTGAGCAGCAGGGCAGGTTTATCAGGGAATTTTCTGCTTCCACCCCAAGCCAGTTCTCCACCTGAGCCCACCAAGATGCTGCAGTGCTGCACCTCCTTCAGACAAGTGGGGAAATCAGACCTTTGGGATGGTCTTTTCAGGCTGGTCCTATTAAACCATCTGTGTGGCCACACTGGCAGTGGGACCATACTGCAACACAATATGTTGCCTCAGCACAGGAAACACACTCAGAGCCCCCAGCACTTCAGCTGAGGGCGGGTTTTCTGCCTTTTCCATCAGCCACTGCTGTAAAGCTGCACTGAGAGGCAGCTCCATCCCCCAGCAGGAAGCTGTGTCTCATTAGCAGAGGTAAACAACTCCTCTGAACGTGACGAGTCAGGAGAGCATATTAAATATGTTGGTATCTCAGGGTTTTTTAATCCCTTCTCCAGAACAGCGTGTTGAGGCAGGTGAGGACCCCCCAGTGCAGCTCAGAGCTCCACCACTCCCAGCTGGCATCTCCCCCTCTCTGGGTTGGTAGTGGGGAGCACCTGGGCAGGTGCCCTCACCCTTCAACCTCCTTGACTTGAGCAAGCCTGAGCCCTCCATTCATTCCCCTTGCTCACTTGTCACAGCTGCAAATAAAACAACAATAAAACCTCTCCAGCCATTTGCTTTTCAAACATCAATGAACACATCCATTCAGTACCCTCCCTGCTTCAGGGTGGGCACCACACCACAGCCCAGCAGCTCCAGTTCCAGCCCTTCCTCCCGGCACACACAGGGGTGGGAAGAGCCTCACGTTGCTCCAGCTGAGGCTGTAACAGGAGGACCAAACCCCAGCACAGCCCCGGCAGCTTCACCGTCAGGCAGGTGCGTGTCAGAGCGAGGCAGCGCTGAAAGCAGTTTGAGTTTTGACCTGTTTTATGATCTGCTCTCCCTGGCAGCCTCGTGCACACACACACAGCTGTGCTGTCTGTACAGGAGTCCCCTTGTCTCCCCAAGGCTGTGGCCGTGTCCCCTGCAGAGGATGCTGGTGCTCACGTGCAGATCAGTTCCTCGCTGCTTTGTTCCATCCCCGTGCTGACGGAGCAGCCTCCTGCCTTATTTACAGTGCATTACTCACACACTGCTCTGAACATGGAATTATTTATGCCCTCCTGAGCTTTCCAGGGCTCCTGCGTGCCGTGGCCTCCGCTCTCTCCACAAACAGTTGCTCGTGTTCAGCGCAGGGCTCTGAGCTGCGGGGAGGCACCCAAGGCCCATCTTACAGACACAGTGGAGAAAGAAGTTCCAAATGGTTCCCAAGACCTTTGGTTGCCCAGCTGGCAGTGGCAAAACCCAGATTTTCCAGAGCACCTTGTGTGACTCGGTGGTTTCCACGTTCAAAGCACAGCCCCAAAGCTCCACTTTGTACCCATTTGTACAAGCCAGATCTCCTCCTCTGCTTTGCCTGGGGTATACACAGGGCACTCTAAAAACAGGTCACAAGCATTCAGACTCCAGCAGCTTCCCAGGTCAAAGCAAGCCATGGTGCAGGATCAGTTCCTAGTGCCACAGGCACAGGAGCAGCCTCTTCCCACAGGGAAGAGCACAGCTTTCCATAGGCTTGTAAATCAGCCAGCCTTAACCAGAGTTTCCCAGAGACCCTCTCAGGGAAGGCGCTTTCTATGAAAATTGCCCCTGTGCCAAATTGAAAAGCCCTTTCCCAAAGGGCCTTTCAAAGGAAACAGCTCAGCCATTCCTACAGCAGAGGCAAAGCTGCATCTTTCTGCCTTAATTTCACTCTCAGGAGCAGCATCCTCCAGAGCCAGACCCATGGCACGTTCCTGTTCAGCCCAGCAGTTAATGTTTGACACAAACAGCCAAATGCAGGGCCTGGTAACCGGGTGAGCTCGGCTGTGATGCCCACACAATGCCCAGGCTTTGCCTTCTCCTCTGGTGACCGTTGTTGTTGTTCCAGGAGAACCCGTACCTGTGCAGCGATGAGTGTGACGCCTCCAACCCGGACCTGGCCCACCCTCCCAAGCTCATGTTCGACAGCGAGGACGAGGGGCTGGCCACGTACTGGCAGAGCGTGACATGGCGCCGGTACCCGGAGCCGCTGCTGGCCAACATCACCCTGTCCTGGAACAAGAGCATCGAGCTGACAGACGACATCGTGATCACCTTCGAGTACGGGCGACCCACCATCATGATGCTGGAGAAGTCTCTGGACAACGGCAGGACTTGGCACCCGTACCAGTATTACGCAGATGACTGCATGGAGGCCTTCAGCATGCCAGCACGGAGGGTCCGGGACCTCTCCACCACCAGTGCCAACAGGGTCCTCTGCACGGAGGAGTATTCCCGCTGGGCGGGCTCCAAGAAAGAGAAGACCGTCCGCTTTGAGATCAGGGACCGCTTTGCCATCTTTGCTGGCCCCGACCTCAAGAACATGGACAACTTGTACACCCGTCTGGAGAGCGCCAAAGGGCTCAAGGACTTCTTTACTGTGACTGACCTGCGGATGAGGCTGCTGAGACCCGCCCTGGGGGGCACCTACGTGCAGAGGGAGAACTTGTACAAGTACTTCTATGCTGTCTCCAACATTGAAGTCACCGGCAGGTAACGGCTGCTGTATTTGTTTGGGCCTCTCTTCTCTGAGGGATGAGAAGAGGGTTACTGCTAGAAAACTAATCCATCAGCATTTCTGAAAACTGATAAAATAACCAGTGTTTCTCCTTCTTAACACTCTTTCTCCCCAGGCAGGGCAGCACTGGAAATAAAACAGATGTGTTCTTGCAGGGAATGGCTGGGGCACCTCCAAGGCTGTGTTGGAGAGAAGTGCTGTGTCCTCCTACAGCCAGTGCTGGGGGAGGTGGGACATGGCTTAGAGGGACAGTCAGGCTCTGAGTTCCCTCCCATGCCCTGTCCCCAGCTGTGCAAACACAGCCAACCTCTGCCCAAAGTCTCAGGGATGATGCTGATGCATCTGAGGGGTGAGGAATGAGGTTCACCCCACTGAATTCCAGCTCACTGCCAGTACAAGCAGGGTGGGTCATCCCAAGTCAGTCCTGCACCCCCGAGCAGCCCCAGCTCCAGCAGAGGAAGTTTGGGGTGAGAGTAAACCCCCAGGGGGTTGTTTCTCCCGGGGTTTGTTTTAAATTTCTCTGCACGGTGCCATGTGTTACATTATGACATCGACCAAAGAAGCAAAGTAAGGTGGAAAAGTGCCGAGATGGCTGATTTCCCATCCAGCTTGTGAGAGACTTACAGGCGAGAGGGGAGAAACCTCCCCATCACCCACCCCGTGCTAACAAGCACTGCCACAGCGACAGAGGAGCCGTTTGTATCGGTTCCAAACTGTTTGCTACTGAGACTTGCAAGCAGAAATGTTTTGCAGGTGCCACTGAGACTGGCTTTGAACAGGCTCCAAGGGGAAGGAAGCTGCAGGGAGGGATGGGAGAGCCCTTCCCACCCGCAAGGGCAGGCAGGAGGCAGCGGTGAGGATCGTTCTCACGGTGTGGTGCCTGGCTGGGATGAGCAGCTGTGGCTCTCAGCTGGACTGGTGGCATGTTGGGATGCCCACCATTGGGATTGCTCCGGGAGGAGCCCTGGAGGGCTCAGGCACGTGGGCAGGGGAGAGGGAGGGCACCTCTGCCTGTGTCTGCCTGTGCCCAGGTGTCTGTGCAGTGAGCTGCTCTGCAAATATGTGCAGAGAGACGTTTTTACACCTGCCCATGAGAAGCATTGCCGGGCGGACTAAATATCCACAGTCCAAAACCAGCTCAGGATGGAGCAAAACAGCAAAGTAAAGAGGGTGGAAGAAAGCAGGCAAAGGCAAGGGAAAAGGCAAGGTGCCTTCACCTCCACCCCAACCAAGCCAGTCCTGTCCCCTGCTCCATCTGTGGTGGCCCTGCTCCCCCCAGGTGGCCCAGCTTCCCACGAGGATATGATGTTACTGACAGCAGTGGCAAAACCACAAGGATCAATTCCCAGCCAAAGCCCACACTGACCAGAGGTGTATCAACTTGTCCAGGCTGGTTAAACTCTGTAACAGGGACACACAGCTCAGAAAGTGGTAAATTAGGGCTAAATGTTTGAGGTCAGTTCTTGTGCAATGACCTTTGGCTTCCAAGCATGGAGATAACTGCAGATAACCAGGGACTTGCTGCTCCTGCAGCAGCTGCAGGATATTTAATGCTTCCAAGGCTTAAAGTTCTCTTGGTGTCCTGTGAACGCCTTCCTCTTCCTCCCTTTACTTTCTCTACCTGCCTTGGGAAGGATTTGTTGCTTCAGTACTTTGGACTTCAGGCCATGCTGGTGGGATTCTCCCCAACTCAGCACCTTCCTGTCAGCTGCCCCTCTCTCCCCACATCCAGTCCGTCACCAGCTTTTGAACTCACTGGGCAAGCTTTATACCATCTAATAGTAGCAAAGATTGGTTCAAGAGAAAAAAAACTAAAAACTCAGTGAAAAGAACTAGGGCAGGGGAGGAAAACCCTTTCAAACACCCAGGGGTGTGTGTGTGGGTGTCACAACCTCTGTGAGACACCCGAGATGGCACAGCCACCTGGCCAGGGCTGGCCAGGATGGGTCGGGCTGTCAAGGCCCAGTGGAAGCTGCAGTGCTGCTGTTTGGCTGGGGCCAGGCTGAGGCAGGTTGGGGGTTGTTGGCCGGTTCCTGGCAGCCTCCCCTGGCGCTGGCTCCGTGCCGGCGTGGCCGGCTGCCCGCGGTGCTGCAGAGCAGCAGCTCCCGTCGCCTCCTCTCCCCTCTTGGCTGTGCTCACCACGGGCTGTCTGACCCACTCCTCCCCTGCAGCACAGCCTCTGGGAGAGCAGGGCTTTTCCTTGGCTGGGAACGGAGAAAAATCTGAAATCTGCTTTTTTTCAGCCTAAAAATCTCAAGTCCTGAGCTACGGCAACGCTGAGCTTTGTGCTGCTCCGGCTCTTCCAGCTTGCTGGGATGGTTCCCAGGAGAGGGGGACACTCAGCCTGGACAGGGAAGAGGTCAATGTCTGTCCTGTGCTGACTCTTCCTGCCCCAGTGGGCACAGGGCAGGATAAGGTGACCAGCTGAGGAGCTGTGGACAAGTGTTGTATAAGACAGAGAAGCCTCATGTGAATTAACTCTGCTCCTGTGATTATTCCAGTCCCAGCAAGCAGGTTTTGCACTGAAAAGAAATCTAATTCCAGCTGTAAGCAAAGCCAGTTACAGTGCAGGGACTAAAACCAAATTAAATCTTGTGTATGGCTCAACGAGGGATGGGTTATTGAGAGGAAGAGAGGAGAAATCAATGTGAGTCTGATAGGAGCCCTGTGTGGGGAAGGGGGGAGGAAGGGTGGGCAGGGATGAGGATGGGGACACACTGCCAATTCCAGCACGTGGGAATGGCTGTCTTTGAGGAACAGGAGGAAAGTGCTTAGATAAAGTTGGGGTGGTGGTAGGGATCCACAGCAGGGGGCATGGAAATAAGAGGGAATGTGATTATGAAAAAATGAGGGCTCAGAGGCAAAAAGCAGCCAGAAAATCCCACCTGGAGAGCAGAGCTGTGAGCAGCCCCGGGAGGGTGGAGGAGCCCAGCCATGGTGTGTGGCACTGGAGGAGCAGTGTGTGCTGTGAGTGTGGCATTGCCTGTGTCCCTGTACAGCACTGGGATTTTGGCAGGCAGCTGGCAGTGCCCACAGCATGACGAGACACTTGGCAGCCCATTTTCAGCTGATGCTCACGGTCAAGGGAAGAACAAAATGCTTTGCCCTCAGAGCAGACCATGAGCAGGGGCAGTTTCTCGTGCTGCAGCCTCAGCTGGTGGGCTCAGAGGGGTTTCTGTGATCCCCTCACTCCGTGTGCTCCTGGGCCCCCCTCCAAGCTCATCCCTTCCTTCACACCTCAGCTTCCCACCACGAAGGACCCCTCACCACAGTCTCCCAGAACTTTTGGGAAAAGCAGAAAGGGATGGAGCAAAGGACATGGGGACAAAGGGAAGGCACTGTCACCTTTTCTCCTGTAAACCAGGTGGCCTGGGGT
Source organism: Sakesphorus luctuosus (assembly GCA_013396695.1). Classification (NCBI taxonomy): domain Eukaryota; kingdom Metazoa; phylum Chordata; class Aves; order Passeriformes; family Thamnophilidae; genus Sakesphorus; species Sakesphorus luctuosus. The sequence goes on from VWZD01000641.1 coordinate 989,620, forward strand.
GGTCAAGAGTTTGACAGAGTCAAATCCAGGGGGTCACTGCTTCTTTCCTGGGAGCTGGTGCTTCGGGGTCTCCTCTGCATCTCCTCCCCCACAGCCTCAGCCAGCTCCATTTCTCCATTCAGGGCTGACAGTTTATTTTTACTCTCTTTCTTCTTGGTATCTTTTTCTTTTCTTTTTGTCTTTCTTCTTCCCTCCTGTCCCTATTGATCCACAGAGTAACTGGAGATGCAGCAGAGTCAAAACAGGAGTAGACAGGAGCAAACCCTTGGCCTGTGTGCTGTGTGAGTGCCAGGCAGGGCTGGGAAGGGAAGTGGAAAGGCTTTTCCCCACAGATCTCTGTCCATTGCTTAATTTTCTCCTCGGTGCAGCCCCGAGCTGGGTCAGCTGCTCAGGAGCGGGTGAATGAGCCTTTCCCACTGCTGGGGCTGATGAAAGCTGCTGCTTCTCTTTCCATTACACGCTGAGTCTCTTTGGAGTAATTTTTTCCCCTCCGTAACGTCAGTCACTGCCGTGCTCAGCAGGCCAAGCTCCATCACAGAGACATTAATAAGCTGTAATTGAAGTTAATGTGCCATGGCCGGGACATGTGGATCGAGTTAGGAGAAATCAGATTGAGCAGAAGTGAATCAATTTTAGAGTGATTTATATTAAGATTTCTCTCCTTCGCCCTCCCCTGCCCTCATATGTGGCTGTCTGTCTGTCTGTCCATCCTGCTGGTGATGAGCAGTCCCAGGAGGAAGGCAGGAGGAGGGAGTGTTGCTCATCCCTGAGCAGCTCCATGGAATTGCCTCGACAAGGGTTGCACCCAGGGCAAGGATGAGGTTTCCAGTTTTGTAACAACATTTCCTTTCTTCTTTTCTTGCTCTTCGGACAATTTCCTTTGCTGCTGCTTTGGTTACACAAAGAACTGAAGGGAAAGGCCCTTTGTGCTCCTCTGCTTCTTTCCCTGCCTTCCCCTTGTGTGTTCTTGGGGCCTTGCTGGGCTGCTTTCTGTGTGACTTGGAGAGTTTGCTCTGGTGGAGCAGACCAGCTTTTCCAGTCTGTTATCCTGGTGCCAACAGGCAGGATCAGGCACTCCAGACCTAGAGGATCAAGGCCATCCCCAAAAGCACCTCCTGCAATAAATGGAGCTGGTTAATTTTCAGTGGTACCCACATGCAAGGGATGTATTTTTCTGCAGTGATGGTGAATTTTGAGATGTGGGGGTGCTCGAGGCTGCATTGCTGTTCAGGATGAAGCAATTCCTGCTCAGCCTGGTCACTGCTTCCTGCTCTGCCCTCCAGGCCAGCACACTGAAGCAGCTCAATGCACTTCCCCTGCAGTTGTAGCTCAGCTCAAACCAGGGATGCCAGAGTGAAGTCCATCCCAGCAGCCCCTGGGCTGCTTTTTCCTGCTTGGACATTCCACATTCTTGCTCTGTTGAGGTTGTTGGAGACCTTGCAGCTGATCTTGGCTCCTCCAGCAAAGCTGTCTCCAAAAGGGAGAAAAGAAGCAGGTTTGGGCCATGGAACAGTCTCTTGTTGAGAGTCTGAGATTTTATGTGATGGCCAGTGTCCCCCCTGAGCATCTCTCCCTGGGAGCAGGGTGGGAGCTGCACCACTGCTGCTTCACCAGAGGGGAACAGGCAGGACCTGGGCTGACTGACCCATGAGAGTGTGGGCTGCCCCAGCTGAGCTTGCCCAACCCCAGTGCTGAAGCATCACCCCCAAAACAGCCACCCAAGCAACCCCCAAGAACTTGCCCAGCACCCCTGCAGCCCTGGGCCAGCTGCTGCCCACACTCAGCAACTTTGGCAAGACCACACAAACCAGGACAGGCACTGCCTGTGCCCATCCCTGCTCCTTCCCCTGCAGCTCCTGGCAGACAGAGTTTGGGTCCCAGGAGGTAACAGCATCCTCGTGTCAAGGACGGCCAAGTCTGTGCCGACGGTGCGCCGTGTTCCTCGGCCCGTCCTCGCCTCCACGCTGGGCAGCCCCTGAGAGCTGCATGGCTGAATTTCCCTGGCATTGCTCCAGGCTGGAATTAGCTCGAGTTCGAGCAAAATCTTGCTCTTGGTCAGATAGTTAAGTTAATGCAGAGCAACTGTTGGCTTGAGTTTTGCCAAGGCTTCTGCTCCCTCTGCAGAGTGATGAGGGGGGACTTGCAGAGGGAGGGAGGGAGGGAGAAACCCGGAGAGCTCCTCCTTCCCCAGTGCTCTGACGCTTTGTCAATACCCAGAGATGGATGCCCAAGGTCCCATTACCTGCTCCTGCCTTCAGTTTGTGAAGGGTTTTATTTCCCCTCTGATTCTGTTGCCGAGTTGTGTCCGGCCCTGAGCGGATAATAGAATTTCATCGATAGACTGAGAAGGTGATGTATGTTAAAGCACTTAATATAAAGAGACTTCTACAGGAGCCCAAATTCAATTTGGCCAATGAACTCAATTGCAGGCATTATTGCATTCCAGGAGAAAGACCAAGAGCATTTATACACATTACACTGCAAATATTTGTGTTCACATATCCATGTGGTGTCCTCTTCACCCTTCCTCCCTTCTGTTGCTGACCCCCTAATGGGGAAGTTTGGTTTTGTGTTTGCTTTTTTAAGACAGCTTTGAATGTAAATAATGTTCCACCAGTCAGCAGGATCTTGACAGCTGGTGAGTGTCAACTTATTTAAAATAAATAGCCTCTTGGATGGGAACAGCCAGCTAGTGTGCTCTCCACTTTGGCACCTTTTAAATTGTCTCATCTTTGTAACCCAAACCTCAAATCATTTCAAAGGGCAGCGAGGAGGGTTCCTTCCATCCCTACCACACAACCAAACGTAAAAACCCACAAGGAAAATAACCCACTCACAACATGTCCCTCTGACCTGACTCAGGGATTTTTTTTATTTTTTTTTTTACATTTTTTTTGGCTCTGCACAAAGCAGTGAAACCCAGAAGTTCCTTGCCCTGGTTCAAGCTGAAAAAAACAACACATTAAAATGGCTTTTCCTCCCCTTCAGCCCTGGACCACAATAAGCTCCCAGTCCTGCTGCTGGGATGAATGGGCCACTTTTCCCTTCTTCAGCCCTTTCAGCCCTGCTCCAGGACTGGCAATAGCAAACCTGTGCCAGGGCCATCTCCCAGCAAGGCAAGTGCTCCTATAACTGCTGTCCACAAAGGGGCTGTGCTGCTTCCATGGCCCAGCCATTAGGAGCTATTTTTACCTGCTTCCACACGCACAGATGGGCCAGAAACAATCCAAGCTCAGCACCCGTTATGCTTTGCCCAAAAGATTTGCTCCCTGCTTTTGCTGAGCTGCCAAAACAGTTGCAAAGGAGCAGGTAAAAGTGGGTAAGTGATGGCCAGGCAGCTGCCGGAGTGCTGAGAGCAACGGCTGGGGATGACAATAGAGAGATGGAGAAGAGTTATTCATGTTTCCCCGAGAGCCGAGATCAGTTGAAACATCATTTTCCTTGGGGATGGAGAGGAAAGAGCTCCCTTCAAACACATCGTCCCATGAGACTCATTAAAGGCTCATCAATTACAGTGAGAGCAAACAATTCAGGGGAAGCTGTGATAAGCCTCCCTTTGGCCGGCACTCATTAGCGGCTCTCTGAGCTGCCTCTCCCCAGCACCGGCTCGGGGAGCGCAGGGGGAGCCAAGCCACGGGGATGGGAGGAATGAGCACCAGCCCAGGGGCTCAGAATCCAGCAGAAGGGGACCTGTATCCCTAGAATCCCTGGGGACACGCAGGAGCATCCTCATGGTGAGAACAGCAGGGAAAGGAGTGTGCAGGCTGGGCTGGAAGGAGACTTGGAAAGGAGGTGCTGGCCCACTGCATTGGACCTCTGCTGCTCCCTGTCCTCTCCCAAGACTTTTCAAGGAGCTCAGGGCAGTCAGTGTTGTCTTCTGGGAACTGGGCAAGAGGTGCAGGGGACAGAACAGCTCTGAGGATCCTGCAGCCATATCCCACACAGCATTGGGCTCACAGCATCAGCCCGGAGGGGGGTCCCAGCACCCCAAGATTGGCTCAGCCCTGTGGGGAGGGAGAGGAATGGGGAGATGCTCTTTGCTTTTCTCTTCTTACTTCCCTGCTCCACAAGTTCGGGTTATGGGCAAAAAGAAGAGGTGGTAAAACACATAAGACTCCTTGGAAGGGTAACAAAGGGCTGGGATGACTTTTCAAAATTGCCTCAGAAGTCATTATTAATGAAAGCTCAGGGAAAGGGGCAGTTTTCCCACTCCCCGCATGGCTTGTGCACTCCCCCCCTTCCTCTGCATGGGCATCTCCTTCCCTCACACGTGGGCTTGGCACCAGGCACCTCTCCAGCCGTTGCTGCTGTGACCTCCAGGATGCTGACTTGGAGAAATGTAGGAAACTGTTCTTTATGGTTAAAAAAAAAAAAAAAAAAAAAAAAAGAAAAAAAGAAAGAAAGAAAAGGACACTTTCCTGTAAACTTTCCTTGGCGCTCCAAGCTCCGTGATGTTCCCTGGTGGAGGCATTGGCAGCATCAGCCCACACTGCACCACTCTGAGGAGAGGCAGCAGCTGAACAACCTGCACTAAAATAAACTCATAAATACCCCATTGTGCGAACTGCACAGTCCTGGGCCACACACTGCTCCTGCCTCCCTTCCTGGGAACAGCGTGAGCCAGTCCCTGTTCAATGCAAACTGCAGTTGTGTGACCGACTGCCCAGGGCAGGAGGGGTGTCCCCAGGGCACGAGGGGTGTCCCCAGGCCATGCTGGTGCTGCTCCCCCCTGTGTCTGCATCTTATGTGGGCTCTGAATGCTCACTGACAATCAGCACTGTCACTGTGAGCCTTGACCCACGAGTTAGAGGAGAAACACTCGCAGCTCCTCAGCTCTCCAGAGCTACAGAGACCACATTGCACCGAGCCCTTTGCTGGCGCAGCCCGGGCTGGAGCGGGGCCACCGCTGCCTCCTGCAGGACACGGCGCAGGTGTCTGCCCCGCTGCTGCTATTTAAGCCTCACTGCTAAGTAGCTCCTAACCTTTCCCTTCATCCTCTCCTTCCTGCTGTGGCTGGCTGCCGGGGAGAACGAGCCAGGCAAGCAGGACGAGCAGCTCCCACCCAGGGGACTGGGCTAATGCCATTTACTCCAGTCTCCACCAGCTGGGTCTTGGCTGGGCAAAAACTTGGACTACAAACCATCAGCAAGCTCATGTCCTTGGGCTGCAGGCCCAGAGGAGGAGGCAGAGAAGCCTGAAGAAGAAGGGGTTGAAGCTGAGCCTCTGAGCCCAAGCAACAGGAAGGCTGGGATGCAAAAACCTCCCAGAACAGGGGTGGCAATCAGGGCTGGCTGACAGCACTCGGCTGTTGGCCATTAAATAATGCAGCCTGATTGATTGGGCTGGGAAGTGCTGTGCTGTGGGGTCAGCCTGCCAGGGCTCCAGTTCTCTGCCTAGATTGATGGTCCTCAAAGGTCAAATTCAGAAAGCAATTCCCTGGTAAAACTGATCCTCTGGATAACACAACTTTTGCACAGTGGCAAAGGGCGAGTGAGAAAAATCAGTGACCTGGGCACAGGCAGGCAAGGTGGACCTCTGCCTCTGCTTTCTCTTTGCTTAATTTTCCTTGTTTACACCAATTAATAAGTGAGGATCTTCTCTGGGAAGAGCAGTGCTCCATCACACCTACATGCAGTGGCTGGGGGATGTCCGTGAGCACCCAGCCCATTCCCATTCCCATTCCCGTCCCAGGGCAGGAGGCAGCTGGAGCTGTCCCAGGAGCTGGTGCTGGGCTCCCAGCCCTCCTCAGCACCAAGGGAGCAGTGTGTGTGTGAGTACAGGCAGACACATCTGACTGCTCTTGCTTTCCCTGCAGCAAGAAGTCTGGGTCCCACTGCTTGGGGAAGGGTTTGCAGCTGGAGCCAAGTTAACAGTGAGCAGGTCTCACCCTCCTGCACTGCAGCAGCTTGGAGGCAGCAGGAGCACCTCAAAACATCTGCTTGGCTCTTGGCAGGGGATGCCAGGAGCAGGGATGTGCTGTGTGGGGAGGGGGTTGATCGAGGCTGCCCCAGGCCACCTCAGGGACCAGGTGGTGGCCACCCAGGACTTCTGTCCCCACTGTGGGACTCGCAGGGTCAAGGACTGGAGCCAAGTGCTACCCTCCATCTCATCCCAAACTTCAGGGAAGACCAAGGGCATGACAGTCCCTCCCTTCTTCGTACCCACTCCCCTGGGGCTCTTAAACTCCCCCTCAGCTGGACTGTGAGGCTGTGCCCTGGAGCTGTCCCATCCCTCGCTCCCACCAGAGGAGGGAGGAGAGCTGCAGCTCCCAGAAGCTGTTTCTCAGTTCAGGCTGGGCCCAGAGCAGCAGTGGTGAGGCTTTGACCTGCTTTAACCCACTATCTTGCCTCCTTTGCTCTCATCTGCTCGTTTTGAAGCGAGAGAAGGAGGGCACGCTGTGTGTGGACGCTGAATAATTCAGAGCCAGACTCCGCAGCACTCCGGGGCTGGGCAGTGCCTCTGCCCAAGGGCTGGGGTGGCTCAGCCAAAATCCTTCCTCACCAGAGGCAGAGGGGACACTGAGCAGCTGAAATTCAGCCTCCCTCCTGTGTGGGTACCAGCCAAAGCCACTTCCTTCCCCTGGATGCTTGGATTTTGCTCCCACAGCACCAGTGCTCAGAGGCTGTTAATGCTTTCAGCCGTGACGTGGCATCTCCAGCTCTCACTAACACACAGTTCAAGTGGAGCATGCTGAGTGTGTCTGCCTCTGCTCCCTGAGCCACGTTTTCCTCCTTCCTCCTCCCTTTTAGAGACTGCAAAATTCCCTCCTCTGCTTGGTCAGAGACAGGGCAGGATTGTAAGATGAGGAGAGAGATTGTTCATCCAGCTTATGCTGAGCCTCTGAGCGGGGTTTGGTAGAATTAAGGACAGGGAGGGGAGGGGGAGAAAAAAAATCATACATGAGGTCAGCTTATCCAGCCATGCATGAGGAGAGCACAGCAAAGGAGCCTCAGCAGGTCAGGCAGGTGGCTGGGGAGCTGCTATGGGGGCTCCAAGAGAGACAGGGAGAGGCACCAGGAGCTGGGGAGATGCACAGCACCAGCTCCCAGCCTAATCCTGGCAGTTTATCCTGGTGCAGAGAGAGCACAGGGAGCAGCAGGCCACACTTCCTCTGTCTACTCTGCAAGTGGTTCATTCCCTGAGCTCTGCATCTCTTGAGCATTCAGCCCTGTAGAACGAGGCATTGCCCCATCAGACTTCACTTGTGCACATGAGGCTCAGCGTTACTGTTTTTCTCATGGTTCTGCTTCTGAGAGTGTAAATTATTGCACAAAGCATCAGGCTGTGCTAGGGATTGACTGTCTGGAATGAAATGAGCTGTTTTGGTCCCCAAAGTCTCTGTCTGATGGCCTGAGCTCAGGCCCAGGAGTCGCCAGAGCCATGTGTGAGTTATGGGCTCAGTCTCTGTGCTCTGCACAGTCACCTCCGGAGTGTGAGCAACAGGAATTATTGTGCACAGAGATAATTACTCCCTGCATACTGCACTACAGCTCATTAAAAGTTTCTTAATGTTTGCAAATTGCTGAGTAGTGTTTTTAGTTGTTGCCTTCTCTGATGAGTTGGATCCTGATGGTGACTTGTTCTCTGTGTTATTTTGGTCACAGCAGGCTGGGGCTGTGCTGCAGGCAGGGAGGGGGTTTGTGCTGTGCAGCTTCACACCGTGGGAGAAAACACTGTTGGCTTTGGCACAGGGGGCAAGGGCCAGGTCCCACCAGTGCTGGCCGTGCTCCTCCATCTAAAGCCCAAGACTGTCTCCGAGTAAAAGCCTCTACCTGAGGTAGTCACTGTCATCTGTAAGGGCCTGAAATGTGAGTGACTCCTTCCTGGAGTCTGAGCTGGAGACATTGGCTTACCATTAAACAGTCTGTGCTACTGCAGTAGCAGTGGGAGTAAAGTGTCTCTCATCTTGGACTAGAAACTACAGATCCACCTTGGGCAAGAAGTGGACATCATAACCCCAGCACAGATACCTGGGAAAAACAGCTGAGTTCAAAGTCCTGCAGAAGGAACAGAAAAGGAGTGACCAGCCCGGCTTCAGCGCTGCATTTTCAGCACTACACCAGGGACAAAGAGGAGCAGCAGCATCACCTGACAGATCTTCCCTGTCTTCCTCCTCCAGGTGTAAATGCAACCTGCATGCTAACCTGTGCACCTTCAGAGAGGGCAGCCTGCAGTGCGAGTGTGAGCACAACACCACGGGGCAGGACTGCGGCAAGTGCAAGAAGAGCTTCCGCTCGCAGTCCTGGCGGGCAGGGTCCTACCTGCCCCTCCCCAACGGGTCCCCCAATGCATGTAAGTACCTGCCCTGGCTGCACTCCCACCTTGGGCTGCACAGCACCCACAGACAGGAGCTGAGTCTTATCTTGTCCTTCTCCAGCTGGGATCAGTGCAGGAGTCCAGCTGGAAGCAGTGCTTTCAAAAGGGAAGTGGGTATTAAGCTCTGCCAGGGGAAATTGAAGTTGGAGAGCAGAAAAAAATTCTTTGCGGAGAGAGTGCTCAGGCATTGGAATGGGCTGCCCAGAGAGGGGGTGGATTCCCCATCCCTGGAGGTTTTTCAGCTGAGCTTGGCCGTGGCACTGAGTGCCATGACCTGGTAAAGGGAGTGGAGTTGGCCCAAGGGTTGGACTTGATGATCTGGGAGGTCTTTTCCAATCCAATGGCTGTGGCACTGAGTGAGAATCCACCATATCTTGATCCAGCCTCACTGTGATCACCAGCCCAGGGCACGTCCGTGCCCTGGGCTGGTGATCACAGTGGGGTTGGATCAAGGGTTGGACTTGATGATCTCGGAGGTCTTTTCCAACCCAATCCATTCTGTGATTCTGTGACCACAGAAAAATGAGAGCGGGTCTGGTGGTTGTAGGGGTGGTGTGTTGGCTGCTGGTAGATAAACAATGAGTCACCTGACGGTCAGGAGAAGGGAGGATGACCTTGGGCCAAGATACAGGTCCATGGCTTTGTGGCAAAGCAAATTATTGTCCTTTAAAGAAGGCACTGTTCAGCCACAGCAGAGCTCTGGCTGCTGAGTAGGAGTGGGAGTGCAGGTTGATTCTGGGTTCCTGGATGCTGCTCTGTGCACGTCAGCGTTCCAGGCAGGCGCCGCGAGCTCCGGTCCCTCTGCGCAGCTCCAGTCTCATCCAATTGCTGCTGCAGGGAGGCTCTGACAGAAGCAGAGGTGCGCAGGAGAGAGGAGGGATCCATCCCCAGCATCGCCCGAGCAGGGGAATTGGGGCAGGACACATCACACATGGGCTGGTTCCTCCAGGGTTTCTGCCCAGTCCACATTAGCAGCCTTGTTTAAATGTCACGGAGCCACGGTAGCCACTCCAGCCTTTCATGCAGCAGCTTTGAGCATTGCCAAAGAGAACTTTTTCCCTCACTCCCCCCCACATTTTTTGAAAGATTTATGTGCTTTAAGATGATCAAAGCTGAAATGCAGGTTCCGAAGGCCGTGACAGGAATGTTTTGTGTGTGCCAGGGCTGGTAGACGAGCAGGTTCTTTGAAAGGGAACGAGCCTGTCAGCTCCCACCAAGCGGCTGCATTGCTTCAAAGGAGCCTGGGAGAGTTTCTGGTGTTGACAGGCACAGACATGCTGTTCTGTCTCTTTCCCTCCCCTCCGTTCCTTGTGTCTCTTCCCATTTCTCGTTCTCCTCTGCTCGTTCTTCTCCCATTCATCTCTCTTTCCATCTGTCACTCAGTCTTTCTCCTCCCCAGCCCAGCTCTCTCTGCTGCTTCCTCCTCCCCACATCACCATCCTCTTCCTCTGCAGTTCTCTGAAGCCCTCTCCTCTTGGTAGTCCAACCTCTTCCATCACTGCTCATGTGCTTTATATTCATGCAAAGCTGAGCCTTTCTGTGATTCACCCCCTTGTTGCAGCAGGGAGGAGCAGGGCCTTTCATCTCCTGGGTGCCAAAACCAGAAGCTGGTCCTTGGATTGACTCGGACTGGCAGGTTTGGAGATGTTGCCTTTGCAGCATCCTGTGGAGCAAGTACTGCAGTGGGGAGAGTGTCCAGCCCTTCTTGCTCCCTGAGAACTAGTTCAGTCCCTCCTGCTTGTCCTCAGCCCACTGGACCTCAGAGGATGTGCTTGTCCTTTGCTGGGCTTTAAGGGCAGGTCATGGAAATGCTTAATAGAACAAACCATCAGCAAAGACCACGCTGGTGTTCCTTCCCCAGATGACAGGCCTGAGATGCCCAGAGCCCAGACAGCACTGTCTGGTTGCTTCTGTGGTTTGACAAAAGCAGCTTTTAAGCCGTTTGTTGCAGCAAACTGATGTGCCCATGAGCAAGATTAATTAATTAATTAATTAATTGCTGTTCAATCCCACGTCATGTGACCCCATCTGTGTGACCTGCTGGTAACAGAGCTGATGGTGTCCTGCTTCCAGTGACTGGGCTTCTTCTTGTTTTTTCCAGGTGCAGCGAAAGGCTCAGCCTCTGGCAGTAAGTAAAACCCAAACTGAAATGCTGGCATTTAACACCTCGATGCATGGTCCTTGTGGATGTCACTAGCAAAAAAGAAATATGGTTATTTTCTGTCCATTATCATTTTCCAGGCTATAAGTCTTCCCTAATTGTGCCTCATTTTCTGTCTTGTCAAAGAGTCTTATATTTTCTTCCTCTGACTTCAGTAGCCTCATTTTGCCTCTTCCTCTGGCATGGTTTCCCCCCATGAGGTTCGTTAGCATGGCAGCCGGAAAGGAAATAAAAAAAGACTCTTCAAAATCACCAGTGCTCGCTGTGAACTCCCCCCAACCCCCAGGATTGCAGAATTCTGCTCTGAGGAGGAGCTGGGTGTGAATTATTTGGCATAGAATCCAGTCTGGGTCACCTTGGGCTATCAATAAAGAACCATACAGAGTGTGTGTACATCTGTATGTACACGTGTATGTATAGGAACATATGTCTGTGAAGTGTCAGCAGCAAAGGCAGCAGAGCTCAGTGGGGATTTCTGCTGCAAGATTGATGGGATGAGAGGACTCTTTATTTAACAAAGCTGGAGGTAGTTTGATATCAAAGAGCCTGGAGTTTTGGGTAAGCAGAAGCCTGGGTTTGAATTTTGTGGCTCAGAATTCCCCTCCAGAAGGAACAAATCAGGGAGCTGAATGAATAATGAATTCCCTGGTTTGCAGGCAAGTGGGAAGAATTGGAGGAGAAATAGTTATGGAGAAATGCAGATGCAATTAAGAATAATGCACCTAATTATAATGCACCTAATTGAAGAGTGGAGGACAGGTTTTCTGGGTAAATGAACCATATTTAGATTTTAAGCAGTTAATAGCCTAAAATTTTCAAATAAAAATTAAAAGCCTCCCTTAAGTAATTGAGAATTGAAAAAAAAAATAACAGTCTAAAATATTCTTCACCTTTCTAGTCAAAACCATTTTGATAACTCTTTTTTTTCCCCCTTATCAAAGCTTGGCATCCTCAGCAGTACTTTTGTTTCACTGGGAAGTGTTTCCCATCAAAATCTTCTGCTGGAGAAATGCTTTGGGGGTGCTGGGAGCGATGCCCAGGAGATGGACAGGAGGGATTTGTGTCCAGGGCCAGTTAAGGAGAGATTATTTAGCCCACATAGGAGACTAGAAGTGACCTAAATTAAGTATTTAAACTAGCTCAGGGCTATTATGAAATTAAGCATGATAATCTGCATGAAGCAGTGGGACAAACAAGGACAGGAGGGCGGCAGGTGTGAGTTAAGCAGGAATTTGTGTCCCGGTGTTATTTCAGTTCAGGCTGTTCTGGTGCTGCTCCCACCCGGCTCCGTGGGGCCTTCCTGACCCTCAGCCAGCCTGCAATCTGAAGGGTGCCAGTGGAAATGGGCAGGTGCCAGTGGTGCCAGTGGGTTTGGGTGGTTTGGGGGTGGCAGAAGGGAATGGTGCTGTGTAGGGATCACGGCCGGGCACGGAAACACCGGGCAGTGGATGCACAGCTCGGGCTGGGAATTCCCCCCACCTACTTCTCTCCCCGTCCCTTCCCAAGTGTGCCTTCATCTCCCCTCTTCAGCTTAATTGGCAATTAGTTTATGATAGAGCTGTAAGTATTTAAGCCAATATCTGCACCAACAGAGTAAGCTGATACAGCCCCAGCCTCAGCCCTGCACACACACACACACACTCGCCGTGTCCGGCATCACTGACCCGGCATCGCCTTAATCCTCTCGGTGTCCCAGTTGTGACCGTGCTGAGGAATCAGTCACCAGTTCAGCCCAGCAGCAGCAGCCTCAGGGCTGTGCAGCCTGCCCAGCAAACCCTCCATTCCCCCCAGTAAGTGCCTCCCACCTCTTCTCTTTGCCTGTCAGCGTTTGAGCGACCGCAGCGGGTAAACAGCCCAAAAACCACCACTGCAAAAACGACCACCACAACAACGCCCACCACCACCACCACCACCTCAACTACCACCACCACCACCACCACCACGCCCCTACCAGCCACCACCACCCAACCAGGTGGGTGCCATGCTCGCTGCCTCACCTGGAGGACTTTGCTTCCAAGCTCCTCTTTTCAGCTGCAGTGGCCCTGGCTAGACACCTGCTCTGTAGGATGATAAAGGGACATGGATAAAAATCACCCTGACCCAATTCACATCCCCCAGCCTCCAGGCAGTCCTGCTTTGCTGTTCTCTCTGTCCAGCTCCTATCTAAGCTTTATGGTCCTTGGAAGGAGGGACAGCCACAGGAGGTCCACCTCAAGCCAAGAGACAACCACCCCATGGGCTGCCATTCCCCCTCACCAGCTGTCACTCTGTTACCATCAGGGCAGCAAGAAGTGAAGCCAGGGCTGGATGCTGGGGAACCATTGATTTTTCCCTGTTTTCTCTCAATTTTGTTGGGTTTTTTTTAAACCAAAAGGTTTTAAAAGAGCCACTTGGCAGTGCTGTCCTGCACAGGCTGCAGGAGATGCTCTAGTGCAGGTCCATCACAAGGCAGGGCAGGAGGGCAAGGGAGATTTTACTGTCCCGTAGTGAATTTAAACCACATATCTCTCTGGAAGGAGAAGGGAACTGTAGCCCATCCTGCTCTGTCCCTGAGCTCCTGCCACCAGGCTCAGGGCAGCCCACAGGCTTTGCTGAGCCAGGGACAGGCTGCTGGGGCAAGGGAGAAGCTGCCTCTGTCTGTGATGGCTCTGCCAGTCCTGCACCACATCCCTGTGGCCACACTCATGGATGTGATGCCAGGGCAGTTCTCCCAAGGCAAAGCAGCACTCCAGCATCCCCCAGGCAGCTGCTGTCCAAGCAGGCAGGGAGCTCCCACACGTGCCAGAAACATCCTTTCCTAATTTCCAAAATCACCCCATGAAGGAAAACTTGTGTCCTTTCTCGGGGGGTTCCTCCCTCCCTCCCGCCAGGAACAAGGAGACAACGTTTTCGCTTGTCTTTTGGAAATGAGCAGATAAAACTTAACAGCAGGACATTTTTTTTAAGCTTCTCATGGGGGAATTAGACACGCATTCCTCCCCTTGCCACGCTTTCAGGGCCTGATATTTCCCAGGAGGACGTTTTACACCCACAGTATGTTAGTAACAGTCTGTCTGGGGGAGCTGCCAGAAGCCAGTCAAAGAGATAAGGAAACCTGATTGCATGTTTATGCAAATATAGATATATTCATGGAAGTACCCTGCTTGAGGAGTTAATCAGGAAGCTGAGGGCTCAGGACCAACTTCCCTGGAGTTGGAGTGACCCTGGGAAAAAAGTGGAAGTCCCAGCTCTGTTAAGAAGTGTTCCTCACCAAGATCCTTGCTGGACCTGAGCAGGAGAAGGACCGTGCACCCCCCTGCCCGGAGCTCACACCGTCACCAGCCCCAGCAGTGCCAGGTGGTCACATCTGCATCCACACCAGGCACTTGGGGGCACCTGATTTTTATCCATGCTCACCTGTAGCAACATTTTAGGGCTGTATTTTTGCTGTGTACGTGTGGGTGGTGTGCTTAGTGCCTCTCTGGTGTCTGATTGCTGCCCATCTGGCACGGGCAGGGGCATCTGTGGGGCTGGGGGTGGTGGGGGTCGTCTCTCCTGCCACACTGCTCTGAGGGAGCTGAGAGACATCATGCACCCTGGGGTTTATTCCTGCTCCAAAACCTGCTTTCTGGGCAGAGCAAATGTTTTCCTAATGCTTTCATTAACCGATGGCAAGGGACACAACTAATAAATTGCAGCCCAGCTGCCACATCCCTGCCTTGATCCAGTCAGGCCTGAGCACCTCACTCCTTGCCCCCATCCAGATCCCCTTCTGTGCTTCTGCAGAGCCAGGTCCCACCCCAGAGTGGTGTGCTTGGGAGTTGGAGACGGTCCCTGGAGGGGCTGCTCCTCATCAGGAGGCAGCCAGGGCCACCCAGCAGCTCAGGGACCTGCTCCTACCTGGGCAACGTGCTGAGTGTGATGCTAAAGGTCCATCCTGTGCCTTTCACCAGAAATAAGGAATCAAAGCCCAACGTAAATCTGATCTGCTTTTGGCCAGAGATGTCCTCCCTCCTCCCTGCAAAACAGGAAGTATTTCTTTAAACACCACGACCTCCCCAAGGGGCTGCAGGTTTAACTCACCTGCAACACCTTGTTAAAGAGGTGACCCCTCAAGCTCCTGTAGGACACACATTTGCAGGAGACACAATAATAACCCCAAGCAGGGTCAGGGTCCCAGAGTGAGACACTCTGTGGCTGCCTCACTTCTGAGCTTTAGAAGCATCAAAATCCCTCCTTGCTTTACAGCCACAAACATTTAAAAAGTCCTGTCACAGCCCTGCCCCATCCCTGCAGTTTCACCCTCTAACTGACACGCTGTCTTCTGCCCTCTGAATTTCTTCTTCCCACCACAAGCAAGCATCATCAGACCAGCCTCTGAGTTTGCTGCCTCTGTGCCCGTGACAGAAACACAGCAAAACCCAGGTATTTAAAGCCAACCCGACGTGTCTTTGCCTTCCCCTCCCCTCCCTCGGTGCCTCCGCACACCAGTGGGCAGCAGCGAGGCAGAAAGCGGCGCTGCAGGTGGGCTCGGAGGGTCAGGTTTGGGTTGGCTCTGGGCTGGATCTGCCACACATCTGCTTCCTTCGGTGTTTGCCGTGGCCGAGGTGGAGCTGTGGGGGTGCTTTTAGGATGCTTTTGTGTGAGGTGAGAGTGGGGAGGAGGGTGAGTTCATGGGCCAGGTCTGTGGTCTGGAGGCAGTCGAGGCTGCCAAAATGGGTAGAAGAAAGGGAATTGCAGAGTTACCCTAAGGAGGATGAATTAAGTGCTGTTCTCCTTTGCCTTTTGCGGGTTTGTTATTTCAAACCCTTCCTTGAAGCCTGTCAGATTCTTCCCTGCCATTTGTTACATTTTTCCCATGTTCAAATTAAGCAAAAAAGAGCTTTTTTTTTTTTTTCCTTTTCCCCTGTTTCAATTTTCCCCTCTGTGGTTCATGGCAGTTTCAGCAGTGCCAGTTCACCTCTGGGAAAACCAGCCCCAACCTGTGCCCTGCTTGGTGGTTCCAAGCACTGACTCTGTGGAGGTCCTGCAGGGACGGGACCCATGTTTATGTCTTGAGAGGGACTTTTTCAGGGTTCCCCACGACTCCAGCACTGTTTGCCCCGTTGTGTTTTTGCTGTGAAATATGACTTCTTGGTTCAATTTGTTCCACTTCCCCAGAAACCCACCAAGAACAGCAATTTCCATCAGAGCTGCCCATTTCTGTGAACTGGGTCTGGGGGGGGCAAAACGTGGCTCTCCCCCTCCCCAAATGTGAAACTGCCCATTATGGCCCAGAGCTACAAGGGAAAGGTTCTCAGGATAATGAGCATTAATAATTTTCCTGGCTCTGTAAATGTGAGTGAGTGGAGGTGTATGTGAATGACTAAAAAGCAAAATGCCTCCGGGGCTGTTTTTTATTGTGCCTCTAATTAAACCCTTGCCAATTTGCACGGGGCTTTTTTCATATTCACTTTAACACCATATTAATATCAATTGGTTTCCACTTTCCAGCTGAAAAGGACAATGTCTATCACCTTCTCTTAGAGCTTGTCATTAAAAAAATAATTTTTTTTTCTTTTTTATTCTGTATTGTTTATCATCCCCTTGACAAGGCTGGGAAATCACATTTCTCTCCTCCTCGGGTTTGTCCTTTGAAACTTGGCAAGGATCAAGAGATTTTTTTTTTTGATTTTTTTTCCTCCTCCTCCTTATGTTACCCAACTGGAGCTTGAAATTAATAATATGGCTTTTAAAATTTTTAATCCTTGGTTTGTTTTGTAGCAAACCTGAAGATTGTTACCAATACTGAGGAGCTGGGGAGGGGGATGGAGCCACTGGGGGTGAGGGTTTGCACACAGGGAAACCAGAGAGCTATGAATTTCATGCTGGTTTAATTTCTCTGTAGTGGCTCAGAGATTGGTATTTTCTGAAGGAAGAGCAGGGGCTGAGGGAGGGCCTGGAAGTTTGGAGTAGGAGCCAGGACTTGGTGCCTCCATCCCAAGACACCTGGGCTGTTTCTCAGCCCTGTTATTTCAGAGGAGTGCAGAGCAGGAGCTCCTGATGCAAACACAGGAGCAAACCCCCCTTGTGTTGAGCTGGGCTGAGGATGGGCAGCTCAGCCCATGCTGCCATCCTGCCCCTCCCAATCCAAGGGCTTCCTGGCCCCTCCAGTGTCCAAGGACACACCGGCCACCCAGTGCCAGCAGCAGTGCTGGCACGGAGCAGGCGTGAGAACCCGCGTGGCACAGGGTTGGGGTGGTTTGTTTTGGGGCTCCAGCTCCCCTTCAGGGTTCTGCAGGGCTCCTGGCAGGGAACCAGCTCTCCCAGCACTCCCAGTAACACAGCTCTCCCCTCTGATCACTCCAAGACTACACTGGCTTGTCGGCAGCTGCCCCGCTGCAGGTGGGCTCTCCCCCGGCCAAGGCTGGCCCAGGAGCAGAAGGTAGGAGCCACGTGGCTGAGCTGGGTCCTGCCAGTGAGAACCAGCTCCTGGTGCTCAGAGAATGCTTTTGTTTCTAGCTCTGAATCTCTGCTTTCCATGCCTCTCTCCTCTCCCACGTGGGAAGAAGCTCGGGGTTTGTCTGTGCCCTGCACAGCTGGGGATTGGCGAGGCTGGATTGAGCCTCGGGGTTTAGTCGTGTACATGAGAGATGAGGATGGTGAGTGGTTGAGGAGATTGTTCACAGCTTGCTGCTGGGGTGAACGGAGAGGATCATGGAAACCTCATCATCTCCCGAGAGCAGAGTCTGTTTGTAGAGCAGAATGGCTCTGTAAGTGGATAGGCCTGTGCTGTCTAGAGCGTAGATGCCTCCTCGTGTCTCCTGCGTGACTGCCTAAGGAGAGCTGCTCCTGGTGGGAGCCTTGGGAGGTTTCCTGCTGGCTGATGAGGCTGCAGCTTCTCCTCCTCAGGGTACCCACCAGCACACACCTCAGCAGCTGCCCGTGGGTGCTCAGCTCCCGTTCCCCATCCAAGATCCTGTAGCTGCTCCTGCTGTAGACATTGGTGTCCCTTCCAGTGCAGAACACGGTCTCTGGGCCTGCCTCTGCCTCACAGAGAGACACCCTGTGCTTGATGCAGTGACAGGGGATGGGGCCACACCATGGCCATGGGGCCAGGTGGTGCTGACAGTCTGTGCTGAGCAGGGAGGGCTCTGCTGAGTCCTGACAGGGGTCTGCAGATTTGGCTGCTCTCCATGCCTGGGCAGTGTAAAGACCACATGCCAACACTCAGCCATCCAGCAGCTTCCACGTCCTCCCCTTAGGAATACTTTTCCTGTCTCTCTTCACATTCAAAAATGCCAATTTTCAGGAGACTCTGTCTCTCATTCCTGCTTCAGCACATCCTGAACCAGATACGGCTCCACCCACCCACCCTAGAGACCTGCCTAGAGCTTCCAGTGTCCCTTTGCCACCTTTTTAAGCAAACAAGGGGGGATCTGTGTTAAATCTGATGTTCTCTCTGATGCCACCTGTGATGACCCCCCAACACAGCAGCACTTGGACGCAAGCTGAAGCCACCAGCCCCCCCAGAGAACATGCGAGGTAAGGGCGTGCCCATCCCCAAGGCTGGGGCAGGACAGGGTTCCCCCTCAGTGCCATAGGCCAGGACAACACACCTGTCCTCAGCATGAGCATCAAACAGTCTGCCCTCCTTCTTGGAGGGTCCATCTCAGCTCAGTTCTGCTCACCCAGCCCCATGGAAGTCTTCTTGAGACAGTGGGACCTGTTCCCAAACACCCTGTGGGACCTCAGCATTGCCCCTCACTGGGGTCACCAAAGCACCAACCAAACCCCACCAGCTCCATGGCCTTTACCCCCAGTGCTGGGTCATTCCCTGTGGCCTGGAATGGTGTGGCTCCAGCACAGGCCCCAGGGAGCAGCACCCCAGCTGGGGCAGCCCCTGTTCCTGAGGAACCATCCCTGGGAGCCTCTCCCCACCCCAGCACTCAGATGTGTTCTCTCCTCTGGCGTAGCGGCTCCGAAGAGCAAAGCAGGGCGCACAGCACACTCTGCAGGCAAGAGGCACGGGAAGAAAACAGGTACGTGCTGCTGGGGACAGGCCAGGCTGGAGCAGCACCTGCTCTGCAGGACCCTGTGGCACCTCTGCCAGGTCCCACTTGTCCTCCTCGCAGCTTTTTGGGTGCCAGTTGGTGTGATCACCACCAAACCAAGGCTGGGGGCAGTAGATGTTTTAAAGCTGTTCAGACTTGTAGATCCTTATCCCAAACAACCCCAACCACACCACCACATGTGCATGAAGGGGGGGATGTGTGAGTAGCTCCTCCCAGCTCCACAACAGCACCGTGCATGGAGCTTTTCATGCATCAAACTTTGAGCATGGGAGAAGAGGAGGAATTCAGCAGCTCCCAGTTGTCCGGTGCACAAATGGACACCAGCACTGCCAGAGTGGTGTTCTTGGCTTGGCATTGCTCTCATGGCAGAGCTGCTGGTGGCAGGGGAGGGCGTGGGGCAGTGCTAAGCAGTGAGAAAAAGCGTGTCTCTGATTTTTCTTAAGCATCCTCAAAGAGCTCCAAACTCATCCGGCTCAAACCAGACTCTGGCCCAGTGGCCCCTATTGAAACGTATAAAGGTAAGAGGAGGGAACCTGGTGCTCCAGGGCTCCTTGTCTTCAACAGGTGATGTGGTCCAGCAGACTCACCCATGGAGGGGATGGGGAGAGTCTGGCTGTCCAAGTCGTAGTTAGCTGTTAGCTGTGTGTAGGAGTGCATCCCTAGGCTGAAACAATGCTTGGGAATTGCAGCCAGAATAATTTGAGCAGAAATTCTTGGGATATTGGTTGACGAGGCAGAAGTTGTTTCACATGGGGCCAAGATGACAACAGAGTCTCAGCTCCTCCTCAGGCAGCTGTGAACCCTGGGGAAACCTCTGCCCTGCTCCATCTTCCTTGGTCATCATTTCATTGAGACAAGTGTCCTGCTCCAGTTGCATGTGCATGGCAACCCACATGCTTCACTCCCATCCCTCTGCCATCCTTGAATGTTTAATGTTGCTGCTTGAAACAAAGCCCCAGCTCTGAGCCTTCCTCCTCCTCTCCAGAGGCTGGGAAAGCCCAGACCTGGCTGGCACTGTTTCTGCCCACATTATCTCCTGCCCATGCTGGCTGGGAACCTCCTGACCACCTGGGCCACAGGAGAACTATGTCACCTCCTTTCTCCTGTGTTACACTTCTAAACTCTCAATAAGATCTGGCCCAGCCCTGTGCTGGTGGCCATGGCATTCCAGCCAGGCAGGAGCATCCCCCAAAGCGGCTCCCAGTGCCAGGGAGGGTTCTGCCAGCCCAGCTCCTGGGTGTCTCCTCCTCTCCACAGACTGTGAGTGCTACGGGCACTCCAACCGCTGCAGCTTCATCGACTTCCTGAACGTGGTGACCTGTGTGAGCTGCAAGCACAACACGCGTGGGCAGCACTGCCAGCACTGCCGCCTCGGCTTCTACCGCAACAGCTCGGCCGAGCTGGACGACGAGAATGTGTGCATAGGTGAGTGTGCCAGCCTCGGGCAGTGGCCACCTGGGGTGAGGTGGCTCATCAGGCTCCTCTCCATGGAGTGGCTTCAGCTCAGCCCCTCTCTGGAGGGTGGTGTGCCCTCCTGCATGCAGTTATTACAGGCTCTGCCCCCTGTCAGCGGCTCTTCCCTGAAAACAAAGCCCAAATGATGTCACAGCATCACAGAACAGTTTGGGTTGGAACACAACCCATTACAACCCCCTGCCATGGGCAGGGACACCTTCCATGAGACCAGGTTGCTCCTGGCCTTGAATATTTTCAGGAATGGGGCAGCTTCTCTGGGCAACCTGTGCCAGGGACTCCCCACCTTCACAGTAAAAGATTCCAGTTTCCAACTGGATCCAGATGCACTGCTCAGCCAGGAGGGGCTCAGTTCTAAAGAGGGGTTGCCTTTGCACCCATGGCTGTTAGCACTGCCAGGGTGTCTCAGGCCACCCTGTCCTTCCTTGGTCCTGTAGCAGATGGCTGGGCTTTTCCAGAGCCCCCAGTGCCTCCCACAGGGAATTGTCACTCACAGAGACCCCAGGCAGGACAGGCACTGACCACCCTGCCTTTGGCCAGAATGTAACTGCAACCAGATGGGCTCCATGCACGACCGCTGCAACGAGACCGGCTACTGTGAGTGCAGGGAGGGCGCCACGGGGCCCAAGTGCGACGACTGCCTGCCCAACTACTACTGGAGACAGGGCTGCTTCCGTAAGTACCTGAGCCTGGGGGGGCATGGGGGGCTGTGGGTGGGTCAGGCAGGAGGGGCACCTTCAGCCCTGTGGTGCTCGGGGTGCAGGGTGAGCAGATTCCAGCCATTCCTCCCAGCTCCAGAGCGGCTTGGGAGCTTTGCCTGTGGAGTTTGCACCTCCCTCTGTGTTCCTCTGGCCTTGGAGATGCACTGGCACTATGAGAGTTGGATAATTGAACCACTGGGAGCTAAAAGCTTCTCGTTTCTGCTGCAGTCCAGGGATTTAACTCCCACACCCTTCCCTCCACCCTCCCTCTTGCCTTGCAGCCAACGTGTGCGACGACGAGCTCCTGCTCTGCCAGAACGGCGGCACCTGCTACCAGAACCAGCGCTGCATCTGCCCCGTGGGCTTCAAGGGCGTGCTGTGCCAGCAGTCCAGGTGTGAAGTGGACAAGAAGGACTGTGACGGTGCCCTGGGGGTGGGTGGCAGCCTGGGCACTGTCGCCCTGGGGGTGCTGGCCCTGCAGCTGCGTGGCTGGGTGGACCTCTGAGCCCGCAGGGAGCGAGCCCAGCCCAGGCACAGCACCCGGAGGACCTGGGGAGCCCGAGCTCGTGGGTGGCTCTCCTGCCGTCTCCTGCGCCTTCCTTCACGCTAGGACTTGCACAACTTTGGGCCCACCTTCCCAGCAGAGGCACGCAGAGAACACGGGGCTGACTCCTGCCCTCGAGCCCGTCCCGGGGTGGCCCAGCCCTGAGCTGGAGTGTGGGCACTGCCCCACCTGTGCCAGGGCCAGGGCACGTCCTGCCCTCCGCACAGGGGCTGCTCCTGCCCCTCACAGGGCGCCCTGGGGCCCTGCTGAAACAGTGCCGCCATCCAAGGGAGATTTTTTTAATTATTACTTTCTTTACTTTGGTATAGGCTGGGGTGTTCTTTTTCTTTGTCCTCCTCTTAGTGTCCTGTTTCAAAAGAGCCTGTCATGACAAGTGCAGAGCCCCACGACACACAGGCAGGGGAAGGGATTGAGGGGACTCTGCTCCATCCCTGTGCACAGTCCCACGTCCCCATGGGCCTGGCCTGGCCACACACATACTGTTGCCTACAACTCTAGTTGCTGCATTGATTTTGTATTCTCATTGCTGGGTTTTGTTTTCTTGCCCCTAAGGAGGACACACAGAGGGGCCAGGGGGCCCGTGGCACCTGAGGAGTGCAGTGTCTTACCCACACCTGTCCGAATAGTGTATGGTTCGAATACTTTTTTTGGTAGAGAATTATTTTTGTTTGGATTAAATGTTATAACAGAACCACAACTTAAAGGGACATTTTGCCATGAGCATTTGATTCTGGTGTATCCTCCTCCAGTAAAGCAACTATTAATGGCTGCTTGATCACCACGTTTTCCTTTCTGTGTGCACACTTAATTACAGGTAAAGAACTTATTTTTTTGATTCATAATGTCCTCTTGTGTTTTCTGAGTCCCTACCAAGGTGCACCACATGGTGAGGGAGAGGGGAGGGGGAGAGACGTTGCCTCATCACTGAGAGCTGTTAATTATTTCTCCTAATTACTTTGCTGAACCTAGGTTAGACTAACCACAGATGATGAACAGAGCCTGAGTGATGTATTAAACCCCAGTCTTGTGTGGAAAGGCCATTTCCAAATGAGTCTGTGGCAGGAGAAGTCTGGTTGGTCCAGGGTTGCTTCTCCAGGGAACCCTCAGCTGTCCCCATCCCATTCCAGCTCCCCTGCCTCCAGCTGATGCTGTCATGCACCTTTTGCAGAAAAAGCTCTTTATTATGAGTATTTTTAAGCAGCCACAGCCTAGAACTTCAGTATAGAGCTCACAGGGACTAGATCAACTTATTTAAGGCTCATAAACATGCTCCTCTCTGAGGAGACATTTGCAAACAAGCACATTAAGCAAAAGCAGGAGAAACCAGAGACAAGAAATGGTGTAAGCCAGCCAGAACAATGGGAATGGCACAAACACAAGAGCTTTAGTGTTGTCATATCCAAAGATTTGCTGAGCCAGGAGATGACTGAGTGGAAGATTAGAAGATGGGACATACCCCCAGCTCCAGCTTGTTGAGTTCTGGGAGGACTTCCTTGACTGGTGAGCAGCCCTTGGCCTCCCACCCCACTCCAGGACACTCCCTGAGCCAGCCCAGGAGCCCACACAGTCCAGGCTTCAGCCTCCACTGGCATCTCCAGGTGTGCTGTCCTTGCCTAAGTGGAACTCTTATCCAAGAGCTTCACTGTCAACACCTGCAGTGCCTCAGCACTCTCTCTGCACGGTCCTGTCCCTGCAGCCCATCCTGTGCCCAGTGCCAGGACCAGCCCCCACCTCCAAGCCCAGGAACCTGCAGCGTCTCCCAGCCCAGACAGTGGATTCTGTGCACACAGAGCCAGTGCCACTGGGACAGCCACCTCCACACAGAGGGCAGGAGCCCGTGCTTTGGGATAGGGGAAGGACACAGGATGGATATTCTGTCACTCCAAAGAGCAGCACAAACCTGGTGCATATTTTGAGCAGTATTTGCCATCCCAGAGGCAGGACACAGGGCTTAGTTAATCCACTATAAAATAAGAGGGTTAAGCTTGCCCTGCTGAGCTCTGATCCTTGAGGCAGTGGCTGGCCCAGCATTGCCCCCCTGTCTTTAACACTCTGTTGATATCGACATTTGCTCTTTCTTTGTACTTTCTGACAGCAATAGACTTTAAATCCTCATGTCACTGTTCTTACAAGTAATAGCAGAGAAAGGACTGTAACAAGATCAAGATCTTTAATGGCACTTCTGGAAGGTGAAGCAACATTCTCCTTCCCCTGTACTAGTGTTTTTCTCAAGAATATTAGATTAAGCAACAGAAAATTTACTGTTTCATAAAGCCACATCCCAGACAAACTGCACTGAGCAGATTCACCTTTATTGCAATGCAGGCAGGAACGTGCCAAGCAGCAGCAGCAGCAAATTCCTCTAGAAAATAACCTCAGAAGGGCACAACAAAGCTCAGAACAGCCCAGAAATGATGATTGCTGAAGGCAATAGACCTCTGCACCAGACCTTTTGAGGTTTGAGGATTTTCTCTCAGTTGAGTGGGTGTTGGCTGTTTGGCTTCAGGGTTTTAGAGTCATAGAATAGTTTGAATTGGAAAGGACCTTTTAAAGGTCATCTGGTTCAACTCCCCTGCACTGAGCAGGGACATCTTCAACGAGATGTTTTGAAGATAGAACATCATTGGCTTCATAACTCAACTCCAGAGATGGTACCCCCTGCCCATGAACCCTGAACACCAGAAACACTCAGCCCTGGACCTGCTTTAACCAAAGCCCAAGGGATGGTTCTGTAACTCCCATCCTGCAGCACAAACCACAGGACACTGAAAGATGTTGGAGAACAAAAACACAAGCCCACCCTCCACACCACCCTTGGGCTCTTCCCAGGGGGGCAGAAGCAAAACCCTCTGTGAAACAGTGACTGCAAAGGGCAAACACGACATGCTCCACCTCCCAGGAGAAATCAAATGGCCTAAAGGCTGTAAGAGCCCAAAGAGGGAGTTTTGGGTGTCCCTCCCACAGCTCAGACTCAGAGCCAGCCCCACGTGTGGGACTCGGGACAGTGTTTTACCCATCCCACGTGCTACAGAACTCGCAGTCATGTCACACAAGACAGAAAAGAAAACCTCTCACATAAAACTTACATTTGGTATTTAAGAAAATAATTTAAAGACTGAAAGCGTCAGCACTGAAGATCCATTAAGTGCAGACATCTGTTAGCACAGGGGTGTCTGCACAGAGAGAGCTGAAAGAACACAGAGAAACCATCACAGCAAGTGCCCACAGATCCCAAAGTTCATCTTCTTTAAGACAGAAACATTTGTACATCAGTTAATGCTTCCAAATGGGAGAAGTTGTCCAACGAGCTTGATACTTCACTTGGGGAAAGGTTAACCCAAAGGTACTTCTCCTTCTGAGAAAAGCCACTTGCGCTCTCTCAAGAGGTTCCATGTGCATCCTGTCACCAGCATTGGATCTTGCTTGGAAAAGTTTTTAAATTACACTTCTGTCTGCAAAAGAGTGACCTCTCCAAACAGCACAAGGAGAGCTTTTGATTTTTCTTGTTTATCTCAAACTCGACTCCGATTTTAACTATTTAGAGTACCAACAAATCTAAATAACCGAAAGCCCCAAAGGCAACAAAAACCTGCAATAATTTAAACAAAATAGGCAACAAAAACCTGTAAAAAAACCTGTAAAAAACCAAAGGCAACAAAAACCTCTAAAATGTTCAACTGCAGTCCCCAGGAGCTGGAGACAGAAGGAGGGGGGAAAAATTCCACTGGTACTTCCCAGGTCTGTTATTTGGTTTTTAAAGATGAGGAAGCAGACATCTCAGCTGCAGGAGAGACTCCTAAGGAGCCCTGTGGAGGCTGGAGGAGAGAACCAACCCTTCAGTGGGAATAAAATTCATGGTCTCAGCACTGGTTTCTCTTCTATAATTGGCTCTCATGAAAAGCCTCAAATGTAAATAAAATTAAGTATAAAGGAGGAGCTGAGTGTTCTTGCTCAGAAACAAGAGCAGAGCTGGGTTTTGAAGAGTTTTGGATCCCCATCTTCTCAGCCCTTTTGGCAGGAAGGTGGAGAGTGTGGCCACAATCACACAGAAAATGGCTAAAAATCCCCCCTGATTGAGATGCAGAGAGAAGCTTCAGACCCTCCTCAAGGCTCCTTTGGCATTTTGATTCTCTCCCTGTTGTAGCAAGTTCCACTGCAGGGTGAAACGTGTGAGGGAAGCCTAAATCCACCCATTTTTCCTGGCCAGCAGCAACACCAGACTCCAAAAGCTCCATCCTGACCCCACTCTGTCACTTCAGGGATGAAAACCGATGGGATTTCTCTGTAGCAAAGGGAGTTCTTGCTCCATGCAGCAGTGAAACCAGTGAGGACACTGGACAGCTGCCCCAGGGCAGCCTGCTGGGCTAGAAACAAGCTTTTCTCCCTTTTCCCAGTAACACATGCCAGTTGCTCTCCAACCACCCTCACTTCCATCACTCTTTTCCTGGGAGCTGGTGGCACATTAGGCCAGACAGGGACACATGGCCAGGAGGTCTCGTGTCAGCAGGATTGGATGTACGAGCCTGCTTAGCTCACATTTCTTTGCACTAAAGAGTAAGGCATTGGGCTCCTTTCCAGGCAGCTTAAAAAGACAAGAAAGGAGACCTTTCATATTAGGTTGTGGCAAGAGACTGTATTCTGTCATTAACATTATAAATTCCATTTACAATACAGCAGTCATTTCATCCATCATTTATTCATGCAGAAGGGAGAGGATGTCTTGCATTTTTAGGACAGTGGTTCTGCCTATCCACAGCATTGCTCCAACCACAGGGCTGTGAATGAACAGCCCAGCTCCAGCTGTTGGACACTTGGACTTCTCCCTTCTCTACACTAAAGTCAACCCCAGCATCTCATCACACTTCAGTGACTGCCAAAAAAAAAATAGTCAGCTCTGAAATTACTGGTTTCTGTGCTATTTTACAGATGTTGACTGAGAATATTGTTTGCCCCCAATGAGAAAAGTTTGGTCACTACAAGTTCTGTCTTGCTCTGGGACTCTGCTCTGTGTTAACACAGCACGGGGGGCTATTCCCATTCCATGGGCCAGCACAGGGAAGTGCCTTCCCAATCTGCACACCTTGCACATCTCTCTCCCAGCTCCTGTGCCACCACCCATTAGACCAGTTGCTAATTAGCTACAGCACTCAGCTGTTAAAGGAGACAGCACTGAAAAACCTCATTGTCCCACCAATATTCCCAGCACTGGAATGTGGAGACTGGGAGGAAGGAGAGGCTGATGCCCTCCCAGGAGCCTGGCACAGCTCTTGTGACAGTCACTCACAGCCCAGGGGCACCCCCTGCTCTCAGCACTGCCCAGGCCCTCACACACCACCCCGCTCCAAGAGGCCAACACCTCCCTCTTGCACTTCCCAAGTGGAGAATCCTCCAGCAAACAACTGGTGAGGCAGCACCCAGTGCCTGTGCAGGGACACACAGGGAAGGGACACTCCCCAGGGAACAGGACCTGTTGGATGCCATCACTGCTCACACCTGGTTTGCTCTCATTTCACCATGACTGGGAGCAATGACGTGGAAAGCAATTACAGTAAACCTTAAAGGAAAAAGGAATAGCCACAGTTTTACTCCATCTTTACTAGAAAGCTTATTTTGTGTACAAAGAAAAATTTAAAAAAAAACCACCTACATCCCCAAAACCCCCAAACTCTGAACAAAACATAGTCCAATGCTCAGAAGAGACTTTCCCCTCTTCCTGATACCCAGGACCACAGAGGGAACTGGCTTTGCACTGAGAATTAATCTGCCAAGCTTGGAAGCAGCATGGAAGCCTCTGTATAAAAACCTGGATGCTGCTTCTTCCAAAGGTTTTTGGCACAACTTCCAATAAAGTGTTTTACATAAAGTTATGTTGAATGTGTTTCTTTCCTGATTTTTTCCAACTTTAACACTCAGTAAGCACTGAACAGCCTCCCAATGGCCCCCAGTCCTGAGATGCTACAGATGACTAAAGCAAGACTCTCCTCCCAGCTCACACACACTGACTGCCCATCACCACTCAGCACTTGGTAACACACAGTGGAACAGCAGAGAAGTCATGAAAATTGTACCTGATCTGTTTGTTCCCCACTGCAGGTTTGAGTCAGGGAGAAATGTGCTTTGGGTGGGATTTTGTTTGGTTTTCCATGCTATGGATATAAAAAAAAGGAGGAAAAGTTAATTAAAGCTACAAGCCTACTCTAAATGGTACACGAAGGGGGGGAAGTGTTCTAACCACAACCACCCAAACATTCTTTTATTAACAAATACATCATTAACCATACAGTCTGCAATAAGCCAGCACTGAAAGACTGGCAACTTAAGTCAGATAAATCCAGGATTAAATCAGCAAAAAGGTCTGAGCCACTGACCACCCTTCAGAGATGATTTATGGAAAAACACAGGTGCATTAGAGAGCACAATAAAAATGCAATGTTAAAACGTGGGGCAAGGATCTGAAATGCAGATTGAGGAGAAAGAAAACTAGAGGGAAAGTTTCAGAGAAACATTCTTGTGATGAAGTTGTATTAAATTACCAGCAAAGCATTTCCTCACTCATTTTGTTGCCAGCTTCACTTATTCACATCAGCAGCCCAAATGCTTCCCCAGCCCTGGGGTTCACAGAGCCTTTTAATGTGCTAAGTGCAAACAGCAGGCAGGGCAGCACAGCCCTGCCAACAGGAGCCAAGGGGCCTGAAAGATGGCAGTGCTTTCCAGTATTCCTATTAACATAAAGGGAGATAACACACAGGGCATGGAGTCTGTGAGGTGGGAGCGCCTAAAATGTTCAGTTCATTCCAGTCAGACTCACTCCTGCTGCCCTCCCTCCTCTCACCACCAGTCACAGCAGCTGGGGAAGAGCACACACTGCTGACAGAGGGTGGTCAGGGCTCACTGAAGCGACTCAGAAAGAATAATTTAAGCTAAACAATGCACAGATGCTGATCCCACCTCACAGGGATCTCAAAGATCCCTCCCTTTACACTACAGTGCTCTGTCCTGGGCAGCACAAGGAGCTGGACAGTCACAGATGGCAACTGAAAGCCTCCCAACACACCCACAGTGCAGCTGTTACCAGTGAAGGACCTTTGTTCCAGGCTTGGGCACATTAAGGAGGGGAGTTTTACTGGCAATTACTGTCTGAAGCAGCACCTGATGGTTATTGCTGTAAGGCACCTGTTTGCCAGGACTGAATCACAGGGACCTGTTCAGGGGGAGGTTAAAAGGGCAAAGCTGACACTGATCACTGAATGCAGGGCACAAAATGTAACTAAAAATGACGGCTAAGAGAATTCTGGTGGCTCATTTGCTGCCATTGCAGTGGGTCAGTCAGAGAGCAGGGGACAGCAGAGCCTGCCTGCTTCAGGCTGCACTTCAGCACACATGGAGATGCAAAACCTGCCCCACTCCTGTACATCCAACTGGCACTGCAGCCTCTCCACTCCCAAGTGCTGCAGGCTCAGGGTATCCCCACACAGGACTCTGGGCCTTGTTCCTCTTCCCCTCCATGAGACACACATGAGGCTCCAGAAGAAGAAAGGGATACTTCACAGTGACCCAAAGGAGTTCTTGGTAGAAATAATTCCACTTTTATTGTGAGATGTTATGATTAGAGGAAGGCTTCCTTACAAACAGTTTGTTTTCCCCCCCATCCCTTTTTAATGGCTGTATATTCCTCATCAGCACAGTGGAAAGAATCCAGTAATAACAGCTAGAAAGAACTCCCTGCCCTTTTTAACCCTGTAGATCTCCAAAAGCTCCACACAAAGAAACTCAAGTGTTATTACCAGTAACTGTTAACTAAATCTTTTGACCAAGATTCCTTCCACAATGCTATTGATTATTCCTCACAGGGACACAAAACAGACCTCATAGGTTTTAATCTGCAGGTTGTGTTGCCACTGCAACAAGAAAGGGATTCCAACTGATGGAGCAGCAGCAAAACTCAAGGCACACCTCTATAAACAAAAACTCTTCTGTTCATATAAAAACAGGCAATAAAATATACAAAATAGGTAGAATTCTCTCCATTCAACCAATGTACATCTGCCTCCTGAGGCACTACTGTGGACCATGAGGAAGAACCACTGCTACCATGTTTTCAACATTCACTTTTGCTATCAAATAAATTAGACTTAACAGTACAAAGGGAAAAAAGTCTGGCTATTTTTTGGACTTGGGTGTGGTTTTGTTTGTTTGTTTGGGTTTTTTTGCTTTGCTCTGGTTTTTCATAAAAAAATTACATCTCTAAGAAATTAGCATTTACACAAGGAAATGAGAAGCTACATATTTGCCAAATGAAATCTTAAAATAATTCTGTATACTGTACAAATATACATCATTAAACATTTACAGCCTTGGCTTCCTAGATGACAAAATTCACTGCTCTTCCAAGCAATGCAGATGCCCAACTTCTCTTTTCAAAACCTCAAAGCTACCAACTGTCAGGTATGAAGTCCCTTCACAATTAGGGACAGGATGGTAAAAAGATCTACTGAGAGTAGTGGTATCAACAGAAGGGAGTTCCAGGTGTGATAAACAATTTAAAACACAGTCCCTGCTACACAGAAATCTGGGAATAGATTATCAGTGATAAACCAACGGTGAAGTCAATGAGAGATCTTTCTTCTCTTGGCAGAGCTTGATTCTGTGTTCTCTGGTGGCTCCTCTGATGGTCTCCTGGTAAAACCACGAGAGTCTTTGTTCCACTCACTGCCATTGCTTTGGCCTCTCTCACTGGGGGCTCTTGAGCTGCTTTTGGACACAGCCCCTCTCCTGTCACCCTCGTGCTGAGCTGTGTAAGATGATGTGGAAAGCACATTGCACCGTCCCACTGTTTGCTGGGCCTTCTGGAAGTTTTCTGTTCTGGAACTCTGATCCCTGGGAGCTGAGGATGCAACCAGGCCTTGCTGTGCTGCTGGTCCTGGATTGCTCTGGGAATTGCCATCTTTCAGGGCTTGCTCCTTCCCTTTTCCCTCAGTTCTACTGGCCAGACTGGCCAGCCTTGGGTCCCGTGGTTTCTCTGGATTGGCAGGAAGTGCTGCAGCCCCCCTGGGAGCAGGAGCACTGCCCCTCCTGGGATCTGCAGCTGGAGCCCCCATGGAAGCAGGAGCACTGCCCCTCCTGGAATCAGCAGCTGGAGCCCCCATGGGAGCAGGAGCACTGCCCCTCCTGGAATCAGCAGCTGGAGCCCCCATGGGAGCAGGAGCACTGCCCCTCCTGGAATCAGCAGCTGGAGTCCCTGGAGGCTGAGGGGGCCCTCTGCTTCCCTGGGGCACAGCATGGCCAGGGCCAGCAACAAATTCCCGTGGGCTGCTCCCAGGATTTGTGACCTCCCCTCTCTTGGCACTGCCACAGCCAGGCTGCACCAGAGGAGGTGCTGCTGTGCCTGCTTTGGTTGGAGTCTGCACTGCTGGCCTGAGCTTCAGAATCTTCAGAGCATCTCTATTGTAATTTTTTTCTGTTGTCCTGATAATGGCACCTCTTCTCTGAGCATCCTGAATCAACTCATTCCAGTTTTTATCTTCCTGTTTAAAAAAGAAAAAAGAAAAGAAAAAAACCAGTTATTATTAAGAAATCAACACAAATGGACAGAGGTGTCAGAGGATGCAACACCCCTTGGATCAAGGTACCTGACACAACTGTCATGGAAACCAGTGTTATGTTCCTTCTGCAATGGAGGAATCTTATGTTTCAGCTGCAAAACAGCAACAGCCCCTCTGGCTGCTGTAACACACTTTGAACCAGCAGAAGCACAGAAATGACCCTTTCCCGTTTCCAGGGGTTCCCTCGCTGCCGTGTGGCTCCATCGCCCTCTAACGGCCAGCCCTGCCCTCGCAGGGAACCACAGCCAGGGAAGGAAACACAAACTGCACTCCCTGCCCACACTGGAGCATCCTGAGGGTGGTTTCCAGCTCCCAGCCCTGCCTCGAGGGTGGGTCACAGACACTGCACCTACCATGAGGGTCTGCAGCCTGCCCAGGATGAAGAGGCTGAACCTGGCACGGGTTATGGTGACGTTCAGACGCTGCAGACTCGACAGGAACCTGAGGGACAAGACACAATTAAGCTCCCAAACTGCTTCTTCCACAGGGTTTAGGGGTTATGAGAAAAGGAGGTGAAATTAAATGTCAGCGAAATGAACAGCAGCAGTTCCAAAGGTGGCAGCAGCTCCCACCCCATTCCCAGACCCC
The DNA here is from genome assembly GCA_013396695.1 of Sakesphorus luctuosus. NCBI lineage: Eukaryota > Metazoa > Chordata > Aves > Passeriformes > Thamnophilidae > Sakesphorus > Sakesphorus luctuosus. The sequence continues at coordinate 1,021,059 of VWZD01000641.1, forward strand.
TGAAAGGTTTGGCATGGATTGTTTTCTTTCACCACTGATTCCTTGCAGGGAATTCCAGTTCTTTCCAGACCTTACTGTTGATATTTCCTTTCTTAGAGCAAATCCCCTCCTAATGCCAACCACTGCCTCCTTAAACGTTCCTCAAAGCACCGAGGACATCAACCTCACTTCACCTATCAAGACTTTAAGCTTCTTTTTGACTTGAACTGAAACAGATTAGTAATATTTGGCATGATTAATAGGGAAATATCCTACTGAAATAGTGAACACTGGACATGAATATTTTATCTTAAAGGTGACCTGCACTGGAAGCACATCCAGGCAGACTTTTGCTTTGTCATGTTCCAGGAGAGAAAAGTGTGTTCTTGCAGAACAAAGTCTGGTTTTGCACTATGAGAAGTGTCTAGTCTGTTTTTGTGGGGTCACCAAGGTACTGAAACCTAAACAAATGCTTAGTGTATTCTTAAAGGTTCATTTCTGTTAGGACTTATTTACCAAAACAGGTTTGTGAAACTGATATCAAGTATTTCTTCTCCAGTGAAAAACCTCCCAAAATGCAGAGAGCTTTATCTATACTACCAATGGCTGCAAATTGAAGTCCTTGTACAACTTGGTTTGAGCAGGTTCACTCTCAATCTTCTCTGGGTCTTAAGAAATATAAGAGGGCAGATCTTGAAAGACCACTAAATATTCCTAACAGCTTTTACAACTGAAAGACAGCAAGATTCTTTCCTCAGGAAAGGAGGGAAAAATCCATTGTCATCCCTTGGTGTTTTCTCCTCCCTTTGCAAGTTCTTTCAGAGTAAATTTAATGCTGGACTAGCAACTTGGACAACAAAATACTTTGCTCAGCTGCAAGATCATAGGTAAGGGTGTGGCAAACTTATCCCATCACACCTGACCCTGGAACAGAGACATCCAAATCATCAGCACACACAGTTCCTAAGGCATTGCACTGTAAAGCTTGAATATATAAACCTTTCTATGTTTATATATAAAACACAGTGCTGGGAAGTTTTCTTCTAAAAGAACAGGCAGAGGTTAAGTCCTGTCTCAGACAGCAGAACTGGCAGGTTCCAGCAGCCTTCAGTTTCCAAACTCAATCAACCAGATTAAGGAATCTTCAAAAAGCATTACTGTTGTTTAGTACAGGATTTGGATTCTTTCTCTTCCCAAAGTCACAGGGATCAGCACAATTAAAAGCTATTTATCTTGAAATCAGAGAAAGATAAGCAGCTTAGTGAAACCTGGTATGTGGAAACAAAGATTTCTGTTTGTGCAACCAGACTTCCTATAGTTTAACTCAGAAGCCAGTGAACTCTAAGAAGGCATATTTCATATTTCCACTAACATTTTTTAAATTAATCTATTGTTTTTTAAACTAAAATGATCTTCAAGTTACAGAAAAAAAAAATCAACAACTGCTGTAGTGCTCTGGGAATAAACATCACACTCTGTGATTAGTTCCTTCTGTTTCAGAGGGAAAAATAACATAAAGTTAACAAAACTGTGATCTTGAATCAAGACTTCCTGCAGATTTGTCCTTTACTCAAAGACAAGGACGTTCATGTACAAATCCCAGACCCAGCTCAGCTACATCACATTCCAAGTGACATATGTAACCAGGTAACAATACTGTTACAGGCAGAATGCTGTAACCACAGGACAGCAACAGCCACAGAAAATGGATTTCACTTTGAGAGAACGGCACTCAGGAAGTTACAACATCAATCAAATGCTACAAGAACAACAACTGCTGCAGTCCTAACACACAGAGCCAAGATCCCAGGGCCAACCCTGCCAAACCCTGGGAGTGCCAGCCTAAGGGAGCCGTTCAAATGGATCAGCAAGCAACAGAGGGCAAAACACCAGCACTTCCCTGTTGTTCTGAGATCTCAAACCAGTACCACCAATTCATGCCCTTTTAATTCACTGATGGTAGAGGTGACTCGTTCTCTGCCACTTTCTTATTGGTCCTATCCAAAAATCACAGAATCATAGAATGGATTGGGTTGGAAAAGACCTCCGAGATCATCAAGTCCAACCCTTGGGCCAACTCCAGTCCCTTTACCAGATCATGGCACTCAGTGCCACGGCCAAGCTCACTTGAAAAACCTCCAGGGATGGGGAATCCACCCCCTCTCTGGGCAGCCCATTCCAATCCCTGAGCACTCTCTCTGCAAAGAAGTTTTTTCTGCTCTCCAACTTCAATTTCCCCTGGCAGAGCTTGAGCCCCCCGGGCCCCCTTGTCCTATTGCTGAGTGCCTGGGAGAAGAGACCAACCCCCACCTGGCTGGAACTTCCCTTCGGGTAGTTCTAGACAGTGCTGAGGTCACCTCTCAGCCTCCTCTTCTCCAGCACAAACACCCTCAGCTCCCTCAGCCTCTCCCCACAGCACTTGTGCTCCAGTGTTACTGATAAGTTGCAGTTCTCTGCAGGACACGTACCCAATGGACCCTTTGGTGCTGTTGGCCTGGACACTGCTCAGAGCGGCCCCCTCGGCGCTGCCTGCCCGGACACAGGACACAACGATGCAATCCTTCTCCCGCCCCTGGAATGCATCCACTGTGTCCACCTCTCCTGGGCTGTGGGAGAAAGAATTGAACAGCTTGCCAACTCTGTTAGCTGATTTTTTAAGCAACACACCGATGCAAAGAGCCCAAACACCATCCTTAATTAATGCTCAGCTGTCAAACCCACCCAGGGCAAACTTTGGTTTCTATGGATAAGCCCAAAGGTGAACTTACTTTTCTGAGAGCAGAAAATTCATTATTATTGTTGTTGTTGTTATTATTATTATTAGAGCAGAAATTTCATCATTACTGAAAAGCTCTTCTGGTCCACATGCCTTGGAATTTTAGGTTTTCTTTTAAATCAGCTTTATTCAGAACAGCAATATAATCAAAACATATATATAAGTAATAACTAAGAAATAGTGCAAGGAGACAGTGCCTGTTTTAAAAGCAAGGGTTGCATGTCCCCTTTAAAGGCACAATCAAGTATAAATTTTAACAGTAGAGAAAGAAGTTTGAGAGTTTTGCCACTACTTTAAGAGGAGCCAAGAGCCAAGTCCCACCAGAAAACTCGTTGTTTCTTTACCTGTTATTCCTAAACACACTGTCCAGTTGATCCTGAATTTTCTTTTTCTGTGCACTGTAAGGGGTGATTATTCCAATGCGACGAATTCCCAGATCCTTCCTTTTCTCTTTAATTGTTCTTATTAACTCCATCACCAGCTTCACTTCCCGGGGGTTACTGTAAGAGCTGAACAGGACAAAATGGAAACATCCCAGAAACACCTCTGACAGATCTTTCCCATTCAATGTTTTGGTCCAGTTTGTTGGGGGATTGTGAGTCACAGACTCTGTTTGGAACTTTTGGAGCCTCTTTCACACAGAAGCTCAAGGAACTGGGCAAACAGACCCTGCTGAGGGGCTCCCAACCACGAGAAGTGCAGGCAGGGACAGGCCGCACTTCCCGTGTTCCCTCAGCACCTCCCAGCTGTGCTTTCCTTACACAACATGCAAAGGGAAGGACTCAGCCTGCCACCTCCTGGCATCACCTCAGCCTGCACCTGGGAAAGGGAAGTCACTGACAAGAAAACCCCAAAAATCAGGATCTCAAACTATTACAGAGTTAGGAGAGACTGCAGGCATTTATTGGCATTTAACAGACAGGCAAACCAGGACTAAAACCAGTCTCAGATTTAAAAAGTACCAAAAACATTCAACACCTGTTTCTGGTAAAATTAAATCAAATCAAATAAAAAGTGTAGTTCTAGCTACTTAATGCATACTGGGAACAACAGAGGAGAGAAGACAAGTTTTCTTGTACAGGAGAAGTCTTCTCTAGGTAATTAATTCTCACAAAATCTAAACTTTGGCTGATTAAAATGCAGGACTTACTCATTGTCTCGCTGTTCACGACCGTCTGCTACATCAAAAATAAGGTAGGGCTGGAATGGCCAATCTGAAGAACATCTGTTCTCTTCTATTGCTCTGTAAATAACATTTTTATCACTAGGTAACCACACACAAATTCTGACAACTGGTACTTCATTTATTTACACTGGGGTTATCAAACACAAGAAACTCTCCAGGGCGAGAGGAAATGGCCCCAGGTGTGCCAAGGGAGGTTTGGGTTAGATATTAGGAAGGAGTTTTTTCCAAGGGAAAGGGCTGTGAAGCATTGAACAGACTGCCCAGGGAAATTACAGTCACCATTCCTGGAGTGTTCAAAATCATGTGGATATGGCACTGGAGGACACAGTTTAATGGTGAGCATGGCTGGCACTTGAACCTGATGATCTTAAAGGTCTATTCCAACCTATTTAGTACTTTTTCCAACCTACCTCAAGCACCTGTGACTGTTAAAAAATACTCAAAATAAAGAGCATTTTCTGCAAAAGGTGCATCATGATGATTCTATGATTCCAAATTTCAGCTTTCTCCCCTCCCAGAGTCCTCAATTTTCACTGCTAGATAAACACAGAGGACTAAAAATGAACTCTCAGCAGTGTGTATGCTCCATTTTAAGGGATGTAGCCAACTCACCTATCCCAGCCAGCACCTACAGGACGTGGAATGCATGTTCTCTCCCATTAACCATCCTCCCCACTCCCACAACCTCATGAATCTTTAGCCTTACAAAAACATCCTGACCTGAAAGGGTTTCTTTGAAATAGAATCATAGAATGGATTGGGTTGGAAAAGACCTCCGAGATCATCAAGTCCAACCCTTGGGCCAACTCCAGTCCCTTTACCACATCATGGCACTCAGTGCCACGGCCAATCTCACTTTAAAAACCTCCAGGGATGGGGAATCCACCCCCTCTCTGGGCAGCCCATTCCAATCCCTGAGCACTCTCTCTGCAAAGAAGTTTTTTCTGCTCTCCAACTTCAATTTCCCCTGGCAGAGCTTGAGCCCCCCATGCCCCCTTGTCCTATTGCTGAGTGCCTGGGAGAAGAGACCAACCCCCACCTGGCCAGAACTTCCCTTCAGGGAGTTCCAGACAGTGCTGAGGTCACCTCTCAGCCTCCTCTTCTCCAGGCTGAACACCCCCAGCTCCCTCAGCCTCTCCCCACAGCACTTGTGCTCCACTCCCTTCTCCAGCCTCGTTGCTCTTCTCTGGCCCCGCTCCAGCCCCTCAATCTCTTTCCTCAACTGAGGGGCCCAGAACTGAACACAACACTCAAGGTGTGGCCTCCCCAAGGCAGAGTCCAGGGGAAGGGTCACTGCCCTGGGCCTGCTGGCCACAGTAGTTTTGATACAGGACAGGATCCCATTGGTCAGAAAGGAGAAGAGAAATGGAATGCACATTCTCTCCCATTAACCATCTTCCCCACTCCCACAACCTCAAGCATCTTTAGCCTTACAACAACATCCAGACCCAAAAGGGTTTCTTTGCAATACCCCACGGTGAGAAAGCAGAGGAGAGCTGCTCACCTGGCAGTCTTGAGGGTTCTGTCATAGACATACATGGATGGGAAGAGGCAGATGTCGGGGTGCATCCGGTACTGCACCGTGAGCTGCACCACGGGCAGGCTGCGCAGCACGTTCCGCTCCACCTGCTCCTCCAGGTGCCTCTGCAGCCGGGCCATCAGGGACTGGTCATAGCCAAACTGCTGAGCCTTCTGCCAGGGGGAGAACGGGGCTCTGACTTGTGGGCACTCAGGCCCCCAAATTGAAGAGAAGAATTTGCTTTTTGGAATTAAAGCTATTTGTTTTCTTCTAAATCGCTGGCAACATGACAGCCACTTGCACTTCAATTTTTTATGTGTGTTAGTCTTGTTATTTCAGTAAAGGTCACCTGCATAAATCTGAATTTTTGTGTGTAGCCTTTAGCAAGGCAGCTTTCCTCTGTGAGTCACAACACAGTGAAGTTTCAAAAACATCAACAATAATGAAAAGCAAAGATCTTCCAGGTGGGATCTCATTAAACAAGCACACAGCACCCAGACAATCCATCCCTCTAAAGAAGCCAGGCTGGTTTTTCTTCTTTCTTTATCAGATGTCTAAAACACTCCTTACTGCTGGATACAAGAAGTGCTCTTTGTATGTTCATCCTTAGAACACACCTGTAGGGGAAGGAAGTCCCCACACAAACAGGGAGTCTTCATCCTCCATTCCTTAAGGAATGTGACAGTGATTGAAGCTCCCAAAATGAGGTAACAGAGCCTGCCCCAACACAACATTCCTCACTGACCAAGTGCCCAGCTGAAGTTTGTACTGCCACAGTAAAATGGCTCTTCTTCCTCCCTTCACATGATTTCTATAAATACTGTCCTTAAACTATATCCACTCCACAGCAAGAAAAAGGAAAAGAGTTTGAAGACTTACTACTGATTTTACAGTAGGAGGGAGCTGCTTGGGGTCTCCAACAAGGACAAGCTTATTACAGCGATGGATCAGTGGAATCAGCGTTTCGACCTCACAGGACTGCCCTGCCTGTTGTGCATGCAAACAAAGACAAAAAGCAGTTGTAAGCAAAGGAGGGAAGTATGTTATATTTCCTGTAACACAGCCTTAAATGCCTTAAGTCTTTAAAAAAAAACCCAAAAACAAAAGAGGGACTTTTCTCTAGTAAAAAAACTACCACCAGATTTATTTTATTATTACATACGCAGGGCTCTCCAAAGAGACATAAACATAACCAAACCATCTGGAAATCTCTACAGCAAGAACCACACTTGGGCCATGATTTTTAAGTAAAACTGTCCACCATTAAAGCACCAAACAAGTCAGGATAAGAAGCAAATCCAAGTAATTGTTTCTGCCCTGACCTCATCCACGATGACACAGCTGAAGGGATCGTGGCCCTGCCGTGCAAAGGCCGATTCCAGCAGGTTCCCTCCACTCGTGCTCAGCGTGCAGCAGATGATGTCAGACTCCAGGATGATATCTGCCTGCACCTTCTGAGAGTGCCCTCGGGCCTGCAAGTACAACAGGACACCTCTTTTAGCTTCCTCTAACCTCCTCAGAGCAACTGTTAACTGCCTGGACAAGCCTGATTGCCAACCAGCTCATGCATGAGGCACCACCCCAATGGAACTGTCTCTGTTATGGCAAGTCAAAGTCACAAGTTGACTCACTGAAGTGTTCCCTTCACTTGAAACAAGTCAACGCCACTGAGGGTGACAAACTGGAATGAAATGTTCCTTTACATCCATAGCTATTCAGTCCAGACTCACTAACAGAGCAGAGTTTGGTTTGCCATGCTGTTTGTAACTCCAAGCCTCCACAACCATTAAGGGTCAGCATATGCTCATTAAAGATGAATCTTTATTTGGTTCATGCTACTTAGCATTAATTACTGGGTTTGTTATCAGTGCCTGTTCCCCTTTCACATCTACACACAAGAAATCCTCCAGCTGTTGCTTTACTCGGAAACATTTAAGAGGATCTCAATTCCAGCAGGATTGTAACAGGCATGAAGGTGTTGATGAAGATACATCCTACACCATGAGGACATGCAAGTTTTTATTACTAACTTGTCAAATATGACTCATTTTGTTTAAAATTCACCCTTAACTGTAACAGTGAATATTCCTGTTTGGGGCTTCTGTTTGTTTGTTGGGGTTTTTCCCAATATGAAGCCAAATTACACTCAGATTTCACACCCGCCTGACTGCAACTTACTCAGCTTATCACCTTTATGTATTTATCTCCTACTTTACAAATACCCCTAGCTACATCAAAACCAAATTCCACCACAATTAAAAGACACCAAGTGTATAAATAAATCAGCACAAGTTTATTAAAGAGCTGCCTTGAAGATAAATTCCTACCTTCTTCAGCTGAGAAGCAAGTTGTTGTCTCTCCTTGGAGAGTCTGCCGATTTCATCATCTAACATTTGACTCTAGATAAGGAAAAAATAAAGAGAAACTACTTTTAACACCACCCATTTCCCATATACTTTCTTTCCTCCCAAACCCTACACTTAGACTTGCTCAGACTGACTTTTAGTATCAAATGTGTCTGGAAAAGCTGAGCAGTTTCTCAGAAAGTTGTCAACATACTTAGTTTTTGCAACACATAAAACCACATCTTACATTTCTGTGCAATAGGGAAATGGGTTACCATAAGAAATCTGTAATTTGGGTAAAAATGTCCACTTTTTAGACAAAAAAATTAAAATCTTCAAGTGCAACACTTTTTCCAAAATCTCAGATCACAAGGTCTCTTACTATTCCAATGAAACAAAACCAGAGCTTTGAAGTATGCACTCAAATTAAGATTTAGAAGTATGGTTACATTAAAAACTAACTGGTCACAGACCCAAATGCCAACTGCTGAACACTGGGGCAACAAGTGCCACAATCAGCCAGTGGAAAACATTGGCATAAATAAACAAAAAAATCCCTGGTGCAAATTCCTTCACTCCTTTTCACGGTACAAACCAACTTTCCATTAGTTGAAAAAGCAGGTGAAGAGACAGCTACTGCTCAGAGTGACATTAAAAAGTAGAGTTCTTTATGCTTTGGATTCTACAAACAGGACTAAAAATTCTCTTGCTACCTCTCTCTTCTCACATCTGTGCATGGCACGCTCACGGGACAGCTGGTCCAGCTTCTGGTCCAGAGCTGCCTTTTTCTTCTGAATATCCTGGTCAGAGTCCCACGGCTTTCGTTCTGCCACAAACCAAAGGACAACTTACAGGAGGAACAGAAAAGCTGTTGCTCTCAGTCATTAAGCTTTTAAGAGCAAAAGGACAAATTCATTTTTTGTTGCATTTTCCCCTTTTCTATTAGGATCTTGTAAAATGAAGACAAAGAACTTGCTTCCAACTGTAGCTCTCAAATGCTGCATAACTGCATTGCTTCAAAATGATGGCTTTAACAGTCGTGTAATGTAATTTCTTCTTAAAGATAAATTAAACAAGAAGTCACCTTGCTTATTTCTTTCCTTGACCCATATATAAACTGCCCCTTTCCCACTAAGACTGAGAAAAAGAGTGCTTTATGAAATACCCCTGTAGAAAAATCTTCCTTCTTACAGGACATGCAGTCCCACATGTCAAACATCACCACGGGGGGAAACCATCACCATGGGGAAACATGTCAAACATCACCAAACCCTTGAGGAAGACTGGAGGAAAGTCTGATGTTACTCACTCATTCTGTGCTCCACCTGCTTATCCAGGCTGAAGCCCCTCACTTCGTTGTTGATGGCTCTTTCAGCACCAAGGCGCACCAAGGTGATATCACCACAATTCCCTGTTCACAAAACCAGAGTCAAAATACTTCTACATTACTCCACTTTGGTATGAGAGCTAAAAAAGTGTAAACATTGTGGATATCAAACAAAGCTTTTCCTTTTCTCCTTATCTGGGTTTTCTATGATTGGCTTGTATTATCTAAATGCAGCTACAAAAAATTCAGTAATTCCAAAGCCTAAAAAGACAAAGGTGTTTGTGTTTTTGTGGTGGCTAACAGTTAAGGACATCATTTTGAATTAACAGAACTACCTCTTGTTCTCAGGTTTCTTTATCTAAAACTTACAGAACTCCTAATTTAGACAATTACTCAGTACTATCAAGAAATGCAGTTGGTAAGCTGATACCAAATTAACATTTGGTTACAACGCAGATATTTTTCCCCTTGCCACAGACAAGATACCTCATTCAGAATTCATCTACTTTGTATTAGGCACAGACTGGAAGGATGAAAAATGAGAGGCTCTAACACATCCAAATTTTCACCACTTTGTTCTGCACAATCAGCCAAGTCCAACTTTGTTCAAAAACCAAGGAAGAGTCTCATGTTCAAATCTTTAGGTACTTAAAAACTGATAAACTTAAAACTAACAGCAGGAGGAAAGGGTCAACGTATATATAACAACAAAGTGCAATTTACTTAAAAAAAACACAATACACCTTTTAGAAAAGCACATTAAAATTAACAACAAAATGAGGTTGTGTTCTGCAACAGAAAAAAGCTGCTCAGAGGAGCATGTAAGTACAATATGTAATCAGCTGTTTCAATTCCTCCTCCATCTAACATAAAAAGACTTTTGAAACAAACCATACCCAAGGGCTCCTGTTTGTTTTGGCATTTTTCCTTGAAGGCAACAATGATCTTTTTCATGAGTTCATCCACAGCAGCATTTGATGGTGCACACACCAGAAAGCGGTTTGGCTTTTTTTTCCGAGCTGTTTTCTCATTCCTGGTGTTCTGTACATAGTGAAAACCAAACCAAAACAGGCTCTTTAGATTGTTTTCATTTGTGATTTTGAAGCCAGACAGTATGTTCAGAGAATGGGGGGTCCAGCACTTGAACATCCCCTAAGGGATGTTTTATACTGAGGAACAAGCAGTCAAATATATTAATGCTATTTGCAGAAATTCCTTTCAACAATGATATACTTGAATTACTGATTATTTATATGTAAACCATTAATAAGGACAGACCAAGTAACATTCTTTAATAAATCAAAATACTACCTTTTTATGTAAAAAGTGTTTATACTCTAACTGTGCATGTTTTCTTGATTTTACATTTTCAGTTCTGTTAAATGTGTTCCAAGATGCCCAAAGGGGTGTTATTTCCACCTTTCCATCCTATACAGCACAGATTTAATCACATCAGCTTCAAGAATTATACCCCCAATAATTACCAATACTACATTTTCAATTAGTTTAAGCTGTCACTGACTTCCATTGAGGAACCAAACCCCAGCACAGAACCTTCACATCTTGTTCACTTACTTCTTTCAAAACACGAGACAGGAGTCCTACAATAGTTTTTGATTTCCCTGTCCCAGGTGGCCCATGGATGAGGCAGATCTTGGGGAGCCCTGGGTGTTGCTTCACCATGGCATAAGCTGTCTCAATGGCTCTCTTTTGATCTTCATTGTATTCATTCATACAGGAAGCCTGGAAGAATAGACAGGGGAAAAAACAATGAACTAATGTTGATCAGACCTTTCCTTTAACTTCAAGTGTTTTCAGAATGTCCCCACCCCTCCTGCTACAACTCAAAAGCTGGAAGGGCAGGGAAGCTTTTCATTCTGGGTTTGCTCTCCATGCACACCCAATCCTGACCTCAAAGTCACAATGAAGATTGGGTTTACTCTCCACACCTTTATTTTACATTCTCTTTTCCACACTATGACTTATTTCCTGAATTATTCTCCAGTAAGGAGAAAGAAAACTGAAAGCTGTTGGAAGTGCACTATGTCAACATCATTCAGACTCCTCTCCACCCAACCAGCCAACTCTGAAAAGCTGTCTCAATGTCTCAGTGCTTTTGAAACCCACCTGTCTGCCCTTCTTCATCTCAACAATCAGCAAGAAAAACCAGATTTGCAGGACTCACAAGGTCCAAATGCCCCCTTGTTAACCCTGTCCCTTGTACCCGCAAGACTTAATCATAGAATCATAGAATAGAATGGATTGGGTTGGAAAAGGCCTCCCAGATCATCCAGTCCAACCCTTCGTCCAACTCCAGTCCCTTTACCACATCATGGCACTCAGTGCCACGGCCAAGCTCACTTTAAAAACCTCCAGGGATGGGGAATCCACCCCCTCTCTGGGCAGCCCATTCCAATGCCTGAGCCCTCTCTCTGAAAGGATTTTTTTTCTGATCTCCAACTTCAGTTTCCCCTGGCAGAGCTTGAGTCCCCCGTGCCCCCTTGTCCTGTTGCTGAGTGCCTGGGAGAAGAGACCAACCCCCACATGGCTAGAACTTCTCTTCAGGTACTTACAGCACTTCCTGAGACTACAGGCAGATCTCTGGGACAGAAGTCATTGTAGCAGGGATTTATGATGGGCCTGGCCAGGGGACTCCTGCTCAGCAGCAGCAAACCTTTGAAGGTTCGGTGTGTGGTCACCAGGGACCCAACCACCACACACTTCACTGGCTTGTGGATGCAGAAGGACAAATTGCCTCGGGTCTGCACGGTGAGGTGACACACAGTGTGCTGCTCCTCTTGTCCTGGCAAAGGAAACAATAAAATAAACAAGTTTTTAATTAAAAGAATACCCAGATTGTTAACTGAAAGATACCTTAGTATTCAATTAATTCACCAGAACAAGGTGCTGTCTTCTATTAAGGAGCCAACAACTAACTTTAGCAAAAAACCCAACACTTCCCCATCTCCATCAAAAAAAAACCAAACAAAAAAAGCTGCAAAACCACTGAGATCACTGCTCTAATGAGGAAGGTACTGGATACTCAGTAATCCTGGTAATTCACAATTTCAGTTCCAGAAGTGACAATGTCAGTCAATGAGATCACAGAAGTTCATGGCACTTCCACTCTCACAGCAATGCCCTCATAAAGGTGTGTGCAGAGCACTCACTCATCATTAGTTTCTGTTCTTACATGAATTATTAACATTTGTATTGAAGGAAATCTCTCGAAAAATAACACACAGAGAGCAGGCCTGCAGTTTCAGCCCGTGGCTTTTTACAAAGTTTCTGGCATGGAACAGACATTCTACAGTTGAAAAGCAACCCCATTTCCTCTGAGGGAAGTGGTGTAACAGTGTGCCCAGGTGGCCAAGAAGGCCAATGGGATCCTGTCCTGTATCAAAACTAGCGTGGTCAGCAGGCCCAGGGCAGTGACCCCTTCCCCTGAACTCAGCACTGGAGAGGCCACACCTTGAGTGTTGTGTTCAGTTCTGGGCCCCTCAGGTCAGGAAAGAGATTGAGGGGCTGGAGCGGGGCCAGAGAAGAGCAACGAGGCTGGAGAAGGGAGTGGAGCACAAGTGCTGTGGGGAGAGGCTGAGGGAGCTGGGGGTGTTCAGCCTGGAGAAGAGGAGGCTCAGAGGGGACCTCAGCACTGTCTGGAACTACCTGAAGGGAAGTTCTGGCCAGGTGGGGGTTGGTCTCTTCTCCCAGGCACTCAGCAATAGGACAAGGGGGCACGGGGGGCTCAAGCTCTGCCAGGGGAAATTGAAGTTGCACTGTCTGGAACTGCCTGAAGGGAAGTTGTGGCCAGGTGGGGGTTGGTCTCTTCTCCCAGGCACTCAGCAATACGACAAGGGGGCACGGGCTCAACCTCTGCCAGGGGAAATTGAAGTTGGAGAGCAGAAAAAAATTCTTTGCAGAGAGAGTGCTCAGGCATTGGAATGGGCTGCCCAGAGAGGGGGTGGATTCCCCATCCCTGGAGGTTTTTCAAGTGAGCTTGGCCATGGCACTGAGTGCCATGATCTGGTAAAGGGACTGGAGTTGGCCCAAGGGTTGGACTTGATGATCTTGGAGGCCTTTTCCAACCCAATCAATTCTGTGATTCTGTGATATTAAAATGACCAACAGCCAGCTATGAAGAGGCATTTTATGGCACCAAAAATCCCACTCTCATCCCCACCCAGGTACTTACTTGCTGAGTAGCCCGAGGCACGAACAAACCGAGTCACCAGCCCAACATGGTTCACCACATGCTTCTCCATCCCACCTTCCTCCCCAAAGCTGTCTCTCTCCCTCTGGAGCACCAAGAGCATTAAGTCATCCTCCTTTGGGTGAAGTTGCCTTGCCAAGTCACTCTCTCGAAAATGAGCTACCCAAAATACGGATTAAAATTAGAACACTGAAAAGAAAATGGTTATAATTCCTTCTGACTCCACAATACTACAATAAACAAACTATACAGACTTCAGTAATACTCATCTGTTAACTTTTAAAGCTGTTAAAGCCTACAGCAAAGGCTATACAGAATTTTGACTTTATTCTGCATTCTTAAGCCTGAACACAGCACTGTACAAAACCAGAGCAAGTCAAGGACTACTTTATCAAAAGAAGCTGAAATAAATCCCAAATGAGAGAGAGGGAAGGCACGAATTCCCCGCAAAATACATGTTTCTGTTGCATGCATTCTGTCAAATAGCAAAGCCAAGATTCTTCCTGTATTTAAAGTAAATCAAAAAAATTCTACCTCTAAGTACCAGCTCATTATAAGGCGCCATCTACTTGAAATTCATCAGATTTTGTTTTAAACAAAGACCCTTACCTATAAAATGTGCTGTATTGGTGTCAGCAGAGAAGTTCTCTAAGGTGAAGCAGTAACTCTTCTCTCGTACTTTCTGATTTTCTATCCACTCTTGTGCCAGCTACATGTTGCAAAGTAAAAAACACTCAAAAGGGTTTAGTGCATCAGAAGAAAAGCTTATCATGACTCCAAGGGCAAATGCATTAAGCAAAAATAAAAGCAAGCTAACAGACTGTCAAGTAAATGCAGCAAGAATCTTACTCAGTTCTTTTTCCCATATAAGCATACACATTATATGTCAATACACAGGGCAAACCAAAGGCTTCCTCCCCACTCACCCATTTAATGTCCTTTCTTAAAGCTCTTCAAAACAAATGATTGCACTTTCACCTTAAAATATCAGTATCATCCTGGCACTGTCTGAGTTTTGTACCTTATTTCTATGGGGGCAGTGATGCAATGACTGAACTTGAAAGCAGTCAGACATTGAGAGAAGGAATACTGTCTTTTCTTGCTGTTAAACTAGAAACCATCAAAGTTTGGAACAAAACCTATGGTCTCACATAAGTTCCCAACATTAATCAAAACATCAGGGTCTTACCCTCTTTTTACAGATCCTGTCATAGAAAGACCCTCAGTTTCCTAAAGATTTCTGGTTTGAGCTTTATATGCTACAGAGGAAACACCTCCTTTGTCTCTCCTTTTACACGTTATTGTAAATGTGCACCCAGGAAAAATAAAACCACTTGACTGAGGGGAACAACACTGGCAGTCCCCAATCCTGAACATAACTGTCTAGATTACTTCCCCCTAATCATTCCTCTATTCTAATCTGTAGCTGAACATTTTCAGATGGCAAAACAGAGGATACAAAGCAGGTTTTAATCTCTTGGTAAGATTTACTAGTGTTGGTGAAGCCAAACAAAAAGGCAGAAAGCTACTTACTGTTTCAAAGGCATTCAGCATCATCAAGGGGAAAAATGTATTAAAATAGTCATTGTAGTCCTGAAAGTGGACAGGAACAGAGGCTACAATAGACTGTAGAAGATTATCTGGAGTTCCAAAGAGGTTGAAGTTTGCAAACATTTCATAAGTCCACTTTAGGACCTGGTTAACAAAAATGCTGTAATCGCGTTGCTGAGCGCCAAGAAAGGAGGAAAATGCTCCTCGTGCAGAGCCTCTGGAAATATTCAAAGCATTGTCATACTGCCTGTTCTGGGACTGGAGAACATTACTAGAAACGTGGGGTTGAGGTACACTGCTCAAACTTGGAGCCTTGCATGTTTGATTTCCCATTGGTGTGTACATTTTAGGCGGTGGTGGCCTGACCACCACTGGTTTTGGTGCATTCACTTTGCTTTTGGGAGGTGGTGGCAGCTTTTTCACCTCCTCCAGATCCCTGCTGAAGGCTGCATTCCGGGAGGAACCTGGGGAGCTGAAAATTTTGGTAGTGGAAGGCTTTCTTATTTTGGGAGGCGGGAGAGAAGGTTTGGCAAACACATGGTCTGCTCCTGAGCTGGGGGCTGTGTGTTTACTGCAGGACTCCCCTGGTTTTTCCACGCTTTCCATACATTCCTTGTACCTACATCTCAGAGCAGCTGGGGACTCGTTCTGCTGAAGGCTTTCAGCAACATCCATGTCCTCTGGGGCTTTACCAGCTATCACAGTATCTTGAACATTTTCCTCCTGAGAACATAATTCCATATCCACAGGATCTAACTGAGTTAAAAACAGGTTATCATCATCATCTTCATTGCTTTCAGATGATTTACACACATTTTGTTCTGAACTTTTCATCTCGCTCTCAGGCAGGACACTGCAAGCTCTTCCTGAAGATTCATCTTTATCATCTCCAAGAGCAGTGGAAGAGAGACTTGAATCCATAGGGACAGGAGCCATCACACTGTTATGCTCCGATTTTCTGTTCCAGTCTGAAGAACCTGGCATTTTAGAGGCACATGACACCTCCACAGAGCTTTCAAATTTTCTCTCACTGCTAGACAGAACTGCAGCTTCCTCCCTTTGTTTCTCTCCTTGGTTTTCAACACATGCCAGTTCAAAACTTAGTTGCTTTGGTTTCACAGATTTCACACCCCCTTTGGCACCTTTTTTGCTCCTGCCCTCAGAGCTCCCCGCAGGACTTCTCACCCCGGCACTCCTCTTGGGCCTCATCTGCCTTAGGAACTGCCGCTCTTGGCAGGCCAGCAACTTCTTGTTGTGTTTCACAGACAGAGTCTGAGCATCGATGAGTTTAGTCCTGAGCCTCTGTGCGCCGCTGACCCTGCCCGCAGCCTTGCCGTGGCTGCGCAGCCGCACCACGCTCTCCAGCGAGCGCTGAGACAGGTCGCACGCCCTGCGCGGGCCCTTCTTCAGACCCAGCCTCTCTGCTGTGGATGTGGGAGCAGGATACTGCCGGACCTTCCTTGGAGGAACCACAGCAGGCATTGCCCTGCCAGCCTGAGCGTGTTCTGATGGACTCTGAAGCAGCTTTTTATTTTGGGCTGTTTTGACAACAGGTTTTTTAGGGCTTCTCTGAACGGCTGTGGATAATTTGGGTTTTGCTCCTGTTTCCTGGGGGCTTGTGCTGTTTTTCTTAAGGGACAGCTTTGAAGCTAATGAGAGGGTAGATGTAGATGCTCTGGGTTCAGGCACTGTGGAGTCCAAGCCTTTAGCAGTAGTACCTTTGTCTACAAATTTCTCCACTTGCCCTTTGGCATCTTCCTTACTAACGAATTCTTGCAACATCAAATTAGTCACTTCTTTTTTATCATCAGCTTCTTTCTGATGAGAAATATCTTCTCTTTGCTTTTCTCCCGAGCTTGCTTCTCCTTCCATGGTATCATCACTGAGGTAATCCAGATCATAACCCCATTCATTTATGCTACCAATCAAGAAGTCATTAGAAGTACTGCCAACTGCTGCTGGAACATCATCTTGTTTATACTCTTGGGTTGCTTCCATAGCATAGGCTTGAGTATCTTGCCAAGCTGAAAACACCTCAGCATCTGTTTCAAACTCAAAGAACTGAGAATCACAGTCATCCAGTGACAAGGGAGGCCTTGGAGATTCTGATTCTAGTTTGGTATCACTATCAGAAATACTGTTGGAAGTTGAAGGCTGATTTGCAGGACATACATTTTCATTCTTTGTTTCCTCCTTGTCGCTCACACCTTTTTCTTCATCAGAAGAGTCTGAAATTATAATGACTTGATTGTCAGGGCAATCTGCATCACAGGAAGAGCTTTGGCCTTCCCTGGAAGATTTTACAGCACCTTTCACTTTCCTCCTAAGATCACTCACATTATGGTGCACTGAGCTTTCCTGCTTTGACTCCAAGGAACAATTGATGCCTTTGGCATAAGCAGCTAAGGATAATTTACTGAATTCTCTATCAACCTTGGAGTCTGATAAAGGATCATCTCCAGAAACCATCTTCACAAAATCCTCTGTGTTCCCCTCTGAGCTGTTCTCCCTCTTGAAATATTCTGAAAACTCCAACAGCCTGTCACTTGAATCACGCTTCGCTGACTGTAGCCTGATGTGAGAAACAGGGCTGGACACATCTCTTTTGTCTGCAGAGGTAGATGGAAAACAACCATTTTCTGAAATGTGCCTTGTACAAAAGGTGTTAGAAATGTGATGTTTACAGTTGCATTTAGCCAGGTCATTTGCATTAGGCTGTTCCCACTCTGAAGTTGATGTGTCCCTGCTTTTCTTGAACACACATTTCGACAATGATTTGTCTTCTGCTGATACTTTTGTCAGTGAGGTGTCATTAACCCCTAAAAGGAAATTACTGTCATCTCCCTTCTCCTCCATACCATGTTCACTTTTAGGGCAGTTGGAGCAACCATGGGGTGTTTCTTTTGACACCTGTTTAGTGAGGACCAGTCTGGATTGCAACCCACTGTTTACACTTGTCTCCTGCACACTTCTGCAGTTCCTTGAAGATGAAGAACCAAGATGAGTTTGAGCAGAGAGATACACTGTTGTTGAGGGTCCTGCTTTATCTCTGATTTCCAACTCTCTGCCCCTCCTGAAATCTGAACGCTGGGCATTTGAGTTAAAGCACTGATTAGCCACAATGCATTTCCCTGCCACAAAATCATCATTCCTATTTTCCTCAACTTTCCCATGCACTTTGGTTGCCAAAGAGCTCTGTGGGAAAATAAATTCCTGAGCTGCCGAGTCACTGGGTTCCCTTTTAATATCCATCCAGAGGCCTTCTGTGGATGTCCAAGATGTTGAACTTCTAGATGCATCTCCAGATTCCTCTTCCCAGGCATTTTTTCTTCTAGGGAAAAAGTTGCCTTGACAATCTCTGCCTTCCTTTGATATAACAGATGGAGAATAAAGGTCACCTCTCTCATGTTCACTGGTCCTGCATCCATCATCACACACATTCCTCTCTTGCTTTAAAGGGACAGTTGGCAAAGCTGTAGAGTTTGAATTGCTTCCTCCAGCCACAGTGGCACTCAAGGCTTTGCCCTTTATACTCCTTATAACTTGCTTTAAGCACATTTGTAATTCCTGGGTCTCCTGGACGTTCAGCTGCCAACCCACGGACAGATTCCCTCGCAGGAGGAGGTTGAGTTTGTCGAGGTACCTCTTGCAAAGGGCCTGCTGCCCGATCTGGTAGCCCTCCTTGAGGAGGCTGCGGATGAGCTGCACACAGGCGTGTTGCACTGAGTTGGAGGCTTGGAAGGACCCAGCAGAGGAGCCTTTCACGCAGGGCGCGGGCGTTCTGTCGCTGCGCCGCGTGAACACCCTGGCTGGGAGCATGGAACACCTCACCACCGCCTCCACCCACTCCTGGGAGCTGATCCACAGCAAATGCAGGCACTTCTTACTCCTGTGGAGCTCCACGATGGACACCAAGATGAGGAGGAAGAACTCGGAGATTTTGTCGCACTGCTGGAAACGTTCAATGAGAATATCTTTGATCTCGGAGCAGAGGTAGTGAATGACCTCCACTATGTAGGCTACACCCAACTCCTGGAGATCCATTAGCGACTGGACAAAAGGGATGAACCAGAGGAATGTGCTGTGGTGGACACGCATGTCTCTGCCAATGTCAGACTGCAGCACATTGGCCAGGGTTTGCATGTCCTCATACATGTTGGGGCAGTACTCGGGGCAGATGGCAGCCTTCCAGCCTGTGTCCTGGAACACAAATCACATCACCCTCACTGGCAGCCACACCTGCACAGCTTAACAGGACAGGGCTCTGTCTACACATAAAGGTCACTTTCTTTCAAATATACGTTCATTAAATGGTAACATCTCTTATATCCCAACATAAGTCAAAATCTATGCAAAAAATAAAAACCAAACAAGTATAAGGAACTATTTTCCTGAAATGTAACCTATGAAGTCAGTCTGAAGTAGCAGCTCCTTTAAAAATCACTGTGAACTCTCCAGGGACAGTTGTGTTTGCTCTGCTTTGTTACAAAAAAAATTGGTGCCATTTTGGAGCACTTCCCAACATTTTAAAGTACATCAAGCCATACCTCATTACTCCAAAATCAATATATTAAGTTTAAAATACTGAGAAACAAAAAGTAAAATAAAAGAACACAATGAGTCACCTTTTTTTAAACTGAGTTCAGCATTGCCCTTGAGGTAACAATGTTTCAGTCCTGGTATGAATTTTTTGGCTTTAATGCCATCTCTGCCTAACTGAAACACATTCTTCTTTTCTCTTACAGCCTGAAAGTACCAGCTAAACAAAAGTGACCAGAGAGGCTGCTATTTAACACATACAACAGTGACATACATTATTTACTATTTTTCTTTACAACATTACTAAGAGAAACATACTACCTTCCCTTCTGTGCTTTAAAGATAGTTTAAACTGATCATGTCATTCAATGTCCACAGTCCAAAGAACAGAAAAAATAAAACACTGGTTTAATACCTTTTGAGGCTTTTCTGTGTTGTAATTATATACAATCTGACTGCAAGTAATCATGTCATCTCCATAGTCTGACTCTGGTTCAGATTTTGTCCTAAAAAGAAACACAGAAGAATATCCTAGTAAGTGTAACAGGTATGATGGTTGCCAAAGAGTAGTGAGCTTATATTTATTGAGAAAAACCTCACAATTTTAGGGGCCCTACTTCAATTTTTCATTGTTTGAAGTTGGAAACATATGACTTCTTACTTGCCATCTCCCTCCCCCCAACACAAGCTACAGCAGCACTGACAAAAAAACCAAAATCAAGCACTGCTTTAACCAGGTATTAAAGTCTCACAACTGTTCCAGCCCCTTAACAGAACTGACCTCATAAAGCTGTTGCGTATGTTTTTTATTTCATTTTTGTAGCTCTCACTGTTGATGATGGTTTGAAAGGCTTGGACAGGATCAATAAGCTGACCCCAAACTTTAGATCCCAGCTGATCCAAAATAACCATGAAACAATGCAGTGCAGGCCAGAAGGGGTCACTGGAATCATCTGAAACAACAACAACAACAGTGAGGAGAGTTGAAATTCAAGGCCTGGACACCCTCAGACTAAGCTGAAATTGAAATAAGTTTGTTTTCATTCATTTTTCTTGAATATCAACACAGAGAGAAGCATTCTGGTAAATTGCAAAACCTGCAAAAAGGATGAAAAAAATCAAGCAGACACACTGCTCCTTGTGCAGCCTTAAATCAGCAGGAACCTGGATGCCCATCACTAACATCAATAATATTATTAATTCCCAGCTTTGTGAAATGGATTCCTTCCCACTGATTTTTGCTGGGCTGTGCTAAGAAGTGGCACAACTTACACAGCTATGACAATTTGTACTTCACATTTATAGCAGAAGCAATTGGTTTTCCTTCAAGTGAGTTATTCCTGTGTGTTCTTCTGAAGCTGCTTTTTACTTTAGGACTTAAAACTCAAACTTCATGCCACAATGAGATGTGGATGCACATGCAGCCTGTACATTAAATGAAAATAATGACAGAAATTACAGATTTGCCCTGTCAAAATCTCTAAACCAGCCTCAGGCAAAGCACTGCCATCCCTCTTCCACTTCAGGCTTTCAATGTCATTTTTCAGTATTTGTCTGCAGTGCCCAAATATTGTGCACCTTCAAGATGATAAAATAAGCCTCAGTTAAAATCACCTCAGCATTACCCTACTAAGAACTTAATTAAACAAGAAAGTTTGGTAAAGATGCAAAACAGGCTATGAACTGTCTTAATCCCAGTATCAAGAGTAGTTACCAGCTGCTACTTTCTCCATAGTGTGAAGTATGGACTGCATGAAATCATTCTGTTTGTCTGGGCCCAGTAACAAAGAGTCCATAGCTTGTTCTTCCAGCACTGACAGCAACATGCAAATCCCTAGAGAAGAAAAAAGGAAGCAACCTGTCTGCATATTTGCCAAAATTTGTTCAAGTTCTCACCAAATCAATGATCATTCTCCAAATGCCCCTACAAGTAACACTTGAGCAAAGAGATGAAAAGCAATATGAAACTAATTAAACACAACCTCATCAGTGCAGCTGAGCAGCATTCAGTTCTCCCATGACACAGCCCCTACAAAACTGTAGAGCTGTGCCTTGAAAGAAGTGCTTACAAATGAGAGAGATTAATTTCTGAACACAAAGACTCACCCAGCCAATAGTTCTTGTAGTTGGTTGTATCGTACAAATGAGCTGGCAGAAGGATGAGTTTGCCCTTTTCATACATTGAAGAGCTGTAAATATCTGGATTCTCAAAAAGCCCCAACTCAATAACCTTGAACAAACAGGTCAGCACTTCCTCTAAGTCGTAGTAATCATCCCTGTCAACCTTCCCTAAATTCCTTGCTGTCAGGATGGCCCAGCGACGAATCTAAGGTTGAAATAAAAGTTATATATTAATAAAAAGAACAAATAAACTCAAAATTCTGTAAGATGATCACTGCTACTCCAAAGGGACATATAGTTACTAACAGAAAAATTAAAAATAAGTCTTCCCAAAGTAACCTCAGAAACAAGATTACTATCCAGCACTCAGGAATAACATGGAGCACAAAACCAGGATTCACTGGCATTTAGCAGAACAGAAAAAGGAACTTACCACATCATTGGGGTGCACCAAAAAGAGATAAATTCCTGGGTATTTTTCAAAGACCTGAAAGGAGTCGTGGCTGCCCTCCATTCTACAGAGCACTTCTACACACAGCTGACCTAAAAGGGTAAGATGCAGTGATAGTAAGGACCAAAAAAAATATACCATTTAGTGTCAAAACAAATATAAAAGATACATACATACAGACACACACTGATATTCTGCCTTAACTACTATTTGTTATTTTCACCTGCTCCAGCAGACACCCCACCATTCCCTACGAGGAATCAGATACATACTGACTGTAGGAGCAGATACATACTGACTCTCTCATGCAGCAGCAGATATGGGTATTTCAGGATTTCCAGAAGGGGCACTCGCAGGTTATTCTCAAATTCTGGGCCCACATAACCAGACAGCCTTGTCTCTCCAGTCTCATCCACCAGGAACAACTCATCGTCTTCTCCCGTTTCTTCCTGCATGAATTTCTCAATGTGGGCAACAAGACGGGAGGTTTCCAAGTCCCACAAGTTCTGTCCAGGGGGGAAAAACAACTCAGCAAAGTGCATTTGTGAAGAAAGTGGTTGAGGACATTTATTATCACCTGAACTAGACTTTCAAACCTTTCAATTTCATTTTGCAAAGTTTCTTTCTAAACACGGTGCAAAACACTGAAGGTTTGGCATGGAATCCACCTGTGCAAATAACAAACCCCTCACTTCAGATTATAAAGTAATTTTTAGAAGAGCAGCCTTTGAATCAGAGGCAATTTTATAATTCTGTTAAATATCCAGATTCATTTCAGTAATTATTTCAGTCAGAAAACTTTGTCCATTGGTCAATATACAGCAGCAGAGGATACAGAAACAGGTCGTATTTAGAAAGGTGGGAAAAAGAGTTTTATAATATTGCCTTCTCGTGGATTTTGCAATTAGTAGAAGGAAGAGAATAGTGCAAACAGGCTGACTGCCTTGCTGAGTATTTGTAGGGACTCACTCACTTATCATGACTCATCTTTAAGTAATTGCTCCAAACCTCACTTAGAAACCAATTTTATTCCCTGCAATTAACAGACACAGAAAGGAACTTCCTGTAGTTCAGACACTCCACTTATTTCCAGTCAGAAGGGACTGCACTCCACAGAAATACTGCTGATTAATGTAAAGAGCAACCTTTTACACATCTGTATTATGATCAATTAGCTACAAATATGCTCTTTATACACATAGACACAGCACAGAAAATATCTCTTCCAAAACTATAGAACTGGATACCAGTGAGGGAGAATTACAAAAATACTTATAATAAAAAATGAGGAGGTTTTAAACTTTTCAGGTTATTTTTAATTGCACAGTCTCACAGAGTTGCAAGGTCTGATCTCTGAAATTCAAACACAGTAGAAAACTACAAATGAGAAGTGAAAGCAAACAGAAAGAGGAACAAAAGCCAAAGGAAAGGAGAAAAGACACTGCAGAAATAAGGTGTTAGTCTGACAGATGTTCTTTGTTTCAGATGGCAAAGCATGAATAAAGTCCAAGCTATAGTGTCTAAGCAGCAGCTTCCCATTACTGTTTTAGTTCTTGCCAATTTGAATATATGCAAAACAAGAGGGTCTTCATTTTACAATCAGCTGTTTGCAACTCCATGTAAAAAAATCAGACAGCTAAAAATCAACACACCCTATTCCCAAAACCCAATAAAATGCAACCCCCACATAAAACTCCCCCTTATGCTGATGCTGCAACGCAGAAGCCTCTTAATTAATCTCTTAATTACCTTATGCAACCTTGGACATTCTTCCCTTGCCTTGTGGTATTCCACCACACACTCCAGGCAGTAACAGAGATCATCGTTGGATCCCTCGAATTCCTCCTGGGAGAGCTGCTCGGTCGCGTAGTGCTTGAGGAACTCGGTGGTGTCGGGACCACTCGGGGTGCACCATCGGCATGTGCTCATTCTGGGGGGAAAAAAGAGGCAGATGAACCAAGCCCAAAGACTGGAAGCAGCAAAGTGTCTCCCTGCAGCCACAACAGCACCTAATTTTCAGCTGTGAGGAGTTTCAGGATTTCTGTAGCAGGGGAGATGCAGGTGTTCTTATACAGGTGCAGGCAGTTAAACAGATTAAAGCATTAAAGGAACAGCACAGAGAAATGCCTGTGGGATGGCAAACAGTAAAAGCAGCACCAAAGATAAGTCAGATCTGCAAAACTATAAAATAATGTGTGAAAATTTTACATACAAAAATAAAATCTCACCCACAAGTAACACAGTTTCCAGAACTGCAACACTAAAGCTCTTTGTGTTATTTTATGTTTGTGAAATCTAGGTCTAGTGGCACAAAAATTAATTAGCTTTACTCCTTAATATCTTGCTAACATTTATAGGTCAACAAATCCCTGTTGTCATAAGCAAAGGATATTCACACAGAACTTTGCTGCCTTCATTACTGTTAGAGTTAGAAAGTGTGATGAAATTCTCACCACAGATTGTTTCCCCTAAAAACGAGTTTCACTTACAGAGTAACAGAGTCACCTCAGCCCCTGCTGGTGCAAAAAACTCAACAGAACACTGGAATCATAGAATGGTTTGGATTGAAAGGGACCTTAAAGACCAACTCATCCCACCCCCTGCCATGGGCAGGGGCACCTCCCACCAGCCCAGGTTGCTCCAAGCCCCATCCAACCTGGCCTTGGACACTCCCAGGGATGGGGCAGCCACAGCTTCTCTGCCCAACCTGTGCCAGGGCCTCCCCACCCTCACAGGGAACAATTTCCTCCTAATATCCCATCTGACCCTGCCCTCTGTGAGTTTGAAGCCACTCCCCCTTGTCCTGTCACTAAAGTTCCTGATGGAAAGTCCCTCTCCAGCCTCATTGTAGCCCCTTCAGACGGTGGAAGGCTGAAAAAGCACAAACACTTGAACTAACCAAGGTGACAACTGCTTTTATTCAGCATCACAAAGCAAGCTAGACAAAGCCAAACCACACTCCTCATACATTGATATACATTGAGAAACCCCCAACAATTATCTGTGGCTTTTACCTTTGGAAAAGGAAGCTCCTTGCTGAGCAGGTGTGCCAGTCACATGGTGGGAAGGAGAACAGCACTGCCCTGCAGCCAGGAACGAGGGCTGGGCCCTTCAGCCATCCATGCCCTGGGTGTGGCACAGCACAGCAGCGTCCTCAGCAACCCACCCCCTGCCAACCGAGGCTCCTGGTACTTCAAAGGTCTGCAGAAAACAGAAATCAAGCCACTGAAACACAGAATCAATCCGGTTGCAAAAGGCCTCTGAGACCTTCGAGTCCAATCTGTGACCGACCACCAACTTGTCACCCCTCCCAGAGCACTGAGTGCCACCTCCAGCTGCCCCCTGAGCACCTCCAGGGGTGGGGACTCCACCACCTGCCCGAGCAGCCCTTCCCGATGTTTAACAACCCTTCCAGTGACAAAATTCTGAGTTCAACTCAAACTGCCTCTAGCACAGCTTGTGTCCTGGCACCGCCTGAATGGGAGAACAGCCCGACCCCCACTCTGCTCCTTTGAGGTGGTAAAACATCCCAAATCGGTCCAGCTCCCACTGAAGAATTGCTCTGGGGCTCAGAGTAACACGGGGTTCTCCTGAAGGGACTCCACGCGGCGATAAGAGCGGTTTGCAACTGAGTCCCTGCTGTCAGTCCAGCGGGGCAGGACAATGCCCGCTTAAAGGCGCCAACACTGATCTGCGCAGGAAAGGCGAGGAAAGCGCTCCGGGAGGATGCGCGAACCTCGGCGGGGACGGCGCCTTCCCCGACCCGGATCCGACCCCAGGGCACCCCAGGGACTTTCGGTTTCACCGCTGGAGCAACCCCAACCCCAACCCCAACCCCAACTCCAGCATCCCAGACCCGTCTCCAATCCCAAACTCAGACATAAGCCCAGCTGCAACCCCAGTTCCCCAACTCCAACTCCACAGCTCCAATCCCCCTCAGCTCCAACCCCAACACGCCAAACACAACCCCAACCCCGGCCGCAGTCCCGGCTCCAAAACCCCAATCCCAGCCCCAGTCCCGGCTCCAACTCCAACCCCAACACCCCAACCCCAACCCTGGCCCCAACTCCCATCCCAGTCCAGGCTCCAACCCTAACCTCAGTCCCAGCCCCAAACCCAACACCCCAATCCCACCCTCAGCCTCCCATCCCCAACGCTCCAACCCCAACGCCCCACTCCGAACCCCCCAATCCCACCCCCATCCCCGTCCTCTCTCGCGGGGGCCGCGCCCGCCCTGAGGCGCCTGAGGGACCCACACGGGGCCGAGAGCGGGCGGCACCGGCGGCCCCTCTCCCTTCCCTCCGCTCCCACCTCACCCCGCGCCCCTCGCTCTGTCCGTCCGTCTGTCCGTCCGTGTGTCGGTCGGTGCCGCCGAGGCCGCCCCGTCCCCCCCGCGTTTCCGGGCGCAGTCGGAAGCGGGCGCTGCGGCGGCCGCGGGAGGGGCCTTAAAGCGGCGGCTGCTGCTGCGGCGGCTGCTGGAGCCCCTGCAGGGCGGAGTGAGGCACTGGAGGGGGAAAATCACACCCTGAGCCCATGGGCGGACGCGCCGGCTGCAGGTCCCGGGGCAGCGGAGGCCGCGCGGGGCGCTCCGGCCTCTCCCTGCGCATCCCAAAGGGCTGGGCCCTACTCGGGCCTGGGGATGGAGCGGCTGAGCTCGGCGTGTCTCGGGCCTGGCCCTGCCTTTGGGGATGGACCCGCACAGCTCGGGGTGTCTCGGGCCTGGGGATGGACCCGCAGAGCTCGGAGTGTCTCGGGTCTGGCTCTGCCTTTGGGGATGTACCCACAGCCCTCGGGGTGTCTCGGGCCTGGGGATGGACCCACAGCCCTTGGGGTGTCTCGAGCCTGGTCCGGCCTTTGGGGATGGACCCGCAGAGCTCGGGGTGTCTCGAGCCTGGCAGGTCTCAGGGTGGCACCAGCCGCGGCCTGGGGGCTCTGAGAGGGCAAAGCCATCGCTCCATCGCTCCCTGTCTTGCAGCATCCTGTGCAGGGCCAGGGCTGCTCTCCTGATGCTCGTGGGTCCCTCTCAGCCCAGCTTGTGTAAGGCCTTTCAGGGGTGAAAAGCAGGGGGTGAAAAAAGACAACTCGCTGTTTGATCTTCGGCTGCTGCCACGGTAGTGCTCCTTGGCTTTGAAGTGTGTGCACTGCAAACACAACCCTTGGAACTCCTCTGTGTGTCTTTGGAACTCCTCTGCCTGTCTTTGATGGCACCAACACAGCTGATTTTTCTGCTGTAGCTCCACTCAGGCCATGAACACGTCAGGAAAATGCTTGAAGAGACACATCTGCTCAAAACACCCAAGTTTTAGGGGCCTCACTGCTTTCTGCACTTGAAGGATCTGTCATGCTCTTATTTATAATGCAGCCTGCTACACAAAGCTTTGTCAGTGTTATTTCCCTCATCCTTCTGTGAAGTCTTGGGGTTTTTTTAAACCTCTGCACAGTTAGCAATAATATTTAAACATCCACATGGAACAACTGCCTGCCTGTGCCTGTGCCTGTGCTCCCATGGGCCTGGGGACGAGGATGGCAAAGGGAAAAGCTGCTTCTTCGTGCCATTACTGAGCACCTGGGAAATAAAGAACAGCTCCTGTCCTCCTGCACACACATTTTTGCACATGTGCAAGTGGAATACACATTTTACCCAGCAAGATGCAGGCAAGGAGTTTCCTCAGTCCACTCCCAGGGCTTCAGGGAGGACAGGCAGAACCTCTCTGTTCTCTCAGGTCTGTTTTCCCAAAGCAGCCCATGCAGCGATGGCTCCAAGTTCACAGTTCCTGCCCTTTTTTCCCTCTCCATTTTGCAGAGAAGAACAAGTATCTTGTAACAAGTCTTCTTTGAGGAGTTTCTGTGGAGCAAAGGGCCTCCTGCCCTGCAGCGACCCTGGGAGCTGGAATGCTCCTGGCTCAGGGACAAGGGAGTGAAAGTGCCTTGGAAAAATGTTTTGGGAGGTGATTTTGAAGCCCAAACATGCAAGATAACGGAAGCAGAGAATGAGATAGCAGAGCTAAAACAAGCCATCTATCTCACCCTAATAAGCAGTATTATTAGCTGGGCTGCAGGGTGGGAGACTCCCCCAGAGCAGGGAAACCTCTCAAGGTTTGAGGTCTCTTACCTGAGCCTGAGATCTTTTACAGCCCAAAAGGAGAGATCCCTCTCTCTGAGACCCTTGGCTAAGTGAGTGACAGCCACTGGCTTACTAAAGAAACTACTAATTCACAGGGCAACTCAGCAGTAATCCTAAACTTTACATATTTAAACCACTGACCTTGTGTGGGACTTGTTACAAGTGATTTGACCGAATTATTGAGTCAAAGTCATTTTGAGTAAATTTTGAAATTTATTTATTAATAGGCAACTTAAGCAAAGGAAGCAGCGCTGGGCTCAGCCAGGAGAAAGTTCTTTTCTCTCCATCTGGCAGAGATTACCAGCTTACAGTCTCAAGTTATAGTCCTTTTACTCCTCTTTTCAGCTGGGGTCTTTTTCCATAATCAATGATTTCTTCCACAACATCTGCCTTGTGACTGGGGTCTTCTTTTCCTCTTTGGAAGATCATGTAGTGCTCTTATGATGGTTTTAGATACCAAAATGGAATGGAAGGTCTGGCTGCACATGGTTTTAGGACATGCAAGGTCCACGCCATCCACCCATCCTCTATAAATGTTTTATATTTAAACCTTAAACTTTTTATGGAAATCACAAGGTACATTACAAAATACATTTGAGGAAGTTCCCAAATTGTCTACAACCTCATAGGATACATGAAGCAAAAATATTTCCGTTCTATGTTTGGGATCCAGACTTAGTTCCTCAAAACCAGCCAAGTGTTATTAATTTTACTTTATTAGGTAGGCACAAAGCCTTTATGCCATAGCAATACTCTTTAAGCTTTATTGTTATTATTCCTTTTAATTGGTTTCAATGAGCAAATTTACTTCAAGTGTTCATTACAGGACTAAGCCTGGATCCATCACACCCAGACCCGGATCCATCACACCTGGATCCATCACACCCAGACCTGGATTCATCACACCTGGATCCATCACAGCCAGACCTGTCTCTGAGGTGCCCCCAAAGGGGCCCACTCTCAACCTCATGACTCAACAGGAGGGTCTTTCTTACCCTTTGTGTCTCCAGACTCTTTGCAAATCATTCTAATTTAACTCAGTTTTCCTCTGTATGTCTCTACCATGCAATAATTAACAAGGTGAACTTTGCCATCAAATGTACTGAATCTTGGTAAACCACTCTTAAACTTGGAATTCCACTGAATTTATTGAACTCCATTGAATTATTCCTCATTGAATTATTCTTTCACCTCAATAAAACACATTACTGCTTCTCTCTTTGGAGTGAGGTGCATTTCGCTCATCCACAACAGTTTTCCTTTAAAGCAAAGAATAAAATAAATCTCATAGAGGAGGTAGAAGTTTATTTCTCTGAGATCCACTCTGCAGACTCTCCAACCAGGCAGTCACTGAGCTCCAGCCTGCAGCCAATCCAGAGATCTCCATATTCCAGGGGAAAAACTTTGAAAAACACATACTTAGATGTAAAAATCCAAGTTTTTCAGCTTTTAGCCTTCAAACCCACAAAGCACCAGAAGTCAAGTGCAAGGGAACTGGTGTATGTTTCCTTCCCCTCTGCCCAGCTTCATGTCTTGACCTTTATTTCAAGCCATTGAAAGATCTGGATTTTCAGTAACAATTATTGAAATATACCTTATCAAAATGACCCTCAAAAAGCAAAGACTGAGCCTTCTTACATTACTTTCTAAAGCAACATATGGGAAATATAAACAAACCATACAAATACTTTACACAGCAAGAAATTTTGGGGTTTTGTTTTATATTCAGTCAGTCAATTTACAAATAATCACTCTGGCCACAGAGATAAAAATATCATACAAAGACATGAGTACAACCTCCATCTTATTGCTTCATTATTGTATTAAAATGTAGAAATTCTTGGCACACTAAAAATATATCTATGCACATGTATATATATTTACATGGTCTGTTTTGTCTCTCTATTCCAAATATTAACAAAAACATTCCAAATGCATTGTTTGGGTGTTACATGACATTACAATTTATGACATTAAATGTCATAAATGCATTCCAAATGCATTGTTTGGGTGTTAAATGACATTACAATTTATGAACAATAATGGACAAAAATCATTTTTCTGTGGGAGGGTTGAGGAAAATATAAAGTCTACATCAAAAATAAAAGCAAGTGCTTTTAAGAACAAGATACCTGTTAAAAGAAACAACTCAAAAGTTGTGCTGTTTCCATCAACACAGATGTCTGAAGATTTTGTTATACAGAGATTTAAAAGCACATTAAAAGCCTTTGTACAATTCCATGAGTTTTTAATAACTTAAAAGAGTTCTGAAAACCAAGTTTGTTCATAAAGGGAAAACAGCAGTTTTCAATTTCCCCAAACAAACCAGTGAAAAAATAGTATTTTGAGACATTTATAGAAATAATTAAGATTTCTAAATGAAGGTAATAAAAAGGGGCACAAAAACTCTGTTGAACTCAGTCTTCAGTATGGAAGAAGAAAATCAGATATGCCCATGATGACTTTTCCAACCACTCCACAGCCTGTGAACCTGCAGTCGTTGAGCTGCACCCACTTTCAACCAGATCCATTTGCAGTTCAAAATGCAAATCAGGAGTTGTTTTCAGGACAGTCAATTAATCACTCTCTTCTTCACTGGAGTCAAAAATGTCGCTGAGTCGGAAGGACTTTTTCTCCTGACTGGCTGATGGATTGTCAGAATTCAGGTCCTTCCCCATTTTTCTTAACTTTTCTTCAAATTCTGGGAGCTTGTTCTCAAACAAAAAATCAATAATTTCTATGGGGAAAAAAAGGCGGGGTTTTAATTGGATCTGTAAGAGAACAGGATGTCACAGACAGAAATAATGTTGTCAGTGCCAAAGGCACAAAATATCTGTACTGGTCAGAGTGGCTGCAGGGAGATCAGCACAGGCAAAGATAAATTAAAATGCACAGTCCTAAAACTTTTAAAGCCAAAGTATTGAAAGAAGAGATTCACAAGCACTGCATGGAGATGACATTGAATGTTACAAAAAAAACCCATTCAGTAAAATAAGGATAAAGCCAAAGTTTTTAACCAATTAGGGGAAAGCTAAGTAGGAAAAAAATGGACTAGAATAAGTATCTTTATTAGATTAAAACAAAAACCTTAAGGAATATAAACAAACAGATGGGATACTGACCAGAGAAAGTCTTTCTTTGCCATAAAGGGACACAGGAGACTTTTAGCCTGTAAAACTGTGTTTGAACAAAGGGCTTGGGGAGATCTCTGCGAAGAGAAGAGTTCAAACAATTAGTAGATCAAGGAACTATCACAGAGCTGAGTTGTTACTGAGTCATCCATTCATGAGAGTGATGCCAGTCAAACAATATCTTAGCTTTAGGTAGAAATGAGGCAATTCAAACAGAAATTAAAACAGGTTTTCAAGACAGCAATTCCCTTTGAAGGGGAGAACCTGCACCTTGCCATCACACCTAGTAAATGAAACTGAAAGTATGTGGAAAAAGAGGAGTTCAGCATTCACAGGACTGGTAATCCCACCTTCAGCACTCCTTTATTTGGAAGGCAATGGTTATATTGTATTACACAATCCTATACTCATCCCTTTTTCCCATCTGTTGATTAACACAGCCCCACAACACAGCCCCAGTGTTTGGAATGCTGAGGGCTGCCTGATGTGGTTAAAAGCAAGTTCCAGATCCTACAGGGATGGTTTCCTTGCCAGGATATACAACTGTGTGTTATCAAACTGAACATACCCTGTGCTTACAGAGCTCCAAGAACTTTGACTCATCTGCTTTAACTACCCTTTCTGTCCATAAAAAGAGGGAGAAAAGGTTTACCCAATAGCTTCACTGAGCTCTTCCCAGTTTATTTCATTGACATCCTCCACGTTCATTTCATACAGCCTGTGAATACGAGACAGAAACAGTTTGCAGGCAGAATTCAAGACACAATTCAGTGCCCCAGCTCCCTCAGTCAGAAGTCATGGGGCATTTAGTAAGAATGGCTGCAAAACACGGATTAAGCTGCAGACAGGCTGTTCTCCCCTGCCAGCTTTTATAAACACAGCTCAGAAAAGCAAGAGATACAAAAACATTCCAGTGCCTCTGAACTGTACCTTTTAATAAGAGTGATCTTGTTCTGTAATGATTTGGTCCCTTTCTCTGACTCCTGCCCTTTGGACATCTTCTTTGCTAAAATTGAAGTCCTTTGAAAACACAAAAAACCAGGTCTTTATCATTTCAAGAAACTCCAAGCATCAAGATGCTACTGTTGTCACAGAGAGGCAGAAATCACAGCAAAAAGACCACCACAGAAACTTATCCCAGCTAGCCAAGAGTTCCTTGTCTCAGACACATTTGAAACCTCTTCTGTGGTCTACAATGCATTACCTCTCCTACCAAGTGATCATGATGGCACAAACCCCAAGTTTTGCAGCAGAAATACTCCCCAAAGCACGTTTTGTTGTCTCAGCTGAGTACAAACCCTCACCATTTCTGTTTGCATTGCCTCCAATATCGACTTCCCACTTTAGCTTCAATCTCAGTCCATGGCAGTTGCTGGCACAGCTTCTCACGGTCCACCCACAGATCCCCATCTGCTCCTGAGGAAGCAGAACCTGCATCTTCCATTTCCAGTTTTCTCCTCAACACCTCCTTCACTGCAGCCTTTAACTTCTGGATCTCTTCCCTTGTCCAAGGACCATAATTAATAGCTAAAATTGAAAAACCACCAGATTAAGGCACAGTTTATCATAAAGGATTAGGACAAAAGGCAAAACAGCAAATGTTTCACTTTGCATTACTTTTATTTACAGTGAAAGGAGCAAAGCCTAAAAGACCCCTGAGTTTGTAAAATCTCTTGCTCTGCCTTACCCTGCAAAATTGCCTAACCCAAGTTACTAAGGGAGCAAAGCAGAACTCCTGAATGGTTTTGTTCTGCATCCTGTGCCTGAGCTGAAGCAACAGGTAGAGAACTGATGGGCATAAATTAGATAAAACTGGGCATCTCAATAAGATAAGATGGCAGCAAGCCAAGATTCTGAGCAAGAGTTTTAGCAAGGACACTTACAAAAGAAAGTTGAGAAGGTCAAACTGAGGAAGAGGATGGACTGAGGCCAAAAACCCAGAAAAGCACCCCAAGAATCAATGCCCAAAGAATGTAGAAAGCTCTGCCTCAAGCCATGCCTGTGTTCCACCCAAGCATGAATATTATAATCACATATTGTAATAAATTAATATGCAGGAAAGATATTGCAATTATGTACTGTAACTGAATTTCCCTGTTCTGTGTGAGTTTGTGCAGTGGAACTGCCCCACTTCCCTGCACAGAAATAAATACTTTGCTGCCAGTTGACAAAAGTTTCTCTCAGCAGTTTCCTTTACTTCCAAACCTTTTTCAGTTTCAACAGGATCAGCTTCTTAACACACCTCCTAGAAACTCTTCTCATACCAGACTTGAGGGTTCAGCCTAAACACTAAGGAACAGTCTGATCCCTGGTTTTTATCTTTTAAAACCTGGCAGCCAAATTCCTTCTGCCCTCCCTGTGGAAGAATCTATTTGGGTATCAGTTCTGTTCTAATGAAGAGCAGCATTTGTTCTACTTCTGTTCCCTTCTCTATCAGAGACTGTTCTTATCCCTTCCATATGAAAATGCAATCACTGGTCTGAAGAAAAGGACTGACACTACAAATTCATTAATTTATTAAAAAAACACTCAAGAGACTTTTAGGGTACATACAACATATAGCTCTAAAAACTACTCAAACTTCATTACACAAAATTAATTTTCTTTCCTCAGACTTACATACCTGACTTGATCTCAGAGTATTTCATAGCAACTGAGAGGTTAGAACGGGACATCAACTGAGAAATTTTCTTCCAGTCATTGCCATGCAGGGCATGATACTTCTTTAGTTTTTCTTTTTCTTCCTGGGTATACCTAGTTGAGGAAAAGGGCACAGCTGTAAATTCAAACCATTTTCATCTCTTAAAAGAGCTGTAACTTCTATAGGTAATCAGTATTACTCATCACTACCACTTCAAGTCACACTTTAGAACAGAAGAATCAACAAGGATTAGTTAGAAAAATGAACTACCAATTGAGTCACAGTAACTGGCATAAATAGGAGAGAAAAATCTTCATTTATATCAATTTGTAATGCACAAAAAAATCAACAAATACAGAAACACTGAAATTATTCCCTTACCTTCCTTTATAATTATTTGGGTCAAATATCTTCCTTGCTCTGTAATATATCAGCCTCCAGGGCCGTGGGATGCCCTCAGCTGGAAGGCAAAGGATCATTTTTAAGAAACATTTCTCACACTGGTGAGGCCCTTAAAAAAAAAAAAGCCAAAACAAAACCCCAACACCAACACTGGGCAAATGTGCCAATGCAGAGGGAACAACAGTGTGAGTGGAACAATCCCAGAGGAACAAACGTGCTGCCTCTTTGATCCTTAAGTCCCAATCCACCACAGGCTGCCATTCACTCTGCCTTGCCTGGGCTAACACAGAATGAAGCCCCTGAGAGAGTGGGCTGGGATGTCACACAAGGAACACGTTTGCCAGATGAAGTCTGAACATTTTCCAGCCAAGAAAAGCCCAGTAAAATGAATAAAGAGGAAAAACAGAGATGTTCCTATTACAACAGAATTGTAGCCATAAGAATTTTCATAGAATCATAAAATCAGTTGGGTTGGAAGAGACCTCTGAGATCATCAAGTCCAACCCTTGATCCAACCCCACTTTGGTTACCAGATCATGGCACTGAGTGTTTTCCTCAAGTCTTGGAAAACTGACTACGCTGGCTAAAGTCACCCCTTCTGTTTCTGCCCTCACTCACTCAGTCCTGCACCTGCCACCTATTTGTGCTCTAAGAACAGCTGACAAATTCAGACAGGACTTAATCAATCACAACTCCCACTAATGACCTTAATTACAGCCTAGCACATAATGTACTTAAGGCCATAAAGCCCAAACAGAAGTTTGAAAGTTCTTTAAGAGTTACCAGTCTTAGTATTTTATCTCTAAACTCTTCCTACCTGAGAGCAGATAAATAGATAAACTGTGTAAATTATCTACTACATCATCTCCTTTTTTACTACATTTAGCAACATTGGTGCTTTCCAATAAAAATCAGTTTAGAAATCCATCAGCAGGACGTGGAATGGAACACTCAGGCTGTGGAATGGGACACTTGGGCCGGGGAACGGGACACTCGGGCCCGGGGGAGCGGGACACTCGGGCCCGGGGGAATGGGACACCTGGGCCAGGGAACGTGACACTCGGGTGTTTGAGAAGCAACTGAAATACTTACAGATCTTCTCACAGAACTGGTGCTCTACCTTGAGGCGGTTGATGGCCTCTCTCTCCTCTGGAAACCTCGAGGTGAACAGGAGTTTTTCAGCACTGTCTATTCCAGTGATCAGTAAGAACTCATCAACGTTCTTCCGGATTTGATCGTTTTCCTTCTTTGTAAATCTGCCAAACTTGACAGCAACACCTAAAAGAGACAAACAGCCAAGTCAAACCTCAAGTACCACCTGTTGTCCTTTCAGGTTTTAGCTCAGCTATAACAAAAGATCCATAAATTCAAAAGGGAAAAAGGCAGCAAAACAAGCTGTGAAATGTGTAATTCACACACACAGTTTGGACTGTAATTTGATAATGAGGAAATAGATGCTACAAACCAGAAAATATGTCAGTTGGAATGAAGTGAACCACTCCATGACACAAGTAACTGTTTTCCCTGTTACAACACTGGCACAGCTGCACATCCCTCACTGCAACACTATTTTAGAGAGCTCACCTTGTTTTTTAAATGCTTTGAACCTTGCTAGGTCTCTCCCAGCCATCTTCCTGATTGAACTCTCTGATATGTTCTTCACATGAGGAATAAACTCTTCCAATTCTTGTCTTGCAGTATCCAAATCCACAAATGAGGACAGGACAGAGTCCATGTAGTCGTCATCATCCAGACTCACCTCATCAGAGGCTGCCATCTCAGCAAAGGATTTGTTCTGAGTCTTCTCTTTCTTTGATGCCAAGGGTTTGGGGGGCCTGATATTAAAAAAAACAACACAAACAAACATAAAATAAAATAAATCACTAGACCTCAAAACAGAGATTTTTGTCAGCATCTCTACCACTAAAAGAATGGACATGTTTCATTAATTGGAGAACAAGGAATACTTCACATGTCCACCCCATTGTATTTCCAACCCTTTAACACAGATGTGTTTATCAAATTTCTGTATTTACAAGAGCCAAAGACCTTTCTGAAGATTTCAAAGTGCACAAAACTCTCACACATGGACATACCGAAGTCACAGTGTCTCTTCCTACCACTGGCACACAGATTTCTTCCTAGTGCACTTATTGTGGCTTCCAGACACTGTAAAAGCATCAAGAGCCACTTCCATGGCCATTTATTTGCAGGGAATATTAAATTCTTTAGCTGACCTTACTACTTGCACCTGCTCCCTGTAAATACCAAATTTAACAAAGGAACTCCCTTCTTTTTCCCTCCACTTTTTTTTTCCTAAATATGAATTCCTTGATAATAAATTACTTCTGTATTTAGTTTTTAAAGAGGAGAAAAGAGCCTACATTGAAAGCAAAGGTAGTGTATTCTTACAAACTGTTACTGTATCTCCACAAGATAATTAAACTTTTAAAGCAGATCCATAACATCTCAATGTGCTGTGGAAGTTTAAAGTTTTTCTTTAAAACACACAAGAAACACAACAAAGAAAAATCTGTGAACTCAAATAACTTTTGGGGGATGAGGGAAGGAAAAAAAAACCCACAAACCAACCCCAAACTTACATCTCATCAGACTCTGAAGAACTTTCCTCTGCAACAATAGCCTTGCTTTTAATTGTCTTTCTAGAACGTGCTGGAGATTTCTGAGCTCCATCAGCTGCTCTGCTGGGTGTGGAAAAGTCAGCAGGAACCTCCACTGAGAGCTCACTGGTGGCAGAAGCAGCATCAGAGTCTCCCCCCTCTGCTGGTAAAGGACACCCTTTGTCCCTCCTTTGCCTGTTTTTCTTTGGAGACAACAAGGACTGGTCTGCAGTTCCATCTGTGTCCTCCTGCCTGTCCTGGCCACTGCTGCTTCTCCTCCTCTTCTTCTTCTTGGCTTTCTCTGTGTTGTTTTCCCCCTGACTTTCGGGTGGGGACACCTCACACTCCTCATCCACCTGAGGCAGTTTTCCTTTTCTCTTCTTCTTCTTCCTGGGAGAGGTTTTCAGGTAGACATAATCCACAGAGCCCACCTGGCTGCCCCCTGGGCTGCCCTGGTTCACTGGCACACAGGTGACATGGCTGTCCTCAGCCCTGCTGTCCTTCTCCTTGCCCTTCCTCTTCCTGGAAGCCTCTGCTGCAGCCCCATTGCTGACTCCCTGCTCCAGCCTCATCAAATAGTTGGCTATGGAGGGTTGCTGCTTCTCCCCCTCGGATCTGGCTTTTTTCTTCTTCTTCCTGCCCTCCTCCCCCTTTGCTGCTGTGTTTTCAAACAGCAGAGGAGAAGCCTGGCTGAGCTCTGGGCCCTGTGCACTCCCATCATTCTCATGCTGGCTGTTGAACCCCTCAGGTTTCCTCTTCTTCTTCTTCTTCTTGAGGAAAACCTGCCCTTGAGAATCATCTGCATGTGCTTGTCCTTTCATTTTCTCTTAGAAAAAAAGACAGGAGTTTTATTGAGGTGCTGTAATTACACAGCACAAACCACCCCCCAGAAAAACCCCAACAAAAAGCAGAAAACCCACCCAAAACTTTAAAAATTAAATACCTCATTTTATCGTGGAAACACACAATAAAGAGACACTTACTGTTCAACCCAGCTGGTTTTGCAAACTGCCTGTGAAACTCTGATGCCTTCTGTGTGGAGCAGATGTGCATCCCAGCTGCACTCAGCCCAAAAGTGCCTTCCTGGAACAGCAAAAGACACACCTTAACGAGTTTGATAACGATTAGCTTGGGGTTTGAATGGCTGAGGAAAGTCAGACTGTCAGTTCAACTCTACTTTCAGCACTGAAGCAGCAACAAGGTACAGTCAAAGAAATAACAGACTTATCAGCACTAAAACCTAATTATCTGAATAGAATAGAACAGAATAGAA